>OX336355.1:0-600000 GCA_946902875.1 Nematopogon swammerdamellus | reverse complement strand
ATGTACGCCAATGAATAAGTTTATGTAAGCCAATGAATAAATGTATGTACGCCAATGAATAAGTTTATGTAAGCCAATGAATAAATGTATGTACGCCAATGAATAAGTTTATGTAAGCCAATGAATAAATGTATGTACGCCAATGAATAAGTTTATGTAAGCCAATGAATAAATGTATGTACACCAATGAATAAGTTTATGTAAGCCAATGAACAAACGTATGTACACCATTGAATAATTGTATGTACGCCAATGAATAAGTTTATGTAAGCCAATGAATAAATGTATGTACGCCAATGAATAAGTTTATGTAAGCCAATGAATAAATGTATGTACGCCAATGAATAAGTTTATGTAAGCCAATGAATAAATGTATGTACGCCAATGAATAAGTTTATGTAAGCCAATGAATAAATGTATGTACGCCAATGAATAAGTTTATGTAAGCCAATGAATAAATGTATGTACACCAATGAATAAGTTTATGTAAGCCAATGAACAAACGTATGTACACCATTGAATAATTGTATGTACGCCAATGAATAAGTTTATGTAAGCCAATGAATAAATGTATGTACGCCAATGAATAAGTTTATGTAAGCCAATGAATAAATGTATGTACGCCAATGAATAAGTTTATGTAAGCCAATGAATAAATGTATGTACGCCAATGAATAAGTTTATGTAAGCCAATGAATAAATGTATGTACACCAATGAATAAGTTTATGTAAGCCAATGAACAAACGTATGTACACCATTGAATAATTGTATGTACGCCAATGAATAAGTTTATGTAAGCCAATGAATAAATGTATGTACGCCAATGAATAAGTTTATGTAAGCCAATGAATAAATGTATGTACGCCAATGAATAAGTTTATGTAAGCCAATGAATAAATGTATGTACGCCAATGAATAAGTTTATGTAAGCCAATGAATAAATGTATGTACGCCAATGAATAAGTTTATGTAAGCCAATGAATAAATGTATGTACACCAATGAATAAGTTTATGTAAGCCAATGAACAAACGTATGTACACCATTGAATAATTGTATGTACGCCAATGAATAAGTTTATGTAAGCCAATGAATAAATGTATGTACGCCAATGAATAAGTTTATGTAAGCCAATGAATAAATGTATGTACACCAATGAATAAGTTTATGTAAGCCAATGAACAAACGTATGTACACCATTGAATAATTGTATGTACGCCAATGAATAAGTTTATGTAAGCCAATGAATAAATGTATGTACGCCAATGAATAAGTTTATGTAAGCCAATGAATAAATGTATGTACGCCAATGAATAAGTTTATGTAAGCCAATGAATAAATGTATGTACGCCAATGAATAAGTTTATGTAAGCCAATGAATAAATGTATGTACACCAATGAATAAGTTTATGTAAGCCAATGAACAAACGTATGTACACCATTGAATAATTGTATGTACGCCAATGAATAAGTTTATGTAAGCCAATGAATAAATGTATGTACGCCAATGAATAAGTTTATGTAAGCCAATGAATAAATGTATGTACGCCAATGAATAAGTTTATGTAAGCCAATGAATAAATGTATGTACGCCAATTAATAAGTTTATGTAAACCAATGAATAATTGTATGTACGCCAATGAATAAGTTTATGTACGCCAACAATGAATAAGTTGCAATACGTCAATAAATAAGTTGTAATGCGTCAAATCTGACAGATGTGTGATCTCTCCGAAAGAGGGGAATTTTACCTTAAATGCAGCCTTTGTACGTTGTACACCATGCGTTAACTGTTTGTGTACGTTGTACACCAAGCGTTAATTTTGTATACGTTGTACACCAAGCGTTAACTGTTTGTGCACCTTGTACAGCAAGCGTCAACTATTTGTGTACGTTTTACACCAAGCGTTAACTGTTTATGTACGTTGTACACCAAGCGTTAACTGTTTGTGTACGTTGTACACCAAGCTTCAGCTGTTTGTGTAGGTTGTACACAAAGCGTTAATTGTTTGTGTATGTTGTACACCAAGCGTTAACTGTTTGTGTATGTTGTACACCAAGCGTTAACTGTTTGTGTATGTTGTACACCAAGCGTTAACTGTTTGTGTGTGTTTGTGGCAGTGTCCACGACGCCCGTGGAGGCGGTGCTTGGGCGCGCGGCGGCGCTGCCGTGCGACATCGAGCCCTCGACCAAGGAGGACCGCGTCTACATGGTCCTGTGGTTCCGCCACAACGGCGGCAAACCCATCTACAGGTGAGCCAGCGTTCATTCTGTTTGCTTTCATATTGTACTACACCTCGCTCGCGGTAGTAACGCGAGGCTTGCGGCTACACTGGATACAGATGTATGTATTCACGAGCATAATAAAGGATCACATAAGGATGTTCTAGAAAACATTTCAATACTTTATTTATACACAATAAAGCAAAACAAATTTTTTTTGGGTACATCACCTACAACACCTGTGACGACGTAAGGCAATAACATCTTGGTAAACTACGTGCCATGTCAGTTCGTCCCTTTGGTTGTGCCGGCTACACTGAACTGGACTGAAAATGAGAACTATTGAAATAGCCGCTTCGACCAACATTTAATTCAGTGCGGTGGTACCAATCCGGGCGGTTCAAACCCTAACACAGCGCTATGATTGAACTCCATTAACAGTTACGAGTTAGCCTTGGCTATACGTCATAGTTAGCGCATTACCTAAGGCCATACGTTCTCATTAGTTTCTCCACATAGAGCGCACTGTCCCAAGGGATGCGAGACAAACAACTATAAACAATAGAACAGCTATTAGCGCCCTAGACGCGCGTACGTAGACCACATCGGGCACGTGCTCAAAAAGGGTCAAAAACGTAGTACCCGTAACCGACGAGCATGCATGATTATGAGAGTTGGAAGAGGCGACAGGTGTGTGTCAGGCAGGATCGTGGAACGCGGAGGTCCGTTGCCTCTACCTGCCCCATTTGGAAACAGGCGTTACGGCGTACATTGCACACCATTTAATTTGTTCCTAACATAATCTTCCGCCTCCGCAGGAATTCCCACATCGTTAGTCTTCTTTATAATTATTCCTCTATTAATACCTAACTCTTCTGCACGCGAGTATATATATCTTCCCGTTTTCAAAACCTATCTTCTCACGGTGTCAAGTCGTGACAATATTCTAGCTATCTCCTCTCATGAAACTGGTTTTTATACGAACTCATGTACTGTTCACGCAGCTCGGCTGTGGAATTCACTACCACACCTTATCCGACACTGCAAATTGCTTCCCTTGTTCAAAATACACCTAAAACTGTATTGTCTTCGACAGTGTGAAGCATAAAGTTACTTATATGGGGGGTTTGTGTGATGTGAAACCATTGAGTTATATGTTATATACGGGTGTCCCAAAACTCGACGTCCAAACGAAAGGAGGTCATAGAGGAGGTAATTTCCAATCAGAATCATTCAGTGAGCATTCGGCACACACTCTTTCGCGAGCACTTAGTCCGCCGCACTGCGCCGCTCAGGCAGGTCACGTTTTTGTATCAATCCGTCCATAAAAGAGAGATACAATATCATGTATTCGCATACACAAAATATGACAGAATAGCGGAACGGCGATGTTACAAGCAGCTAGCGAGTCACTGAAACTGAAAGAGTGGGTCAGGCGCAGATAGGTGATGAACGGCTTAAAGGAGTGGGAGGGGAGGAGAGGGGGTAGGTGAAACATGTTGGCGACCGGTCCAATTGTTTTCACGGGTTCAACGAAGAGGCCCTCCATTGTTCTCTTCTAAGAAAGTACCTAACGCTTTTAAATTTGTTAGACCGGATTAGTTGTTTCATTCATATCTTCGTTAAGTTTTATGGTAATGAATCTAATGAATTGTACCTTTCTGGAATCCGTATGAACTGTACATGTTTTTGCAAAGCAGGTTCACTTTCCTGTAGTACATTTTTTTAAAGTAAACTTCAATCAAAGTCAAGGCTTCATTGATGAATTACTGAAAAATTCTAATTGAAATAGGCTTTACTATTGGAATAAGAAAGAAAATGTTATAAAACAAATTTTTTCACAAAGCTACACTAATTGCAATAAACCCCCAAAAAATTAATTGAACCTAAGTTACATGTAATTTTTTTTATGATTTTTTATTCGAAAATTGGGGTTGAAATTAGAAAAACTCAGAAAAAGAGCTGTAACTTCTAAACGACTGAGAAATGGATAACTACAAATAGGGTGATTCTGATTGGAAATGACCTCCTCTATGACCTCCTTTCGTTTGGACGTCGAGTTTTGGGACACCCTAAAAAAACCTCTTTTGTTTCATACCTGGATGGACAATTATGTAGGTATGTATATGTATATGGATTTGTATATTATATTTTATATATTTAGTAATTTATACGTAAGTATAGCTTTTTATTTAACTAGCATGTACTTACATCTATCATTAATAAATATTCTATTATTTTATCTTCATTTCTCACGTTCAACTCTTTTGCTACTACCTACTTACATTCCACTATATTAATAGAATCTCAGACATCCAAAGGTTGACTGTAAATCTCTTTAAGGGATAAGTCCGCCTTTGCAGCTTTTGTAAATGTTCTAATGCGCTTGTTTATGTTGAATGTTTCTTGGAACATAAAGCATTTTCTATTCGATGACGACGACGGTGAGTTCATTTATGACGTTTCATCTTTTCGGACATTTGACGCTCTCTCTATATTTCGAATTCTTTGACGCGGCTTATAGGATTACGTACTAAGATCTGAAGATCAATATATTATTACTCGCGCGGAATCAGAAGGCACCAGAACCTTGTCTCGCCCACTTGCCCACTGTCGGCTGCAGACCTCGAGGCGATAGCGCTTGAAGAAGAAGACTGTTTCAAAGTGTGTCAATGTGGCGCCCAGCTTCCGCAATATTTTGTTTTTGTCATACATAACGTAAAGTCTATGTTATCATGACCTAGGTCACATTGAGCATGGAACATGCTAACTGCACGAAGCAATTAGGCATCTGTGAAAAAGGTTCTATACGCATTTCTTTACTATTTATGACGTGAGTGTACATTCGGAGATAGTTAGCGGCATTACAGTGGGCTTAGACACAAACTTACATCCACATCAAGCGAGGAACGTACTAAGTTACGAGTTTGTGTTTTTTTTAAGCAATTTTAATTTAGACAACATTTTGAAATATGGAACGTAATTTTTTATGGAGTCTGACATAGTAATTGTCTACACCTTCTGCTTCTCCCGTGACGTCAGCACGTGTGACGTCACATGTGCTGACGTCAGCGCACATTGCCGTGTTCCTGTCGGGACTAGTTTCCATACCAGTGTTTTCCTTGAATGTGCGCGCTACACTGAAGCGGCTGCAAATCTCTTAACTATTTTCATAGCCGTTCCTACAGACCATCATTCAGTGCGGTGGTACTAGTCGCTACTACTTTTCTATCTTAGTGCTACCACCTGTGAGGTAAGGGAAGGGACGTTTTCGTAGGCAGGCACACCGTAAATCAGCCGAAATAGGGACAATATGCCGTGCTAAAGGGCCGCAGGCTAGCCATCTGTCACCTTACCTACCACGTTCTTTTTTAGGTTTCCGTATCCCGTACGGAAACCTATTACTAAGGCTACGCCGTCTGTCTGTCTGTCTGTCCGTCCGTCCGTCTGTCCGTCCGTCCGTCCGTCTGTCTGTCCGAGGGCTGTATATCTTGAACCGTAATAGGTAGCCCGTTGAAATTTTCACAGAATATGTGTTATTATGGCGGATATAACACCAAAATAAAAAACAGAAAAAGTAAAAAATTAAGGGGGTTCCCATACAAGAAACATGTTTTTTTTTGTGGTGCGGAAACCTCAGTGCGCGAGTCCGACTCGCACTTGGCCGGTTTTTTTATAGAATGCGCGACATGTGGCGCCGAGCCACCCATAAAGTGTCTAACGACGCCCATGGACATACGGTCGTACGCGGGTGTTGCGAATGCCATGCCGGCCTGACAGATGCCTATTCACGCCTCTCTTGAAGGACCCGAGACTGTACTTGGGGGGAAATATGTGGGCAGGGAGAGCGTTCCAGGGTTTACCAGTTCTGTGGAGGAAAGGTCTGCAGAACCGATTGGTACGCATCCGTGGTAAGTCCAGTGTACAGGGGATGCAACCCCTGCCTATGCAGTGCGCGTTGCGCGGAGGTGGAAACGGACGTGAAGTATTCGGACAAGATAACTACCAAGCAGCAATTAAGGTACGTAGACGTACCTACTACTTGTCTCGGTGGCAGGACCGTGCCAAGGAGAAAGAGGTGGCTATCCTGTCGCCCTTTAGGCCAGCATCGCGTCCTTATACCTTAAACGCAGTTTACAACATGCACGGGGAGAGATGCAGTGGGACTGTTCTTGTTAAGCACTGGCCCCAGTATGTACATATGTATATCCATGAATATTAGCATGTTTTATACGTTCTGTATTTAAAAGATTTTTAATGGAAGAAACTCCCGTAAAATGGACTTAACACCTTCTTCGCCTGAAGGCGTCGCATGCAATTTCCTGGAAAATTGAAACAGGAATAATGGGGCAGCGGATAATTGAACAATTTCGAGACACAAGGCGGTCGGCGGCCGGCGGCGGCGGCGGTGGCGCGGTACGTTAGTTTCTGCACTATAGTCATCATAATCAATGCTCTTAATCTAAATATTCTCTGACATTTTAGTATAGAATAGAATAGAAAATTCTTTATTGCTCCACAAATATTTCACACGAATAATACAATGAATACAGTTACATGAGGTGCAAAGGCGGACTTATCCCTTAAAGAGATTTCTTACAGCCAACCTTTAGGTGTGTGAAATGTGTAAAAAATGGAATGTAGGTAGTAGCAAAGATAAGATGTGACAATTTTTTATTTAAAAATACATATAAGGATTTATGAAAGCCTGAAAAATATAATTATATTTATATAAGTAATACTACGTAAGAATAAATAGGAATTAAGAGTCATTAATTATGTTAAGATAGAGATAAGAAGTTAGGTGATGTAAATTATATAATATATAATAATAGATATCATACTAAGGTGGTTATAATATTGTGGGAGTAAGTCTATGAATAAATAATACAGTATAATAAACGAATTACGGAATAAAAGAACAAAGTACATGTTCAACAAACACCCGCCAGCAGTCTGATAAGAATACACATACTGTACTTTACACACAAACGCAAACAGAGCTAAACATATGAAAATGACAATAACAATTTTTGACAAATCAAATTACAGAGAATCGAGGCTAAATGTACAAAATGGTTACAAAACGTATAAATGTTTTAAAAACAAGTTAAGCTTAGGACCGACCGCGAGACACGAATCAACTCATTTTGCCTAATTTTACACGTCACAGTGAGTGCAACTCCCGCCCGAGCCGAATCACACTCAATGTGGGCGGTAGAACGCAGCTACTGAAGTGAAGATGAAACATACTATGTAGGTTAGAGGGAGAAAACTGTAAATAGATAGAAGCGAACGACTTGTAGTATTACCTTATGTTTCAGTAATTTTTTAAATATAAGTATTTATTTAAAAAAACATTGTTAAAAAAAAAAGTAGTAAGTAACGTGGTAGTTGATTTAACTTGAAGTTAAAAAAATCCCTTTAGATGAGTGTAATTTTTTTTTCGATTGGCTGGATATAAAATTAGTTATGTTTTTTCTTATTCGAATCCCTTCAAAATTCCGACATTCGATCTAAATAAAAACCAAATCATTTATTCTCTCTTATAAACTGTGCACAATTTATAATCCCGAAGAAATAGGATCTGATAAAATGTCTCCACTTTGTCTACTGTTTTCCGATATTCCTAAACAAGCCATTAATAAATTTAGCTAAAGCTTTTTCGTAGTTGTTATTAGAGAAGTGGACACCGGGTCGGGGCGGGGTGTGGCGGGCGGGGTACCGGGGGGGCCGGAGCGTAAAAGCCTTCGTAATCTCGTCAAGGAACGTCTCAAGTTTTGGAAGCTAGTGGAAACGGGCGCCGAGTAGAGGCGAGGCAGATGGGGAGTGATTAGCGAAAACGCCTAAACCTATTAATTTTGCACTCAAACAATTTGGGCGTGACGCGGACCGTACGGCGCGCGGGATACGCACTTTAGCCCGCCGCGCCGGGTGCTCAGCTTTAATCTACTAAAAAAAACATTAATGTTTCGGGAAACACAGCTAGTAATAGCGCGTAGACAAAAGTGCGACAGAGAGACTTTGAGAAAATATTGGTTCTCAAAATGAAAATGAAATGAAATGAAAATATACTTTATTGTACACCGTATAAAAAGGTTACAAAAGGCGAGTTTAATGACTTGCGGCATTCTTTACGAACTAACCTTTGGGATGTGGAAAACACGTAGGGGCGGACAATGCAGTACTAAACAGGGAACAGTTGTATGAAATATAAATACACACATATACAAATTGTACAAAGATACATACAATCAATATAAATCCTTACACATACATAATTAATTACATATATACAATAAGAAATATACATATTATAATATACCTACATCAACTCTTATATACTATACATACATACTTATATACATACATACTTTACATATATTTCAACTGGATTGAAGACGCAAGGGCATCGGTGAGTATTTATATTTATTTTACCTACTCATTGCCATGAGGTTTCAGAAATCGTTTGTGGATACGTTCTTTGAACATGTGGATAGTATTGGAGCGACGTATCTCCTCAGGAAGCTGTTTCCACATGCGAGCCGCACTAACTGTAAATGAGTCAGTGTAGAACGAACTCGAGTGGGCTGGTATTGCTAGGAGTAAGTTGTCAGTAGATCTCAGAGAGAGACCACGAGAACAGAGAAAATTAAACCGCTCACTTACGTATATCGGAGCAGCAGGGTCGTTCAGTGTACGGAAGAGAAGAGTTAAGACGTGGCTATTCCTGCGACTTCGAATATCGAGCCATTGTAAACGCGTGCGATATTCGGAAATGTGGTCGTACTTGCGCAGACCAAAGATGTAGCGAATGCACATATTTAAGAGTCTGTCAAGTTTGTTTAGAAGATCTTCATTTAAGTCGAGATAACACACATCTGCATAGTCGAGAATGGGGAGTAAAAGGGATTGAACAAGCGTGATCTTTGTGCCAGTAGGAATAAAGTTTTGAAGACGCTTGAGAGAATGCATGCTACCAAATATTTTGCGACTGACTTCACCAACCTGTTTGGTCCAACTCAGGTACTCATCAATCATGAGCCCTAGGTTTTTGACAGACTTACTGTAGACAATGTCCACACCGTCAAACACGACTGCAGGTAAAGTAACCCTGTTAATCTTAACCATCAGTTTAGGAGATCCGACAATAATGGCTTGCGTCTTGGAAGGATTGACCAGCAGGCCAAAACGCACAGCCCAGTCGTGTGCAGCACGTAGATCGACGTTCATTTGACTCACCGCAGCATTTATGTTTCCGGGATGAAAATGACGATACAGCTGCAAGTCATCGGCATACAGATGGTAGGAACATTGAAGTGGAACAACAATAGCGTTGATGAAGACCGAGAAGAGTAATGGTGAAAGTACGCCACCTTGTGGTACACCGGCAGTAATGTCACACCATGCGGAGTCGACACTGTCGACACGGACACACTGCCGGCGACCATTCAGATATGATGAAAACCAATCGAGTACGGACTGTGAGATATTCAGAGAATAAAGAATAGCCAAGAGTATGTCATAATCGACAGTATTGAAAGCGCTACTGAAATCTAGTAAAACTAGAAGAGTGAGTTGCCTACTGTCCATAGCTAGGCAAATGTCATCAGTAATTTTTACTAGAGCAGAGGTGGTACTTGGTACAAAATGGCATTGTCAACAACATAATGATGTGTTAAGTTTATATGGAGTGTTGTGGAGATTATATATATGTTGGGTGGCAGGAAATGACGAATTTTAGACCTTCAGAGCTGAACCGCAATAGTACCTACGTGTAGAACAGGCTATGGACTAGCTAAAATAAAATATTAATACTTTATTGAACAAAAATATAGACAGAAACAATAAAACAGAATAGCACACAAGAGCAACTATATTACTAGTAGTGATTTCTTCTAGTCTAACAAAATATTACATAAAAAGTTAGTACAAAAGGCGAACTTAGTATCATATGGCATTTATTCTATCTAACCTTTGTTTATGATGACAAGTAAATGTAAAATAATAGAAGCTAAGGATAGCGTGATAGAAGAGCAAAGTAATTAGATCATAATAATATATACACACCTTATAAAATAATACATGCCGTACAATAAGATGATGACCGCAGAGATTTTCAGACATTCCGGTCTGACAGCTCATCCTGCATCCAACCAGCCAATATCACCTCCGAGAAGACTTCCCTTTGGATTGCTAATTACACTGAACTAGAGGAGAAAACGGGCGAGGCTGCTGTGCTTGCTATAATATGCTATTGCAGCGTGTGTACCCCGCGGGCGGGCTCGCGGCGGGCGGGTTGTGTTGCCGGCGACGCCCGCCTCTCCGCTATGCGCGCGCATTTGTCCTGTCGCTGGATTTTGGGCTATTCGCGATTTAAGCGCCGAGATGAGCCCGTACTTATAGAACTGACTACGCTCGTGAGTCGAAGGAAATCATTGCTTTGTTCCGTTGCTTCCATTGTAAAACGCAGTCGGGTAAAAAATACACGCAATTAAATGTGCTCCTTCGATAGAATTTACAACTAAAAGGTCTCTTCAATTACCTTGCTTGGTAAAACCCTATTGGTACAACTACCTCACTCAAGGAAGGGCTAACTTGGCTCAAACCGCTGCTGACTGGTTAAAACGCCTGAATGCTTCAAACCACTGACTGGATCAAACGGCTAGCTTAAACGGCTAACCGGCTAAAACAGCTGAGTGGCTCTTGAGTGAGTCAAATGGCTGATTAGCTCAAAGGTCTGACTGGCTCAAACGGCTGAATGGCTCAAAGATCTGACTAACACAAACAGATGACTGGCTCAAACAGCCTTCTAGCTCAAACGCCTGACTGGCTCAAACCACTTATTGGATCAAACGGTTGGCTCAAAAGGATAACCGGCTAAAATAGCCGAGTGGCTCTTGAGTGAGTCAAATGGCTGATTAGCTCAAAGGTCTGACTGGCTCAAACGGCTGAATGGCTCAAAGATCTGACTGACACAAACAGATGACTGGCTCAAACAGCCTACTAGCTCAAACGCCTGACTGGCTCAAACCACTTATTGGATCAAACGGTTGGCTCAAAAGGATAACCGGCTAAAATAGCTGAGTGGCTCTTGAGTGAGTCAAATGGCTGATTAGCTCAAAGGTCTGACTGGCTCAAACGGCTGAATGGCTCAAAGATCTGACGGACACAAGCAGATGACTTGCTCAAACAGCCTACTAGCTCAAACGCCTGACTGGCTCAAACCACTTATTGGATCAAACGGTTGGCTCAAACGGCTAACCGGCTAAAACAGCTGAGTGGCTCTTGAGTGAGTCAAATGGCTGATTAGCTCAAAGGTCTGACTGGCTCAAACGGCTGAATGGCTCAAAGATCTGACTGACACAAACAGATGACTGGCTCAAACAGCCTACTAGCTCAAACGCCTGACTGGCTCAAACCACTTATTGGATCAAACGGTTGGCTCAAACGGATAACCGGCTAAAATAGCTGAGTGGCTCAAACGGCTGAGTAGCTCAAACAGCTGAGTGGCTCAAACAGCTAAGTGGCACAAACGGCTGACTCGTTCAAAGGGATGGCTGGATGAAATGGCTAACCGGCTCAAAGGTCTGACTGGCTCAAACAGATGACTGGCTCAAACAGCCGACAGACCGTAGCGACGAGGTGGCTCTGACTATGAATAAGTGCCATCTCTGTTGAGAACGAGATCAGGCTTGACGTTCTGCTTCGTTAGTGTTTTAGCACGTAACGAGGCGACTAATGCGGAGCCCGCCGCCGCGCCCGCCGCCGTGTTTGTATTGTCACTACTAGCTACGCTGTACCCGTGTTACGCACGTAGAGTTACCACTGCTCCGGGAATTGCCCGGACAATCGGGGAATCGCACACCTTGTCCGATAGTCCTGGATAGTCCGAATGATAAAAACAAAATCCGCGAATGCTATTTTTTGGCGTCCGCCTCACTGCATAGAAAGGAAGTTGACTTGTTGGCAGTCGCTACATTGAACAACCAATGCACTATTTTTAACCCTCGACGCAAAAAGAGGGGTGTTATAAATTTAAGGTGTGTGTGTATGTGTGTTTGGGTGTGTCTGTCTATGGCTCCCAAACGGATGAACTGATTTGGATGCGGTTTTTTTATTAGAAAGCTTGTTTAATCGGGATGATTCGTAGCTATGTTTGTAATCAATTAATCAAGTAATTAAGTAATAAAAAATTTTTATACGAGTATCTTAAAAAGTAGACCGATTTGCATGCGTTTTTTTAATGCTTGAAATAAAAGTTAATTTACAAATAATAAACCCCCGACCCTTAAAAAGTAAAAAATAATTTCCGTTTACTTACTTACAGGAGTCGGGAGACCGCTAAGTGAATAAAATATATAAACTCAGAGCTGCGCGAGTATTTATTTACTTAGCGGTCCACCAACTCCTTTAAGTAAGTAATCGGAAATTATTTTTGACTTTTTAAGGGTCGGGGATTTTTAATATGTAATTTAACTTTGTTAATAATAGTAGTTATAGCAGTAATAAGAAAATGCATGTACCCCAAATAAAGTTTGATTTTCCCAATATAATTGAAAAACAAGTCGCAGCGTACCACAACGGTGGCACGCTGCGACTATTTTGTCCCGGAATGGAACTAAGAAAACGCGGCAACCCTAGTTGCCCGTGCCCTAACCCGATTGGAGTACATCTCAAGGACACTGCTTTTCGTAATGGTTGGTTATGCCGCGGCCCACGCATGTGTTCGGACGTCTGTGCACGTAAAGTATGATAGATGTGACAGATGGTCATATGCGATACTCGGAATGAATTTACAATAAAAAATAGGTAAAAAAACTTTTAAGTTAAACGGTTTTATTAAAAAAACTAGAAAAAAAAACATCAACCGTACAAAAAACTAGAAAATAATAAGGACACAAACCCGGGCCTCTACTTTAGATTTTACGTCGGGGCAAGAAATCGTACAATACTAGCGTGCTGTCTTCTCATGTCGGATGCCAAAGGGCACTTTGTGTCGCTGCGTCAGCGGAATAAGTAATAAATTGTGACTTTTAACAGACTAATATAAAAACGTGGGGCGCATGTTATTTATTACGCATATTATACGCCCCACGTTTTTATATTAGTCTGTTAAAAGTCTCAATTTATTACTTATTCCGCTGACGCAGCGACACAAAGTGCCCTTTGGCATCCGACATGAGAAGACAGCACGCTAGTATTGTACGATTTCTTACCCCGACGTAAAATCTAAAGTAGAGGCCCAGGTTTGTGTCCTTATTATTTTCTAGTTTTTTGTACGGCTGATGTTTTTTTTTCTAGTTTTTTTAATAAAACCGTTTAACTTAAAAGTTTTTTTACCTATTTTTTTATTTACTCGTTTTTAGTTTGATTTTTTTAGAATTTTTTTCTTTCATCTTGTTCCCACGAGTATTGGACCAATCCAGTCGACCCCCCCAGCCAGAGATCCATGTAGAGGGGCAAGGCTCTCATACAACAAGGTGTGCCAGCCTTGAGCTTGAAACGCTAACGACATATCATTTTTATCCACCCTAATGCCACACAGCCTTCGGCACGTTTCAAACGTTGACATGGGTGGTGTATCGCTAACGACGTATCATTTTTAGCCACCCTAACGCCACACAGTTCTCGGCACAATACAGAAACCTTAACTTGGGTGGATTCAAACAAATATCTTGTACATTATTTTTGTTTTAAGTTCAAGCGTCCACCTCCTGCCTCCATAATCAGATCCTCGTCACCAAGTGTATTGGTAGAAGTATGGGACACTCGTCCAAACAAACCAAATGAGCCCAGACTCGAGGGGGTTACTAGTAACGGTTGAAGAGTTCCACTGTACACCTCCTGACTCCATCATCAGACCCTCGTCACCAAGTGTATTGATAGAAGTATGGGACACTCTTCCAATCCAAACAAATGGGCCCAAACTCGAGGGGGTTACTATTAACGGTTGCAGAGTTCCACTGTCCACCTCCTGACTCCATCATCAGACCCTCGTCACCAAGTGTATTGGTAGAAGTATGGGACACTCGTCCAAACCAACCAAATGAGCCCAAACTCGAGGGGGTTACTAGTAACAGTTGAAGAGTTCCACTGTCCACCTCCTGACTCATTCATCAGACCCTCGTCACCAAGTGTATTGGTAGCAGTATGGGGCACTCGTCCAAACCAACCATATGAGCCCAAACTCGAGGGGGTTACTAGTAACGGTTGAAGAGTTCCACTGTAGACCTCCTGACTCCATCATCAGACCCTCGTCACCAAGTGTATTGGTAGAAGTATGGGACACTCGTCCAAACCAACCAAATGAGCCCAAACTCGAGGGGGTTACTAGTAACAGTTGAAGAGTTCAACTGTCCACCTCCTGACTCCATCATCAGACCTTCGTCACCAAGTGTATTGGTAGAAGTATGGGGCACTGTTCCAAACCAACCAAATGAGCCCAAACTCGAGGGGGTTACTAGTAACGGTTGAAGAGTTCCACTGTACACCTCCTGACTCCATCATCAGACCCTCGTCACCAAGTGTATTGGTAGAAGTATGGGACACTCGTCCAAACCAACCAAATGAGCCCAGACTCGAGGGGGTTACTAGTAACGGTTGAAGAGTTCCACTGTACACCTCCTGACTCCATCATCAGACCCTAGTCACCAAATGTATTGATAGAAGTATGGGACACTCGTCCAATCCAACCAAATGAGCCCAAACTCGAGGGCGTTACTAGTAACGGTTGAAGAGTTCCACTGTCCACCTCCTGACTCCATCATCAGACCCTCGTCACCAAGTGTATTGGTATAAGTATGGGACACTCGTCCAAACCAACCAAATGATCCCAAACTAGAGGGGGTTACTAGTAACGGTTGAAGAGTTCCACTGTAGACCTCCTGACTCCATCATCAGACCCTCGTCACCAAGTGTATTGGTAGAAGTATGGGACACTCGTCAAAACCAACCAAATGAGCACAAACTAGAGGGTATTACTAGTAACGGTTGAAGAGTTCCACTGTAGACCTCCTGACTCCATCATCAGACCCTCGTCACCAAGTGTATTGGTAGAAGTATGGGACACTCATCAAAACCAACCAAATGAGCCCAAACTAGAGGGGTTTACTAGTAACGGTTGAAGAGTTCCACTGTCCACCTCCTGACTCCATCATCAGACCCTCGTCACCAAGTGTATTGGTATAAGTATGGGACACTCGTCCAAACCAACCAAATGATCCCAAACTAGAGGGGGTTACTAGTAACGGTTGAAGAGTTCCACTGTAGACCTCCTGACTCCATCATCAGACCCTCGTCACCAAGTGTATTGGTAGAAGTATGGGACACTCGTCAAAACCAACCAAATGAGCACAAACTATAGGGTGTTACTAGTAACGGTTGAAGAGTTCCACTGTAGACCTCCTGACTCCATCATCAGACCCTCGTCACCAAGTGGATTGGTAGAAGTATGGGACACTCATCAAAACCAACCAAATGAGCCCAAACTCGATGTGTGTACTAGTAACGGTTGAAGAGTTCCATTGTCCACCTCCTGACTCCATCATCAGACCCTCGTTACCAAGTTGAAATTATCATAATATTGTATGGTCACGAGAACTCAATGTGTGTTCAAAGTTTCATAAAAATCGGTCCAGTAGAAGTAGTTGAAAAAGTTGTCGCAAGATTTGAAACAAAGATAGAAATAAACAAACAAACAAACAAATATACGGAGTCAAGCTAAATAAAACCGTTTAATAAATTATTATTATTATTATTATTATTATTTATTTATATACACTAGCAGCTTGCAGCTGATGCGTGTACTTCACGTGTTGAGTGCACTGTTTTATAATAGATCTTATTTATATTTTTATTGTTTTATTTTTTTTACTTTTTTATTAATAATTTTTTTTTATTATATTATTAGTGTTTGTTTTTATTTTTGTTTATATTTAGCAAATGTTTGTCAAGTAGATTTTTAAAACCATTCACTGAGATAGCACTTATCACTTCTTGTGGTAGCTTGTTCCAAGAGTCCACTACTCGGTTAGTTAGAAAGTACTTTCTTGGGTTGGAGTTGGAAGTGTTTCGGTTTAATTTTAAAGAGTGACCACGGAGTTCCTCGTTGGTGTTCATTGTGTACATTGAATTAAGGTTGGCTACATCGTAATGACCATTGAAAATTTTGAATGTTTCGATGAGGTCCCCTCTTTGTCTTCTTTGCTCTAGTGTAGTAATACCAAGTGCGTCCAAGCGGCTTTCGTAAGACTTGTTCCTCAGGGATGGAACCATCTTGGTTGCCCGCCTCTGCACTCTCTCCAGAAGTTCAATGTCCTTGATGAAGTAAGGGTTCCACACTTGGTAAGAGTATTCAATTAGAGGACGGACATACGTTTTGTAGAGTTTGATGAACAAGTCTGGATTTATGTAGGAGAAAGCTTTTCTGATCATGTAAAGAAGTGAGTTTGCTCTTTTTACAACTTCTACTATATGTGGTTCCCATTTGAGGTCATGTGACACAGTTACTCCGAGATCTTTCTGTGCGTTGACTGGATGTACAAGGATTCCCTCGATCGTGTATTTGTGACGCGGATTCTTGGGACCTATATGCAGTACGGTGCATTTCGCTGCGTTTAGTGTAAGAAGCCAATCCTTGGTCCATTGCACGATGCGGTCGAGGTTGCCTTGAATTGATTGATGGCTTATAACAGGATCTCCGAAGAATTTAGTATCGTCAGCAAAAAGTGCAAAGGGTAATTCCATTATAGCTTTGAGGTCCGTCAGAAAGATACCAAACGCTACAGGGCCGATTACTGAACCTTGTGGTACGCCACTGAGTACATCGTGGGCTTCAGACAATTCCTCGCCGACTCGTACCCGAAATTTCCTGTTTGTAAGAAAATCTGCAATCCATGACAGTAGCTTTCCTCTGAACCCAAAGTGTTCCAATTTATGGATTAACCGTTTTATTGGAACTCGGTCGAATGCTTTCTCGTAATCCAAGTAGATAACATCAATAGAGTTCCGTTCGTTCCACTCGCGGGTCCACTGGTCCACACATGTGAGGAGATTAGTCACGGTTGAGCGTCTCGGGACGAAACCATGTTGCTCTTCGATTATTATATTTTCCCCTGCTAGAAACATTCGAATTTTTTCCGCTACAATTTTTTCCATAGCTTTGCAAACAATGCTAGTAAGGCTAATGGGACGATAGTTGGCTGGAGAAAGTTTATCGCCTTTTTTGTAAATTGGTGTTACAATTGCCTCTTTCCAGTCGTGTGGAAGTGTCGCGCTTTCGAAAGATAGTGTCATTATATGAGCAAGCTGCTCGCACAATTCCGCAGAGCACTTCTTCAGGAAAATAGCTGGAATTTCATCAGGTCCCATGGAAGTAGCATCCCTGAATGATGTTAAGACCTTTAGAATTGCATTTGGCTCGAACTCAATTGTCTCAATACAATTTACTAGTCTCGGCACCAATATTTGTGGCATAGAGTCATCAGGCTCTCGAACATAAGACTTTTCAAATTGACTTGCGAACACATTGGCAACGGCACGGTGTTCCGTTACTATGTCACTTGAGTTGTCAACTCTTAGCGCCGGTGGCACACACACCTTTGACGTCAGTTGTCTTCGGACATACCCATAGAATGCCTTGGGTCCAGTTTCCACGACATTTTTTTCAAATGATTGCCTAAGTTGACGTATAGATGCCACAATCTTATTGTTAATTTTCCTGTATTCTTGGTAGCTTGTATTTGATTTGTTTAGCTGGTAGATTGACCATAATTGTTTTTTCTCCTCAGTCATAGTTAAGATATGTTTGTTGACCCATGGTTTGTTTTTCGACTTCTTGGTTGGATTACACAGTGGTACATGGATATCTAGTGTTTTCTTTGTAATTAATTTAAAATCGTTCCATGCACTGAGTACATCTGTGGAGCTGGTGTTTAGAATGTTGTTTTGAGTAAGCGTAGCGCTGACATTGTCGTAATTTGTTCGAAAGTAGTCACGGCGAGGTTTCGTTTTGTACTTGTTGCTTCTTTCTTGAATAAATTGAATGGTTGCAATAATAACACAGTGATCGCTTTTCCCTATGTGTGGGTGGTGTTCTATATTCGTACAGAGGTTATCGTCGTTGCACAGTATTAAGTCAAGGAGGGATTCCTCGTTGTTTCGCTTCCGTGTTATTCCTTTTACAAGTTGCTGGAGATCTGAGCTGGTATACATGTCAACAAACTTTTCGTGAAGAGCGTTATAACCGTTCAGTTTAACGAGCGGCCAAGTGATATCTGGTAGATTGAAGTCACCTAAGACGAATATAGTGTTCTGTTCTGCGGCCTGCTGGATTGTATTAAAAAGTTGGATATCTGATGGTTCAAGTGCGTAGTGAGTGGGGCGGTAGACAGCGCATATCAGCAGTTTGAAGTTCCCATACTGAACATTGAGCCAAAGCGCTTCCACAGTGTCGTCGTGGTATTTAGAGTTACGTTTTGCAAGTATAGGTGTATTCTTGTGTGAGTTTGCAACATAGATGGCCACACCTCCACCCTTCTTACCACTCGTGGGATCGTGCCGGAATACTGTGTAACCAAGAATATTGATTAGACTGTCTTTTATTTGTGGTGTTAGATGTGTCTCTGTTAAGACAATAAATGTAGGTTTTTTGTGGTTTATTTCCATTAAGAGTAAATCAAATTTTGCCGTGAGAGATGCCAGGTTCGTATAAAAGAAAGTCAGTTCGGTGATGGACGACGTCAGTTTTTTACATCCTTCACTATGCGCGGGCAGCCATTAATATATTTAATGGTTAGTTTTTCTTCGCCTTGAGTATTTCTCTCTGCCAGTTCCTCACGTAGACGCCGCAGCTGGTCACGCTGGTAGGGAGTCAAATCAGACTTTGCATTTATAGTGGCCGGCAGTTTGCTTTTATTTTTAAGTATATGAATAGCTTTCTGCTTACCGGACATTATCAGCTTGAGCGGGCGGGGCGCATCGGTGTCGGGCCGCGGCTTACCAAGACGGATGATGGCAATGGGGCGCTCGCACTCCGGCAAGACGGCGAGCGCCTGCTGCACGCTGTCCGCATCGTGCTTCCTGCGTTGTTCCACGTTGTCCGAGTGAGACTCGGGGACGCCGAATATCACCACGTTGGAGCTCCTCTTCTTCCTCTCTTCGAGCTCATCGATGACTGAGTCCAGGTTTAGGGTTCGAGTTTGGTGCGTCTTTAGCTCGGCTAGTTCGTTACGTAGCTCACTTAACTCTTTCTTGAGTTCACCGACCTGTGTCCTGAGGGCGGGGAGCTGGCGCACGCCCACCTCGCAGTCGGGGCAGAGATATTTGAGCGTACGGGCTTGCAAAACCAGCACCCTCATTTCTGTTGCCACTAGCCCACTGCATTTTATGCACACTGACCGCGAGCAACTAAAACACGATATTTGCGGGTTTTTCTCGTCCGGTTTGGGCAACTTCTTTTCGCATTGCAGGCAGGAAGACATGGTTGTCGTCAACACACCAATAAATACTTAAAACAGATAATACTTTGAATTTTATTTGCGTAAATTCAGTGAAAACTTTTTTTGTATGGAGATGTGGGTAGTTCTTTGTTTACATTTGTTGGTTTTTAGTTTTTTCGTAATTGATCAATAATTGTTTGATTATTGTCGGAGATAACACTTCCACTGATTTATTATGGGGTTTTCAACACATTTATGTAGTATTAGTTGCAAACAACTGGTTTGCGGATTTTTTTTGACTTCCAAGTAGTAAGAGAGTTGTGCACTCAACAAAATCGCGGGTAGTCAGTCATAAATACTGATACAACTGGTATATTTCAAAGCGACTTACATTGGTCGACGTTTCGTCCCTCGCGATGGGACGAAACGTCGAAACGATAATGTGTAACAGCGGTAAAAGCCTAAACGAACATACTCATACAATTGAACAGAAGCTTTACACCAATCTCCATATTTCAAACTTTAAAAATGACGCACTTCAATACAAACTTTAATCGCCTATTTAACCTTCCTAGGGTATGAATTTTCAAAAATAGTTATTTATAAACAGAATCCTAAACATCAATTTCGATATTTCTAACTTTAAAATGACGCACTTACCATACAAACTTTAATCGTCTATTCAATCTTCCTAGGGTATTAGTTCTATTATTTCCAATTAGAATAATAAATTAACTGAACTGAACTGAAAGTCTACGCAAGGTGTGAACCGGACCTTAATAATTCCGTCCATGTTTTATCGTCTGAATTATTGAAATCGATGCATATTATGAAATAGGTTCTACTAGAGAAACGTTTCAGTTGAACAAATTATGTTAAAACGTAGACTTGAAATTTTTATGTTAAATTTAAAAGCGATTATATTGCCCGTTTTCGTTTATTTAATTTATGTTCCGGCGGTAATATTGAAATCATGACGGTATACTTTTATGTACATATACAGGGTGTTTCAGGATAAGGTTTCGTAACTTCAGGGTTCGAAAGGGTTTCATATTTCAAGAGGAAAAGCTCTGAAACTTTTTTCCAGATTCGGTCATTTTATATGACTTTTTAGTGAAAATCGTTTCATCAAGATTTGGTGGACGGTTAACGTCCGCCTTTATTAAATAAAAATAAAATGACTTACCTTACATGCTTAAATAGTAGAGTTTAACTGCATGTAGGTAAATTCCAAAAACTTAAATTTGAATGACATAAAAAAAAAGGGGACTGGACTAGCATTGCACTCCCTAGCTAGACCTGGACAAATCACTCCGTACTCACTTCCATTGAGTTTTTATTACAATTGTCAATGTTTGTATGAAAAAAAAAACGTACGGAACTTCGATTTGAGTGATAAGGATTTTTTTCTTCTAATAAGTAATGAGTACTTTCTATTCCTGAAATTTCTCAAACCTATCCTGAAACACCCGTATAGAGCAAGTATTTGGACACGACCAAAGGGAAGAGAAGGTATAGCACGGTCGTTTTCACCACTTCCAGTTACGTCCCGTCCAACAATTATCAGTCGGTTAGGAGTTAACGTACACCTACATAGCCACCTGAGCACGCCTGGGCGTGGTCAGAAATTGCATAGGCGACCGTTGGAGGCTGACCGTGGTGGTTCGGATTCCACGTAAAACTGTAGGTCGTTTCGCTTCATACCGCCGCACTGAACCGGTCGGTGGAAACGCCTATGTAATAGTTCGTGTTTTCCGTCCAGTTCAGTCGAGCCGTCACGACCGAAGGTAAGCACTGACATGGCACTTAGTTCACCAAGGTTTTATGGCCTGACATTATGGGATGTAGCCAACCGTATCAGTTTCCATAAAAACAATAAAACATGGTAAAATATTATCTATGTCACTAGTATTATTGTGTTTTATTGTATGCTTATTATTTTGTCTAAAAATGGTAACCTCTTGCCATTTTAAGGAGCGAAATATTTTCTAAATATAACAAGTGTACATACATTACATGACGAATCCAGGTGTTTCGTAAGTCTCAAAGGGTAATACAAATACAAACAAATATAATATAGTCCTAGGAAAGTCTTGCAGGCATTTTGTCAACTTTCTGTAAGATTAGGTACATTATTTTAGAAGTCAGTTATTTTTCGACTGTACGCCCAACCATACTCCACTTGCAAAACATCAAACTGCTTCTACCTGTTAGAATGCAAACATTGCCCTTCATACTACATCGGTGAAACAATCAACCCCCTTCATATCAGGCTTAATCATCACCGCTTTACAGTCAACTCGCTCGCTTATTCCTCATTACCTGTACCAGCACACGCCAGATCACACCAACTGACATTTAACAACTGCTTCCACGTCCGTATCATAAAATCATTCTCACCTCCCCTCCCTGAAATAGAGTTGCGTACCCATGAAACTTCATACATATGGATCCTTGGCTCATACCATTCACCAGGCCTCAACGTCATTCACTAAATTAAACATTCATCACCAGTATACCTTTCACATCTCATAACTCATATTAATTTACGTTCATCCACTCACCATGTATCCATAAAACCATTATTTGCTTTCTATTTCTATATAAAAAATAATAAAAAAAGAAGAAAATATTAAAAAACATATCTATCAAATCATTATTTCTCACTTGACTGAAGACGCCACCGACATCGGGGCGAAATATTTCATCAATAAATGTGCTCTTTTATTATTATTAATAAAATATGTGTTTTACATAAAAAATAAAGCAACAAAAAGTTGTTAGTATTTAATTAAAAAATATATATATTTATAAAGTGAAAGTATTATTTTAGAAGTGTAATTATCAGACATCGGAATCCGCGGGGCACGAATACGACCTTGTTAGGGATTGACTACAGCGATCAATAAACAATCGACACTGTTATCGATACTCATATTTATTTGTTTATTGTATTTTATTCATGTCATATTTCAGACCTGAATACTTATATACCTACAGTACTTATATAAACATGTGTATACTTTATGTTAAGGATTAAGTAAATATAATACATATTTATATAAGGTCTTTCAAAATTAGTTCATAGTACGCTAAGGGGGGGTTCTGTATCATATAGGGAGTAAAACCTATATAAAATTTTTTGGACCTTGGGCTTTTTTTAAGTAAAAAATTTTTTTATGTAGGTATTTAAATAAAAAAAATAGGTGGTTGATTTTTATAACCTAATCGATTCAGTTTCATAACAGTAACAAAAAAGTCTTCATGACCATTCTGGTGTAACACGTGTAAGTTGGTAAAAAAAATTAAATTCTTTCTATTCCATACTAATAAAACTAAAATTGTGGTTTTTCACAATTTCTGAAAGAAAGAGATATACGTGTTGGAAGACTTTTTTGTTCCAGGCATGAAACCGAAAAGATTAAGAAAAATTTTTTTTTACATTTAAAATGAAAAAAAAAATTTTTGTAAAAAAAAAATTATTTGTTTTTCAAAAGTGATCTATTTCCGATACAGAACCCCCCCTTAGCGTACTATGAACTAATTTTGTAAGACCAATTTTTTTGGTCCTTGGCCTTTTTTTTATGTAAAATATTTTTTTATGTGTTTAAATAAAAAAATAGGTGGTTGATTTTTATAGCCTAATCGATTCAGTTTCATAACAGTAACAAAAAAGTCTTCAATATCATTATGATGTAACACGTGTAAGTTGGTAAAAAAAATCAAATTCTTTCTATTCCATACTAATAAAACTAATATTGTGGTTTGAACAGATTTGTATTGTACCTACAAAGTAAATACAACATTTGTTTATTATATTTTATTTTCTATAGAAATACTCTTAGTTTTAATAATCGACATTATTCCATATTATTCTAAAATAACGATCGATTTTCGATATTTGTGGATACATTGTCCCATCACTAAACAACCTTGAATCATTCGTGCCCCGCGGATTCCGATGTATGGTAATTATAGAGGTGGGTAATCGCTGTTGCGTGGATGCGTTGTGTGCGCGTATGTATGTGTCCTATACCGCGCCCCGCACCCCGCGCCCCGCACCCCGCTACCTTCCCTCGCACCGCAGTTATTGCCACTTGATCCTCTAGTAATAGTATATCGATGTCACCAACTAGATTATTTATTTTACTCTTCAGAATAACCCCCTGAGCGATATTGCGCGTCGCCAACAAAGCACCCTGCCTGCACGCACGGCACGAACTGTATGCCGCCTCAATCTTTGACTCACGCGTATACGTACATGTATGAGTACAGTATGCTCTAAAAGTTCAAATGATCTATAGAACCTTTCCACTTTAACTATTTCCTACATGCCCCTTCGAACGCTCCAGCCAACGAGACAGAATACATTGACAAAGTTCTATATAGATCTTTTCACTTAGAGAAGAGAGGATGCTTTAGCATTTTCATGAATAATTTTATTCGCAAGAAGTCCCATGGAAAATGTTCGCCTCAGAGTGAGATTTGAATTTCGTAAAAAATCCTCCTTCTTCTAGTGGGTACCCCTTATCGTCGAAATTACTGAGTGTCTTCTTGAATTTTTCATATTTTTCAAGAAGGCTGTTGAGGATTATAATATTGGCGTATGAAGTGCTTCCATGAAACTAGTTTTATGAGTGAAATTAATAATTTATTTTTCAAGGGACAATTTATTTATTCTTGAACTTGGTTTTAACAATCTTGCTTTCAGTTTAAACTTTGTATTTATTTGTATACAATCCGGTTGAGTCAAAATCACAAGCTCCGACTCACCTCCGAGAGGCCATATCGGTGACTTCCCTTTGGATCGCTGGCTATACTGGACTAGAAGAAAACATAGCCGAGACTGCTAAAAGGCCATCTTTAGTCCAGTACAGTGGTTTTTTTTTTTTTTTTTATTTTATTTTTTTTTTTTTTTTATTGCTACCGAACTGGGTGGCTCTGTCCGAGGTCGCAACCTCAGGCGCAGCCAATTTCACACCCGAGGAGGTGCCAGTCCGGCTTGGAGGTGGACTAATGTTGCTGGGGAAAGGCTATTAACCCGCGATTTGAAGATCTGTGGATTGTAGGAGTGGGGGAAGATATTTCCTGGGAGCCCGTTCCACACCTTTGCAGTGCGGCACAAGAACGATTTAGAGAATCGTGCAGTTCGAAGAACTCTTCTGTCGACTACAAACGGGTGTTCCGCGAGAGTATGGCGGGTTTGGCGAAGGCGAACAGGAGGAGGAGGGATAAGGGAAGCAAGTTCGTCAGAGCAGCGGCCATAGTAGTACCGATAAAACAGGCTCAATGACCCAACGATACGTCTGTGCTTTAGAGGTTGAAGGTCCTTTGTGAGTACGGAGTCACCAATGAGGCGAATGGCTCGTCGCTGAATAGAATCCAAGGCTGAAAGAAGGTACTCAGGGGAACCCTCCCAAAGATGACTGCAATATTCCATCACCGGTCTTACTTGTGCTTTGTAGAGTGTAAGCAGTTGGACCGGCGTGAAAAATCGCCGACAGCGGTAAAGGACTCCTAATTTTCGAGACGCTAGTTTCGCCTTGGACTCTATGAACGATCGAAACCCAACGTCCCTGGACACCTCCATACCCAGGACACCCAGACTACCATCGTTGGGGACTTGGCTGCCCTGAAAAGTGGCTTGGAGAGGAAACGGATCAGCCTTAGTAGAGAAGGCACAAGCTTGCGTCTTGGCTACGTTGAAGTTGACCAAGTTCTTCTTCCCCCAAGAGGATACTTTTTCGAGAACCTGGTCAACCCGAGCAACAGTTTCGCGTCTCGCGTTTGCTGCTGAGGCCTCTCTACCCTTCCAGTCCTTGATGAACCCTTCGTGCACCGTGCTGTCGTCCGCGTAACAGTGTATTTCGCCGAGCGAGAGCATGTCGTTGATGAACAATAAAAACAGCGTAGGCGACAGCACGGATCCTTGTGGAACACCAGCATTGATTGAGTAGTCGGCCGAGCAGGCACCATCTAGGGTGACAAATATCGACCGGCCACTCAAAAAGCTGGAGATCCAGGTGCACAGTTTTGTAGGGACACCGTAGGCCGGAAGCTTGCTTAAGAGTCCCCGGTGCCAGACGCGATCGAATGCTTTGGATATGTCCAGAGCGACCGCCAGCGATTCCCCAAAACCATCGAGCCTTTCAGCCCATAAATGCGTGACGTACGCTAGAAGATCTCCAGTCGACCTTTGCTTGCGAAAGCCGTATTGTTTGTCGTCGAGGAGTTTAGAGTCTTCTAGGTACGTCAGGAGCGCTGAGTTGACAATACGCTCCATAACCTTACTCAAAAGTGAGGTTATCGCAATAGGGCGATAGTTCGATGGGTTCGCTGGGTCCCCCTTCTTGGGGACCGGCTGGACCGAAGCTCTCTTCCAGCAAGAAGGCATTGATCCGGAGGAATAGGAGCGTTTGAATAGGCGGGTGAGGACTGGCGCCAATTCCAGAGCACAATTTTTCAAGACGATCGCCGGGACGCCGTCAGGCCCACTACTCTTCGAAATATCCAACTCACGTAGTGTTTTATGGACGACTCTGGGGTGGAACCTAATATTTGCCATCATACGCCCGCAATGGGGTAATGAAGGGGGGTTGGCGCCCAGGTCGTCCATGTTTGAGTTGGATGCGAAAAGGCGTGCAAAGATATTCGCCTTTTCTTTCGCGAGTATAGCGAGCGAGCCATCCGGACGTTCCAGCGGAGGTGTAGCTGGACGGCAGAAATTCCGACCGATGGATTTGGCGAGAGACCAGAAGGCGCGGCTACCCGAAGGGCTACGTGCAAGTTTCGCGCCAATTCCACGGTCGTGCCTGAACTTGGCCAAGTTTTGCGTTCGTTTGCAGGACCTAGCAACGACGTTGAGCTCTCGTCTGTTCTCGACAGACCTATTCTGCAGCCATTTCCTATAAGCCTTGTTCTTAGTGTCAATAGCCAGTCTGCATTGACAATCAAACCAAGGCTTATGGCGGCCGCCGATGGGAACGGTGGAGGTAGGTATGAAGAAATTCATACCCTGTGCGATCACATCGACGACCGATTGGGCACACAGGGATGGGTCTGGAGAAGAGAAGCAAACGTCGTGCCAAGGGTAGGCTCCCAGGAAGGATCGGAAGTCATCCCATTGTGCTGACCGGTAGTGCCAAACTGTTCGCGTACTACATTCACGTGCTTCCGCGAAGTGTACAGTTGGCACAGTTGAGCGTACAAGGCAATGGTCGGAGTTTCCGAGGGGAGCTTCGACCCTCACCTTGTAACCATTTGGCTCGGTAGTCAGCACAAGGTCCAACAAACTAGGTCGATGGGCAGGGTTATCAGGTATCCGAGTGGTTCCGGATACCAACTGCGTCAACCCGTGCGCAATGGCCAAGTTGTAAGCCTCCCTGCCGGCATGGTCAGTGATGGGGGAGCCCAACCAGTCTTGGTGTTTAGCATTGAAGTCACCCAGCATCACTAACTCCGCCGTAGGGAACTCGCAAAGCAGTTTGTCTGCCGTACTGCTGAGATGCTCATAAAATGCCTCTGTTCTTGACGCACTGAGGTTAGGGGATCTGTATGCACCCGCGTAAATCCTCACCACGTGGGGAAGTTTCACGCGGATCCATAACACAGGAAAAACAGGGTCTTCAAATCGGGTGAGCCGGGTATAGGAGACACCAGATCCAACGTACAAGCAGACACCACCCTTCGCCATGAAACGTTCCTGAAGATTGTAACCAGGAACGTCCAGGTAGGATGCGTCCGCAGGACGCCCGATCTGGGTCTCCGTAAGAAAGAGGAGGTGAGGCCTCGCCGTCTGCAGATGGCAGGCGACGGATGAGAAATTTGTGTGTAGACCTCTTATATTGGCGAGGTCTACCTTAAATTTTGAGGGAGAACGGGCCGCTGAAGGTTTATACAGTTTTCTATTTTTTGTTCGGCTCATAATTTAGATGGGTGATTGATTCGTGGAGTGTATCGGAATGTGCCCAGGGCGCGGTGATGCCTTGTGCAACTCGGATAGACTCAACCAACTGACAGTCGCAGAGAGCGAGAGGACCCCCGGGCCCCCCCTCCCAGAAAACATGTGGTCTCCCATGGTCACCAGCCCCACAATGCTCTCTGACAGGGATTTTCGCGTGTTGATAGGGCAGCCAGCACACGGGTTGGTGAGGGCCGTGTGCCGGGCCCCTGTACTACCACGCAGGCAGGCAGCGGTCACCTGTTTCCACCGGCTCTCCCTGACCCCTGCGGCTGTCAGTCGGTTAAAAGGAGTCTGGAGTGCGAGCGACACTAGCATCCACAACCCAGGACACCCCCGACACACTCAAGTCCACCGACCGGCTAGTCGCAGGCTGGCCTCCAAGTGTAGCAGAGCCACATCAGGAGTTTTTCGCCTACGACCTGTGGTACCAACCCGGACGACATAGTGGAGGACTTGTCTACCACATAGTGAGGCTGAAAATAAATCCTGTTTAGGCGCAGGATGATCGCCTGCGTCCGACATTCCTCAGCTGTTGCGACTCTGGGACGGTGGTAATGCCAAAGGCATCGTCGCAACATTGCCCAGGGAGCACGACGAGGACGTGAATGTCGGACTTGCTGGGCTCTACTTTAGTGTGACCCACCGCTGGCACAGTAGATTGCTAGATTGGTAATTTGGTGAACTCCATACAGCTCCAGAGAACACTACCAATGCTTAACCCAGCGAACCCCCCTATGGTACCGGCCATTTCGACCACAATATGAAACACCTAGTGAACGTAGGAAGGGACCTACAGTCTTATACAGTTTTTATTTGAAGATTTTCTTGGACTTAACATGGTTCCGAACGGCGAAGCAGCAGGTGTAGGGTATGCACCACAGAACAACAAGATAGAACTGTTCGAGATTTGGAAAGAATAGTACATCAACCCGGTGGTGGTGAAATTGGTAACGCGTTGGCGCCTCATAAGGGAGAGCGTGCCCAGAGGTTCGACTCTTGGACGGGGCGTATTCTTTCTCTTTATTTCGAAGAATAAATATAAAACAAGTACCTTTTTTTTTTTTTTGTCGCCAACTTTCTGGAAAGCCCCCCTTGTTGCGAAGCGTGAGACGTCTAGCGAATTCACGTCAAAATATTGCATTTGCGACCGAGCGGCGGCGGGCGGCGAATCGGGTCGGCGTGCACTAATGAGATTTTTCTGACGAAAAATTTAAGTGCACACGTTTTTTTTTTTTTATGGAACCTGACACGGTTGGCTACATCACCTACAACATCCGTGATGTCAGCCCATAACACAGGGCGAACTAGGTGCCATGTCAGTGCTTCCCTTCATTTCATGTCGGCTACACTAAACTGGACGGAAAACACGAACTATTTACATAGCCGTTTCGACCGACGTTTCGTTCAGTGCGGTGGTACCAACCCGGCCGGGATAAACCCTACCACCTAGTAAGGTAAGAAGGGAAGGGACCTACAGTTTAACGTGGAATCCGAACCACGGTCAGCCTCCAACGGTCGAGCGGTCACCCATCCAATCACTGACCGCGCTCAGCGTTGCTTAATAACAGTTGACTAACCAACCGCGCCACTGAGCTACCGAGGCTGACGAATTTTCTTATCCCTTAGTCGACTTTTACGACATGCGACGGGGAGAGATGCAGTGGGGCTATTCTTTTTAAGTACCGACCCCACACGGTACCTACATGTTTAGTACAAATATACAAATAAACTAGAAACATTGTTTGGTGTTCGTGGGTCGGATTTGAACCTCGGACACCGGTGCGGCGTCAAGGGCCGCCGCGCCGCTTATAGTTACCTACTCGTGTGTTGTTGCAGTTTCGACGTGCGCGGGCGCGGGTTTAGCAAGGCGCTGTTCTGGTCGGACCCGCAGGCCTTCGGGCCGCGCGCCTACTTCGTGACGATGTCCCGGCCGGCCACGCTCACCATCGAGGCGGTGCAGCTGGACGACGAGGGGCTCTACCGCTGCCGGGTCGACTTCAAGAACTCCCCCACGAGGAACTTTCAGATACGACTCATTGTCATCGGTCAGTTTGCATGTTTCATTTTATTCTGCGACAGTTTTCGGTCGATATTGACTGGATGTGTTTTTTTTTTAGTTTAAACCACACAGAATCATTCTGTACATACTCAAATACAAATCTTAAAATATATGTTACATGTATAGAACTATCCCTCAACCAAAGACAGCTCCTGAAAAAAGTGAAGCCAAGGACAAGCGCAGCAATGAACGACAATACAACCGAGGAGATAAAGTTGACTCGAACAAAACCTACTCTGAGGTACTTAGATCAAACACACAACAGAGCGGTGTTGATCGAACACAGGTCATGCTAGACCTATTTACAAAACAGTCTGAAAAACTAGACATATTACTCCAACAGATAAGCACTCTCATGAGCCTTATAGTTAAAATAGTCGACAAGCTGGCACCTTGACTTCCCTACGTATAGCTACGTGGAATAAAAATGGCTTGGCTCCAAACCAAGCAGAAGTGGCAACGCTAATTAACATCCATAAACTAGACATAGTTCTAATCTCAGAATCCCACTGCAACCATAAAACCGATATACGGATTAAAGGGTTTGACGTCTACAAAACTAACCATCCTGATGGAACGGCTCACGGAGGTACAGCAGTCATAGTTAAAAAAATTCACAGATTTCGTGCCTTACACGACTATCGAGCACATTGAAAATGAATTTACGGAATTCGAAAAAATATTGTCGCTGAGCGACACGAGAAAGTCGGGATAAGGAAAAGGTTAGTTGGGTTCTGATAATGGAGCCGGAAGGAAGCCATAGGAACTCGTAAAAGCCCATCGTGTTTGGGCTCGTTTGATTTGTCTTCGCAAGTACTCTAGTCATATGTTATTTCCAGGGTCCTGATGATGGAGCCGGAAGGAAGCCATAGGAACTGCTAAACGACACATGATAAATCCACCATATTTGGGCTCGTTGGATATAGGAATATAGGATAGGTTAGAAGATGCATTTTCTAACCTAGCCTACGAGTATATTCTTATCTTCTATATCCTTATATTATATTTTTATATTTAATATTTATTAATTTGTTACTTTAGTTAGAAATAATGTCAATCTTATCAATTTTTTTTCTGTCAAAATTTTAGTTTACATTTTTTAAGGTGCTTGTGTTTTTGAAAAATAATAAAAAATATATAAATGTAATATTTTTTTATTTTGTTGAATTCATTTTCAATGCGACGCATCTTCTAACCTAACCTATATTCCTATATTCAACGAGCCCAAATATGGTGGATTTATCATGTGTAGTTTAGGAGTTCCTATGGCTTTCTTCCGGCTCCATCATCAGGACCCTGGAAATAACATATGACTAGAGTACTTGCGAAGGCAAATCCAACGAGACCAAACACGGTCGATTTATCATGTGTAGTTTAGGAGTTCCTATGGCTTCATTCCGGCTCCATCATCAGGATCCTGGGCATCATATATGACAAGAGTACTTGCGAAGACAAATCCAACGAGCCCAAACACTGGGCTTATCATGTGTAGTTTAGGAGTTCCTATGGCTTCCTTCCGGCTCCATCATCAGACCCCAACTAACCTTTTCCTTATCCCGACTTTCTCGTGTCGCTCAGCGACAATATTTTTTCGAATTCCGTAGACTCATTTTCAATGTGCTCGATAGTCGTGTGAGGCACGAAATCTGTGAATTTATTTTTTCAAAAAGGTTGAGCTACAGGGCAAACCCTTAACCCGATCGTCTTTGCTTTAGGCTCAAATTGTAGCTGACTAAATTGTCCAGAGGAGTTTTTCTCAAATTTTTGATATCATTCCATAAATATACATATATACATACATATCAAAAAATTCGGAAAAAATTTAATAATTTTTTCACTATTTCGGCCTTAACTTTTTTTGTTTTTTACTTTCTCAAATAATTATATTTGCACCGTACAGCTCTCATGAATACGCGTCTTTTGAGCCGTTTTTGAATTTCATATCTTCACAACTCTCCGATATATAAGGGGATCGCACTTTTTCGTGAAATCGGGGCCTATACTGGAACACGAACCAAAAGACATTTTCAATGTCAAAACCATAAAACACCATTCGCTACCAAACTTTAATACTGAGCACATCCAAGCAACTACAATAGCAGTGGAAGACAAGTTGGGATACTTTAACATATCATCTGTCTATTGCCCACCCAAGCACAAAATAGATGAGGCAAAGTTCACAGAGTACTTCATAACTCTTGGAGGTCGGTTCGTGGCTGGTGGAGACTGGAACTCCAAACACACTCACTGGGGCTCCAGACTCGTGACAACAAGACGCAGAGAACTGAACAAGAGCATAGAAAACAACAATATACTGGCCTTGTCTACTGGAGAACCAACATACTGGCCCACAGATGCAAACAAAATTCCTGATTTACTTGATTCCTTTATAGTCAAAGGTATGTCACGGCACTACTTTCAAACGGAGTCCTGCTTGGATAGCAGCTCTGATCATACACCGGTCCTCTTGACAGCAAGTACCACCATTATAAACATTAAAAAGAAAGAAAGACACTATAATCATCGGACAGATTGGAACACACTTAGTGCCTATCTCCAAGACAGTGTAAACCTCCGAATGCCCCTTAAAACAGACGAAGACATTGAAAACGCAACCAGATATATTACCACCCTGATCCAAGAAGCATGCTGGAGAAGCACGCCCCCAGCCCGTGCTCCGAAATCAGCTATCCAAAACATGTGTCTGGAAGTCCGGGAGAAAATTGCTGAAAAAAAAAGGCTTCGCAGAGTATGGCACAACAGTAGACACCGACTAGATAAAACTGCCTTCAACAAATCCTGTGCCGAATTGAAGGCGATGTTTAAAGAAGTTAACGACAAAACACTACAATCCCAGTTAGAATCACTCTCTGCGACGCCAGCCATTAACTACTCCTTATGGAAGATCACCAAATCTCACAACCAGCCCCAAACTATGAAGCCTCCGCTGAAGCAAAATGACGATAAGTGGGCTAGAACTAGTCAAGAGAAGGCAAATCTGTTTGGCCAACACCTGGAAAGAGTCTTCAAACCGAACCAACCGGCACCAGATGCAGACGAAGGGGACATAGACTCTCTCCTAAATCAAGACTTCAAACTGGACCTCCCACTGAAACTTGTAACCCCTCAAGAAATTAAGAGACTCATCTTCAAGCTGGAGGACAAGAAGGCACCAGGGTTCGATCTGATAACTTCTAAGGTGTTGAAGAACCTGCCAAGAAAAGCTCTGACCTTCTTGACGACCCTGTAAAATCCGATGCTTAGAGTATCCTACTTCCCAGCTCTTTGGAAGGTGTCACAAATAATATTGGTAAACAAGCCAGGAAAACCAGAAAATCTAGTGACCTCATACCGACCAATTAGTCTGCTGCCAATTCTCTCCAAATTGTTCGAAAGGGTCTTGCTGATTCGCCTCAACCCAATACTGACTGCCCAACAGATTATCCCAGATCACCAGTTTGGATTTAGACAGCAGCATTCCACAATAGAACAGGTCCACAGAGTCTGCAATAAGATAAGGAAATCTTTGGAGGAAAAACAGTACTGCGCTGCTGCCTTCCTTGACATCCAACAGGCCTTCGACAGAGTATGGCACAAGGGTCTACTCTACAAGATAAAGTTGTTTCTCCCACACTCCTTCTTCTCCATCTTGGAATCCTACCTGATGGAAAGATTGTTCCAGGTCAAGGAAGGAGACTGCACCTCGCCATTTCATGTCATTGAAGCCGGCGTCCCACAGGGCTCGGTTCTAGGACCAGTGCTCTACCTCTATTCACGAAGGACTTGCCAAGCACCTCAGACGCCACTATGGCTACCTTTGCAGACGACACGGCAATCCTTGCCAGTAGCCCAGATCGCACAATAGCCTCTCAGGAGCTGCAGTTATGCCTAAAAGCAGTGCACGCATGGCTCCAGAAATGGAGAATTGCAGCCAGTGCTACAAAGTCGGTGCAGATCACATTTACTCTGAGGCAAGGGAACTGCCCCCCAGTAAAGCTGGGCGAACACAAGCTGACCAACGAAGATAGTGTTAAATACCTAGGCATACACCTCGATAGAAAGCTAATATGGAAAAAACACATAAAAGCCAAAAGAGACGAAGCAAACATACGATATAGAAATCTTCTCGTGCTGCTAAACTATACAACCTACAAACGCAAAACGCACTCGACCTCCCCCCCCCACCACCGATGACGTCACCACCATCTCCCCAAGTGTGCTCTCGTGCTCAGTACAACTTGCGATAGCGTCAAAAGTACTCGTCCTAATTTCACCAAATAAACTCTCACGGACAGTTTTATTTTGGCCCAAAAATACAGGATGTCCCCGGACAGGTGTAGTTCCTTTAAGGAGGCTATTCTACGCCTTGTAACAAAAATACTGGTGAAAGATTTTTTTAAATATGTGCTTTCCTTAAAATTTTGGGATTTCCTAACAAACTAAATGCATACTACAATGTGTGGGCGCCTTTAGACCGCGCGACTGTGAAACGCAAGGCGGAATGACGCGGGTCGGGGCGCGAGCGGTACGCGGGCGGGCGGGCTATATTTTTGCTTTCACACGCGTCGCGTCCCGTCCGTATTCTCGCTGCCCGCTGCCCCGCGCCCCGCGCGCTCCCGATTAGAGCATTACAACATTACACTAAATTATTAACTTAAAAAATTAATATCTCCGCAACAGGCGTACCTAGAACCCTAATTCTGTTACTAATTATGTTTGGTACAAAGCATAGAATAGCCTCCTTAAAGAATCTACACCAGTCCGGGGACATCCTGTATAATAAAAATATAATATTTTTTCGAACAAGAAAGCACACGGGGAACATCAATCGAATTAACGAACCCAACCCAACCCGGCGATAGTAGCTCGCCTAATACCTAGCGAGGTTTTTTAAATCTCCTTTTGTGTATACACGAGTTGATGCCCCGTTTATAATACTGAATGCTTTGTCAATAAGTATGAAAACATAGAAGCTTACTGCCCTTGTCTATCGGATCCCTAACTACTGGAAGAGTAGCCATAAACATTTAGCACAAACCGATAGAGGATCGGGACATCGTTTCGGTATCGTCAAATGAGTGACTGTAAAAGCCAGACGTCCAAACTGCAGGCTCCCACGAAAAGGGCAAAAAAAAATACGAAAGTGCGAGTCGCACTCGCGCACCGAGGGTTCCGTACCACCACGTAATTTGGCCGGTTTTTATTTTGTTGTGTTTGTTGATTTTTAAACCTCGACGCAAACGGAATGGGGTTAACGTTTTCACGTATTTGTGTGTATGTATGTATGTATGTACGGGTGTGTCTGTCTGTAGCATCGTAGCTCCCAAACGGATGGACAGATTTGAATGGGCTTTTTTTAATAGAAAGCTGGTTTAATCGGGATCTTACTTATGTTTGTAATCTAGTAATAAGGTAATCAAAAAATTTAATTATCCAAAAAAGTGGACCGATTTGCATGCGGTTTTTTTTATTTAAAAAAAATTAAATAAAAGTTTAATTACAAATTGAAAAACCTCCGACCCCTTAAAAATTCTAAAATTATTTCTGTTTAGTTACTTAAAGGAGTCGGGGACTGATAAGTAAATAAAATAAAAAAACTCAGAGCTACGCGGGTATTTACTGAGCGGTCCCCCAACTCCTTTAAGTGCCTAACTAAACGGATATTATTTCTGACTTTTTTAAGGGGACGGGTTTTTGGGGACGTTTATTGTATTACCGTTTTTACAATAGAGTGAAATATTCTTCGTAATACCTCACGCAATCTATCGGTGACCATTTTGATACCTTTCTGTTCATTCTTTTGTAGTTATTATTTCAAGCTTTTTTGTAAAACCGATAATTAACGAAAGATAATATTTTTTTTGTCACTTAATTACTTGATATTGTCTTAATTATTGTAGCCGGCACGACCGAAGGGGAAAACTGACATGACACAAGGTGTCAACAAGCTGACATCACTGATGTTGTAGGTAATGTAGCAAAGTTAGAGTTAGAGTTACGAGAGAACAATGAGGACATAAATAAATTTAAATTACAGCTGAATACCTGGCTACAAGGAAAAACATTTTATGATTTAAATTATTTCAATATTATTATATAGTTTAAAATTATTGTTACAATTTATATATTATTTATTATTTAAGAATTTTTATGTACAATGACGATGCCTCAAGATCACGATTTTAATTTCTTGATAATGTGTGCTAATAAATGGATTTGAAAGTGGGGCAATTTTCATAAAAAAAAAAAAATTAAGTCGTTCGTGTCTTTGAAGTGACATTTCTCTTCGATCGTGTTCGGACTTGTTGTAACTTGTTGTCAACTTTGACCTGTTTCCTACCTGTACCGTTATACGAGTAGGTACATACAATTTCCATTTAGCGAGGAGAGGTGAATTTGGCTCTATCGTCTGCACCATTGGTCTCTCGGCACAGGCACCCATGTTTGTTTACATATTAAAAAAACCGCCTTCAAAAATATATGAAATAAAAAAAAATCCAACCCTAGAGTTGAAGGCTGTCGGTTATTTTTGCTTGCTTTAGCACCGCCTTCAACTCTAGGGTTGGTTTTTTTTTTATTTCATACATTTTTGAAGGCGGTTTTTATATATTTTTTAAATCGTTTTTTATTTCACAGTTTTTTTAGGAATTTTTTTGCTATTAATGAACTCGTCGGAATCGACCAAATTGAAATGGGACCACACGGAAAGCACCAGCTTTCAAATAAAAAAAGAATTTTCAAAATCGGTTCACCCAGTCGAAAGTTCTGAGGTAACAAACATAAAAAAAATACAGTCGATTTGAGAACCTCCTCCTTTTATTTGAAGTCGTTTAAAACGACAGACAGACGGACAACAATAAGGAGACTATAAGAGTTCCATCTTTTCATTCTGAGGTATGGAACGCTAAAAGGTCTCCAAAGAATTTCCCACAAAGAAATACTGCTCCCAAACGGCCGGATCACCCAAAAAATGCTTTATCACTGCCGTAAACCGTCGCCAGAGGGGCCCGAATTGTGGCAGATACGGCTCGGCCCGGGCCCGTTCCGACTCCATAAAATTTGGCCCATAAATACGAATCGGCCCCGCCCTAGTACTTGTGGGCCCGCTAATACGCACATTAACACAGAGCACCCCCTTCACTCCACATACGCCAACCACTCACATACACAATACACACGCACTCCACCCACACACATCACTCCCACCTACTCACATACACAACACACACACACACTCCATCCACACAGGTACACCACTCCCACCTACTCACATACACAATACACACACACTCCACCCACATACACCACTCCTACCTACTCACATACACAATATACACACACTCCATCCACATAGGTACACCACTCCTACCTACTCACATACACAATACACACACACTTCACCCACATACATCACTCTCACCTACTCACATACACAATATACACACACTCCATCCACATAGGTACACCACTCCTACCTACTCACATACACAATACACACACACTTCACCCACATACATCACTCTCACCTACTCACATACACAATATACACACACTCCATCCACATAGGTACACCACTCCTACCTACTCACATACACAATACACACACACACTTCACCCACATACATCACTCTCACCTACTCACATACACAATATACACACACTCCATCCACATAGGTACACCACTCCTACCTACTCACATACACAATACACACACACTTCACCCACATACATCACTCTCACCTACTCACATACACAATATACACACACTCCATCCACATAGGTACACCACTCCTACCTACTCACATACACAATACACACACACACACTTCACCCACATACATCACTCTCACCTACTCACATACACAATATACACACACTCCATCCACATAGGTACACCACTCCTACCTACTCACATACACAATACACACACACTTCACCCACATACATCACTCTCACCTAGTCACATACACAATATACACACACTCCATCCACATAGGTACACCACTCCTACCTACTCACATACACAATACACACACACTCCACCCACATACACCACTCCTACCTACTCACATACACAATATACACACACTCCACCCACATACACCACCCTTACTTACTCACATATACAATACACACATACTCCATACACATACACCACTCCTACCTACTCACATACACAATATACACACACTCCATCCACATAGGTACACCACTCCTACCTACTCACATACACAATACACACACACTTCACCCACATACACCACTCCTACCTACTCACATACACAATATACACACACTCCACCCACATACACCACCCTTACTTACTCACATATACAATACACACATACTCCATACACATACACCACTCCTACCTACTCACATACACAATACACACTTTAACCAGCCCGGGTTGATACCACCGCACTGAATGAAAGGTCGGTCGAAACGGCTATGTAAATAGTTTGTGTTTTCCGTCCAGATCAGTGTAGCCGGCACGACCGAAGGGAAGCACTGACGTGGCACCAAGTTCACCCGTTGTTATCGGCTGACATCACGGATGTTGATGTAGGTGATGTAGCCAACCGTGTCAGATTCCATAAAAAAAACACATTAACCACTCCCACCTACCTGTATATACACAATATACACACACTCCACCCACATACACTATTACATTTGTATTTATATTTTCCACTTTTATAATAATACATTATATATAAAAATACTGCAAATCTGATTTGTTCTGTATATTTTTTTATTCTTTGTATTATTCTGTATAGGTATGCATGATTTTGTTCAAAATTCGATACAATATGAAAATGTCTTATCCGAATAACAGATGAGGGCATAAACTCGTTAGGCCGGATCTTGCCCTGATTTTGTTTATTTATCCAAATCTGTCTAATATTTGTTCTGCCGCCTCTGCCCCGCTCTCTCTGTTCCGCCAAAGCAGCCGCCGACAGTAACCCTTGCTCAATATGCCGCCTCCGCCCCCCGCCGCGCCGCCCCCAGCCTCCGCCCCCCCGCCTCCGCGCCCGCTGACGCATCAGGCCTTTATTAATATTGCTGCCCGCCACGGCATGCGGCTATCGCGACCACAGAACATACGAAATTATTAGAAATCATAAGTGGCCGCCGCCGATACCCGCGTAGCACAAGTATGCGTAGTTGCGCGCACTCGATCTCCGCGCACATCAGTCGTCATTCTTGACTTACAGTCAAACCGTCAAGCTAAATACATACTATAGTACCTTCCCTTAGCGTCATTTTGGGCCCGAAAGGTTTTTTTGATGAAACCAGCAGGAGGTTTTAGTATGTTGTTAAACATGTTATCCTGACTAAAAAACCATCGGGAGACAATCTCTAACGTGGATGAGTCACCAGTTATGACGTCATCAAGATGGCCGCCACCGCGTTCAAAGTTTTGCGTATACAGCAAAAAGTATGTAACATACAAGCTTGTGTGCGGTGTCATAAAAAGCACAATTAAATGCACTACAATAGTGTTCTTACATTTGACCTTGTACATACCATAGTTTGTGGGAAATTTAAGTTTTAGTAAAATTTTCACAAAAAAAAATTTTTTTTTTTAATATATCAACTTAACTAGATACTTTACAGTAAAACGTTCTATGTAGATATAAATGCTACATTAATAAGCTATAAAACGCAATTAAGATTTTGAGAATCGGTTCATAAACAAGCAAAATACATTCGTTTTATCCCATAACGGAAGTCATCACCAAAAGTCGGATGACTGTTTCAATACAATTTACAAGGCAAATTACGAATATAGGTAACTTATTATGGGTAACTTGTAAAAACTATTTTGATAAAACTATATTTTCAAAAAGATAAATATGATTTTTAAAACAAAAAAAAATTTGTTTTATTACTTTTTTAAAATTTACTTTGGGTCTACGTCTAACTTTTATTGTGGAGGCCTGCCCTGCATTACCTACTTATCAAATAGAAATTTTATTGAAAAAAAGGTAGGCATTATGAAAAGAAATATTAATTTTTTTACATATATTGTCTGGAGCATGCACCTTCGCATACGCAAAGCAGAGTGCAGTTAAGTCCATTTTTCACGCACCGGCACCTTGTGCACCGTCCTTTGCATTTGCAAGACAATAGCTCCTGGCAGCTGAGGCTAGCATTAGGAAGGGTTTTCCACAAAGGGGTGTACGCTGGTCCGTCATTTACCTTTTGCCAACCCCAGTTGCAAGCATCTAGCAGTTGTGAATCGCTATTCAGGCAATTGGTCCAAATGTGGGTCTGGTATTAAGGGCTTTTTATATTCTGTAGAAGTGCATCTTGTGTTGGAGGAATATTCTCGATCGCTCTGTTTTTTTTTCGTAAATAACATCCTCTTCGCAGTATTTACATTATTTGTGTCACTAGTAGGATGACACATGTGAACTACAAAAGTTTCAATGAGCGCAATTTCGCTGCTGTTTTGGCGTGGTTCCATCCCACAAGAATATGCACGTTATGAATATACTAGCACGTCTGAATCCACTGTCTATAATATGAATATTACTAGCACGTCTGAATCCACTGTCTTCACTAAAATAGGTACGATCATGACCGTTTCGTGCGGCGTCATTATATACGGAAATGTCTTCTTCATCTCACGAGGAAGCTGATGCGAGATTATTATTGCACGCTGATGACGCCGCACGAAACGGTCATGATCGTATGTTAGTGAAGACAGTGGATTCAGACGTGCTAGTAATAGCACTTTTTGCGTTCAGCAAAATACGGAATTTGCAGGAGTTCGAGTTTGGAACAGGAAAACATTTGAAATACCTACCAGTTCACACATTTGTTGCGCAGCTGCCAAGTGGGATGCCTGAGTTAATGCCTTTTTTCCACGCCTTAACAGGATGCGACACTGTATCTGCATTTTGTGGAATAGGTAAGAAAAATGCCTGGAAGACGTGGAATGCATTTATAGAAGTAGATGCCGCTTTTCAAGCATATTCTTGTGGGATGGAACCACGCCAAAACAGCAGCGAAATTGCGCTCATTGAAACTTTTGTAGTTCACATGTATCATCCTACTAGTGACACAAATAACGTAAATACTGCGAGGAGGATGTTGTTTACGAAAAAAAACAGAGCGATCGAGAATATTCCTCCAACACAAGATGCACTTCTACAGCGTATAAAAAGGGCTGTATACCAGACCCACATTTGGACCAATTGCCTCAATAGCGACCCACAACTGCTAGATCCTTGCAACTGGGGTTGGCAAAAGATAATGACGGACCAGCATACACCCCTTTGTGGAAACCCCTTCCTGATGCTAGCCTCAGCTGCAAGGAGCTATTGTCTTGCAAATGCAAAGAACGGTGCACAAGGTGCCGGTGCGTGAAAAATTAACTTAACTGCACTCTGCTTTGTGCATGCAAAGGTGCATGCTCCAGACAATACATCTGGGAGGGTAGTCCCCATTATCTGCTAGCATCCTTGGACTCGATACAGCGGCGAGCCATCCGTCTTATTGGTGACCCGAAACTTACAGATGGTCTGGAGTCCCTGAGTCATAGACGATTTATGGGTTCGCTTAGTCTGTTTTACAGATACTATCACGGCCGCTGCTCTGCGGAACTAGCATCCCTTATTCCCTGCCACCCGTCCTACCTATATCCGCATGACTCGTCGCAGAGAGACTCAGCACCCCTTTGTTGTTGACATTGGGCTTTTGAGAACCCATCGGTTCTCTCAATCGTTTCTTTGTCGCACCGCTAGAGTGTGGAACTGTCTTCCGGCGAGTGTATTTCCTGAATCCTATAACCTGGGTGTTTTCAAGCGTCGTATTAACGGGCTAGACAGCCTAGCAACAGTCCGAAAATCTGCTGGCATGGCATCTAACTGAGCGTTGTTTCGCGAGGAGAGGTGATTTTGGCTCTGTCGACTGCACCATTGGTCTCTCGGCACAGCCACCCATGCTGGTTTACATAACAAAAATGTTAAAAAATAAATATTTCTTTTCATAATGCGTACCTTTTATTTCAATAAAATTTATATTTGATAAGTAGGTAATGCAGGGCACGCCTCCAGTTAGACGTAGACCCAAAGTAAATTAAAAAAAAGTAATAAAAACAATTTTTTTTGTTTTAAAAATCATATTTATCTTTTTGAAAATATAGTTTTATCAAAATAGTTTTTGACAAGTTACCCATATTAAGTTACCTATATTCGTAATTTGCCTTGTAAATTGTATTGAAACAGTCATCCGACTTTTGGTGGTGACTTCCGTTATGGGATAAAACGAATGTATTTTGCTTGTTTATGAACCGATTCTCAAAATCTTAATAGCGTTTTATAGCTTATTAATGTAGCATTTATATCTACATAGAACGTTTTACTGTAAAGTATCTAGTTAAGTTGATATATTAAAAAAAAATATTTTTTTTGTAAAAATTTTACTAAAACTTAAATTTCCCACAAACTATGGTATGTACAAGGTCAAATGTAAGAACAATATTGTAGTGCATTTTATTGTGCTTTTTATGACACCCCACACATGCTTGTATATTACATACTTTTTGTTGTATACGCAAAACTTTGAACGCGGTGGCGGCCATCTTGATGACGTCATAACTGGTGACTCATCTACTTTAGAGATTGTCTCCCGATGGTTTTTTAGTCAGGATAACATGCTTAACAACATACTAAAACCTCCGGCTGGTTTCATCAAAAAAACCTTTTTTCCGCTAAGGGAAGGTACTACTAAATATTGTGTAAAGTTATCGCGAATCGGCGGGTGGCCGAGTGGTTTGGGCATCGGCTTCTCATGTGAGAGGTCCGAGGTTCGAATCCGGTCGACGTGTACCAATGAGTTTTTTCTGATGAAAAAATTTACGTGCATACCTACACCTGCTGCTTCGCCGTTCGGACCGCCGACCGGTGTAAAACTGTAGGTCCCTTCCCTTGCCCCTTACTAGGTGGTAGGCTCAAATTGTAGTCGACTGGGTTGGTACCACCGTACTGGATGTAAGATGGCCGCATAGCAGCCTCGGCTGTGTTCTCCTCTAGTCCAGCATAGCCAGCAATCCAGGGAAGTCTCCGGTATGGCACCTAACTTCTCGGAGGTGATATTGGCTAGTCGGAGCATGTGCTTTGGCCCCTCTGACTCAGCCACCCATTCCGGATTACTTAGAAAGAAAATCGCATATTTTGCGAGTACACACTCACCCAAATACTTGCTCATTTAAACCAATAGCCGTGTCGGAGGCGCCAGTGGTCGTCGCGGGCTTAGTTTGGGCTCTTTATCTCAGGGTCCGAGGTTCTAAATCGCCCGACATGCTCCAATGAATTTTCTCTAGTACCACCATCGTACTGAATGTAAGATGGCCGCATAGCAGCCTCGGCTGTGTTCTTCTCTAGTCCAGTATAGCCAGCAATACAAAAGGGAGGTTTCCGGTTGGAACCTTCTCAGAGTTGATATTTGTCTGTCAGAATATCCTAATCTAACCCCTCTGACACAGCCGGTTTTTTTATGTAATCCCGTATGGGTATACGGGATTACATAAAAACCCGGCCCAGTGCGAGTCGAACTCGCGCACCGAGGGTTCCGTATCGCCATATCATGGTTAGCGTCACTCACGCCATCATGGCGTGATATGAAATGCTTCATATTAGTTAAATGTCATGATTAGTTAAAATGCTTCATACTCTATTCGGTAGATGGCGCGCGCGCATACACTTTTTGGTTTATTCTATGGGAAACCCCGTGAATTTTTTTTTTCTTAATTTTATTATTTGTTGTTATATCGGCCATAATAACACATATTCTGTGAAAATTTCAACGGGCTACCTATTACTGTTCAAGAGATACAGCCATCGGACAGACGGACGGACGGACAGACAGACAGACGGCGTGGGCTTAGTAATAGGGTCCCGTACCGGATACGGAACCCTAAAAACTACCTAACGTTTTCTGATTGGTAGTAATAAAGCGTGTGAGCATGTGGGCGTGTGAGTGATTCCCGATACATTAGCTGTGGCCGTATTCTCTAACGTCCTACCGTCAACGTCGATGACGCTGACTAGTTATGTCTCTGTCTAATTACATGAACTAGACAGAGACATAACTAGTCAGCGTCACCGACGTTGACGTTAGGACGTTAGAGAATACGGCCACTGGTCGCTATCGCGTCACTTCTACACGTTATTAATGTTCTGTGGCGCGCTGCTATCGCGACAACCTATCTGTCGTACGTAAGTCAACCGCTCTAAGCTGAGCCCGCGGCTACTTCGCCCTAGCCCTTGGCGAGGCCTCTGAGCGGACGTGGCCACTATTCTTGCGGCTCGACAATCATGTACGAGTGGGTAGGTTGTGACAGTTTTGGCAAATTTAACTATTTTGTTAAATCAGGTTAGGTTTTACAAGTTTCTATTCAGCCCTATATAAGTTGGTAGGTAAAGGAAAGGACGCACCTGTTCCTGGCTGGTTGTGTGTGGGCAACGGTGCCCTTGATCCCTTTTAACCTGCTGTGTTGCGTAGTCGGGTGAGCGCTCGAACTTGGTGTACAGGCCGCATATACGCAAAATCCATCAACTGAGCTATGAGTGCGGACTCTGATTGGTCGATAAACTCCTATAGTGGGCGTTGCAACAAACTGCAACTCCAAGGGTGAAATTCGAAAAAAAAAAACTTCCGATAATAGTTTTTTTAAGTCGTTGTAAAAAAATAACCATAACCTATTTTTAATAACCTGTCGTCTCAAAACTAGATTGGTGGATTTTGCAGACAAAGCCCACCGTGAGAGATTATCAACCAATCGGAGGCCGCATTTAAAATTCAGTTGATGGATTTTCCTTAAATATATGCGTCCAGGCCTGAACGTGAGGGTTGCACCGAGACGAGCCCGCAATTTTGCACTTGATTGACACTCGACTCTTGACTGCTGTGTGACTCATTCGCTTTGGTGGCAATTTTTCTTGAGGCAATAACTGCTGCCGGGCTCTGTACGAACTTTTTTCTTCTTGGTGCGATCTAGTTAAGGAGAACTTGGTCAACGCCCGGTAATGGGGTACTGTAGTCATCTGTGGGACGGGTGTCCTCTTTGCTTATTGACGTCCTTGGACTCCATCCAGCGCCGCGCTATCCGTCTAATTGGTGATCCCAAGCTCACGGGGGGACTCGAATCATTGCGCCACATGCGAACAATTGGTTCTCTTAGCCTGTTTTATAGGTACTACCATGGACTTGGCTCTGATGAATTGACTTCCCTCATCCCTCCTGCCCCCATCCGTATCCGTCACACTCGCCGGACTCGATCGGAACATCCATATGTTGTTGACACCCAACTGCTAAGAACATATCGTTTTTCGAAATCTTTCCTGTGTCGAACGGAGAAAATATGGAACGGTCTTCCGGTGAGTGTGTTCCCTACCACCTATAACCTGGGGATCTCCAAAGTTCTGTTAATAGATGACGATCTTTTTGTCCGCCTCATAGCCGGCATGGCGCCTCTCTGAGCGTGGTTTCGCGAGGAGTGGTGTTATTGGCTGTGCCTGATCTTCCGTTGAAGTATTGTGCAGACACCCGCGCCGGCTGTCTATAATAAAAAACTTCAACATATTTGCCATAATATGTCAATATGTTGAAGTCAGTCAATATTCTCTTATAAAGCCATTCCCCAAGCCCGGCACATACTCTCACGGAACATCCCTTTGTAGTCGATCGAACGGCACGATTCTATAAATATTTCTTGTGTCGCACTGCAAACGTGTGGAATGGGCTTTCGGAGGACATCTTTCCCTATTCGTACAATCCGCGGATCTCCAGCGACTCTATTCCGCCCCGCCTACAAGCCGCACTAGCACCTCCTCGGGGGTGAAATTGGCTGCGCCCGAGGCTCCGTCCTCGAGCACAGCCACCCAGTTCGGGTGTAATTTAAATATAAAATTCGTATGCATAAAAACTATTTCTATATATAGATAGATACCTTTTTGTTTATAGAAAGGGCGACATGTGGCGCCGTGCGAACCATGAGGTGTCTTACGACACCTGTTGGCGCTACCTCCTCTGTACCTATTCCTCTCCTGCATTGACACGTGTATGCGCGCGAGTCGATCTGTAGTCAGTCGCCAAGATACAGTGGCCGCAGGCGCGTCATTCGCCGCCGCCGCATATCACAAAATAATTCATGAAATACGTCGTCGCCGCGTGTCGTCGCCGCAGACGAAAGTGACCTCTCGTTAAATGGAAACCATTCCCGGAAATGCGCCAGCCAGCAAGGGGGCCCCCTGGAGTATCCGAGAGAGCAGTAAACGTGAGTTTGTTCCTTCATTGTTTCCCTTACCCAGCTTAAGCGTCAACATATTATCTTATTCGAAGTTGCGACAACACCCATGGACATTCGATCGCATGCGGGGGTTGCGAATGCCATACCGGCCTGGCAGGTGCCTATTCACGCCTCTCTTGAAGGACCCGAGATTACTTGGGGGGAAATATATGGGCAGTGAGAGCGTTCCAGAGTGATGATAGGCGATGTAGCCAACGTTCAACAACTTGCTCGCAACCTAGTTATATTTTACTACATGCTACTCTCAAACATCCAAAAGTCGATTGGAAGAAATGACTGCAAGGGATAAGTCCGCCATTGCACATTATTCAGGACTAGCTTTTGGCCGCGGGTTCGCTCGCATTAGCCTATGTCCATCCTGAAGGTCCATTCTTAATATTGTTCAAATAATTTTTTAAATCGGATGAATATTTTCGGATAAGTATTAGGTACCTCCTGCATCCAAACTTACAAACTCTACCTCTTCCTTCCTTCCTTACCTATAATAAAATCCAACGTCTGCTTTCTGTCACTCTGAGTGTCTGTCTGTCCGCTTATAACTCGAGAACCACTGAACCGATTTTAATAAAACAAAATTCTACGGATAGCTTGATTCTTCCCATCAACTATAGGCTACTTACTATCACGCTAAATAGCTTATGAGGTTAGCAGTGAAGTGAAATATGAGAGCGGGCGGAGCCGCGGGCACAGCTTGTTTATAATATTAGTGTAGATAAATTGTGGGTAAATGATAAAAATATAACAATCCGTGTGCTTGTTTCTGTAAAATATGTGTATGTTTTTTTTTTGGAGCAATAAAGTATTTTGATTTGACTAGGTACCTATAACGTTTTACCAGATTAAATATTCATCAAAGTCGGTTAGAGTTAGAACTGCGTGTGAAGTGTGAAGTAGTGAGCGGCACGTACGTGGCTTCTGTCATCTCGATGTGTCATCTCAACGCCGACACGCCGCCGCCGGTCCCAGAAGCAGTCACCTTAATCTGACTAAAGATAATAATGACAGTTACGTAGGAGATAATCCGCTTATACGGGACCCTCACCGGCGGCGGCGGCGGAGGCGCGGTGGCGGCGCACAACGGGATACCTATGAAATATTGACCGTCTGAATGTTTACGTTCTTAGATTACGGATTTAGCTTTTGCCCGCGGCTTCACTCGCGTGAAATTCATATTTAAAAAGAAGAAAGTAAGTAAGCCCGCTACCGTACCTTTTTTTCGGCGCGCGGAACAATTCGCTTAGTATGAGAGCTACATCTTAGCGTAACCGGAACTGAATTTTATTTAGCCTATCCTATGTCTCGTATAGTAAAATGTGCTTGTACTAAGTTTTAGCGAATTCAGATGATCGGTTCAAGAGTTATGGAGGAAAATACATGCATATGTACAGAAAGATTTCTAAAAATCGTCAATTTAGTTTTAGTATCATAATAACATAGAGTCTACAAACGCAGTATCTCATAAAACAAAGTATCCATGACCATCCCATTACAGATTTATTATTCGTATGAAGATATGATGATGATGATGATGATATGAAGCTACTTTAGGGTATAATCAATGATAGGGTATACACGAGGTTAAAGGAACGAAAATGACCTATGAATGACTGACGTTTAGTCGCATGTATAGAAAAATGATGGCATAATAGATGGTGCTGACTGTCGACGGTCGAGGAGGATCACATTTTCGTTTGTTCTGACAACCGACAGGAGCATCTTGGCTCGTCGTGTTCTATCGACGTCGTGATACTGACACAACCCCTGTAGGATCCGTACCTTAAAGACGCACAAACGAAACCTACTGGCGTGAATCGTGCGTTCGTCGGTATTTCTGTCTGTCAAAGGCTCCTAACTACTAAACAGCAGATCAATTGGAAATTTGACGCGAAATAATTTCGATAGATTGTAAACATCCCAAGGATTGCATTATTGAATATCTATGTAGCTGCTAACTGGAGATTGTGTATCCTATATGCCTAGAGGGAAGCAGTAGTGAGCACTATCGTGCAATGCGGCTGGTGCATGCATAATCTATGCGATTCTGTGACGTCAGTTCCATCAAATTAGTTTCTTCTTGGCTATGCGCGTTTACATCTTGTATAATGGAAATAAACGAGACAAACGTGCAGGTGTGGAAATAAATTGACAAAAAGACGGGCTTAATGCCTGAAGATATTATTATTTTCCACAAATCATTTATTACTATTATTGAAAGTAAAGTATGAACTTTACGATAAAACAATAAAAAAATTATAACAATAATACAAGAGCTCTTCCCTTCTTACCTTCCCAGGTGCGGTGCGGTGGTAGCAACCCGCCCGGGTTGGTACCACCGCACTAAATGATCGGTCGGTCGAAGCGACTATGCAAATAGTTTGTGTTTTCCGTTCAGTTCAGTGTAGCCGGCGCGACCAAAGAGGACTCACATGGAACCTAGTTCACCAAGGTGTTATGGGCTGATATCACGGATGTTTTAGGTGATGCAGCCAACCGTGTCAGTTAACATAAAAAAAACAGAGTCAAGAGTCAATCAATACATACAACTGTCCCAAAATACAAAAGTGCCACCTTGGTGAACTAGGTGCTACGTCAGTGCTTCCCTTCGGTCGTGCTGGCTACACTGAAATGGACGGAAAACACAAACTATTTACATAGCCGTTTCGATCAACGTTTCATTCAGTGCGGTAGTACCAACCCGGGCGGGATAAACACTACCACCTAGTAAGGTAAGAAGGGAAGGGACCTACAGTTTTACGTGGAATCCGAACCACGGTCAGCCTCCAACGGTCGAGCGGTCACCTATCCTAGTACTGCAGTCGACCAATCGCACCACTGAGCTACCGAGGCTGACAAAAACTCGACAGAGACTCGGTATCTTTGTCTCGAGCTAAACAAATGTCGACCTAACGCAACATTTCTAACCTTGTCGCGATTTAGCAAGGTAGCTAGGACGCGATTTAGCAATCGTCTACCTACTTTGCTAATATCTTGCTTGCTAATAAATTAGTGAAAAGAGGGGTGGACACTGCTAGACGATAGGGAGAATATTGATAAAGTCACTCCAATTTTAGGTAATTGCAAGTGATAGATACGTCACGGGCACGGTCAATCAATAGAGGAAAAAAAGTGTTCCATTCCAATGCAATTTAACACATACATAAAAAAACTAGAGGTTGACTCAGAGTGAGTCCTTCATCAAGCTTCCGTACATACCACAGAGAAATGATTTCCCTACGGTGTTCTCCCTGTATCTACTTACAGGTGCCTTCTTACAATTTAGCCTGCAGGAAAACCCAACGGGCACTCACGAGCACGTGAGCGTCACTTTCGTCCTAGGCCATGCATGCTCTTCATGGGTGCTGTCGGTGACACCTATGTTGAACAAGTGTCTGTTGAGTGGGCAGTGTCCTGTTAGGAGACCCACCGCTATTCGGAGTTGGCCCCTGTAGAACTTTAGGAGGCATTCCTCCGCAGGTCCAGTTTCGGAATAGCGTCTTTGGATAGCCTACAGTCCCTTGTGTTGTCCCAATGATTCTCATGTTTTGTTTTTGTTAGTTGATGGGGCCAATAATTAGATTTGCTCATCGATAGCGGTACACCCGGTTCTGGGTCTTCTGCACTCCAGCTGGAGCCCCGCTTAGGCAACTCGTTCGCCGCATCGTTCCCGTAGGAGCCGCTATGTCCCCTGATCCACTGAGAGGTTACCTCGTTGTTTACCACCCGCCAGGTGCGACGACGACATCAAGTGCGTCGGCGGACAGTAGTGGTTCCGTACCGCTGAAGGCCATGAGGACTGGAGGAAAATTGGAGAGGCGTATGTACAGCAGTGGACGCTTACACGCTGACTGACTGACTTACCGCTATACCCTCTAGTGCCACCAGGCACTGGAATATAAGTCAGCAGTTGATCTTCGCGCTGCTCTGGGACTGCAGCACCGATGCGGTGTCCGACAGTACTCTGATCTAGTAACCAGTGATTCCTCTACATCGTACTGCTGCTGCTGACTGTATTATTTCGATGCACTCAGCCTGAATGAAAGCTTGACTTGTGAACACCTAAAGTTATTGTTCTGTGTATGTTTAGGTCTAGTGAGTGAGTGAGTGAGGGCTACTACCCCTGTTCCCAACCCTGTGAGCTCGTACGTACGTATATAGTAACTAGTGAGATAAGGAACGAACGGGGCGTCCAGCTAATAAGAGCGGTTAGTAATTTGCGAAACAACATCTCTTGTCCGAGAAACACATTTACGCGGCGAGCGAGCGGCCAATTAGCAATCACCACTAAAACTGACGTCCCGAGGGATACAGACGTTATCCCGACGCGGCGATGCAGCGCCCGCATCCAGATAGCTGTTCAAAATCTTAATAAATGAAGCGCAAAAACTATAATGAACTATGCTCCGTAGTCTATTCTAAGTTCGCTTATAAGTCGTGAACTAAAATATAAATTCTCATGAGATTTTCGCTGCCGATTTCTGAAACATGAAAGGATAATAGATATGATATTTTGCCGCGTAGTGAAGCCGCGGGAATAGCGTTCAAAACATATACATATTTAGAATCGAGCGGGTAGTGTAGTGAAAATCTAATTCAACATAACAGCGCAGCAACGGAGCAGCGCGTCATAGAACGTTAAAATATTATTTTTATTAAATTGCACACTACGTCGCAGCGCAGATAGTGCTTTTGCACATTCATAGAGTTAATCGCACAATCGTAAGATAAAGTAATAACTAGAAGAGGAGAGTTGAAAACTTATCACACGTGGATAGAGTGCGGTTCCCCTAACGCGGCCGACGAGATTGGCAGCGCCTCCGAGGGTACTTGCAAATAAATCAAACTTTGCCAATCAGAGTCCGCGGAGCGAGTACCTCCGGGCATTCGGCTGGCGGCCGCCGCGCGCGACGGACGTGCCGCGCCGCGCCTCCCGCTTTCCAGCTTTTATGGTGCTCATGGGGAATCACGTACATTCGTAAAAACCAGAAAAGGGTTAAGTAGGGAAGATACAGCTTTGAATAATACTAAACTTGTGTAAAGACGGGGTTGAGTTAGTAACACGCCCTCAATTTTTTCGTAGAATGCGGCGAGCTATCCTACCTACTCCCTACGCCGCAGTGTGGTCTGATTTTAAAGACAGAAATTAGCACAAATCCGGGTATACAGAGTACGGTACGTACGACGCGTTATCACATAAACTCTAAATAGATCTGACGGACTGATTGACAGTCAATTTCATCATTCAACCGTGTCAGCTGATGTCTTTTCAGTCACTCGAATTCGCCCACAGTCGCTTATGCAACTCAGTGCCGGATTAGCCAAATAGCAGGAGTAGCAAATGCTACGGGCCCCGCGCGGAAGCGCGGGGGGGGGGGGGGGGGGGTAAGTATGTGTGTGCATCTTTTTTTTTTTTTTTTTTATGTGATCCGGTATGGGTGGCTGCGTCGGAGGGGCCAAAGCACATGCTCTAACCAGCCAATATCACCTCCGAGAAGGTAGGTGCCATACCGGAGACTTCCCTGGATTGCTGGCTATACTGGACTAGATCTTTATCCCTCTCTCCGGTCTGCCAGCCTGTATTGGTCCTTAATTGTTAATGCTTATCGAGACATGCATACGAGATGGATACACTGTGCAACCTAGTTCGATGTACCTTTTTATCGCATATTCTTTTTCACAATTATTTGTTTAGGAACTTGAAAGAGATCTCGATAAATGTAGGTGCATATCAAATACTATGAGGAATAAGAATAATATTTTATTATACCTCGAGTAATGAAAAAAAAATTAACTGATAGCTCAAAACCATGTTAATTCATGTTATATTTATTTTTGGGCTTTCATTACGTGCATATAATATTATTACAAATCATATGAAAAGTAAAGATATTGATAACAAATATAATTTGCGACAAAATTCCAAATCATCATCGACGCGGTAAGGACTAAAGTAACTTCATTGACATTGATACATTCGTCGATCAACCATTACGCCCAAGACACATTACAATAACTCCCCATACAAAACAATGTGTCAGCTAGCATCACAGCACTCAATCAGAAAGACAATTGTAATGGGCCCGCACGCGCCCACACGCCTACGCCCACAAGGGCCGAAATAAAATTAACCACCACCGTGCCATCCACATTAACACGGCCCGAAGCATTCTCTCTAACGATATCGGCCCTGTTGGCTTGCACAAAAGAAACAAAATCGTCGGGGTAACGTTTGATGATATCGCCTAAATTGCCTTGCTTTGTGGCCCGATGCTGGCGGCACTTATCTCATGGAGCCTGATTTAGGGAAGCAGAGTATGAGAGTGCCGCGTCTCGGTACTTACAATTCTTAGGGATTCAATGCCAGGAGTAGAACGACTTATAAAGGTGAGATTGCCGTTCGAACTGCAGAATGCTGGTCAGGGAAGTTCTGCACGGTAGTCACGACCCTCATTCATGGGAAAACGACATAGAAAAAGAAGGCGAAATAAAGATTCCTATCATAAGTTTAGCTACAACGCATATCGATCCAGTAAAGTTTTAATATTAAAATCTCAAGGGCTCTCTTTACACATAAATACTCTAATTTTCTAACCAGACTTGTAATAACCAGAACATTATTATTTAAAGTTCATTAAGTAGAACATGGCGCAGCATTTAACTTCCAACGACGGCGTTAGTCTGTGTATTCTAGTACGACTAATAAAACATTTTATTAGTATTTTTATACAGAGTGATTCATCAATGACTACTAAAATGTTAAAGGTGATTCTGGAAGTTAAATGAACAACGATTGCCTTTGTAAATGTTTCAAAAGAAACAAATATATAGATTTGTATAAAATTCAAAATGACAATGTTCTTTAAATATAATTTAAATTACCGTAACATATATATATATATATATATATATATTTAATGCGGCTTACTCACGGTGTGTTGACAAACCATGACTAAAAAAATAATTATTGGAAAATGTTGTTAATCTTGGCCACGGAATCACATTATGATGTTGGTATTTGTTGCTGAATCAACCAGTATAATAGTAATATCTATACATATAATAAAATCGTTAAATTAATAATCTCTCTTTGTCTGAACACGCATCACGCAAAAACCACTGAACGGAATTTGACGAAACTTTGTATAGTGACAGTGTATATCCCGGATTAACATAATAAACAAAAAAATATAATAAAAATTAAAATTATTATAAAATTTAAATGACAAGTTGACAACGGGGAAATGTCATCTCGGCCGGTGACAAAATGTTTGATGAATAAAAAAAAAAAAAAATTTAAGTCGAACTTATGTCGCTGTCATTGGTGCAATTTATATTTCTGTTGCCCGCGGCTTCGCTAGCGTGAAATTAGTATTTAAAAAAAAGTAAGTAACTAAAGGCGGAGCCGAAGGCGGATCTGCGCTCACGTAAACGATATTCTTTCTCGATGAAAGTAACTAAGGGCGAGGCGGAAGTCGGAGCTGAGTTCAGGAAGAAAAAAACATTCTTTCTTGAATGAAGTAAGTAACTATGGGCAGGCCGCAGGCCGAGCTGCGTTCAGGAAGAAGCTAAACCATCTAGAAGAAAGTAAGTAACTAAGGCGAGGCCGAAGGCCGAGCTACGTTCTGATAAATAATAAACCATCTCGGAGAAAGCGAGTAACTAGGGCGAGGCCGAAGGCCGAGCTGCGTTCAGGAAGAAGCTGAACCATCTTGAAGAAAGTAAGTAACTAAGGCGAGGCCGAAGGCCGAGCTACATTCTGATAAATAATAAACCATATCGAAGAAAGCAATTAACTAAGGGCGAGGCCGAAGGCCGAGCTGCGTTCAGGAAGAAGCTAAACCATATTGAAGAAAGTAAGTAACTAAGGCGAGGCCGAAGGCCGTGCTTCGTTCTGATAAATAATAAACCATCTCGAGGAAAGGAAGTAACTAAGGGCGAGGCCGAGGGCCGAGCTGCGTTCAGGAAAAAGCTAAACCATCTTTAAGAAAGTGAGTAACTAAGGCGAGGCCGAAGGCCGAGCTACATTCTGATAAATAATAAAACATCTTGAAGAAAGCAAGTAAATAAGGGCGAGGCCGAAGGCCGAGCATTCGGGAAGAAGCTAAACCATCTCGAAGAAAGCAAGTAACTAAGGGCTAGGCCGAAGGCCGAGCTGCGTTCAGGAAGAAGGTAAACCTTCTTGAAGAAAGTAAGTAACTAAGGCGAGGCCGAAGGCCGAGCTGCGTTCTGGCTGAAGCTAAACCATCTCGAATTTAGTAGGTAACTAAGCGATATTAAGATTGAGTTAAATTAATTTAAATGTTATTATAAAGTCCACGCTTCTGACGGCAAACAAACCGTGCATCCTAAAACCTTGCGGTTATTCCCGGCTGGATGGCAAGAGGCCCGATGGTATCACCTTAGTTCCATGGGCCAAGGGTAGGTCTTTGATGTGGGACGCCATTTGTGTTCTCACATTGGCTCCAAGTCACGTTCGTACATCTTCAAGACCGGCCGGCGCGGGCGAGGCCTGGGCGGACAGCCTCAAATGCAATAAATATTATAGATATATAATTCAAGATTTCGATTTGTTGCGTTTGCGGTTGAAACCCTCGGTCCGTGGAGCAGTCATTGAAGCCAAAAGCTTCTTGAAGAGGCTTGGGTCTCTGCTGGTGGACGCAACTGGTGTCCCGCAATCAAGGGCCTACTTCATTCAAACGGTACGCTTTGCCATCCAGCGGGGTAATGCCGCAAGTGTTCTAGGAACATTTGAAAACGCCCCTTTTATGATAGTTATTTTAATGTTTGTTAGGTAGGTTTTAATTATTTAGTTATTAATATTACTTTTTTATATATTTTATTAAATAAATAGATGGAGTAAACGATATTATATGCTATCGAAGAAAGGAAGTCATTTAAGGCGAGGCCCGAAGGCAGAAGAGGGTTTTTGGTTTACCTGAACGCAGCTCGGCCTTCGGCCTCCCCCTTAGTTACTTACTTTCTTCGAGAAGGTTTATCGTCTTCCTGAACGCAGCTCGGCCTTCGGCCTCGCCCTTAGTTACTTACTTTCTACGTGAAGGTTTATTGTCTTCCAGGATGCAGCTGGGCCTTCGGCCTCGCTGTTAGTTGCTTACTTTATTTGAGAAGATTTATCGTTTACCTGAACGAATACGAATTTCACGCGAGCGAAGCCGCGGGCAACAGCTAGTTTAACATAAAAGAAATACGAATGTGTGTGGGTTGTTCTTTGTGATTAATAACGATGCTTATTTGTTTACTTGAATAGGGGTCAAACAGAAAAGACGGAGGCAGGTCGTAATTAGCTCGTTGGGAGCGCGCCTGCTGTCGGAGGGTCTTTAAGGCCGTGACAAACGCCAACGACCTTGAGCGGGAATTCTACATAATGTACCATGCGACTGCTAATTTCGCTTCGCACGTTCAAGTCACATTTAGCGTAGTTTGTCGCTATCAGCCTAAAGAGTTGATGGTTCGGGGTTCGAATCCCACTTTCGTATGTTTTTTTTTTTGCTTTTTTATTATTTTAATTATTAAAATGATTGTGGCTTATGTAACTGATGCGTGATTCTAATTTTTTATTTTTTATTATTTTACCTAAATAACATTTTATTGTAATTTCTTCCAAATTATTTTAGTTCATGTACTTACCACTTTTTATAAACCTCTAAATAGACTATCGATGAAAACTAAAATAAAAATAGGTAGGTAGGTAATAGGTAGATAGGCATTTAGGTATGTATGGCAAATATCATAGCAACATAGGTACCGGCATTCGGGAATTCTACATAATGTACCATGCGACTGCTAATTTCGCTTCGCACGTTCAAGTCACATTTAGCGTAGTTTGTCGCTATCAGCCTAAAGAGTTGATGGTTCGGGGTTCGAATCCCACTTTCGTATGTTTTTTTTTTTCCTTTTTTATTATTTTAATTATTAAAATGATTGTGGCTTATGTAACTGATGCGTGATTCTAATTTTTTATTTTTTATTATTTTACCTAAATAACATTTTATTGTAATTTCTTCCAAATTATTTTAGTTCATGTACTTACCACTTTTTATAAACCTCTAAATAGACTATCGATGAAAACTAAAATAAAAATAGGTAGGTAGGTAATAGGTAGATAGGCATTTAGGTATGTATGGCAAATATCATAGCAACATAGGTACCGGCCGGCGCGCGCGGCGCGCGCGGCGGCGGCAGCATGGCACGGTGCGGTGGGGTGCGGTGCGGTGCGGTAACTCAGTAGCAGCGTGCGGTGCGGAGGCGGCACGGCGGCGGCGGAGGCGGCGGCGGCGGCGCGGTGGAGGCGCGGGAGGCGCAGACAGCGTTATACCACAGTACCTATTAGTTATTCTGTGGTTATACCAACGAAAGCCATGCGTATAACGCCCCGTCAAGTTACGTACCGGAGCGTATACTGATAGATACCACAGAAGAGAGATATTACTGATACGGTCGTACTGTATACTGGTACGGAAAATGACACGGTGGCAACATCACCTACAATACAACATCCGAGATGTCAGCTCGTAACAACTGGTGAAGTAGGTGCTATGTCAGTGCTTTTCTTCGGTCGTACCGGCTTCACTGAACTGGACGGAAAAAAAGAAGGGAGTCATATCCCGAAATAGTTTGTATTTTCCGTCCAGTTTAGTGTAGCCGGCACGACCAAAGGGAAGCACTGACATGGCACCTAAGTTCACCCGGTGTTATGGGCTGACATCACGGATGTTATAGGTGATATAGCAAACTGTGTCAGTTTACATAAAAAAATCCCTCAGTCGCCTTTTACGACATGCACGGGGAGAGATGCAGTGGGGCTATTATTTTAAATTACCATCCCACACGGTACAAATATACCTAACCTACCTATCTTTTTTCCATTCGATCCAAACACAGAAGACAGAAATGACGACCGACACGCGGGCGCAGCAGGGCAGGAGCGAGCAAGCGAGCCCGGAACTAAAATTGTATCTAGTATTGAAGTGCCTGCTAAATTGACGAAGGCAAAAATTTTACCCTTCCGACTGAAGAATTACGTCAATAATTTCATGTAGGCGTTTTTTGTTTTTTATTTTTATCTCCTTTCGTGGATAAAATAATAAAACAAATTGAATAGAGTTTTCTCAGAGCTTTGTGACCTTTGAATCGGTGGTATTGTAAAATTGTAATAATACACACATACTCAGATTTTCAAAAATTCATGCTTTTTTTATATATTTTTAATTTTATGTTTATTACTTACTTTTACTCATTATTAAAAAAACCAGCAATGCACTTTGTTGGTAAGGAACCAAAATATAGGTTGGTATTTTTTTAATTTTCTGAATGTGTGTCAATTGGTCAGTTTTGGACCTTCTTTGTCGCACTTTTTGCATGTTTTGCGTATTTGGCGTTTGTCACCGCCTTAACGAAATAATGACTAAGTTCTGATTGGTCTCCGCTTTGTGTTTCAATCCGAGATTTTGTCAATTTAATTAAGTACGGGGCATGTAGTACGGGGCATGGGAACTTTGGAAGCGAGCCAGCAGCCAGTTTTGAAAGCTTCGTGGGATTAAAATTTCTGTTAATTGGATTATTTAACTTATTCTGAGAGCTTAAGGATTGTTTTTACTTTGTGAGTATAATAAATATTCAATGGATTTTTTTAATAATACTAATTAATAATAGGAATCACAGACAGAACAGAGTAATAATCTAAATTAATTCTAAGGTTTTTATATTTATTTAAAACCTCAAGAACCATTGTTCAAAATTCCTAGGTTTAGGTCATGAATCATGATACTACACTAAGCTACAATAGACTGTCTAACAGCTTAATAAAGATCGCATTAGTTAGGTGAATACAACCTGAATAATGAAGTAAATTTTCATAAGATAAATGAACTGGACAGTTTATAGCTCGCGAGTGACAGTCTCCAATCTTCCTTCGGAGTTTTAAAATATTCAAGCACTTACAGAAATTGACAGGCGCCGCGACACGCCAGCGACTGATCCGCATGCAAACGACGCCGTATCCCACAACATTGATCCTATTTCCATTCGATTTGTATCCAACGTGGTCTAGGCTTGTGCGCGCCGCCGCTCCTCCCCGCCGCCGTCCCTCCGCCGACGCCGCTCCGCTCTCGTTCTCTCGTAAGCTTCCGACCATCTCGTCCGCTGCACTCTATTACTTTGCATCGAATCCGTTGGAAGTTGGCGCTGGAGCTGCGCGTTGTTTTTTCCTGTTTTCCCTATATTTTCTCAGCCGCACGCCGCAGTTCGCTTATCTTAGCATTAGAAGCGCGTAGCGCGAGCGTCCCCCAGGGGTCGGTCCTGGGCCCGCTGCTATTCCGCCGCTCCATACATTGCGCGGAGTGATGTGGGGCGGCGGCGGCGCTCCACGGCCGTTGTATTATTACAATTTGTTGAAATAGCGCGGGCTCGCGATAAGTGCGGACGGAGTTGAGTTATATGGGAAGTTGAAAATAATATTGGCTGCTCTACGTCGGATTTGCGCGGATGAGGCGGTCATTGCAATTTATTACAGCTGTTTCGAGAGCTTCCGTTCGCCGTTTTCACTTTTATTTTAGTCTAGTTGAAGGATAAATCGAAATCTGAATGAGTTGGAGCTTTTTATTCTTACGCCATTTTACCGAACGTTGGAGCTCGGGCGGAGCTAGGCTAGGGGGGTCAAAAAAATTTTTTTTTCATATTTATATGGTTGTTGCATCTCGACACGAAATTTTATAAACCCACTCGAATTAGCAGTGCTTATAACATTTATAAGTCTGCCTTTGCGCGCAATTTATTTTTTGGTTGTGTCGGTTTTTTTATATATATTTTTATTCTTCTATGTGTTCCTTTTCTTCTTGAATTATCGTTTACTAATGGACATGCAATAAACAATTTGTAATCTACTTTATTTTCCAGTGCTATCATTATTCCCATTCTGTATTCAGTTATATCAATCTACTCGGTTAGGCCGTTATAATAATCGTTACCTATTGTATTGTGGTATTTGTAGTGTTTTCTGTTTTTATTGACTTGGGGTCCTTCATATTGTTCATTATTAGAAAAGAAAAAATTGGCTGCATAACCCCAATAGGGAATATTAGGGTTCTGCAGCAATTTTTTTTTTCAATTTTCTCGGACCCAACGAAAATTTAGTTGATTTCTGATTTGCTCGAGAGGATGAAAGGTAAATATGAGGCGGTGGTCGGTCGCCGCGGCGCCGCCGCCGCCGCCGTCGATCTCCGCTCCGCAGCCTTGGCGAATAACAAGCAATACTCGTGGGAGTTTAAGTTATTACGCCCTTCTCTTATCCGCCAGCTCATCTATTATGAGGAATAAAAAGACATTTTCCTTTTTCTCTGGACGGAGAGAGCGATTTCTTTGACAGATTTCGTGTCGAACTTGTCGATATTAGTCGGTGTGTGGAGGACTGGCGGAAGACGGTTTCGCGTTATTTGGGACATAATTTAATAGGTCGGCCAGTTTTGTATTAATGTTTTAGGAGAATTGGCAAAATTCTTGCGTAGTTACTTTGCAGAAAGTAAATAAGATGAAGTGGTTCAATATTGGGAAAATATTATTCGTTACGTGGTTGTTGTATCTTACATACAACATTTCTATTAGCCGTTCGTGATCATAAGGACACCTGGGCGCGGTCCGAACTTGGATGGATGGCCTTTCGGACGACCGTTGGAGGTTGTCCGTGGTTCGGATTCCACGTAAAAGTTTAGCTCCCTTCCCTTCTTTTTAATCTAAATTACGGTTAGGTATGTATTAAAATTAAATTATCCTAGCTGTCGCATGTGCTGTGCACAGAGGCGCGACGTACTGTGTATGTGCGCCCTCATGTTTGAGTTATTTCTTAGGACTCCGTACGGGACCCTATTACTAACCCTACGCCGTCTCTCCGTCCGTCTGTCCCCCTTTAAAGGGCTGTATATTTAAATTTTCACAGAATATGTGTTATTATGGCGGACATCCCAAAAAACAATAAAAATAAAAAGTGAAAAATTAAGAAGGGTCCGCGTACAAGAAACGTATTTTTTCAACGTTTCATTGTTTTTACACTATCGCAAAATCGCAAATAAATAGAAGCGTCTGGTGCCAATATATATATATATTTTATGGAAACTGACACGGTTGGCTACAATCACCTACAACATCCGTGATGTCAGCCCATACACCGGGTGAACTAGGTGCCACGTCAGTGCTTCCCTTCGGTCGTGCCGGCTAAACTGAGCTGGAGGGAAAACACAAACTATTTACATAGCCGTTTCGACCGACCTTTCATTCAGTGCGATGGTACCAACCCGGGCGGGTTAAACCTAGTAATATAAGGAGGGAGTTATATCCCTTAGTCGCCTTAGTCCAAACTTAATATAGCTTAATATAGCCCAAACTCTAAAGTTAAACCAAGTAAAGTAAGTAAAACAAATAATAATAAAAGGGACGGCCAAATGTGAGTTGAGCTCGCGCTAAGGATACCGAAATAAATGAACGAAAACATTGTTTTTTTTAAATACATAACACAATAATTATATCGGTGCGCGAGTCTGACTCTTGTTTTTTTTTTTCTAAACCGCAATGGAAGAGTCAAGCAAGATGTGTACGTAAAGAGCCACGTACGGCTCGCGAACCGCGGTTTGCCGACCCCTGGTATTATAGCACACACATACTAACACAATATAAGCCATGCCTAGTTTAATGAAATTACTTATATGAGAAGCAACAAAGCTTATTTGAAAACGGCCCACGAAGCCTACCTATACGCGACAGCGTCATAAACCGCACAATGGAGCACCATTACCCCGCGCGGCAACATACATATCAATTGCCGTGTTTATGCACAATGACGACTACAATATGTCCTAGCATCGAGTCGTAAAGCCGCCGACACGGCACCGGCGTCTCGCAGTGCAATAAAGTGAAGGCGCCGAGCGACGACGGCGATTCGAATCGAACAGGAATCGTTCTAGAGGCGAACTCGAGCTTTACGACTGAGCGAAATTGCTCGGTTTACTCGTGTCAAATGGTGCAGTTTTAATTCGACGCGAATTCTTCGGAGAATTCTACGTGAGATAGTTTCGCTATCTGCCTTCCTCCGGAAACGGTTTTTGGCTTTTTTGCGGAAAAGTTTTAGTCAGGCTCGATAGCTCGGTGGAGTTATGGGTCGGCTTTCGATCGTCGAAGTTGAGCACACCGGGCGGGTTCACACTTTGGATGTGTGATCGTACGGCCGTTGCGGCTAGCCGTGGTTCGGATTACACATAAAACTGGGTTTTTTTTACCTCAGCACTGGACGGTAGGGTCTAACCAGGCCAGAACGGTCATAAAAATATTTTGTTTCCGTCCAGCGGGTCTATTCGCAGAATTCCGAGCTGACGATTCAGGAGAGTCTCAGTCGCTGAGACTAGTCTGAACCCTCAATGCGGATATCCGCGAATACAGGCCCAGTTCCGTGTAGCCGGCACGCCGCACGAGCACGACCAAAGGAAAGCACTGCCCTGGCATCGATTTCACCAGGGTGTGATGGGTTGCCATGACGGATGTAGAGTTTGTGCGGAACGAGGTTGACGGAGACGGTTGTCATAGGGTTTTAGGGCGCAGCAGTGGTTAATTACCGCTTTTAGGGTTCCGTATCTCTGTCTGTCCGTCCGTTCGTCCGTGAACATGTACTAATCGATTCTTTATTAATTTTTTTACTTTTCGTTTGTTTATTATTTGTTATTATTTCCGCCATAATAACACATATTATGTGAGCATTTAAACCGGCCACCTATTACGGTTTAAAAGATACAGCCTTTTAAATGTAGCACAGGCAGACAGACAGACGGACGGATAGACGGCGTAGGCTTAGGGTCCCGTACGAATACGGAAAAAGCTATATATTTATTTAAAAAGTGTATTAACAGTAATAACAAATTACTACAAAATTTCAAATAGCAAAGAAGACATCACGACCAATAATCACGACATAATATGTTGATTATTTTCATAGAAATAACCTAAAGCACATTTTGCATGAAAACGAGTTTGACATAGGTATGATAGATGTCCTGTAAAATCATAATGTCAGTTGCCTTGTACGCCACGACGACGGTTCTCTTTCCGCACAGACTCTATAGCAGGCAATCACGATGTAGGGAATACAGCCAAGCACGTTTTTTTTATGGCAACTGACACGGTTGGCTACATCACCTACAACGTCCGTGGTGTCAGCCCATTACACCGGGTGAACTAGGTGCCATGTCAGTGCTTCCCCCTTTGATCGTGCCGGCTACACTGAACTGGTCGGAAAACACAAACTATTTACATAGCCGTTTCGACCGACGTTTCATTCAGTGCGGTGGTATCAACCCGGGCGAGTTAAACCCTACCACCAAGTAAGATTAGGAGGGAAGGGACCTACAGTTTTACGAGGAATCCGAACCTCGGTCAGCCTCCAACGGTCAGCGGTCACCCATCCAAGTACTGACCACACCCAGCGTTGCTTAACATTCAATAGCGACAGTTGACTGTCTGCATCACTGAGCTATCGAGGCTGACATTTTCCACAAACAAACCTAGAGATGATGATGGGAGTTAGATAGCTGAGGATGTGGGATGGGAGACAGAGGCGGCGGTTACTCGTGCATGACTGGCGAGCATCTATCTAGCTGCCATGCAAACCGCCTGCTCTGCCTTACCCATTCGCCGCACGCGAGCCACACACACGTGCTGTAGGGCTTTCAACCTAACTGTTTTATAATAGCACAAATGAGTGTGCAAATAATAAATAAATAAGTTCACTATCACCGATCACACTATCACAGGTGAACATTCGCTTCAACCACAGAGCAGCGACCGGTGGTCGTCCGAGCGACGACGCTACTTCTTGAGTACGGCATCTTATCCTTATCCCTTAGTCGCCTTTTAGACATACCTACTCGGGGAGAGATGCAGTGGGGCTATTATTTTTAAGTACCGGCCTCACACGCCACTATCAGTGTACATATGCTCTGTGTTCTTAATTCACTATAATTGCAACAAACATAGTAAAGATTACCCGTAAAACTGTATAAGGTTCAACCCGACCGGGTTGGTACCACCGCACTGAATGAAACGTCGGTCGAAACGGCTACATAAATAGTTTGTGTTTTCCGTCCAGTTCAGTGTAGCCGGCACGACCGAAGGGAAGCACTGACATGGCACCTAGTTCACCCGGTGTTATGGGCTGGCATCACGGATGTTGTAGGTGATATAGCCAACCGTGTCAGTTTCCAAAAAAAAAAAAAAATTACACTGGGTGGTTGGTAGCTGACCGCCTGCCTGCGCGCGCGCCTGTAGTCGGCGGTGCACACGACCAACGCGGTTTAGGCACCATGTTTTTTTTATAGAAAGTGGCAAATGTGGTGCCGAGCCACCCATAAGGTGTTTAACGACGCCCATGGACATTCGATTTGTTTGCCTTCGATAGTAAGTACGGTCGGCCCCGCGGGGGTACTCTACGACTACAAATTTGTTCAATAATTGTTCAAATTTTTATATTGGAAGGCTAAATAACTCTGCTATTGATAACTATCCCAAATACAACCAGAATGCCTGTAGTTTTACCAAAAAGAAATATTCAGTTAAATTTTTTTCAAAAAAATAAATGAATCCGATTTTTTTTTTTCTTATTTTTCCCTGGGTAGTCATAAACTGGCCTACTCCCTGGTTCCCGCTTGACGTTGAGTTTTGGGACACGTTGTATATGTATGTATGTATGTAAGCATCAATACCAGAGAACAAAACAGTGTATTATTTCGCTAGATTTCGAGGACGAACACTACACACATCAACCGCGAGCGCACAACAAATCTCTTTTTATTTCCTGTCGATACGGTACGTGTTTACGTAGTTAGGCCCAATTGCGCCAACACGAATTTAGAGTTAAGTAGCGAGTTATGGATTTAAACGCGGTTCCCACAGTCAACGGGTACTAGCTTAACGAGTTAAACGGTTAAAGCCGAGCTTCTATCTGAAAATCTCGCTGTGACGTCACCACATCCGAATGCTCGGATTTGTACCCCTCTTAGTACACTCGTGAACATTTCATCTGGTGTAGTGGTCGATGTGTTCGTACACTGACACGCAAATTATACATACCGATACATATGATACAATAATTGCTACATCTCTTTTTTATTTATGTAATCCGGTATGGATGAGTCGAAGAGGCCAAAGCACATGCTCCGACCAGCCAATATCACCTTTTTTTTGTTTTTTTTATTGATTCCGAACTGAGTGGCTGTGCCGAGGTCGAAGCCTCAAGCGCAGTCAGCCTCGGTAGCTCAGTGGTGTGGTCGGTCGTCTGTCGTCGGTCGGATCATAAGTACACCTGGGCGCGGTCAGTGGATGGATGGGTGACCGCTTGACCGTTGGAAGCTAACCGTGGTTCGGATTCCACGTAGGTCGCTTCCCTTCCTTACTAGGTGTTAGGGTTTAACCCGCCCGGGTTAATACCACCTCACTGAATGAAAGGTCGGTTGTAACGGCTGTGTAAATATTTCGTGTTGCCCGTCCAGTTGAGTGTAGCCGGTAGGACCAAAGAGAAGCACTGACATGGCACCTAGTTCACCAAGGTGTTATGGGCTGACATCACGGATGTAGTAGGTGTTGTAGCCAACCGTGTCAGTTGCCAAAAAAAAAAACAATCTGTCACTGAAGCGATGCACCAGCGAGCTACCGAGGCTGGCGAGATAATGTCAAATCGCGGGTAAATAGCCTTTCCCCAGCGACATTAGTCCACCTCCAAGCCGGACTGGCACCTCCTCGGGGGTGATATTGGCTGCGCCTGAGGCTTCGACCTCGGACACAGCCAGCTAGTTGGGAAACAATTAAAAAAAAAAAAAAAAAAAAAAACATGAAAGGAAATTAAATGTACCAGACGAAATATAACTTGGACCAGTACAGTAGCCGATTTTAGGGTATCTTTGGTGGAGGGCGCGGGATGCGACGGCGGGGAGAGCGCCTGCAGACCGCGTGATTGGTTGGGCAGCCGCCCGCTGCTCTCCGCACCGCGCGCGCGCCGTACGCTCCCAAACACACTTCCGTACCAGACGGCGGCATATAACTTGGACCACCAAGTTATATGCCGTCTGGTATATATTACATAATACATAAGAAATAAAAACTCCACAAAAGTCTTTACAGCATTGAGTCATGAATTGAGAGCTATATATTTTGGCAGCCCTTATAGAGAATTACCTAAAGCATTTCGCGGGCTTATCTAAACTACCATTTTAATGCGCAATAAATTACATACGATTCCAGTCTCTACGGAGCATGTGTGGCGGCTCAACACCTCATCATTTATATCATTTTATTCGTAGTGTGTTACGCCATAAGTAAATTATAAATGCTTCAGCCTGTATTTTTTTAAAGACCCTTCCTTACTTTGAATAATGCCATTGCACTTGAAAATAAATGAGATAATGCAAAATAACTTTTTATTTTCATAAAATATAAAAAGGTAATACTAATAACTAAAGAAATAAACCTACCTAACAAACATTAAAATAACTATCAAAAGGGGCATTTTCAAATGTTCCTAGAACACTTGCGGCATTATCCCGCTGGATGGCAAGGCTTACCCTTTGAATGAAGTAGGCTCTTGATTGCGGGACGCCAGTTGTTGCAAAATTAAATGCAACATAATTAAATGTAGACCCTTTTGTCAAGGTCAAGTACCGCTCGCACTTTTTAGATCCAGCTTCGCGCGTCGTGCCGTGCAAATAGTGGATGACCCTTTGGTATCCCGAAGCTGCAACTCCGTAACGCATAGGGACGTCGACTCCCTAAGTGTTTTCTGTCGTCTTATCACGGGGAGTGTTCAGAGGAGCTTTAACTCGATTGAGCAGTCCCTATTCCACCAGCGCACTACGCAGACTGGGCAGGGGATGAACCCCTATAAAATTGACCTACCAACCGGTTCTGCAGATCTTTTATCTACAGAATGGCAAAATGTGAAATGCACTCCATGCCCATCTATTTCCTTCCAAGTACAGCCTGCGAAGTTTTCATAGGGGGCGTGAAAAAGGCTCCCGTTAGGCCGGCATGGCATTCGCAATCCCCCCCCCCCCCCCCCCCCGTGCATCACGGAATGTCCATGGGCATCGTTCGGCATCGGCAAAAACGACGTAACTGCACAATTATTGAAGAGTTGATGTAGGTATATTATAATATTTATGTGTCTTATTGCCTAAACAAGAATTCCTACAATTTAAATACCTTACATAACAGCGCATAACTTGCGCATACTTAGTGAAAGAAACCAATTTATGAAATACACAAAAACTAAAACTAATCTAAAATTAATATTCAGAAAACCTACAAAAAATAAATTTCTGAAAAGTCCTTATTGTAAAGTCTTATTGTATATATGTAATTATGTATATCGAGGGCTTACTTCAAGAATGCACTATGTCAAAAAAATTCGATTTTGACTTAATTATACAGTTTTGTTCATAATTTTTTGCGCTACATTCTTCAAAAACACACTAAGTCGTACACTGACGAGATCCAAAGATAGCTATAGCATTAAGTCATAATATCACTACTTTGTACAAGCAAAAAGCACTAAATGACATGATTCGAATAGAATGGCACTAAGTTCTGATTATTGTTGAAATTATAGTCAACGTAAATACACTAAGTACAATTTAGTGCCTTACTGTAAATGTTTTTTATGTGAATCGCAAAAAGTTATTCTTCTGGAATGCATTAAGTCTACTTAGTGTTATTTCAAAAATACAATTTCGATAATTCGTGGTAGAATACTATTCTGCAATAAAGCATTAAGTGACTTAATGCATTTCATGTTGCGGTTTTGGCTTGCTGGGACTTAACGAAATCATTTTCAAAAAGACATTAAGTCACTTAGTGCATTTACGAAGATGTGATTTTTAGAAACGTCGTCAAAAACGTACTGCGAAAAGTCGGACTTAATGTATTCTTGGCGGTATTACTTGAAGTGGTTGTTGTTAACAACTACACTGGCCGATGCATTAAATCGACATAAATTAGAATTGTGTACTTGCAATACTGAATCGTGGATGACACCTCAAGCATTCGCTGAGTGAATTTGTTAGTGAGCTATTGTAATTTGAGGTTATCTAGTTAAAAAAGTTTTTTTTTAGCAAAATGAAGGAAGCGTTTTCACTCTGGTAATCGTGATTGATAGAAGAAGATCAACACAACTAGTTTAGTAGCAACCATCATTGTAATTCACTGAAAAATTCTAATACTGCCCGTAAAACTGTCTTTTTAATCAACGACGCAATTAGAGAAGCTGCAGAGGCTTACCTCCAAGGATATTACGGATTATATGCGCTAAACCCACGGCCACCACTGAAGCCATACTCTGTCTCAACGCTGGACCTATGTGTCAAACAGGAGGCAGCGGCGTCCGCTTCAGACTCAAGGCACTAGGATTATGAAAAGGGGACGAACCGATAAAGCTTCGATAAGGACCAACCCCCGGCCCATCTAGTGAGACGGAACTAAGAATCTTCACAGACGGGTCACGGACAAGCAGTTGGACCGGTGCGGGCATTTTCTCACGGGAGCTGAACATTAATAGATCAGTACGACTTGGTGCACACTCAACAGTTTTCCAAATGGAAGTAATAGGGGTGCTACAAGCGGCAACCGCTGGGACTGAGATGGGCGTATGTCAAGCATACAGAGAGTACAGAGATACTCTCAGACAGCGCAGCGACTCTTATGTCACTGAAGAGCAAGAGGTGTACCTCAGGCCTGGTACTTCAATGTCATGAGGCCCTGGAGAAGGTTTCAGGTAATAATAACAAGGTGATCCTCCAGTGGATAAAAGGCCACAACGATGACGACAGAAATGACAGTTCTGATGACGTCGCCCGAACAGGCTCCAGAACTATACCCAAAGGAGCGGAACCCGTGATAATCACGACGCGTCGACATCACGGAAACACAGGGACAGATGGAAGGGCCTCGTAGAGTGCAGACAGTCGAGAGCTGCTCTTCCTAAACCAGACCGAAGGCTGGTTCTGAAGCTTATCAATCTGGCCCGGGCTAAGCTGAGAATAGCCGTTGGTCTTATGAGCGGCCACTGCTCACTAAATAAACATCTACACACCGTGGGTAATACGGATAGTCCACTGTGCAGGGGATGTTTGGCGACTAATGAAATGACCGAGCATGTTTTGTTGGAGTGCAGTGTGTTTGACAACCAACGAAGGGACGTACTCCGTTCTCCATCTTCCGTTGCAGCGGTCTGCAGACGCCCCAGTCGAATTGTGGCTTTCTTCCATGAAAGGCATTCCATGACATAGCCTGGCTGGGGTAGCTGGAGATCGCGGGGTTTTTCACAAGGTCCCCAACCAAGCGGGACTAGTTTGCAGGCCTAGAGCCAACCCCAAACCAAAGCACCAACAACAACTGTCTTTTTCATTAAATGAGTATAAGACTTAACACAGTATTTTTATTTTACTGCAAAATTAATCGTCAAGGAAAATACACTAAGTCAGTACCTTCTCCTACACTTTTGAATAAAACATGGTATTGTGTTAACATATAATTCTTTTCTTTAATAACATTTTTAACCTCGATAGATAATAAATCCCGGTACATAATACTGATATTGTAAATATAAGTAGATTTTTTTATTTTTATTTTGTAAACTTTAAATCTTGATTATCTCAAAACTACTTTTTCTGACTTAATGCATTCTTGAAGTAAGCCCTCGATATGTAAAGATTTATATTGATTGTATTGACGATGTAATCTTTGTACAATTTGTATATGTGTGTATTTGTATTTCATGCAATTGTTCCCTCTTTAGTACTGTATTGTCCGCCTCTACGTGTTTTCCACATTCCAAAGGTTAGTCCGTAAAGAATACCGCAAAGCATTAAACTCGCCTTTTGTAACCTTTTTATACAATGGTGTACAATAAAGTATATTTTAATTTTAATTTAATTATTTGTGCATTATCTGTCGGTTAAAGTTTTCATAGAGATGACAGGAGTATACTGGCAGCTACGTTTTAACTTTAGGATTAGAAAAAGTAAGTAGTGGTAGGTATAAATTTTTTTTTCACATGTTTATTCTGACTGAGCTAAAAACATATTCATTTCACTGCATTTCGTTAAAAATTGCAACAGCACATGCGCCCCCTACATGTGCATCGCTCCGAAGGCTTTGAAGGAAATAAAGGAGCTGCTTTGCATGGATAAGAGCTGTTTGAATAACGAGACGCCGAGCAGCCTTCCGGCGCGGCGGCCGCAACGTCCTCTATGCCTCCCACAGAACATTCAACACGCGTAGAACAGGCGCGTTCGTTGTGTAAGCATCGCAAGTAAGCGTGGCCCCGCTTGGTCCCCCTCCAGCTGTATAATTCGCCATTCAGGGTTGTCACGGATTTGTCTGAACGTCGTAAATTATATTGTATTTATTTATTTATCGTAATGTAAAGTTGCACACATAAACAACAATATTAGGTACATTTACATTATTAACCTTTACCATTACTTACCTTTAAAATTTACGTGCTACGTAACGTAAAACACGAACTATTTACATAGTCGTTTCAACCGTTTCATTCAGTGCGGTGGTGTCAAACCCGGGCGGGATAAACCCTACCACCTAGTAAGGTAAGAAGGGAACAGACCTAACAGTTTGCTAAGACCAACCCCTTGTAGCCAATCCTCCACGCTTCGCCCGGTGATGCTGATGACTGATGGATGACTAATGAGTGTGTGTGTGCGTGTGCGCAGTGCCGCCGCACGCGCTGCTGCTGTACGACTCGGCGGGCCGCTCGGTGGCGGGGGTGGTGGGGCCGCTCAAGGAGGGCAGCGACCTCATCCTCGTCTGCGAGCTCAGGGGCGGTAAGTCATCAACATATTTTTTTTTATGTGATCCGGTTTGGCTGACTGAGTCAGAGGGGCCAACGCACATGCTCCGATCAGTCAATATCACCTACGAGAAGGTAGGTGCCATATACACGGTGAACAAAAAACCTGTCGAACACCCGAAGGTAGGAAGTACAGTTTAAGATACTGAATCGGATAGGCTAGTTTTTTTTCGAAATTTATATGAAAATATGCCCTTTTTCAATTATTCCTAAGTATCAAGGCGGCGAGGCGGCGGGGGCGGGCGCTTTGTTTCTCGTGCGCGCGCGCCGCCGCCTCGCCGCCGCGCCTCCTAGAGAATTTTGCATTAGAAGTAAAAGGTCGTGATACAAATTCTATTTTTTAATTGAAAATTTTTGTCCGAATTTAAAAAAAAAACTAGCCTATCCGATTCAGTATCTGAAACTGTACTTCCTGCCTTCGAGTGTTCGACAGGTTTTTTGTTCACCGTGTATAGACTTCCCTTTCAATTGCTGGCTATACTGGACTAGAGGAGAACACAGCCGAGGCTGCTATGCGGCCATCTTACATCTAGTATGATGGTACAAACCCAGTCGGCTACAATTTGAGCCTACCACCTAGTAAGGGGCAAGTTATCTACATATATTGTTATTTTAATTTTTTTATGTGTATCGGGCGGGACCCCTGAGGATTTTCGTGACTGGAATGAATTGAGATTTGGCAACAGTAACCACAACAGTCGAAGGCAACGACCGAATGTCCATGGGCGTCGTTAAACACCGAGTCGTTAGGCTCGGGGCCAAATGTCGCGCTTTCCATACAAAAAAAAAACAGCGACACTCGCGAGTGATGTTTACACATCACCCCAGCAGCCACAGAGAGAGAAAGGAAAGCGAAGCGGAAGCTGCAATAATATCGCTCCAGCTGCAATGACACCTTTTACTTCTCTAAGCGATCCCCAATAATGATAGTTTACTACTAGTGATGCTGCCAGAAGTGTATAAAGCGCATATCGATAAAGTCAATAAATGTAGATGATTGTTTGACATAGAATAGAATACGTCTTAAAGTGGTTATAGAATTAGCTATAGAGTATGAAGTAGCTATAGAAAAGCAATGAAAAAGTTTATTCTTTCCAACAACGTACGTACATACATGAATAGGCAGGTATTGTAGGAGGAAAAATTGACCATCTCAACATAGGTTGCAAATGACTGGGTGTGAGCTGCATAGGTTGCAAATTACTTACCAAATAAAGTAAAGTTAAATTGTGCCGTGGAGGCGGAATGATATTTTCGTTTGTTTTGCCATCTGACACGAGTGTTTCGGCTGGATGTGTAAACTATGTTTTTGCGGTCGCGTTACTGACACGGACCCATTTTTATAGAGCCTAACTAAATACTACTACTAATCTGCTGCGCCCGTGATATCAGCCCGTCACAAATCGTTCTCGACCGAACTAGGTGCCATGTCAGTGCTTCCCTTTGGTCGTAAATGTGACATGTTACATCACTATGACTAGTAGCGAGTGTATACTAAGTATTCGTCGCGTTAGTAATGCAAATAACCCAAAACATCGACAACTCCAACACACCTGCTTATCGAATCGATAGGCAGGAAGTATCGACCGGTGTAGCATCTCTACGGGAAAGCGCACGATACTGTAACACCAATAAACATTTATTTTCAATTTTTACCGCAGTAAATTTTAACGATTTGAACGCGACTTCCGCGTCGTACTACCTGCGAGTACGTCCCGTCCGTACTTCCGCCCGCCTTCCCCTTATAGTAGGTACTTCGTTCAATAACTAAAAAACCTTTATTTATTACGCGCGTCGTTAAATTTTATTATTTTTGTCCCTCCATTTTCTTTCCGGTGATCGCGATATTATAGCAGCAAGTATTTGTGCGGACGTTTTTAGCAATTTGCGCGGTTTTTTAGAGTTTCGCGGCCAGCGGTGCTGGCAAGCTCCCTCGTAACATCGGTGAGGTGTCTGTGTCTGTCTGTCGGTACGTCTGTTCGTCTGTCTGTCATACTGTCGCCTCTTCGGGGCGATTATTCTGAAACATGAAGCTCAATAAATAAAAAATAACAGTCTTTAGTACTTAGTAATTTAATACCTATAACTTAGTACTTAATAGTAGTACTTAGTCCATTTGTTCGCAACAAGTGCATCACAACTAGGTACTTGAAGTATACACCGGTGGTAATATTCGAAATATTCTATATCCGAAATTAAACAAATTTTGTTGAACTGGTTTAAATATTTATTTATGACTAGCTTTTGCCCGCGGCTTCGCTCGCGTGAAATTCGTATTTCAAAGGAAGAACTAAGGCGAGCTAGGTTCAGCCTAGTAACTAAGGGCGAGCTGGGTTCAGGTAAACGATAAACCGTCTCGAAGAAAGTAAGTAACTTTTTGAGGCCGAAGTCGGAGTTGCGTTCAGGAAGACGATAAACCTTCTCGAAGACAGTAAGTAACTATGGGCGAGGCCGAAGGCCGAGCTGCGTTCAGGAAGAGGACAACCTTTTCGAAGAAAGTAAGTAACAGAGGGCGAGGCCGAAGGCCGAGCTGCGTTCAGGAAGACGATAAACCTTCTCGAAGACAGTAAGTAACTATGGGCGAGGCCGAAGGCCGAGCTGCGTTCAGGGTGAGGGTAACCTTTTCGAAGAAAGTAAGTAACAGAGGGCGAGGCCGAAGGCCGAGCTGCGTTCAGGAAATCGATAAACCTTCCCGAAGACAGTAAGTAACTATGGGCGAGGCCGAAGGCCGTGCTGCGTTAAGGAAGAGGATAACCTTTTCAAAGAAAGTAAGTAACAGAGGGCGAGGCCGAAGGCCGAGCTGCGTTCAGGAATACCATAAAACTTCTCGAAGAAAGTAAGTAACAAAGGGCGAGGCCGAAGGCCGAGCTGCGTTCAGGAAGACGATCCCTCTCCCTCTCCCTCTCCCTCTCCCTCTCCCTCTCCCTCTCCCTCTCCCTCTCCCTCTCCCTCTCCCTCTCCCTCTCCCTCTCCCTCTCCCTCTCCCTCTCCCTCTCCCTCTCCCTCTCACTCTCACTCTCACTCTCCCTCTCCCTCTCCCTCTCCCCCTCCCTCTCCCTCTCCCTCTCCCTCTCCCTCTCCCTACACCACCCTTCCCTCTTGCCCCACCCACCCCCACCCCTCCCTTCCCTCCTTTTCCTCCGCCCTCCCATCGCTGCTCTTCCTCCCCCACCCTCCTTCCCCTTCCATCATCTCCCTACCTCCGCTCCTCTCCCTACCCTTCGTCCCTCCCCTCCGCCTCCTCTGCCGACCCCTCCCCCCACCCTTCCATCTCTCTACGTCCACCTCCCCACTCACCCCTCCCTCACCTCCCTCCCTCTATGCTTCTATTTACCCCCACCCCCTTCCCCCCTTTGTTCCCCGTTCATAGCTCCCCCTCGCTCTCTCCCTCTCGAAATCGAATCGAATCGAAAATCCTAAGTCTTCTAGTTCTCACAGAAAACGGGATGGTACGGAACCCTCTTTACGCGAGCTCGACTCGAATTTGACTACTTTCTTTTTAAATTATGTTACCATGGGATATACACTTCATTTACAGGAAAACCTAAACGAAAATCCTAATCCTGCAAGTTCTCACAGAAAACAGGATGGTACGGAACCCTCTTTACGCAAGGTCGACTCGAACTTGACCACTTTTTTTTTATTATGTTACCATGGGTTATACACTTAATTTACAGGAAAACCTAAGCGAAAATCCTAAACCTTCTATAGTTCTCACAGAAAACGGAATGGTACGGAACCCTCTTTACGCTAGGTCGACTCGAACTTGACCACTTTTTTTTTAATTATGTTACCATGGGATATACACTTAATTTACAGGATAACCTAAACGAAAATCCTAAGTCTTTTAGTTCTCACAGAAATCGGGATGGTACGGAACCCTCTTTACGCGAGCTCGTCTCGAACTTGACCACTTTTTTTCAAAATTATGTTACTCCGGGATATACACTACCACTATACAAAGTTTCGTCAAAATCCGTCCAGCCGTTCAGGCGTGAAAGAGGAACAAACAAACAAACAAACAAACAAACAAACAAACAAATATACTTTCACATTTATGATATTAGTGAGATGAGATTTATATTTTATTCAAAGGGTAACGCGGCTAGTTTTTTTTTTTATTTTAAATTATCCGATATGGGTAGCTGAGTCGGAGGGGCCAAAGCGCATGCTCCGACCAGCCAATATCACCTCCGAGAAGGTAGGTACCATACCGGAGACCTCCCTGGATTGCTGGCTATACTGGACTAGAGGAGAACACAACCGAGGCTGCTATGCGGCCATCTTACATCCAGTAATAAAGTAGTTACAGCTAGTGTTTTGGGCACGGTGGGCGAGTCGGCGGAGATGAACGAAATTTATATTATTTAATATTCATTTTAATTCTAGTTTGTTTTATATTAATTTTGGCCTTTCAATATATTCATCCCAATTTATAAAAAAAAATCATAATAATGATAAAAATGTGTTTAATAACTTCTAAAACATTACTATATGAATATTTTTCACAGTAGGTACTAGAGGACTATACTAGAGGTGTTATACTAAACTGGCCATTGATGGCTGCACAGTGTGTATACTATACGGTGGTTCATTAATACAATATTATTGTAGCTAATCTGTTGTAGAGTATTAAAATTATAACAATAAAAGCTTCATGTAATAAAATAAAATTTAAAGGTCATTATTTTTATTAGGTATAGCTGAGCCCGCGGCTCCGCTCGCGTGAAATTCGTATTCCAAAGAAGAATGTAAGTAACTAAGGGCGAGGCCGAATGCCGAGCTGCGTTCAGGTAATCGATAAACCTTCTTAAAGAAAGTAACTAACTAAGGGCGAGGCCGAAGGCCGAGCTGCTTTCAGGTAAACGATAAACCTTTCTCAAATAAAGGAAGTAAGTAAGGGCGAGGCCGAAGGCCGAGCTGCGTTCAGGAAGACGATAAACCTTCTGGAAGAAAGGAAGGAACTAAGTGCGAGGCCGAAGGTCGAGCTGCGTTCAGGTAAACCAAAAACCCTCTTCCGCCTTCGGGCCTCGCACTTAAAGACTTCCTTTCTTCGATAGAATATAATATCGTTTACTCAATCTATTTATTTCATATAAATAAAAAAGTAATATTAATAACTAAAGAATTAAACCTACCTAACAAACATTACAATAACTATCAAAACGGGCATTTTCAAATGTTCTTAGAGCACTTGCGGCATTACCCCGCTGGATGGCAAGGCTTACCCTTTGAATGAAGTACATAAGCCCTTGATGACGGGACACCAGTTGCGTCAACCAGCTCAAGCCTCCTTTGGCTTCACTGCTCCACGGACCGAAGGTTTCAACCGCAAACGCAACAAATTCGAAATCTTGAATTATATTTCTATATTTGCTGCTTTTGAGGCTCTCCGCCCCAGCCTCGGCCGCGCCAGCCGCTCTTGAAGATGTCCTAACGTCACTTGGAGCCAATGTGAGAACAAAAGTGGCGTCCCACATCAAAGAACTACCCTTAGTCCATGGCACTAAGGTGATAGCATCGGGCCTCTTGCCATCCAGCCGGGAATAACCGCGAGGTTCTAGGATGCACGGTATATTTGCCGTTAGAAGCGTGGACTTTATAATAAAATTTAAACTAAATTAACTCAATCTTAATATTAATTAACTTTATTCGAGATGGTTTAGCTTCTTCCTGAACGCAGCTCGGCCTTCGGCCTCGCCCTTAGTTACTTGCTTTCTTCGAGATGGTTTATCATTTGTCAGAACGTAGCTCGGCCTTCGGCCTCGCCTTAGTTGCTTACTTTCTTCAAGATGGTTTAGCTTCTTCCTGAACGCAGCTCGGCCTTCGGCCTCGCCCTTAGTTACTTGCTTTCTTCGAGATGGTTTTTCAATTATCCGAACGTAGCTCGGCCTTCAGCCTCGCCTTAGTTACTTACTTTCTTCAAGATGGTTTAGCTTCTTCCTGAACGCAGCTCGGCCTGCGGCCTCGCCCATAGTTACTTACTTTCTTCGAGAAGGTTTATGGTCTTCCAGAATAGAGCTCGGCCTTCGGCCTCGCCCTTAGTTACTTACTTTCTTCAAGAATGTTTTTCTTCTTCCTGAACTCAGCTCCGCCTTCCGCCTTGCCCTTAGTTACTTTCATCGAGAAGGAATATCGTTTATGTGAGCGCAAATCCGCCTTCGGGCCCGCCTTTAGTTACTTACTTTCTTTTTTTTAAATACGAATTTCACGCGAGCGAAGCCGCGGGCAACAGATATATAAATTTTATTGCACCAATGACAGCGACATAACTAAGACTTCGACTTTCAATTATTATTTTTATTTATCAAACAATTTGTCACCGGCCAGCTCACGTCGAGATGGCAGTTCTCCGTTGTCAACGTGACATTTAAAATTGTTTTTTATCTTTACTTTGGATTACGTGATTTTTATTATATTTTTTAATTATTATGTTCATCCGGGATATACACTGTCACTATAAAACGTTTCGTCAAATTCCGTTCAGTGGTTTTTGCGAGATGCGCGTACAAATAGACATTTTTGCATTTACGATTTTATGATATGTATAGAAAGAATAGATATGTATAGACTATTGTGTTCGAGTTATAAAAAAGAAGAACTGTCATTTTCGTTGTATCTACTTATTTTTAAATTTCGAATGAATATTTTATTCAAATTGTATTTGCCAGTTCTCAAGATATAATTATGTACTTTGGACTACGTGATTTTAACCGCGCAATAATGTTTATAATTGTAAATTTTTTTTAATTTTTGTTAGTTTTTTTTTACGTATTATGTTAACCCGGCATATAAACTGCCACTATACAAAGTTTCGTCTAATTCCGTTCAGTGGTTTTTGCGTGATGCGCGTACAGACAAACAAACAAACAAACAAACAAACAAACAAAAATTTTAAAAACTGTTCTAACATGTTCAGTATCTCATTTTAAGCCACCCTGGTTAGTTTTTTTCCGAATACATTCAATGTACAGACTTTCTTACCTCTACGATTTTATTATATGTATAGATTTTTTGCAGAATAGATGACCTAGTCAAATACTACTTTGTAAAGCTGTATATTACGTTTGCTTATTTATTGCAAATTCTCACATTTATATTCGTGCTGCTACCTACATACTTTATACAAATAGACGTCTCAAACATTCGAAGGTCGACTGGAAGAAATATCTTTAAGGAATACGTCCGCCTTTGCACCTCATATGACTTCTATAACTTTTTGTTGTACGACTTTATTTCATTAGTGCCGAAAAAATCAAATTAAAACAAAATTATAGAGAAAAATAATATATTTTGGATAGCGGCGATGACGCGACCGCGCACGCAGTCGCTATGCGTTCAAGAAGTTAATTGCTAGTGAACCCTCTGCATGTAAACAATGAGTTTTTTCTGACGAAAAAAATGTACGTGCATACCTACACCTGCTGCTTCACCGTTCGGAACCGGTGTAAAACTGCAGGTCCCTTCCCTTGCCCCTTACTAGGTCGTAGGCTCAAATTGTAGCCGACTGGGTTGGTACCACCGTACTGGATGTAAGATGGCCGCATAGCAGCCTCGGTTATGTTCTCCTCTAGTCCAGTATAGCCAGCAATCCAGGGTAGTCTCCGGTATGGCACCTACCTTCTCGGAGGTGATGTTGGCTGGTCGGAACATGCGCTTTGGCCCCTCCGACTCAGCCACCCATAACGGATTACATAAAAAAAGCAGGCTTTTTAGCAATTCGTGCGGTTTTTTGCTGAATGTATTTTTGCTTCGGCCGCTTTTGTGATTTTAATTCACGGTAGAGATGACGCGGGATTATTCATACGAGCGGCGTAATGCGGAACGCTCCCCGCCCGCGTCCACTCCGATGCGATCTGTGCTAAGCGTGTGCGCTCATATCTACACGCTTATTTTTTTTATTGGTGCAGTTTCGGACTTGTGTATAAAAATAATTTTAATAATTTCCGCGCCGCTAAAGGCCGCGTGGACTCGAGAGCTATTCGAGAGACGTATTCCCAGCAGTGGACATATATGTACGTATAAAAATAAAAGTATGACGAATGGGTAGTTCAAAACAAAATCTATCGCTTATGTAGCTGGAACTAAACTTGTCTTTTAGCTACGTGTAAACTGGTCTGTTGGGTGGGACTCAACTTTGAGTATAAGTACCATAAATAACATTTTACATACATAAACGCTTATCATCGCTCTCTTTTACGCGGCCAAAAATACCCCGCCGACTGACCACCATGGAGCCAACTTTACTCAGTAACGGGACTAAACTTTTACCTTAGCCGGGACTAAACTTGTCTGTAAGCCAGCAGATGTAAACTTGTCGCTTAGCCGCAACGGTGCGTGTGCGCAGGTCGGCCGCAGCCGACGCTGACGTGGCTGGTGGAGGGGCGGCCGGCGCCGCACCACTCCGTCATCAAGAGCGACGGCCGCCTCATCATCAGCCGGCTGCAGCTGAGCAACATCGACCGCTCCTACCTCAACACCAGCATCAAGTGCCAGGCCTCCAACACGCCGCTACTCAGCCCGCACGAGCGCACCGCCACCGTCGACATGCACCGTGCGTACCGAGCTCACTCGCTCGCGCACTCACTTGTCCACTCATTCACTCACTCACTTGTCCGCTCATTCACTCACTCACTTGTCCGCTCATTCACTCACTCGACCACTCGCTCACTCGCAACGCACTCACCAACTTATTCACTCACTCACTTATTCACTCACACGATCACTCACTCATTCATTCACTCGTAAACTCTTTCACTCACTCAAATATTCGGTCGCTTGCTCTTGCACTCACCAACTTGTTCACTCATTCACTCACTCACTCGCTCGCTCGCTCACTCACTCACGCATTCACTTGTCTACTCATTCGCTCACTAACTTGTTCACTCATTCACTCACTCGCTCGCTCACTCACTTGTTCACACACTCACTCAACAGCGCGTACCTGCCATGAGAACCTGTCTTGTCAGGTTTCATGTGTGATCATGCGATCATGGGAAGCTCAATTTACGTATATGACGTCAAGAAAATTTCAATCAATCATCCTGACATTTGTTTGATCAAGTCAGTGAGCGAGTGTAGCGCGTTTAAATTCCTCCGCCTACAGTCACAAGTCACAGACTATTTCTTATCTCCCCATTTGGCCATTTAACTTCAGATGCTTCGGGCGTCTAAAATTACATTGTGCTCAACTACACTCGCCCGAGACCGAACCATCTTTAGGATATTCCAACTAATGTATCGTCTTTCAAGCAGATTGATTGTGGATAACAGTTACTGTGAACCTATATTACATAGCTATATTCAACTTAATGCCGTGGTGATTAAGTTCAAAATTGATTTGCTATAATAAATCATCCAACGATGATTCAATCGATTGTAGGCTTAATATCTTGAGGTACAAGGTCGAAATTGGTTCAGGAAGAACCTGTCGATAATATAGACGCAGAGTGGATAGGGGATGGTATTATCACGCAATTAATCTAAAAGTTTTGGACTTGATGGAGAGCCACCGAAGACGAATCGACGGCAATGGGTCCCGGTAGATAGCTCGTATAATTTGTACCTTTGATCCGCCCGCAGCGCTGCTACGGCATGCGTGATTTCATTTGCGTCCGTTTCTACATTTAAATTCCAATAAATTACGAGTGACCCTCTGCTTTTTGAATTCCGCCTACACAAAGCGCCCACAGGGTCCACTCTGCGTAATGATAGCTGAACCCTCGGGCTCCGCTCGCGTGGTTTTCTTGTTTGACAGTGGCAATCTAGAGCAGATAGGTAATCAATTACACGTTCAACTAAAATAAAAAACCGCCTTCAAAAATGTATGAAATAAAAAAAAATCGAACCCTAGAGTTGAAGACCGTTATTTTTGCTTGCTTTAGCACCGCCTTCAACTCTAGGGTTCGATTTTTTTTATTTCATACATTTTTGAAGGCGGTTTTATATTTTTTTAAACAGTTTTTTATTTCAGTTTTTTTAGTAATATTAATGTACGCGGCGGAGTGTACTCCGCCTCGCTTTCCAATCCGATCTTGACCAAATTGAAATGGGACCACACGGTAAGCACCAGCTTTCAAATAAAAAAATAATCATCAAACCAAGTCGAAAGTTCTGAGGTAACAAAGAATCTCCTCCTTTTTTTGAAGTCGGTTAAAAATAGACCGATTTTCGCGATTTTTACGTTCTTACCTCAAAGAGGTGAAAACTGAACCTAATGGTATGACTCGTGCGTCCGTCCGTCTGTCCGTCTGTCAAATGGCCATAATTTGTAAATGGTTAATAGTACCACTTGTAATTTGGTACACAATTAGATAATATTATTTTGCATAAACACTAGATTACATTTTCAAAATGTACGAAAACCTAGCCCCCAGCCACATGCGGTCTAATGTATCATTTAAATAATATAAATATTGTTTTTATATTGTACAAGCTGTGCCCGCGGCTCCGCCCGCTCTCATATTTCACTTCACTGCTAACCTCATAAGCTATTTAGCGTGATAGTAAGTAGCCTATAGTTGATGGGAAGAATCAAGCTATCCGTAGAATTTTGTTTTATTAAAATCGGTTCAGTGGTTCTCGAGTTATAAGCGGACAGACAGACACTCAGACACTCAGACAGAAAGCAGACGTTGGATTTTATTATAGGTAAGGAAAGGAAGGATAAGGAAATAAGGAAATAAGGAAAAGGAATAAGGAAGTGGCTAGCGGCATAGCGTCAGCCCTGACAGCTAACACAAACTCGGCTTGCACAATAGAATGGTTTTAATAGCCTAATACATCGATATCGCCTTGTTCGATAACAAGAAGTGCAAATGGCTTGTTAACAAATGGGTTGAATACATCAAAAGTTGAACACGCCAGAAGTTTGAGGTCGAAAGGTTCAGACGAGCTCGGAGGGTCCGCGTCCCTATCTACAGTAAACCCACAGAACACAAACTACGTGTAGAAGTGTGTAGTGCCATTACGAATTTAATACAGTAACCAAATTTTCATACGAACGATTTGTGAGTTACAACACTTTTCTGCACTAATAATAGTAAAGTTTATAAGTTTGTAAGTTTGGATGTAGGATGTAATACCCGAAAATACTCATCTGATATAAAAAAATCTTTGATCAATATTTAGAATGGACCTTCAGGCAGGCCTCACGCACTCTATGTACTTGCGCGCGCTAACTACCTACCGCCCAGCGGGCCGCCGGCGGTCTAATTCAGTGGAAATTCGTCAGCCGCGCGAAGCATACCTACACGCTCGCCCACGCAACTGCGCGCAGCTGCAAAGCAATAATCACTTTACACTCGATCGTTTAGGTACATTTTCGCACGCAGCGATTGGCGACGTGAAAGAGTAGGCTATTAAAACCGAAGGTATGGAACGTTTACAATGGAGTGATTTATCTGATACGAAGTAACTATTAAGTAATCTGTGCTTCAGGATGGACATAGGTAGGCTATGCGAGCGAAGCCGCGGGCAAAAGATAGTAAGTTATAATATACCACTTCTGTGCGGCTATCGTTATTGCATTGTCTTATTCTTCTTCTTCATGGACCTGCTGCTGTTCACTGTTGGACATAGGCCTCCCCCAGATTACACAAGTTTCTTCTGTCCTCGCGAGACACTGTTCTGTACACTAAGCCTTTACACAATATGGATGTTTGTATTATTTTTTTTAAGTAATCCAGTATTGTTGGCTGAGTCAGAGGGGCCAGAGCATATGGTCCGACCAGCCGATATCACCTTCGAGGAGGTACTTTACCGGAGACTTCCCTTTCGATTGCTGGCTATACTGGACTAGAGGAGAACACAGCCGAAGCTGCTATGCGGCCATCTTACATCTAATACGGTGGTACCAACCCAGTCGGTTACAATTTGAGTCTACCACCTAATAAGGGGCAAGGGAAGGGACATACAGTTTTACACTGGTTCCAAACGGTGAAGGAGGGTAGTAATGCACGTAAATTTTTCCGTCACAAAAAACTCATTTGTGCACGTCGGCCGGATTCGAACCTGAGAGTGTCGAAGCCGAAAACGGCGCCGACGAACGCCGCTTAAATGGTTGATGATTTCAGTGACAGTACTGAAGGGCGACTGTATGACACGGGCGGAGAGTGCGCGGAGCTACGCTTACCTACTTGCGGTGTGCAAGACGAGTGACCGCGCGGCGTCTACTCGTTGTTTATGCTCTGCGGCACCGCCAGTCCGCCCCGCCCCGCCCCGCCCCGCCCCGCCCGGCGCGCGGCGCCCACCTGAAGTTTCCGAGCTCAAAGCTTCATCTAGACTTTCCCAACTAGGCTTACCCCGATAAGGCGGCCAATTTTTTCGGAGAGATTTGCATCGTTTAATGGGTCGGGAGTTGGGACTTAAGTTTTGTTAAATTTCTTTTTACAAGTGAAGTAGATCTTCTCAGATGCTCTTGACATTTTTCGCTGTATCAGATTAAAGAATGTACTTACTGTTGTCTGGAGCTGCCGGTTTGCCAGTCTAGTCCCGCTCCGTTCAGCCTTGGCTCCCTTAGTAATTAATCGAACTAGCTATTGCCTGCGGCTTCGCCCGCGTCAAATTCGTATTTAAAAAGAAGAAAGTAAGTAAACCCGCTACCGTACCTTTATTTCGGCGCGCGGTAAAAATCGGTTTGTAATGAGAGGCACATCTTAGCATAACCGGAACTCAATTTTATTTAGCCTATCCTGCGTCACGTATAAGTTTCATCTAATTCATATGATCGGTTTAAGAGTTATGGAGGAACATATATACACAGAAAAGATGTCTAAAAATCATCAATTTAGTTTTAGTATCATACACAGAATATACAAACGCAATACCTATCTCATTAAACAAAGTAACTTACTCCATGACCATCCCTTACAGATTTATTATTAGTATTGATATTGATAACTAGCTGCGCGCGCGGCTCCGCTCGCCTGGAATTCTTTTTAGACAACGCCAGTTTTTTTTTTGAGACCATGAGAATGCGTTCACCTCCTTTGACCCGAATGCTCAGCTCATATGAATAAGAGCATGAAGTGGGAGGCCTATGTCTAACAGTGGGATAATAAAAGGGCTAAATTATGATTTCAATTAGGTACCTACGGCGAAAAAGTAATAGGCTTCCGTACCCGCATGGTAAGGAAGCCTAAAAAGGCTGCAGATTACATCTTAGGGTCGATAGATTCAATCTTTTTTCATACATAGACCGTTGGCGAGGTCTAGTGATAAGGATAATATAAATGTTGAACTTTGTTGAACGTTCTCTATTACTTAGGCCCTTTAGGCATTAAGGGGTAGAGATTATAAAATGCGATGGGGTTGATTTAAAGATTTAATTGTTTTAAGCCCTAAAATTAATTAAAAAAAGTCGAGGTTATCCAGATGTGTGCAGGCAACTATTGTTTTTTTTATGGATACTGACATGGTTGGCTACATCACCTACAACATCCGTGATGTCAGCCCATAACCCCGGGTGAACTAGGTGCCATATCAGTGCTTCCCTATAGTTGATCCGGCTACACAGTCAGTCAGCGTGTAAGCGTCCACTGGACATACGCCTGTCCAATTTTCCTCCAGTCCTCCTGGCCTTCAGCGGTACGGAAACATTGCTTTCCTCCGACGTACTTGATGTCGTCGTCCCACCTGGCGGGTGGTCGTCCCACACTCGGCTTTTATGTCCACGGCCGCCAGTGTAGGGCACGGTCCACGTTTCACACCCGTACGTCATAACCGGGATGTCCTCCCGGTTATGACGTACGAGTCATATATACGGGTCTTTAACTTTTGCGGAAGGTCAGACCTCAGGGCGAATTTTAACTTTCCGAAGACAGCCCAACCCAGTTGAAATCGTCTCTCCACCTCCTTAAGCAGACCTTGTCTACCAAGTCGCAGAATTTGACCGAGATATACGTACTTTGCAACCTGTTCGATCACTTTTCCGTCAATAATTATTTGTTCTCCCGTCATAACCTCGCCATGGTCACCACCATGACCTTGCCGGCCTCGTGAGCAAGCTGGATTTAGGAAAGGATACGGTACCATGGACCACATATTTACTGTCAGAAAAGTGGTGCAAAAGTGCGAGGAGTACAACAAGCCGCTCTTCCGAGCTTTCGTCGGCTATGAGAAGGCGTTTGACTCTGATGAAAATTGGGCTGTCGAAAAATCCCTCCTGAGGTGCAGAATCAACGACCGCTACGTCCAAGTACTCCGAAATCAGTATCGATCCGCGACGATGACTGATGATGATGATGAATTTGAGAAACGAAGGATTTGGAAATGCCCACTGGCGATCAAGAATTATAATAACACTGTAAGGACAGCTGTATGCATTTGGTATGGTTTGAATGTAACCACATCTTTATTGGAAGAAATTGCTTTCAGTTATCATTTCCTCTTCCGCACCACACACTCTTGTGCAATAAATGTGACCAAGCAGGTAGCGTACTTGAAACTGAACCTCCTTTGGACCCGAAGCAGAGAAGGGTAGATGGTGCATGCTGCCAGGCTCTCGACGGAGAGGCGGGGCAGAGAGTTGGGTGTGGCTCCACAAAAATACCCAACCCATCCTCCAACGGTCACCCTTCCAAGTACTGACCCTGACCGCCCCCGGGTGCGCTTAAGATCACGAACGACGGACGATTATCGCACCGCTGAGCTTCCGAGGCTGATATTAAGCAAAACATTCAAATACTCTGCCTCTTGTCTAGTCTAGAGGAAATTTTACCGTTACCCACAATCCGCCGGCACGCCTACACTTTTTTTTTTATGGAACCTGACACGGTTGGCTATATCACCTACATCGTCCGTGATGTCAGCCCATAACACCGGGTGAACTAGGTGCCATGTCAGTGCTTCCCCCTGTGATCGTGCCGGCTACACTGGACTGGTCGGAAAACACAAACTATTTACATAGCCGTTTCGACCGACGTTTCATTCAGTGCGGTGGTACCACCCGTACCTACGCACCTTTCCACTTGTAGTCCACCCACACGTATCTACTCGTAGACCCGCGCCCCTAATAGCTCTGTAGGCGGAGGAGACAGACCGGAGCGTAGCGACCCGGCCCGGACCGGTGTCTCCGATAACTAAATATTGATTGATATCATGCGGGCGGCGGAGAGACAACTGCGAGAGTCACAGAACTTAAATCGCGAGTAGAAGTGGACCGATTACTTATTGTTAACGTACGTTTGGGATGGGGATCTAACTCGAAAAAAGTTAAACGTCACGAAACTACGAACGGATCTTGCAACGCTGCTCATTGGCTGGGCTGTGCGTAGTGCTGCCCAGCCAATGAGGATCGCCATCTATGAGAGTAATTTAACAGTCGAACCATTGTATAAGTCGAAAGGAATATCGCATAGATGCCGCTATCCCGATCAAAGTTAAATTCGCTTCTTTTGGGTGTTCCACTACACCTCACCCTTTTTTATATGAAGACCAGTGTAGAAACCTCCTAAGTTACAATTTATTAATTTTTATTTTATTGTATTTATTAGGCCAAAAAGAAACAGAAACAGACAAGAAAAAACAGAAAGATATATATATATAAGTTTGCCTCCAGCATCGCAAGGCACGGATTACCGCACTGTACCGTGTGGGGCCGGTACTTTAAAAGAATAGCCCCACTGCATATCTTCCCGTGTATGTCGTAAAAGGCGACTAAGGGATATGACTCCCTTCTTATATTACTAGGTGGTAAGGTTTAACCCGCCCGGATTGGTACCACCGCACTGAATGAAAGGTCGGCCGAAACGGATATGTAAATAGTTTGTGTTTTCCGTCCAGTTCAGTGTAGCCGGCACGACCGAAGGGAAGCGCTGACGTGGCACCAAGTTCATCCGGTGTTATGGGCTGACATCACGGATGTTGTAGGTGATGTAGCCAACCGGGTCAGTTTCCATAAAAATAAAAAAATTACACATAAAGATAAAGTGGCAGCAATGCATGAAAGGAAAAAGAGATTAAAATACAAATAAGAAGTTACAAAAAGAGAAGAGAGAGTAGTAGTGGCGTGAGTAAAGAAAGAAATAGGAGAAACAAGAGCTAAAACAGATATATCAAATTACCCACATACACCTTTACCACCACCTTCAGCCAGAATTTCACCGCCTCCGTTTAAGTTTCGATTAACATTTGTCTGCTGACTAAAGTGACATTACTCATACCGTTGACAAAAGTTTACCGGCCAATATACATAATACATTTTAGTTAAATGTGGTGAAATATAGCATTAGACACATTTTTAGTGCGACGGTTTCGTATCGTCATATATCACATTGTGGAATGTGTGTACTCTCTAGTTTAATCGTTATCGTGACAGTAATGCTGCCGTCGTTATGAAGAGTGCAGTAAGTGAGAGTTTTTACGATATTGAGTTGAATACATATTCGGAATCCTGGTGAAAAACTGAATCAAATCAAATCAAATCAAAATTTTTATTATATCATAAAATATAGATATTTAAAATACAATATAATGTGTTACAATTTAAAATATATTTATCTATCTACCATTATTGCTTTCTGCCCCCCAAACTAGCCATGGAGGCTGTGCTATGGAAGGCAGTGCTTCTACCATAATAGTCATATGCGGGCAAACAATACAACAACATAACATCGTGTTAAGATAACATCATCTTACATAACAACATGACCTCATTTTAATCCATCAAGTATTTTATGTATCTGTGAGGGTGTGTGTGTGTGTGTGTGAGGGTGTGTATGTGTATGTGTGAGGGGGTGTGTGTGTGTGAGGGTGTATGTGTGTGTTGGAGGGTGTAAGGGTGTAATCTTTCTGTATATTCAATATTTGTTTTTAAAATACGCATCCCGCCAAATTTGACAGTAAGAAGTGCAGTAAGTAGGAATTAAAACTTAATTTGCTTAACTTAACTACAGTAAGTGTATTTTACTATTCTTCAGTGCAGTATGTTGGAAGTATTACTGCATTTACCGGTTTAGTACTGCATTGTCCGCCCCTACGTCTGTTCCACATCCCAAAGGTTAGTTCGTAAAGAATGCCGCAAGGCATTAAACTCGCCTTTTGTAACCTTTTTAATACGGTGTACAATAAAGTATATTTTCATTTTTCATTCATTTCATTATATTAAATATAATGCATCATAAATTTTATGATACAATGCATATTTAACGTGCAAATTACTATCCAACAATGCAGCAAGATGTTTTTTTAGTAAACTAGTGTAAGCGCAGTAATACGAGATACTGCAGCGTAAATAAGTGTATTGTATAAAGATAATTAGATGGTGTAGTAACTTTAAGGACAGTAATAAGAGTTATTGCTTTGTAGTGTAGTTAAGTGTGGGAAAGTTTTTATGAACTACAAAACTTCAGTGCAGTAAATGCGACAGTTACTGCGATGTAGTTAAGGAATTATATTCGGTGTCCTAATGCTGCCAGTGTTAGTGGCGGCGCGGCGACGCGTGCGCAAGCAAATAGACAAGTTTGGCAGTGTGAATGAACAGAAAAAGGAGAAAACTTTCTACAACAGCTTTTATACATGAAGCTGCCAGCTCTCTAACCTTTCGGAGAGGGAAATATCTTTTGGAACTTGCGCAAGAAGGTTTTGTTATTTCTAAATAATGTATCAAACTGTTTATCACGATTTTACAAATTTTTCACAGTTGTTTCTGTTTATACTTGGGTCCCGCAGGAAAAATTTAAGAAATAATGGGAGGGTGCCTCTATGGTATCACTCGCTATGCTGTCTGTCTGCAATTCACAGTCAAATCGTACTGTCTAATCTTTTAATCTAGTGAACCACATTTGATTAATTTTTACCAACATACGCGAATTCAACTATCTCAAGGTGTAAATAAAATTCCTATATATGTGTTTATGCCAGTAACTAATTACCTATGAGAAATTAAAAATAAGCAATAATTTTGTGTTTTTGATTAACAGATGGCCCTTTGATGTTTACATTTAAATGGAAAAGTCGCACGAAGTGTGTGATATGATAATCCAGAGCCGCTATTATGTGCTCAGCTTCATAGGAATGTACACGTCGCCGAAAGTCTTCACCACGAAGATGCAAGAAAGTGTAATCCCACTCATAATATCAGAGGTGCATAAATCTTGCGACCGTTGCGTTGCCATGTCACTGAGATAAGCGATATTTGGTCGCGTCCACTTGATATGAATGATTTCCGTGCAGTATTTGATTTTTGAACATATTTAGACATAGCGTACCTGAAATCTTTCATTTTGTGGAATTCAGAATACACAAAACCGTAAGGAGCCATATAGAGCTTCAACCACACTTGTTGTGCCATGAAGGTTTATCAACATCAGTAAACTCAGAAGAATTTGAACGACTTAACATATCTGTTAAAGGCCGTTCTGCTGGTGCCACTTATATATAACCATGGAACGGATACTAATTTTGTAGGAAATTTCAAAGATTCTGTCAAAAACCAAATGCATAATTCTTCTTCTAAATCCCCATCTTCCGTAGAAAACATAATACAGACTTCTATTAACTACCTCCCAAATGCAATACCAAACAAAATTAACAAAGATCCCAAATATATGGATAATTCAGCTGTAACCACAACTTAAACTAATCAAAATGAGTCTAAAAACATCCTAGAAAAATCTTGTGTGATCAAGATTTTCCAGCCTCACCAATTCCAAAAGAATGTGATGAACTCTGCAATTTCGTGGTTGATTGCGAACAACCTGTGGAATACTCGTCATTAATTAACAATGAAATTCATACTAGTTTCATAGAAAATTCCGACGATTCTGCCAAAGACAAAGATTACATTCCATCTTGTGAATCATCTCCATCTTTCGTTGAAACTGTAATACTGAAGTTGCCTACTGACTACGTACTAAATAAAAAAATCAAACCAAATGAACCAAGATATTCCCAATGTTCCCAAAGATATGGAAAATTCTGATGCAGGTTGCATCAGAAGAACATCAAACGAATCGAAATTATTTTAATAATCAAATCGAGCTTGAAAACATTCCCGAAAAAGACCTTACAAAAGGCAGGTCTACCTAGAAAACGAAAGCGCATGCAAATAAGCGCATCTAAGGATACGACTGTGTTTTTTAGTACGAGTACGTTTAAGATTATAACTCAATTGATTTTATATCAAATTTCATTTATTTGATCTCAATAAACATGAACTATGTAGAGTTTTATAATAATTTGTTTTATTTACATGTTCCTTTCGTTCCTACTGATGTAGTATTCTTAAACATTGTTAGTATGAATTTCATATGAGCTCACATGAAAAAAATCTATTTTTTGAATGCAGTAACGATAATACTTACTGCGCTCTTGATTAGTTCATTAAGTTGTATTAATCTAGAACAAACTATGCATCACTGCAGTAACTATATTTCCCACACTTAACTGCAGTAAGCTTACTGCAGTAAGCTTGCTGCACTTACTGCACAGAAGCTTAGCATGATTGTATTACCAATAATTATAAACCTACACTAAAACGCATTAAGACGTTTAAATAAATATTGAAAAGGACTAGGTATAACTTCAGAATATACTTAATATAAATTCCAATTGCACATTCTTTGGTACAAAAATAAAAAATCATACAAAATGTTCATGAGAGTTCAGAGAAAACAAAAAAACTTTGCGCGCGTTTTTCTCGAAACTATGTTAGATCGAGTTACTGCATTCTTCGTAACGACGACGACGGCAGGATGACAGGCGACAGATGAAGATCGGGACTACGCTTACTTGTGAAACTCGGATAAGCCGACATACTTATGACTTCTACTAGTTGTGTAGGTCCTATGGCTCGTAGAGCCGACAGCGCGCTTGATGGAGTGGATTTGTTGCCCGACTGGGTGACCGATCGGTTGACCGAGCGCGGGAGCTCGCCAAGTTTAGAAGTTTCTGCGACGCTTTATCGTTGAATATACTTCGAATGTTCTACATTGACAATCCAATGACGATTTTCCCGACAATAAAACTATCGTCGTAAGTCTGTCGAATTTATCTAAAATAAATACTGAGCAGGATTCGCATCCGCGTGCACGATAATTTGGGAGGTTGTGCGGTTTGAACGAAACGCTATGGTGACGCCACAGAACTGCGAACGCGACCTAACGCCTTCTCCCCTCTGTGGGCGAAGCAAGTAGGATTCGATTTTGGAACCTGACATGATTGTCTTCGTAATCTGCGTTGCGGGCTGAAACCGCTTTTTATTGGTTCTTATCTACGGTTCGAAGCTATCGAAGCTATACTTCGATAGCGCAACGGAGTGAGTAGTGCAAAAAAGTGAAGACGTAGAAATATGAGGGACGTTCAAATAAAATTTCTTATTGTTAGCTATTCAGTTAGTTTGTTGAATGCTGGTATATTCATTGTTTTATCTAATCGTATTGGAGATGTTTATATTTTAATAGCTATTTCTTGAATAATAAATTATGGAAGTTGAAATTATTTATTTTATATACTCCTTGGAACTAACAAAAAATAAATGCAGGCAGGCCTTGCTAAGACATCTGACAAATTGGAAATAAATAATTGAGATTGCCTTTTTTTATTATTTAATTTATTCATTTCGACCTCTCGAAATTTAACTCTAAATTAAGTAGATAGAAGTATTATTAGGTAGTCTGTCTATAAGCATAAGACAGCTTAATTATTTTTGTATTTTGGTTCTATACAGCCCTTGTCATTGTTTTTAATTGTTGTTACTATACTACAGTTTCTATTCGGAAAATGATGAATTCAAGTGCAAAATGTATATTTACCTACGAATGATAATTAAACCAATAAACCGATTATGTCCAAACTCTTAGATTAGATTAGAGCCACGCCAATGCTTAGGTTCGGTCGTGTTCCGAGCAGAATGTATATAAACGCGTTGTGTTTGTTGTGTTTGTGTGCCGGCAGTGCGTCCGACGTCCGTGCAGATAGTGGAGAAGCCGGCTGTGCTGTCGGCGGCGGCGCAGGCGGTGCTGACTTGCGTGGCGCGCGGCAGCCGCCCGCCCGCGCAGCTCTCCTGGTACCGCGACAACCGCAGCTACAGCAGCGGCGAGGTCGGTCCCACCCCGCCCCGCCCCACCTCGCCCCCTTCCCGTCTTCAAATCAAATCAAATCCAAAAACGTTTATTGCACATATAGTCGTACGGAAGGTAGCACTTAATGCCTATGACATTTTCCGCCAGCCTACGTACAGAAGGTAGCACTTAATGCCTATGGCACTTTCCGACAGCCTACCCTTTTTCTACATATAAAACCAGGGTAGGTGCGACAAAAAAACAAAAATGTATGGGGCCGTGTGGGGCCGGTACTTTAAAAGAATAGACCCACTGCATCTCTCCCCGTGTATGTCGTAAAAGGCGACTAAGAGACATGATTCCCTTCTTATATTACTAGGTGGTAGGGCTTAACCCGCCCGGGTTGGTACCACCGCACTGAAGATAGGTCGGTCGAAACGACTATGTAAATAGTTTGTGTTTCCGTCCAGTTCAGTGTAGCCGGCACGACCGAAGGGAAGCACTGACGTGGCACCAAGTTCACCCGGTGCATGGGCTGACATCACGGATGTTGTAGGTGATTTAGCCAACCGTGTCAGTTTCCATAAAAAAAAGTATATATGTATATACATATGATACATACATATAACACCCATATAGTATCCACGTCTTCTGTTCTACTTCGCCTTCCATTCCTCTGTCGCACCGCTAGGGTGTGGAACTGTCTGCTGGCGAGTTTGCCGAATGGGTGTCTTCAAACGTCGTATTAACAGGCTAGACAGCCTAGCAACAGTCCGCAAATCTGCTGGCAGGCATGTCACTGAGCGCGGTTTCGCGAGGAGAGGTAAACTTGGCTCTGTCGAATGCGCCTCTGGTCCCTCGGCACAGTCACCCATAAAAACTTACCCAATTCCGATCCATCGCCATGCATAGTACGATCCGACGCATCCCTGTCTTAACGTGGCTCTTCTTTGTTCTCATCTTAATTTTCCTCACAAACTTGCAAAAAGCAACAGAAAAAAATAAATAGGTAGCTTTGTTCTGAATAAATTATTATTGCTGAGTGTTCGTTAGCTCTTTTCATTAATTATTATGTCCTGTTTGAAGTTTCGGGTGCGACTTAAGACACGGTTTGTCTTGAGTGTTCCTCGTTAGGAGGCTCGGCCATTCAAGAATCCGCTTTTAAGATCTCTTTAGAATATCGACGTGGTTGTGGTTTTGCATCTTTAAGGGCAGTTTTATATAGAACAAAGGCGATGTCAGCCCATCATGGTGCACTAGGCGCCATGTCAGTGGTTTACTTTGATCATACCGGCTACACCGAACTGGAAGGAAAATGCGACCTATCTACATATACGACAGCAGTTTAAATTGCTGTTTATAATGAACAATGTATTACAAAATATGTAATGTACGCGACCACTTTGAATTTCAACCTTTCGCCGTAGAAACTTTGGGGCCGTGGTCGCCAGACACCAAAACATTCTCGGATAAATTGGGAAAACTTTTAGTAGATAAATCTGGTGACCGCCGTGCCAAAGCTTTCTTTGTTCGGCGAATCGCCATTGAGATTCAGAGGTGTAACGCGGCGTGCGTACTTGGCACTTGCACCGGTGCAGCGACTCTGTCAAATTTAAATGAAATATATTATTCATAGGTAGTTTTAATTTTTATTTATTTATTTGTTAGGTTTAGTTTATAAGTTATTTTAGTTTAGTTTTATCATATTTCTTAATTTTAGTTTAATTTTATTGTATTAGGTTATTTTGATTAATTTAAATAAAAAATTGGAAGACTATTACAAAATGTCTAATGAAAATTATAAGACTTTTTACCTGACTACGGTAAACGCAAAAGGAAACGTTTTATTTTCGGCGCTCGTCCGCGCCGCTCGAGTCTCCAATGTTTTGTTTCGATCCACTCGAATGTAATTCTTTTTCTTTTTAGTGTTTTTTCGCCCGCGTCTAAAAGAGAGAGAAACCAAAGTGCGTGAGTGAGAGAGGCTATTTCATTCTGTGAAATTTTCACGATTTTGAAGCCTTCGCTAGAATTCCAACATATACTTATTTATTATAAAATGATAGCTGTTAACAACAATAATTATGAGGTCCCTATTGACCGTTATATTTCAATTTACTGCGTTATGTTTTCTTTTTGTTTCTACTCAAAGGTTGACTGGAAGAAATCTCTATATTGAATAAGTCCGCATTAGCACTGCATGATATTAGTTACACTATATGTTACCGGTGTGAAATGTTTGTGAAGCAATATAGAATTCCATCTATCTAAAATTATCTGCAGCGCTGCTCAGCGCGGCGCGGTTGGTCTATTTATTTGTCCGTCTGGTGGTTTATTTAGGATTCAGAATAACATGCTAAATCAACATTATTTTAATATATTTGACCTTTGAGTTAAACCTAAATCAACACCCACTCGGCTAGCCAATGAACGAACGCGCCACCACACGGCGGGGCTGGCCATTAGCAATAAAACATTGGTAACTTTATTTTTAGAAAACAATTTGTGTGTAAACTTAATGGAAAACTCGTGGGAATAAATCAATAATTTCATATTGTCTCACTTCGTTGTCACACTTTTCTCTTGTATTTAAATAGTAACGACGACGACGACACCGTGTAGACACGTGCAGACTTTCCTAGCACCTGCCTGCTCGTAGCGCTCAGAATATAATTGCTACAGTGTTCGTAGCTCCGTCCTCTCGTAGCAGCCGGGCCTGCTCGTAGCGCCCAGAGTATTATTGCTACGCTGTTCGTAGCTCCGTCCTCTCGTAGCAGCGAAGTTATCAATGCTACACCTGTTCGTAGCACCGGCCTGCTCGTAGCGCCTAGAATATAAATGCTAAGCTGTTCGTAGCTCCGTCCTCTCGTAGCAGCGAAGTTATTAATGCCACACTTATTCGTAGCACCGGCCTGCTCGTAGCGCCCAGAGTATTATTGCTACGCTGTTCGTAGCTCCGTCCTCTCGTAGCAGCGAAGTTATTAATGCTACACCTGTTCGTAGCACCAGCCTGCTCGTAGCGCCCAGAGTATTATTGCTACGCTGTTCGTAGCTCCGTCCACTCGTAGCAGCGAAGTTATTAATGCTACACCTGTTCGTAGCACCGGCCTGTTCGTAGCGCCCAGAGTATTATTGCTACGCTGTTCGTAGCTCCATCCTCTCGTAGCAGTGAAGTTATTAATGCTACACCTGTTCGTAGCACCGGCCTGCTCGTAGCGCCCAGAGTATTATTGCTACGCTGTTCGTAGCTCCGTCCTCTCATAGCAGCGAAGTTATTAATGCTACACCTGCTCGTACCACCACCGGCGTGCTCGTAGCGGCCAGAGTATTATTGCTACGCCGTTCGTAGCACCACTACCGTGTTCGTAGCACTACGATCTGAACACATATTCTTTATGCGTAGATTTTTGTACGCATTATCTATTTACAATGCAACGCATTTTAATACCTTAATCAATATAATAGAAACTTCCACGTTTTAATTTGCATTGATGAAATCATAATCTACGTTTGTTCACTGTTCAAACAACGGATGACGAATTAATATATTATAGTTGACGCTAGATGGCGTTGTATTGTGTGTGCAGCAGACGGAGTTCAGCAACGAGACGGTGTCTGCGTCGCGGCTGGCCGTCGCCGCGGCGCCCGACGACGACGGCGCCGTGCTGCGGTGCCGCGCTGACAACCCCGCTCTACCGCTCGCGCACATGGAGGACTCCTTCCGCATGAACGTCGTCTGTGAGTTACCTTCACTTCATTGCTCAACGGTATCCCCGCAATATTCTGCCCAGAGATGGCGCTGTTAATATTGAAAGGTTTGATTCTTGCGCCGCTTGGTACAGAGATGACGCTGTTCGTATCGATAATTTCACTTATTGTTGTGCCATTTGTATAAAGACGGCGCCTACTACGATAGACTTGTGATGTATTTGTCAGTCTCGATAGCTCAGTAGTGTAGACAGTCGATGTCAACCTCGATAGCTCAGTGGTGCAGACAGTCGACTGTCGCTATAGATTGTAAAGCAACGCTGGGCCGGTCAGTACTTGGATGGGTGACCGCTCGACCGTTGGAGGCTGACCGTGGTTCGGATTCCATGTTAAACTGTAGGTCCCTTCCCTTCTTACCTTACTAGGTGGTAGGGTTTATCCCGGCCGGGGTGATACCACCACACTGAACGAAACGTCGGTCGAAACGGCTATGTAAATAGTTCGTGTTTTCCGTCCAGTTCAATGTAGCCAACATGAAATGAATGGAAGCACTGACATGGCACCTAGACCACCCGGTGTTATGGACTGATATCACGGGTGTTGTAGGTTATGTAGCCAACCGTGTTAGTTTTCTTTCGTTCAGGGCGGCGGTGGTACCAACCCGGCCGGGATAAATCCTACCACCTAGTAAGGTAAGAAAGGAAGGGACCTACAGTTTAACGTGGAATCCGAACCACGGTCAGCCTCCAACGGTCGAGCGGTCACCCATCCAAGTACTGACCGGCCCAGCGTTGCTTTACAATCTATAGCGACAGTCGACTGTCTGCACCACTGAGCTATCGAGGTTGACAACGACTGTCTACACTACTGAGCTATCGAGACTGACAAATACATCACAAGTCTATCGTAGTAGGCGCCGTCTTTATACAAATGGCACAACAATAAGTTAAATTATCGATACGAACAGCGTCATCTCTTTACCAACCGGCGCAAGAATCAAACCTTTCAACTGAGTTACCGAGGCTGACGACATGCAGTCATATTCAAGTGCAGTTAGTTAAAAGACAGTATAGGTATTCAGGTCTAGGCATGTATGTATAGGTAATGTATTTTGAGGAAAACCGCATTTTTAATCCTAAATTAGAATTGAATGCTTCGTTTCAACACAAATTTTTGCTCTAACCTGCTTTTAGACAACAAACCTGACCGGTTTATTTTGCAATTTTCTCGAATGCAGAAGCGTAACAGACAGCGCACTTCGCTGCACTCAAACATCTGGTTATACTCCACCGAGCGCACACTCTCATTGTGCGCTTGATGTATTGTCGTCTCTTAACATTTGTGTTTATTTCTAACTCGTTCTCTAACACATCTCTCTCTTTACTACTCCCGCTTGGGAGTAATTTATTTTAAGAATAACTGACAAACAAAGTAAACGACATGACAAAAAAGACAAACTGAAAAACGTAAAACTGTAGGTCCCTTCCCTTCTTACCTTACTGGGTTCAACCCGCCCGGGTTGATACCACCGCCCTGAATGAAACGTCGTCGGTCGAAACGGCTATGTAAATAGTTTGTGTTTTCCGTCCAGTTCAGTGTAGCCGGCACGACCGAAGGGAAGTACTGACGTGGCACCTAGTTCACCCGGTGTTATGGGCTGACATCACGGATGTTGTAGGTGATGTAGCCAACCGTGTCAGTTTCCATAAAAAAAAAACTAAGTTAATGAAACACGTTTTGTGGCCTCGCACCTCACATGTGCAGTGTGGAGGGGGTTGCGGAGGGTTGCTCCCACCCCTTACCGACCCTTCTCACCCGCGGATCGCGACCTACCCTAGCCGACCGCAGGTTAGACGCCCACGCTGCGGGTACACGCAAATACACCGCACGCACCCCCTCACCCCGCGCCCCCGACATTCATACCTGACCGCACGGCGACCCCAGTCCCACCCAACCCACGCGCGTCTTTTGGGTGTACAAAGAGCTCTTGTGGCTATCCACCCTTACAACGTGTCACACACACTTCATATATTTTGGTTTGAAAGCATCTTACCAAGCCACCGATATTTTTTTAGGGCTGGAGTGAATTACGATTTTACAACGGTAGCAGTAATCTTATTCCACAGCGATCTTGTTGATTGAACGCGGCGCTCAGCGACGCGTGTCGTTTGGCATGGTCGCCTTGGTTACATCGTAGCTCGTTCCACAGCGATCTTGTTGATTGAACGCGGGCGCTCAGCGACGCGTATCGTTTGGCATGGTCGCCTTGGTTACACCGTAGCTCGTTCCACAGCGATCTTGTTGATTGAACGCGGGCGCTCAGCGACGCGTGTCGTTTGGCATGGTCGCCTTGGTTACATCGTAGCTCGTTCCACAGCGATCTTGTTGATTGAACGCGGGCGCACAGCGACGCGTGTCGTTCGGCATGGTCGCCTTGGTTACACCGTAGCTCGTTCCACAGCGATCTTGTTGATTGAACGCGGGCGCTCAGCGAACGCGTGTCGGTTGCAGCACGGTCACCTTGGTTGCATCGTAGCTCGTTCCACAGCGATCTTGTTGATTGAACGCGGGCGCTTAGCGACGCGTGTCGTTTGGCATGGTCACCTTGGTTACATCGTAGCTCGTTCCACAGCGATCTTGTTGATTGAACACTGGCGCTCAGCGACGCGTATCGGTTACAGCACGGTCGCCTTGGTTGCATCGTAGCTCGTTCCACAGCGATCTTGTTGATTTTTTTTTATGTTATCCGGTATGGGTGACTGAGTCGGAGGAGCCAAAGCGCATGCTCCGACCAGCCAATATCACCTCCGAAAAGGTAGGTGCCATACCGGAGACTTCCCTGGATTGCTGGCTATACTGGACTAGAGGAGAAAACAGCCGAGGCTGCTATGCGGCCATCTTACATCCAGTACGGTGGTACCACCCAGTCGGCTACAATTTGAGCCTACCACCTAGTAAGGGGCAAGGGAAATTAAACGCGGGCGCTCAGCGACGCGTGTTGTTTGGCATGGTCACCTTGGTTACATCGTAGCTCGTTCTACAGCGATCTTGTTGATTGAACAGTGGCGCTCAGCGATGCGTGTCGGTTGCAGCACGGTCGCCTTGGTTACATCGTAGCTCGTTCCACAGCGTTTGTCGTTGTATACGTTTCCAATGCTTACCCGTACTTATACAAGAAGGTTCTTTATATTATACTAGCTGTGCTCGCGGCTCCGCCCGCTCTCATATTTGACTTCTCTGCTAACCTCATAAGCCATTTAGCGTGATAGTAAGTAGCCTATAGTTGATGGGAAGAATCCAGTGTTGTCAGATCTGGAGGTTTTCCTCCAAAACTGGAGGTATTTCGTTTTCGGGTTTCTGGAGGAAGATAAAATCAATGGAATGAAGGATTTTCGTAAAAATGTAGGTTTTCTGGAGGTTTTCATTATAAAGCAAAAACATGTCGTGAATCACAACTTCACGAGTTTCATAACAATAGTTTAGTTTCACTCGTTCATCCTTCCTTTCTCTATTATCCTTATTAGTAAGTAGGTACCTATCCTTTTCTGAGAATTAATGTAAGAGGTTTTTATTTTAGAAAATGTGGGAAACTGGAGGTTTTTTCTAATGGTTTGGAGGGATTTGGTATAACTGATCTGGGAACACTGGAAGAATCAAGCTATCTTTATTAAAATCGGTTCAGTGGTTCTCGAGTTATAAGCGGCCAGACATACATACATACAGAAAGCAGACGTTGGATTTTATTAAAGGTAAGGAAGGATGTAGTCACAAATCCCAGTGGCCGGGGAGCAACGCTATGGCCATACACATGCCGTATAGGTGTCTGTGTCTAACTAAACGGATTGTGGGCACCGCGCTCGGTTGCCATTTGTAGTCCACTACCGTTGAGCCGGCCCGCATTAGTCGCGCGGATACAAAGCGATTGAACACACGAACAGATTAGCTGGTTCGTTGTGTGCTTACCCAGGTCTAGCAGCAACGCTATGAAGTTAGGCTGGGAAAGTGCGCCACTCCAAATATTCTAAGAAATAGAACGTGGGGCCTAATCGGATGCTCCGAATTCGTGCAGCAGGCCAGCTGGTTCGATCCTATACACCATGTTACTACAAAAATTAAGTATCATGTCTCATGTGTTCTTACGCCTTTACAGCTCGACAAAGTATTTAAACGTTAATTTCATAAAGATACGATGTACATGAGCATGAGGTACGAGGTTAAAAACTGGTCTTAAGTCTAAGAATAGTTTAAGTCCAGCTGCGAATGTTCAGCGGGGGAACATCGGGCCCATTCTGAAGCAAACGAATTATGCGTCGAGTAAAATTCGTACTTGACTTAAGAGTAATAATGTAGCGTGGTTCTATGCGCTGGCGGTCTTGTTGATACTGAGAAACATAACATGTCCCATACAAACTATTGAACGGATGTATGAAAGTATAGGGATAGGAAAAAAATTCCATAAAATAAGGAAAATCATACAAAGCAATGTAGATTATTGCATTAATGCCATTTATTAATTGGGCCTCTGCTGGTGAACGCAACTGGTGTACCGCAATCAAGGGCCTACTTCATTCAAAGAAAGGGTAAGCCTTGCCCTAGCCTTGCCATCCCGCGGGGTAATTCCGCAAAGTGTTCTGGGAATATTTGAAAACGCCCCTTTTGATAGTTCTTTTATGTTTGTTAGGTAGGTTTTAATTATGTATTTAGTTATTAATATTACTTTTTTTATATATTTTATGAAATAAATAAATTAATTGACTAAAATAAATGATAAATCACGCGGGTATTCGTGACGGCGCGGCGGCGTGACGCTATGTATGTATGTGTAAATAATAAAATAATACTCGTATCGTACCTTTATGAGTTTGTTCGTACCGTGGCGCGGACGCGACGGTCTCTCTCTCGGAGCAAGATAATTGGTGCAAGAGCAAAACGATACTACGCGACACAAGTACATACAAACATACGAACACGTCCTCCTGACGCGCAGCTCACAAAAACATACGTACATTACAACTAACCTCACACAATACAATTACACGAATGTTGAACATAGTGCACGAACTGTGCTTAGAAAAACGTCGTTGGTTTATTTGCGTTGGCATTGCTCAGAATGTATTGTGTTGTGACGAACTAATATGGAACATAATATTATAAAACAACATCGAACCGTCTGTAGGAAGAACACAGAGGATCGTGGCACATGGAAATGTTTTGTTATTGTGAAGAAATGTATTTTATTAATTAATAACTAGCAATAATTAAACACTAAAATACTCTAATCTAAACTATCTAAAACTATAAATGTAATATTTATAATACTGTCATATTCATATTTTTATTAATCAATTTGGTATAAAGGTGCACTCGGATAAGCCAGGCTTACATCTACGCATACATGAATAATTCAAAATTTGTTTCAATTTATTTCAAGTATTTCAACTGAATAACTCAGAGCAAATAAAACGTTTATAAATATTTATTATATTTTTATTTGGTGTGAGCTTAATAACACAAGAACATTGGAATAGAAATACATAAGAAAAAAATTACAACACAAAAATCTATTTGTTAAAATTAATAAAATTATACCTAAAAATTTGCTTGCACTAATTTCAAAAAATCCAATATGAAATGTGATTTGTCTTGAAAATAAAAAAAATATGTTAAATAATTTAAAATGATAAAAATAAATTAAAATTATAATTTCAATTATAATTTGTCAATGTACATAAAAGGATAAAAATAAATTAATAAGAACTTAAGAAATGATTATAATAGAGAGCCCCGCCTGTGCTCAATGTGGGCGCGGAGTGTACTTATTTATTACAGATCTGTTGTCTCTGCCTACGACGACGCGCCGTTGGGAAACAGGCGTGACTTTATGTATATATATGATACATCCAAATTAGTCCATAGTCGAAAACAACCTCTAAATTTGCCCAAATTCGCTAACGACCGTGACTAACGACGCGACGTTTGAAATGGTCCTCATGAAGCGACGACGACGTGTTATATTACACGAGATTGCGCTACAGCGAGACTTAGCTCCTGACACATTTGCGATTTGAAGATTCGCGGTTTGTAGGAGTAGGGAGGGACACATATTCCGGGGAAGCCCATTCCACACGTTTGCAGTGCGACACAAGAAATATTTATAGAATCGTGCCGTTCAATTAACTACAAAGGGATGTTCCGTGAGAGTATGTGACGGGCTTGAGGAATGCGGACCGGCTTTAGTAGGGACTGTGACCGCGGCTCCGCCCGCGTTCAAAATCGAATTGATCCTGGTCAGGATATTGTCATGTCATCGTCGGTTCTTAATCGGGTGAATGATTCCGTGTCCTTTACATACAAATATATTGCGAAGTGCTCTTATATTTAACTTCACTGCTAACCTCATAAGCCATTTAGCGTGATAGTAAGTAGCCTATAGATGATGGGAAGAATGAAGCTATCCGGGATTTTTTTTTTTATTAAAATCGCTTCAGTGGTTCTCGAATTATAAGCGGACAGACAGACATACATACAGACAGAAAGCAGACATTGGATTTTATTAAAAGGTTAGGAAGGCACAAACTTGCGTATTGCGTGCGACACTTTAATGGTGTACAATGTGAAATAAATAATATTGAGATGCGATTGGAAGTACTCTATGTGTGTCGCTGACCCGTCACGTGACGTCGCCAGACCCGCGAGTTATTCTTAGCTGGCTACAACACGAGGCAGGGCCAGACTGTAGCCTGGACAGAGCACCTGTGCCGCGTGGGTGGAGTGGGGGTGGAGTGGGGGCGGAGGGGGGGGGGGGGGGTGGAGGACACGGGTGGGGCCCTTCCGCCAGCTATTAGCATGAATAAAGCAAGCGGTCTGCGGAGTCACTTTACCAATGCTAAGGGTATGCCTATCTGAAAGAAAAAAGAATATTCTGCTTAATTAAAAAAAAAACCATAAATAAAAACGCGATAATGCTGCTGAACCCATTTATACGAAACATAGAAATGGGAAAACTAAGAACTGCATCGAAATCGGTTCATCCGTTTCTGCGCCAGGTGGACACAGATAGACGCAAAGACGAGGAGGGCTTCAAATTAATAACATACACCTATATTTGCGCCGGAGGTTATAAATAACAATAAAATGTGCCTGAAAACAAATATAAGTTATATTAAAAAAAAAGCTCTGTAAGTTTTCTTATCCAGTTATTCCTTATAGATTGCATTGCTGAACGGGACATGACAAAAAAAAATATGACGAACCATACTGAATATGCATATGTCTCAATGAAATATTGTTAATGTTGTGTGTTCTTTATGGCGAAATAAATATGTGAATCTGAATCTGAAAATATTATTATTATATACATATTTTTTCATTGTTTTACGTGTGCCTGAGCATTTTCGGCGCTGGAGTGAATTGCGATTTGATAACTGTAAGAGTAACAATGACTCTTGCGACTGTGTTTACACGTGAGCCATGAGTACCGGCAATATTTTTTTCAATAATCCTACGCCTTAACCGTTGAGCATTCACTATATCGATCACATCAGAGTATGAGGTAATCTTAACGCTGAGCGCACACATACACGGGCGAGCATGTGCGCGGACATGAGAACGCGAGCATCTGTCGGTGTGGTCGGTGTGCGGCGACGCGGCGGTGCGGCCGGCCCGCGCGCGCGCGACCAGGTGGCTCGCGCTTCATCTATTATTCCTACCTCGGCCTGGAGGCTAATTCGGTAGCAGCCAACTCGAGAATCGAGTACGCATATACATAATAATCGTCCGGAGGTTCCTCTCTTTGGGACCCGACCATCGGTAGCCTGGGTTCGCTCCGCCGCCGGTGGTGGAAATTCCGTTTATTTTTTATATTCATTTTAGATTAAGTTACCTTGTAAATATGTAAAATTAATATAAGAATAGAACGTGTAAATATAAATACTTATTGCAATTCCATAATATTTTTTCTGATTTTTTTTTTCTGTCACAGATTGATGACCCAAATCTGGACGAATTAATGACCGAATTTCGATTTTGAGAGTCAATTTTGGGGGATAAATTAGAAAGATAATAAAAAAAAGCTGTCAGGCCGACATGGCATTCGCAACCCCCGCATACGACCGAATGTCCATGGGCGTCGTTAGACCCCCTTTTTTCAAAAAGGTAAGTCTACCCCATGGGTGGCTCGGGGCCACATGTCGCGCTTTCTTTAAAAAAATGTATTTACGTTTTTTTTTATTATTATTGACACTGCCACGGTGGCTGTACCCAAGGGTTCATCGGACAATCAGACACCACGCCTCGCAAAACTACCCAAGCTCATTGAGGTGCCATACAAGCGACAGGAGGAAAAAAGGTTGTTGATTTTATTGACAAGCATTTTGAAGATCCTCATGTTATAGGTAGCAGGGAACACACTCACCGGAACATTCTAAATTTGCGCCGTACGACACAGGAAGATTTGGAAAAGCGACGGGTTCTGGTTGTTAGTGAATAGACCCGCTGCTGTACCGCCGCCGACAACGAACGATTTGCCTACACAGCTCATTCGATATCCCTTTTGGGGTTTGTTGATGCTCGCGCGACGGACGCATATAGCTCTACCACACAAACTGTTCCAAAGTGTGGAATGGACATTGAAGCATCTTAAAAGTGCTATCAACGTGTGTTCACAGAAACGAAATTACAGTGTAAGCGTCCACTGCTGGACACACGCCTCTCCCATTTTCCTCCAGTCCCCCCGACCTCAGCGGTACGAAACCATTGATTTCCGCCGACGTACTTGATGTCGTCGTCCCACCTATATAACAATAGAACAACAAATAATACAAAATATCAAATTCAAATTCTAAATTATTTACTTTTCAATTCCCTTATTAATAAATAACAATATTCAATCTTTATACAACATACATAAAACATACAAAATAAATAAAAAGTTAAAAATTTATGAAGGTTCCCATACAAGAAACGTGCTACGAAAATCTCGGTGCGTGAGTCAGACTCGCACTTGGTCGGTTTTTCATTATACATTTCTAAGCCCCGTGTCTCAAGATATGTACTTAGTACGTCAGTTTTGTGTTTTCTTTTGAAAGTTATACGTATTTGCAGATTATATTTTTGGGGGTTTAAGTAAATTGTATGTGGAGTGCGACGACAGCAGTTATATTCTTTTTAATTCTATCCAGTCGGAGCCAACCGGGTCGTTGCTTTCAACGTAATTATTCCATTTAATATTGCACCAAATTCGAATCAACGAACTGTATATGGAACGGGCTTCCGGGAATATCTTTCAGCACTCCTCCCTACAATCCACGGATATTCAAATAGCCTGTTAATAGCCTTCGTACAAGGATATTAGTCTGCCTGCAGGCCGGACTGGGCTGCAGCAGGCCTCGGGGATGAAGTTAGCTGGCCTGAGGCTATGACCTCAGGCTCAGCCACCCAGTTCGGCAGCAATAATAAAAAAATACATATCTAAAAACAGCGGGAGTGGTGCATCTCACTGTTACCGCTACAAAATCTCAATTCACTCCAGCCGCGCAAAGTCAGGTCCTGGTATACTTAATCAATACATAAGAATAATTTATTTAACATCAAACATCAAAATTAAATTTGTATCTACCTGTGAGTCCACTAAGATAGATTCTCAGCCCCTGTTACCCACTGTACTGTAGCACTGAGATACTCGTAGATTCTCAGCCCCAAAGAGTTTGTATTACGTAATACAAACTCTTTGCTCAGCCTCTGTTACACACTGTAGCACTAAGATAGATTCTCAGCCCCTGTTACCCACTGTAGCACTAAGATAGATTCTCAGCCCACTTTTTTTATGTAAACCAGCATGGATGGCTGTGCCGAGAGACCAATGGCTGCACCATTGGTCCAGTCTACAGAGCAAAAATCACCTCTCCTCGCCGCGAAACCACGCTCAGTTAGGTGCAATGCCAGCAGATTTGCGGACTGTTACTAAGCTGTCTAGCCCGTTAATACGACGCTTGAAGACACCCAGGTTAAAGGATTCAGGAAATACACTCGCCGGAAGACAGTTTCACACTCTAGTGGTGCGACAAAGAAACTATTTAGAGAACCGATGGATTCTCAAAAGCCCAATGTCAACAAAAAAAGGGTGCTGAGTCTCTCTGCGACATACGGAGATAGGACGGGTGGCAGGGAATAAGGGATGCTAGTTCCGCAGAGCAGCGTCCGTGATAGTATCTATAAAACAGACTAAGTGCACCCACAAATCGTCTGTGACTCAGGGACTCCAGACCATCTGTAAGTTTCGGTTCACCAACAAGACGGATGGTTCGGCGCTGTATCGAGTCCAAGGACGCAAGCAGATAATGGGGACTACCCTCCCAGATGTGACTGCAGTACTCCTTCACCGACCTAATCTGTGTTTTGTACAACAGGAATAGTTGTGCCGGTGAGAAGAACCGACGATTGCGGAAAAGTATTCCCAATTTTCTGGATGCAGTTTTGGCCTTGGACTCGATTAGTTGCCGGAAACCCACGTCTTTGGAAATAGTAGTGCCCAGGAGATCCAGGTGTTCCGAGACAGGTACGACGCTGTCTTGGAAACTAGCTTGGAAAGGAAAGGGGTCGACCTTAGCAGCACTGAATCTCGCTAACGTTGAAGACGACAAGGTTCTCCTGGCCCCATATAGCTACTTTTCCGGGAACGTTATCGACCTATCAACAACTGAACGTTGATATATGGTTTTTAAGTTACCGTGGTTGTTAGACATTATTTTTTATAACAAAACAGCTTAACTCACGGTTTGTTCCGAGCTAAAAAAAAACACAAGTTACCTCCCCAGTCTGCCAGCGTGTACCAAATCCCATGTAGCTGTGGAAAGTCATACATCGGGCAGACGAAGAGGAGCTTAGCGACGCGGGTCTCGGAGCTCATACGAGCGGCGAGACAACTGGACTCCAACAAATCGGCAGTGTGCGATCACATGGACTCCGGAATGAACCACTGGATTAGGTTCGATCAGGTCAAAATTCTTGCGACTGAAACACGACACGTCCCACGTCTCGTCCGAGAGTCCATCGAAATCAAGAAGCACGACAACTTCAACCGGGAGGACGCCTTCAAGTTGTCGCCGATGTGGAACCCAGTCATAGCGCCGCTCAAGAGAAGAAGACACGACCTACACGACCAGCCGGAAGTGGACACCGTCAGCGCCTTCTGTCTCTCCGCCGAGATCCGGAACGCACCTGAACCCTCGTCTACGGAAACTACCCGCGCTGGCCACAGCTACAATCTTCGTCAACGACGGACGGAGATCTGACAGTTCTCTGCCAACCGTCGCACCAGGCAGAGTGCTCATGAGGATGGGCCATACGCTTGGCCCGAAACGTCGAGCAACATAGCTCGGAACAAACCGTGAGTAAAGCTGTTTTGTTATAAAAAATAATGTAATTTCTAAACGTTGAGCCTCCCTGTGCCGTGAATCTCTACTCTTCCAGTCCTTAACATAGCCCTCGTGCTCCGTGCTGACGTCTGCATAGCTGTGTATCATGCCCAAGAACGATGGAACGACCCGTCAGAAAGCTGGCGATCCAGGTGCAGGTTCTTTGGAACCGGTTGGGCCGAGGCTCTCTTCCAACAAAAGGGTACAATCCCACGGGCGAAGGAGAAACGGAAAAGGCGTGAGATGATTGGCACAAATCTTGATCACTATGGCTGGAATGCCATCACGACCAATACTCTTCGAAGTGCCCAACGTCTTCAAGCACTTGTAGACCTGTCTAGGGTTCATCCTTGGCTCCAACATCGAAATCCCACAGTGTGGTATCGAGGGAGGGGTTGCACCCTGGTCATCCAGAGTTGAGTTGGACGGGAAAAGGCGAGCAAAAATGTTCGCCTTCTCCTTCGCGAGGATAGCGAGTGATCCATCAGGACGTTCCAGCGGTAGTGTAGCAGAGCGACAGAAGTTTCGACCAATATAGTTGGCGAGAGACCAGAATGCCCGGCTGCCGGTTGGACAGCGGACTAGCCTCTCGCCAATTTTATGGTCGTGCTTGTACTTGGCCACATTGAGCGTTCGCTTGCAAGACCTGGAGGAGGCATTAAGTGTGAGTGTTGCCTCAGCAGTACGGGCGCACAGCCATTGCCTGAAGGCCTGATTGTATCAGCTCGGCAATAGACACGGCGCACTTTGATGGGTCCGCTGAGGCAAAGCATACCTCCCTCCAAGAGAAAGTTCCAATAAAAGATCGGAATTCCTCCCATTGCGCCGATTTGTAGTGCCAGACTGTGCGTGTACTAGGCTCACGTGATTCCGCGTAGTACACAGTCGGCACATTACAGGACACGAGACAGTGATCAGAGCTCCCAAGGGGAGCCCTGACACTAACTCTGTATCCTGTATGTTCAGAAGTCAGCACAAGGTCCAACAAGCTGGGCTTATGCGCAGGATTGTCAGGTATACGCGTGTATCGTGAAACCAACTGTGTCATTCCGTGAGATATGGCCAAGTTGTAAGCTTCCCGGCCGGAGTGATCGGTGACGGGGGACCCAAGCCATTCCTTGTGTTTGACATTGAAGTCGTCCACCATCACAATTTCGGCCGTTGGAAGCTCACCAAGCAACTTGTCCGTTACCGTTACCCACTGTAGCCCGCGGTGCCGCTATAAATGTTTACACATCAATAATGTACAAGATTAATTTCACTACAATTAGTTTAATTTTGTGGGAATATTTTATCAACAAAATGATTAAAACATTTAGTGTATTATTCATTCTGGATACACATAATTGCCATTTCAGAATAATAACTTTGCTTCGCTCTATTAATTCAACAATATTGTCCTTTATTTATTATACGATTCACTGAAAGTTAATGACTTTGGGTAAGAGCTATCAGGAGTGAATGAGTTGACACGCTCGGTACAAACGTAAGCGCTTCGTATTTTTTTAATGAAAATAAGTATTTGTGGCTTTGTCAAGAGGTCAGAGACAGAGGTGGTAACCGTGTCGATATTCAACACGAGACACGACACGGACAAAGCGTGTTGGACTCGAGCCCGGTGGACCGCGCTCTAAGCGACGGTATTACCGGGCTTTATCGGGCTAGCACGGAGCACGGGCCGACACTGAAAGTTCGGTTTGTGTCCGCCGACAGAGGGGCGTATTTATGCAAGCAGGTATAACAAATAAAATTCAATTGACGAAATAAGTGAAAACAGGATTATTTTCATTAATTTTAATGGTTTAGACGCTCTTCTTAATACGTTTGAAGACTCGTCAGAAAGTATCGGTAATCAATCACACTCGCCGGTTTACAATTCCACACGCTAGTGCTGCGACAGAGGAACGTTCAGGGTTCTCAAGAGCCCAATATCAACAACAAAATGGTGTTCAGATTCTCTGCGACGAGTGTCGCGGCGATAGGTTAGATGGCAAGGAATAGGGGATGCAAGTTCCTCTGAGCAGCGTTCATGTTAGTACCTGTAGAACAGGCGTTTCTCGCTGTGCTTTAAAGTGCAGGGATAGACGTCTGGATTTTGTAGCCGCAAGGCTGGTATTTCTGGACGTCTATAAACAAAACGTAAAATTATAAAATGATAGTAAGAAGGTGTGCTTTAAAGCGGGCGGGCCCCCCGCCGCTGTGTGTGTACTAGTGATGGGCAGCTCGCTAAAAATTACAAATCGATTAACTCGGTTTGATAAAATATCCAAATCGTTTTCGAAACCGATTCAAACCGATTTGGGTCAAAGTAGGTAGGTAGCTTAACTAACCAGCCCAGCTCTAATCAATACAGAACAGACAAATCGAAGAATACGATGCGAGCCAGTTCTACGAACGAATACGCTTAACTTCACCAAACCAAACCGATTCAAACGGCGGCGGGCGGTCGGTCGGAGGCCGAGTTAGCGGACGCAGTAGCGAGCCGAGCAGCGACTTGACTCGACTCGAGCGCGCGGAGATCTCAAACTGAGTTGAGCCGATTCGGTCGGCTCGCTCCGCGTCAACTCGATTTCGCCGCTTACCAAACCGAGTCGGCTCGTTCACTCGGTCCGGCCAGCAGGCAGGCAGACAGTCGCCGCTCGCCACGCCGCCACGCCGCCACGCCACCGCGAGCAAGCGAGTCAATTCGATTTCGCCGCTTACCAAACCGAGTCGGCTCGCTTCAACATCAAATCGGTTTGAACCGAGTTGGTAACTCGGTTCAAACCGTTACTTCACTAGTGTATACCCCGTACTGCACGAACAGCATACAAAATTGCGCAATTGTGAATAATGCTCTGCCGCTTGTAAAATACGGAGGCGATGGCGGACGGACGGCGGAGGCGACAATAATTCCGTACAATTTGCATAGACTTTTGTGTCGGCGCCCGAGTCTCGGCCGCTCGCACCTACGTGACGCAGGGTCGTGACAAGGCATTGTGTCCAGTCACTTAAATCATAATGTCGACTTGAAATTGTGGGATGGCTCAGCTAAATATCAGCTTGCGCCTTTGCATTTGATCCAGCATCGAGCCGTGCGACTAGTGGGTGACCCCGACCACTGCAATTCCGTAGGGATGTCGTCGGCGCCCTAAGTGTGTTCTATCGCTTATTTCACGGGGAATGCTCTGAGGAGCTGTTTAACGCGATCCCGCCGTCCCCTTTCCACCTTTGCACAACGGGCACTGGGCAGGGATTGCATCCCTATACACTAGACTTACCACGGATGCTACCAATCGGTTCTGCAGATCTTTCCTCCACAGAACTGGTAAACTCTGGAACGCTCTCTCTGCCCACATATTTCCCCCCAAGTATAGTGTCGGGTCCTCCAAGCGAGGCGTGAATAGGCACCTGTCAGGCCGGCATGGTACTTGCAACCCTCGCGTACGACCGAATGTACATGGGCGTCGTTAGACACCTTATGGGTGGCTCGGGGCCAAATGTCGCTCTTTCTATAAAAATGGTTTAATCCAGTGACGTTTGTGAGCAATCGCCTAATGTTTATGTTGAGCGTGTGACGTTTGCGAGCAATCGCCTAATGTTTATGTTGAGCCTGTGACGTTTGCGAGCAATCGCCTAATGTTTATGTTGAGCGTGTGACGTTTGTGAGCAATCGCCTAATGTTATGTTGAGCGTGTGAGGTTTGCGAGCAATCGCCTAATGTTTATGTTGAGCGTGTGACGTTTGCGAGCAATCGCCTAATGTTTATCTTGAGCGTGTGACGTTTGCGAGCAATCGCCTAATGTTTATCTTGAGCGTGTGACGTTTGCGAGCAATCGCCTAATGTTTATCTTGAGCGTGTGACGTTTGCGAGCAATCGCCTAATATTTATGTTGAGCGTGTGACGTTTGCGAGCAATCGCCTAATGTTTATCTTGAGCGTGTGACGTTTGCGAGCAATCGCCTAATATTTGTGTTGAGCGTGTGACGTTTGCGAGCAATCGCCTAATGTTTATGTTGAGCGTGTGACGTTTGTGAGCAATCGCCTAATGTTTACGTTGAGAGTGTGCGTGCGTGTGCGCAGATCGTCCGGTGCTGACGCTGACGCTGGGCAGCACGCTCAACCCAAACGACATCAAGGAGGGCGACGACGTCTACTTCGAGTGCAGCGTGCGCTCCAACCCGCGCGAGCATCGCATCTCCTGGTATCACAGCGTGAGTCTATACCTTACTCGCACTTAGTATCTCTTACTCACACCTTATTTTTAACCGACTTCAAAAAAAGGAGGAGGTTCTCAATTCGACTGTATTTTTTTTTTATATTTGTCCCCTCAGAACTTTCGACTGGGGAACCGATTTTGATGATTCTTTTTTTATTTGAAAGCTGGTGCTTCCCGTGTGGTCCCATTTCAATTTGGTCAAGATCCGATAGGAAAGCGAGGCGCAATCGCGAGGCCGAAGGCCGAGCGATTCCGCCGAGTACATTAATAGAAAAAAATTACTAAAAAAACTGTGAAATAAAAAACTATTTAAAAATATATAAAAACCGCAAGCAAAAATTATGCATGAAAGAAAACATGAGTGGATGATATCTTTTGTGATTTGTGTAGCCTTCTTTAGGACCGCCTTCAACTCTAGAGTTCGATTTTTTATTATTTCGGACATTTTTGAAGGCGGTTTTTATATTTATTTAAATAGTTTTTTATTTTATTGAATATACCATAAACAGAATACACACAACATTTTACAGATACAATTCTAGACTATTCGTGGAACTGACACGGTTAGCTACATCACCATCACCTCTGTGATGTCAGCCCATAACACCTTGGTGAACGACGTGCCATGTCAGTGCTTTTATTTGGTCGTGCCGTCTGCACTGACCTGGACGGAAAACACGAAGTATTCACATAGAATTGAATAGTAATTTGTTCAATTGTACATACATACATTATCATCACACATTAACACATATAGAGCATACATTGTACAGAAGATAGAGCGTAGGCGCAGCATATGCCGGCCACTCGAGTGCCGCTCAAGGGCCGCTTCGACCCACCTTTCATTCAGTGCACTGTGCAGTGGTATCAACGCGGGCGGATTAAACCCTACCACCTAGTAAGGTAAGAAGGGAAGGGACCTACATAGCTGGGAATAAATTTTTTTACGTGGAATCCGCACCACGACCAGCCTGCCTACTGACCGCGCCCCGGTGTGCTTATGATCACGAACGACAGTCGACCGATCGCACTGCTGAGGTAGCTACTGAGTAGGTATGCGCCACCCTGATAGCAGGTGAACACAGCAAGCGCGATACGAATAAAAACTAAAATGCGTATAATAGCTTTTAATAACATTCTATGTAGGCGTACTAAGTGCTATACCAGATCCCTGTTCACGTAATTAGCGCAGTGTGGAGCTCGGCGGAGCGAGCGAGGCGGCTCGGGTGCCAGCAGCTATCATCTTCGCGTTGTATTTTAATTGCTTATGAATGTTAATTGCTTTACTTTTCTGCGGCGCGGAGCGAGCAGGTGGCGAGTCTAGGCAATCTGCGGAGACGGAAATTAGTCCCAGCGGAGCCGGAGCTCGCGGAGTCTTATGAGCTTCTCGGCGATGATGAGCGATCAAAATGTGAATACATCAAATATCTTCGCCGAGACGTTTGCCACATAGTAAATAGCTGTTCCCCTCGAAAGTAGCTTATGTTCTTAATAAGCAAGCTTAGGACATAATAGTGATCATAGTTAGTTATTCGCTAGTATGATGAAATGAAATATGTTTATTTATTCATGATTAGACAATTGAATGAATTTGTTAACTTACGAAAACAATAATCGGCGCCCTAAGTGTGTTCTATCGCTTATTCCATGGGTAACGCTCGGAGGAGCTGTTTAACGCGACCCCACCGTCCCCTTTCCACCTCCACACAACGCGCACTATGCAGGGATTGGGTTATACCTAAAAGATAATTTCTACGGTGATAAAATACTAAACAAATACTCGAATAATGGAAAATTCAAATCGCGTGGTAGCAACCCTAGCAGCAAGAGGCTCGCACATTTCTTAGGAGTTTTGGCCTGATTATGCGTCTATTAGTTTTATTAATGTCATTGGTTGGCCTACACCCAATGCATAAGTGGGAAGAGTCCGGACCTTATCCATTGATGTATATTTAGAGATATGTCAAGCGGCGGGTGGCCGAGTGGTTTGGGCATCGGCTTCTCATGCGGGAGGTCCGAGGTTCGAATCCGGTCGGCGTGTACCAATGAGTTTTTTCTGACGAAAAAATTTACGTGCATACCTACACCCGCTGCTTCACCGTTCGGAACCGGTGTAAAACTGTAGGTCCCTTCCCTTGCCCCTTACTAGGTGGTAGGCTCAAATTGTAGCCGACTGGGTTGGTACCACCGTACTGGATGTAAGATGGCCGCAAGCAACCTCGGTTGTGTTCTCCTCTAGTCCAGTATAGCCAGCAATCCAGGGAAGTCTCTGGTATGGCACCTACCTTCTCGGAGGTGATATTGGCTGGTTAGAGCATGTGCTTTGGCCCCTCCGACTCAGCCACCCATACCGGATTACATAAAAAAAAAAAAAAAAAAAAATGCCCATCCCATACATTACTCCCGAAAAAATATGTTCTCGACGAGAACTGCATAAATTGCAGATTTCACGGACAGCCGCTTCATACGGCGTGTGCGGCGCGTGTTGAACGCACGCATGTCTGTAGCGAGTCGGTGACGCGTGTGTGCAGCATGCCCGGTTGCTGTTATAAAGAGTGACAGTGACAAACGTTGTTGTTTGTTTCGCCTGAGCATGTTACGGCGTGTTAAGAAGCCATGCTGTCACGGATAGGATCGTGTGACGGTGCGGTGGTATCGCGTTCTCGTTCTCGCTTGCCTGCTGGTGATGGGAGTGGGCGGAAAGACGGCAAACGCGCCGCATGACGTCTTTCTCGCTCGTTCTTGTCATCTGTGGGCGGGTGGGGGCGAGCGCGCGATAGTATCGTCGTAGGGATCGTGTCACGTATCACTATACTGCGTGTGTGTGCACGCACACTTGTACCGACGTCTAGCACAGGTTGCATCGTACGACGTTCGATCTATAAAATAGATGTCAATGTCCTTATCACCCCGTGCCCTGCACGCATTGCTTCTTGGAAAACCTATATTTCTTATTTCAGTAAAAGTACTGTATCTAGACAGGCGGCGCCGGAGATATACACAAGACATGGGTCGACTTCCGCTAGTTGACGGGAGGTACATACTACGGCGGCGTGTGTGTGTGTTGTCGGCAGGATCGTCAGGTGACACAGAACATGTCATCGGGTGTGATAATCAGCACGCGCTCGCTGGTACTGCAGCGCGTGACCCGCCAGCACGCCGGCCTCTACTCCTGCCGCGCCACCAACAGCATCGGCGAGTCCACCAGCCAGTCCGTTTACATGCGCGTGCAGTGTGTGTGTGTTGTCGGCAGGATCGTCAGGTGACACAGAACATGTCATCGGGTGTGATAATCCGCACGCGCTCGCTGATGCTGCAGCGCGTGACCCGCCAGCACGCCGGCCTCTACTCCTGCCGCGCCACCAACAGCATCGACGAGTCCACCAGCCAGTCCGTCTACCTGCGCGTGCAGTGTGTGTGTGTTGTCGGCAGGATCGTCAGGTGACACAGAACATGTCATCGGGAGTGATAATCAGCACACGCTCGCTGATGCTGCAGCGCGTGACCCGCCAGCACGCCGGCCTCTACTCCTGCCGCGCCACCAACAGCATCGGCGAGTCCACCAGCCAGTCCGTCTACCTGCGCGTGCAGTGTGTGTGTGTTGTCGGCAGGATCGTCAGGTGACACAGAACATGTCATCGGGTGTGATAATCAGCACGCGCTCGCTGATGCTGCAGCGCGTGACCCGCCAGCACGCCGGCCTCTACTCCTGCCGCGCCACCAACAGCATCGGCGAGTCCACCAGCCAGTCCGTCTACCTGCGCGTGCAGTGTGTGTGTGTGTTGTCGACAGGATCGTCAGGTGACACAGAACATGTCATCGGGTGTGATAATCAGCACGCGCTCGCTGGTGCTGCAGCGCGTGACCCGCCAGCACGCCGGCCTCTACTCCTGCCGCGCCACCAACAGCATCGGCGAGTCCACCAGCCAGTCCGTCTACCTGCGCGTGCAGTGTGTGTGTGTTGTCGGCAGGATCGTCAGGTGACACAGAACATGTCATCGGGTGTGATAATCAGCACACGCTCGCTGATGCTGCAGCGCGTGACCCGCCAGCACGCCGGCCTCTACTCCTGCCGCGCCACCAACAGCATCGGCGAGTCCACCAGCCAGTCCGTCTACCTGCGCGTGCAGTGTGTGTGTGTTGTCGGCAGGATCGTCAGGTGACACAGAACATGTCATCGGGTGTGATAATCAGCACGCGCTCGCTGATGCTGCAGCGCGTGACCCGCCAGCACGCCGGCCTCTACTCCTGCCGCGCCACCAACAGCATCGGCGAGTCCACCAGCCAGTCCGTCTACCTGCGCGTGCAGTGTGTGTGTGTGTTGTCGACAGGATCGTCAGGTGACACAGAACATGTCATCGGGTGTGATAATCAGCACGCGCTCGCTGGTGCTGCAGCGCGTGACCCGCCAGCACGCCGGCCTCTACTCCTGCCGCGCCACCAACAGCATCGGCGAGTCCACCAGCCAGTCCGTCTACCTGCGCGTGCAGTGTGTGTGTGTTGTCGACAGGATCGTCAGGTGACACAGAACATGTCATCGGGTGTGATAATCAGCACGCGCTCGCTGGTGCTGCAGCGCGTGACCCGTCAGCACGCCGGCCTCTACTCCTGCCGCGCCACCAACAGCATCGGCGAGTCCACCAGCCAGTCCGTCTACCTGCGCGTGCAGTGTGTGTGTGTGTTGTCGGCAGGATCGTCAGGTGACACAGAACATGTCATCGGGTGTGATAATCAGCACGCGCTCGCTGATGCTGCAGCGCGTGACCCGCCAGCACGCCGGCCTCTACTCCTGCCGCGCCACCAACAGCATCGGCGAGTCCACCAGCCAGTCCGTCTACCTGCGCGTGCAGTGTGTGTGTGTTGTCGACAGGATCGTCAGGTGACACAGAACATGTCATCGGGTGTGATAATCAGCACGCGCTCGCTGGTGCTGCAGCGCGTGACCCGCCAGCACGCCGGCCTCTACTCCTGCCGCGCCACAAACAGCATCGGCGAGTCCACCAGCCAGTCCGTCTACCTGCGCGTGCAGTGTGTGTGTGTTGTCGACAGGATCGTCAGGTGACACAGAACATGTCATCGGGTGTGATAATCAGCACGCGCTCGCTGGTGCTGCAGCGCGTGACCCGCCAGCACGCCGGCCTCTACTCCTGCCGCGCCACCAACAGCATCGGCGAGTCCACCAGCCAGTCCGTCTACCTGCGCGTGCAGTGTGTGTGTGTTGTCGGCAGGATCGTCAGGTGACACAGAACATGTCATCGGGTGTGATAATCAGCACGCGCTCGCTGGTGCTGCAGCGCGTGACCCGCCAGCACGCCGGCCTCTACTCCTGCCGCGCCACAAACAGCATCGGCGAGTCCACCAGCCAGTCCGTCTACCTGCGCGTGCAGTGTGTGTGTGTTGTCGGCAGGATCGTCAGGTGACACAGAACATGTCATCGGGTGTGATAATCAGCACGCGCTCGCTGGTGCTGCAGCGCGTGACCCGCCAGCACGCCGGCCTCTACTCCTGCCGCGCCACCAACAGCATCGGCGAGTCCACCAGCCAGTCCGTCTACCTGCGCGTGCAGTGTGAGTACACCTACTTTGTTTATGGAAACTGACACGGTTGGCTACATCACCTACAAAATCCGTGACGTCAGTCCATAACACCGGGTGAGTTTGGTGCCACGTCAGTGCTTCCCTTCGGTCGTGCCAGCTACACTGAACTGGACGGAAAACACAAACTATTTACATAGCCGTTTCGACCGACCCTTCATTCAGTGCGGTGGTACCAACCCGGGCGGGTTAAACCCTACCACCTAGTAATAGAAGAAGGGAGTCATATCCCTTAGTCGCCTTTTAAGACATACACGAGGAGAGATGCAGTGGGGTTATTCTTTTAAAATAGGTAACGGCCCCACACGATACACAATGTACTGTCCACAATATCCACTGCTCTGTCTCGGCAGGCTCCGCTCGGTCAAAAAAAGTATGTTTTATGAAATTAAATAAATTGAAAAAGACGAAACGACAATACACGTCGTGTACTACACGACACCGACTATTTTATTTTATTCATTTAGAAAACATACACGCAATAACAGCCACAGTAGATAGGTACATTGTTTTATACGCCGCGTATGACCAATTACATGTTTTCCCGTTCAGTTACATTACATGTTCATACAGGTTGTTGTAACGGCCAGTACATTAAATTTAGGAAATGATTATTGGGATCAATAGTAACAAAAAAGTCGAATAACTTCTTTCTGAATTCCATTTAAATAAAAAGTTACAGTTTTCACACAAACTAATTGATTAATTTAGTGTAAAAAGGACCTAATGTTCCGTATGAACGTGGGAATGAAAGGCGCGCGGTGAGTGAGCGAGCAAGGACGACTGCCCGGAGCGAGGAGATGCACGGCGGAGGCGCGGCGTGAGTTTTTTGACCCCGACCGTTCCCGCGCCATCACGATCCCCCCGCGCGCGCCAATTACACTTGACGAAAACATGAATTTCAAAAATTATTATCTCGAAAACTAGACACTTTATAGCAAAACTTTACTTACTTTTTTGTCTCGAAAAAACATGAAGATTGCGCTGGCGAAATTTATGTACTGGCCGTTACAACATCCTGTATATAAAGTACCTATGTAGTTACTTGCCTAAATGGGCATACACTTTTATGAGTCTAAGGATGTGTGTGTGGGGTGTGTGTGAAAGTCTATTTTAGTTGAATTTACATTATCAATGAATTACCTAGTTCAGATTTTTTGTTGACTACGTGGAAACCGATTTTTCTGAAGTTAACGCACAGAGAGAAAAACAACATATTTTTCCGCTCGGGCTTATTTTTTCCGAGCCCCCGCCGCCACCGCCGCCTCGTCCACCGCCCTTTGTTAGCACCTACCCACACCTCACTCACATAACCATTAGGTAAACTTTTGAGATATGGTGCTCCCTGTTAGAACTATCTTGCTGCGCGAACTTTGCCCGCGAAACTAACAGACAGCAGTTAACACGTGCGGCTATGCGTTGAAACATCTGTCCGTTCGTCTCTCTCAGAGATTCTTTATTCTTCATTCGTGGTTCTTCATTCTTCGTTCTTCGTTCTTTACTCTTTATTCTTTTTCATCATCCATTGACAGTACACTGCACTCGGATTCTTCTGCCAGTTCGATTATCACAGCGAAGAAGAACTGGCAAGAAACTTCGCTGGATACTTTTTTTACGTCAACTTAGTCTACATTTACAGAGGTGTTCGCCACTGCCTGCACAGTCTGTACGAGTCATCATTATCTAAAAATTTATCAGAAATAAGTACAACATTTCCATAAGCGTAAACCATTCATGTAATTATATTTTTATTATTTGATATTTATTAATATGTTACTTTAGTTCAAAGAGATTAAGAGGGTGGGTTTAATGTCTTTGCTTTAGTTAGACATAATGTCAAGCTTATCTCTTTTTCTGTCTAAATTTTAGTTTACATTTTTTAAGCTGCTTGTGTTTTTGAAAAATAATAAAAAATATATAAATGTAATTTTTTTTTTATTTTGTTGGGTTCATTTTCAATGTACCTCGAAGGTCGTGTAATGCACGAGATCTGTGAATTTTTTCTCTAGCGTAATTGATCGACATAATATCACTGATTAGGTCGCAGCACTAGCGCATTCCTCAGAACTGCATTCAGATCATTGATTTTATAACCCTATAAAATCAATGATTCAGATCGTACGCGTACAGTACAGTTGAATACATACAGTTATCATATCAGCCACGAGGCAACATGCGTGACCAATAGAGAGGTCTCTACCCAAAGATTTCTCTACCTCTACTCTGTTGGTATAGCCTTTTGTATGAGCAACTTCGCCTGTAGATTTTCATGTTACCCTGTGCGTGCGCATCGTATAAAATTCACTCATCACTTTTCAGAACGCGCCTAAAGAAGTATACTCGTAACTTCAAAAATTGTGTAAGTGTAGCCGACATGAAATGAAGGATTTTTTTTTTATGGAAACTGATACGGTTGGCTACATCACCTACAACATCCGTGATGTCAGCCAATAACACCGGGTGAATTTGGTGCCATGTCAGTGCTTCGCTTCGGTCGTGCCGGCTACACTGAACTGGACGAAAAGCACAAACTATTTACATAGCCGTTTCAAACGACCTTTCATTCAGTACGGAGGTACCGACCCGGGCGGGTTAGACCCTACCACCTAGTAATATAAGAAGGGAGTCATATGGTCATATCCCTTAGTCGCCTTTTACGACATACACGGGAGAGATGCAGTGGGACTATTTTTTTAAAGTACCGGCCCCGCACGGTACGGATACACTGGCATGGCACCTAGTTCACCCGGTGTTGTGGGCTGACATCACGGATGTTGTAGGCGATATAGCCAACCGTGTCAGTTTACATAAAAAAAAAACAAAATGAAACAGCTGCCAGCAGCAATATTCATGGACGATCCTTTACAGACTCACCGCCTTGTTTTAGCGTTTTCAGCTATAGTTCCTACGGCCCGGTTTCTAAGCTATATGTAAACCCGACATCCGTTCGGTGTGTATAGAGGCTTCCGATTTTGTGGGCGTGTTAAGAAAACTGGGATGAGGTGTAGGCCTGGGGGCGGTTTTTTTCGTTACCGCACATTATCCCAGCGGAGCCCGTTTAATGTTTAATGAACTAGCGGGAAAACCGCGACATACTGGAGCCGGTGAGGCGGACGCGGAGGTTTTCTCGTAAAAATATTATCTTTCTTCTCTAATTAGCTAGTTACGTGGAATTCTGCTTTATTGTAATACGCTCGCAGCAGCAGCGGTGACAGACATTTCTAGATGTTCTGTTTCTGACTTAGTCTGACTTTTCAACACGTTTTTCTCATTAACAGACTTCAAAAAAAGGAGGAGGCTCTCAATTCGACTGTATTCATTTTTTTTATGTTTGTCCCTTCAGAACTTTCGACTCGGTGAACCGATTTTGAAAATTCTTTTTTTATTTGAAAGCTGGTGCTTCCCGTGTGGTTCCATTTCAATTTGGTCAAGATCGGATTGGAAAGTGAGGCGGAATCGCGAGGCCGAAGGCCGTGCGATTCCGCCGAGTACATTAATAGCAAATAAAAATTACTAAAAAAAACTGTGAAATAAAAAACTATTTAAAAAAATATAAAAACCGCCTTCAAAAATGTATGAAATAAAAAAAAATCGAACCCTAGAGTTGAAGACGGTGCTAAAGCAAGCAAAAATAACCGACTGCCTTCAACTCTAGGCTTCGATTTTTTTTTTATTTCATACATTTTTAAGGCGGTTTTTTTAATACTCGTACACTTAGTAAGTACCTACCTTAATAAGAAATGCCGAAAGGTTCAAGTAACTTGTAACGTCCGGACCCACTTGGGAGTACTCGTACTCGTAAGTAGAGGTAACCGGCTGGCGGCAAATTGCTTCGTTTGTACATTATAAATGTTTTTTTAATGGAAACTGACACGGTTGGCTACATCACCTACTACATCCGTGATGTTAGCCCATAACACCTTGGTGAACTAGGTGCCATGTCAGTTTTACCTTCGATAGTGCCGACTACACTGAACTAGACGGACAAACTATTTACATAGCGTTTCGACCGACCTTTCATGCAGTGCGGTGGTACTCACCTGAACGAGTTAAATCCTACTAGGTACCTAATATAAGAAGGGAAGGGACCTACAGTTTTACATGGAATCCACGGTCAGCCTTCAACGGTCGAACGGTCACCCATTCAATTACTGGCCGCGCCCAGGTGTGCTTATGATCACGACCAACAGTCGACCGACCGTACCACTGAACACTGAACTACCGAGGCTGACATGGTTCGCTTCTTCAATTGAAGGTGTACTACCTATACCCGCGTTTGCGTTAACGTGGCGTGGTGCTTTAATCAAATTTGAATTTTAATAAAATCATATAATTTACATGTACCGCCGTTGTACGGTGTAACCTAATTTGCACCTCGCCGCGAGTTCACACACTCGTAGCTTGACATGATGACACCAGACACCGTCGCGCGTCGCGGCGCGGCGTGGCGGTCCCTCGCAGGAAATGTTCCTACTCGGCTACAATCCAAACACGACAACTACACATGTAGCCAGTATGTAGACGTTGGCGCAAAACGGAAGCGCCACTTACTCTCAACTTGCGCCGATAGCGCTGCGTCAATAGTTATTTCATGTCGCGTCAGTGGTGCGACATATGTCATCAAGTTGAACTACCGCTACTCAACTATGCATGTAATTACGAAAAGTAAAATACTAAGTAACCACTGATGGATATCTTGCTCCGTTACCGCATTATGTCACTGTCAACAGAGATGTTACAAATATCAAGCACAAGTGTGACATATGTCATCAAAATGTAACACTCGCTTGAACTACCGCTACTCAACTATGCATGTAATTACGAAAAGTGCAATTCCGTTACCTACCGCATTGTGTCACTGTCAACACAGATGTGAAAAATGTCACAGCACAAGTGTGACATATGTCGTCGAGAGGCAAGTTATATCGAGGGTTAACCATACTAGACCATATTATTTCAACAGGGCTGTAGACCTCAAACATTCAAAATTAACATACTAGTACATGCGGGTGTACATACATACATACATAAGGGAGTGAACAAGACGTTTTAATATATTTACCGAATCGTTGAATGCACTACATACAGGGACGGCTAGTGTTACAGAGCGGCTAAAGCCCTACATTACCCACATGACACATTTACATTAATTTCGTCCGCCTTGTCACCGGCATGGCACCTAACTCAGCGTGGTCTCGCGAGGAGTTGATGATTATTAGATGGGTCTGATTGTTCGATGGACTCTTCGCAACAGCCACCGTGCCAGTTTCCCTAAAAAATATTAAATTTCATTAATCTTATTATAATTGATTATTTTTTTGGCCAAACCTTATGTAAGGTATGACAGATCGCGTCCACCATCAGTACAAGGCCCTTCAGAAAATTGTTTCCCTCGGTTTACGGATGTGGGTCACGCTGATTAGGCGGCGGGGGTGGAGGGGGTGTGGAGGGGGGCTGAAGGTTCAGCCCTGGTGGCGGGTGGACGGATTCTCTGCATTTTTCAGCCCTTGCTGCGGTGTTTACCCGAACCCTTCCACTTCTATATTAGCTCGTTAGAGATTGCAAAGATTTGAATATAGTAGAAAACCACCAGGGTCTTTGACGGTTTCACTCAGCAGCGAGAATGAACCTCTCTGGTTGTTAAAAAAACTGGCCAAGTGCGAGCCGGACTCGCGCACCGAGGTCTCCGCACCACCACGTAATTAGCCGGTTTTTATTATTTTACTTTAGAGTTTGCACTACAATCACACCCAGTTTTACACTGGTATGTATTAACGTATTTATGATAGATAAGGCGAAAACAAGAAAACATTGAAAAAACTGTATGGGGACCCCTTAATTTTTTATTTTAGTTTTTTTTTATTATTCGCCATATTTATTATTATTATTTATAGCACTAACAGCTTGAAGCTGATGCGTGCATATCATTTTTTTTTCTTCAGAATGCACTTGTTTTAATTTAATAAGTTAATTTTTTTTAGGCTATTTACATTATATTAGTGAATTTTTTTTTTTTTTTCTTTTATGTGTTTATCTAACTGGTTTTTAAATCCATTTACACTTTTAGCACTTATGACCTCCTGCGGTAGTTCGTTCCAAGAGTCCACAACTCTGTTCACCAAGAAGTGTTTCCTTGGGTTAGAATGAAATGCTGAGCGGTTTAGCTTTAAGCTGTGTCCTCTAAGATGTGCATTGGTATTTTTTGTGAAATTTCTTTGAGATTTGGCAAGTCATAGTAGTAATTGAGGATTTTGTATGTTTCAATGAGATCTCCTCGTTGACGACGCTCCTCTAGGCTGCTAAGTCAGAGTGCTTCGATTCGGCGTTCATAGTCTTGTTTTTTGAGCTGTGGCACCATTTTTGTGGCTCGTCTTTGAACGCGTTCCGAAAGATCTACATCCTTCCTGAAGTATGGATTCCAAATCTGAAAGGCATATTCCAATAATGGGCGAACATAAGTTTTGTATAGTTTAAGGAATAGCTCTGTAGTTATGTAAGAGAACGCCTTCCTGATCATGTAGAGTAAGGAGTTGGCTTTCTTGACAACTTCTATAATGTGTGTCTCCCACTTGAGATCATCTGATATTGTCACACCGAGGTCTCGTTGCGTTTTCACTGCCTGTACGATTTTTCCATCAATAAAGTAAGAGTGATGAGAATTTTTAGGCCCGAGGTGAAGTACAGTACATTTTCCGGCATTGAGCGACAGCAACCACACCTTTGTCATAATAACATAATATTCTGTGAAAATTTCAACCGGCTATCTATTACAGTTCAAGAGATACAGCAGTAGGACAGACATATGGACGAACAGACGGCGTAAGCTTAGTGATAGGGTACCTTTAAATAACTATATTTTCTCAATAAGGGGTGTTATACACTTAAAGTTTATAGAACCTGACGCGTTGATATATTGGCTAGATCATTATGTAACCGTGATGTAACTTCTGGTGAGCTAGGTGCCGTGTCGGTGCCTCCTTTAGGCCATGCCGCTTACACCGAACGGGACGGAAAACAAAACTATTTTCGGCCGTTTCGACTGACTTTCATAAAGTGTGGTGGTACAATCCGTACGAGTTTAACACTACCATCTAGTAAGTTAAGGGGACCTACATTTTCACGCGGAATCCGAACCACACACCTGGTGGTGCAGTATATAATGTAGGTAGACAAACATGCAAGCAAAGAGTTTGCATGCAAGGTATAATGAGGCAACGTGTGGGGCCGGTACTTAAAAAGAATATTCCCACTGCACCTCTCCCTGTGCGTGTCGTAAAAGGCGAACAAGGAATAAGGACAAGATGCCTTGATAAAGGCAGACTGGGGAGCCACATCTCAACTTGCCACGGTATTCCACCCAGTCATGCAGCGGGTGGGTCTTCGTCACTTGCTGCTTGATACTTACATTTTTCGAATACTTTGCGAAATGTGGTGGTCGGTGTTTTGCTGTAATTCACCAGAGTCCTTGCGGCACAACATCGATTGCTCTGCTTACCCCGATTGTCGGGATACAGCGTGTGGTGTTTTTTTTAATGGAAACTGACACGGTTGGCTACATCACCTACAACATCCGTGATGTCAGCCCATAACACCGGATGAACTTGGTGCCACGTCAGTGCTTCCCTTCCGTCGTGCCGGCTACACTGAACTGGACGGAAAACATAAACTATTTACATAGCCGTTTCGACCGACCTTTCATTCAGTGCGGCGGTATCAACCCGGGCGGGTTAAACCCTACCACCTAGTAATATAAGAAGGGAGTCATATCCGTGTGTATGCATGTATGTATGTAAAAAATGAGGCGTAGACAGAGGGTGTAAGAGCTGTGACTATCTACAACCTCTGTTCGCCAACTGTCTCGGGCAGACCGAGACGCGCCGGGAGACGGGGGAGGCTTCTAAACCGGTTACTCGCTTCATTGGACAAGATCGATCGCTTTATTTTCAGGAGCGCGAATGAAGTAACAGTTTGCTGGCGATAGAGCACTGAGCTAACTAGTATAAATGGCACATGAGGTCGAGTGCGAGATGCCACCACGGACGGTTGGTACCACCGCACTGAATAAAAGGTCAGATGTAAATGTGCTTGTGCACGGCCGAAGGGAAGCACTGACGTGGCACCTAGGTCATCAAGGTGTGACATCACGGCTGGTGTAAGTGATATAGCCATATAGTGTCGTTTCCATATGTTTTTTTTTTATTGGCAAGATGTACCTGTACTTATTAAGTAATATAACTATTTAAGTAATCTGTGCCTGTACCACACAACATCAAATACCTACCGCGGGCGCCCCCTACTAGAGGCGCCCTAAGCGATGATATTTGAAACCCAATAACCGTACGCTGAGCTGCTAGCGCTTCGTATGTGTGTGTGTGTGCTAGTATCGACACACAAAGAGGAGCAAGTTAGGCACACGCACAAAACAAATGCACACGCACAACACACATATGTAAGTCATAGGCCACGCCCACAGGCTTCAACGGCGATGTAGAGAAATCGCGCTCACGGCGCCTCTAGTAGGGGCGGGCGCGCGCATTTCATGCTCTGTGGCCTGTACTCTGTTATCGTTGTCGTGTGCTGTGGGTAGAGGTCGCCACATGAAGAAATACACACAAGAGAAATACACAACAATCGCCGATAGTCGGCATTGCTAAGAAAAACAACAAGCTGAAAGTCGACGATTTGAAAGAGGTCGAGGAGAAATCCATGGAATTTTCATACCGCTTCTTGTTCAGAAGACAATCCAGGATTTTTTAAAAATATTTGAACACGCAAGAAATAGAAGAGCGCTGACGGGAAAAAAATCACTAAAACGCTCTTACAATTCCATAAACAATTCACCAATTCGCATACGACATCCATATCGCACGTCTTGTTGTCGGCTCGCCTGAACCGGCTCGCCTTCTGAAATATTTACCTCGGACCCTTTTCAGGGGTCCCCGGATTTATGGGACCTCAGCTCAGGAATATCTGCTATAGACCTTTATTTCGCTCCACCGTTGTCAATCTCAATTATCTACTTACTCGATAATGTAGTGCGGGTCACACACGATAGCTCGAGTCTGATACTATCGTGTCCCAGGCCAGCGGTGAAGCTGTGTATAGCAACCGCAATGACAAGTAGCCAGCCGTATTTACCCGACTACGGCAAAGCCAAAGGAGGATTATTATTTTGCAGCGTATGTATGTTTGTATGTGATTATGTAAGTATCTAAGTTTTTTTTTATGGAAACTGACACGGTTGGCTACATCACCTACTTACAGATCTGTGATATCAGCCCATAACACCTTGGTGAACTAGGTGCCATGTCAGTGCTTCCCTTCGGTCGAGCTAGCTATACTGAACTGAACGTAAAAACCGAACTATTTACGCAGACGTTTCAACCGACCTTTCAGTACGGTGGTACCATCCCGGGCGGGTTAAAAGCTACCACCTAGTAAGGTAAGAAAGATACATCTGTTCCATCACAGAGCCTAAACTATTTAACCGATTTCAACATGTGAGGCATTGTTGGATTTGTCTGGACAGTCCGCGTGTCAGCAATGAAGTATAGACATAAGGTAAGAATAATTAATTGACACAAGTACATTAATATTCAGTATGATTAGTCATAATTTTAGTTTTGACTGTCGGCATTGTAATCTATAAGGAAGAACTGGCCGAGAGACCTATAGAGCTTTTTTCAGTATTTATGTACGTGCTAACTACAAATTTAATGTTGACCTATGCCGTCGATCTAGCAGACAGTCGACTAGTGGTGTGGGCCTCTCAACAGTTATAACGATTCCAACATTAGTGCGCATGATAGATGTGTCGGCAAACACACAAACAAACAAATTTAGGCCATCGGGGCCCAATCAGCCCTAAATAAGTATAAATAAATAAATAAATAAAAGAATATTGTGTGTGGACGTACACCTACGGAGTTTGAAAAAGCATCAGCAGTGTGTCTATTATATTATGTACTAGCTTTTGCCCGCGGCTTCGCTTGCCGCCCCGCGCCGTCCCGCGCCGTTCCGCGCCGTTCCGCGCCTTTCCGCACCTTTCCGCGCCGCTCCACGCCGTCCCGCGCCGTTCCGCGCCGACCTGCGCCGCTCCGCACCGGCGAACAGAATTCTAAATTGAAGTTTTTATGTGACGTTGCTTTTGTTTTTCTTGGGAGAAGAGATGATGGCGGGATTTTGTCCGACTTACTTGACATTTATCGTTTTTGGCAAATTTACACAATATCTTTATAAATTATAGCGTAAGTGCTATTCTGGTGTATAAGCTATAGTACTGTAAGCTCTCATCAAAATCCGTTCAGTAGTTTTTGCGTGAAAGAGGAACCAAGATCCATACATCCATACATTCATCCTCACAAACTTTCCCGTTTATAATATTAGTAGGACTAGCTTTTGCCCGCGGCTTCGCTTCGCGTGACTTTACGCTCACAGCTCAGGCCGCCGATGACTTTGCGTTGTGATTTATAGCAAAACACCATCTTGAGAAGTGACATAATGTAACAGTGAAAACCTTGATGTAAGTCGATAAAGTGGTTCTCGAATTGTAAGCCTAAGCTAAGCCGTGGATATGAACGCTAGGTAAATTTGGCTTACCATGGTCGGTTGGTTTGGTAGTCGCGGTCATTTTGGCCAACGTATTGGACTGGCGGCGCGTGCAGTCACTCGCTCTGAAGATGGACTGCACGTGGCAGTTCGGAACGTCGTCGGCCAAAATGACTGCGACTACCGACCGTGGCAATAAACTCGCCTTTTGTAATCCTTTTACATAGGTGTTGGTGCGTTATCCCTGTCGCACAGAGACGTGCGCGTTAGTGCGACAGAGATGACTCTACAACCGGATTGACTCTTTATAAAGCCCGATGTACATTATTTACTGCCTCCGCTTATTGTATAATTAATTACGTTTCATTTCGTAGTATCCACGCACAATGTCATTCCATCTACACACGGTAAAACAAAAGCTTACTCGCCTGAGCCACATTGAAATTCCATCTAAACACGGCAAAACGAAAGCTTACTCACCTGAGCCACATTGAAATTCCATCTAAACACGGCAAAACGAAAGCTTACTCACCTGAGCCACATTGAAATTCCATCTACACACGGTAAAACGAAAACTTACTCACCTGAGCCACATTTAAATTCCATCTACACACGGCAAAACGAAAACTTACTCACCTGAGCCACATTGAAATTCCATCTAAACACGGCAAAACGAAAGCTTACTCACCTGAGCCACATTGAAATTCCATCTAAACACGGCAAAACGAAAGCTTACTCACCTGAGCCACATTGAAATTCCATCTAAACACGGCAAAACGAAAGCTTACTCACCTGAGCCACATTGAAATTCCATCTACACACGGTAAAACGAAAACTTACTCACCTGAGCCACATTTAAATTCCATCTACACACGGCAAAACGAAAACTTACTCACCTGAGCCACATTGAAATTCCATCTAAACACGGCAAAACGAAAGCTTACTCACCTGAGCCACATTGAAATTCCATCTAAACACGGCAAAACGAAAGCTTACTCACCTGAGCCACATTGAAATTCCATCTACACACGGTAAAACGAAAACTTACTCACCTGAGCCACATTTAAATTCCATCTACACACGGCAAAACGAAAACTTACTCACCTGAGCCACATTGAAATTCCATCTACACACGGTAAAACGAAACCTTACTCACCTGAGGCCCATTTAGTTATTAGCTGAAAGAGTAGCGGATTGATAGCAGTCAACGAACAGTGTCGTAGCTTATAACTCTATAACGGCTCAATTCAATTCCAAGCAGTGGTTTTCACCGATCTTACATATCGCACACTGTATCCTGACAACCGGGTTCAGCAGAGCAATCGGTTTTGTGCTGCAAGAACTCAAAGTAAATTACAGCACAACACCAGAACGATCTTCTCTAGTTACCCGCGCTCGCATGGTGTACACCTACAGTTTCGCGCCACTGTACTACATTGTGTTGATGTGAAAGATGTATTATGTACTAGGGTACTAGATAACTCACTCGGCCAACTAACATGTACTAACGAGTTACGGTTCACGGACCATGAACCGCAACTCGTTGGACCGTGAATCACGGTCCTCAAGTCTCTTAGTCGAGCGCGAGAGGCCGCAGCGCGCAGTCGTCGCCTGCCTGCTGCGATCGCACATTTACACATCTTCACTTCATCGATGCGAAGGTGCGGTGGCGAATCTGGAGATGAAGTGTTAGAATTAAAAGACAATATTCACACCGACGCACGCTTCCCGCCCCGCCCGCGCTCCCCTCTTCCGCTCGACTCTGCGCTCCGCCTCCCCGCTACCTTACCCCATACCTCAGCCGCTGGGACACCGCTTCTCTGTATATTTCTTCGAAGCGATAACTCTATATATAATTCCTCTTTGGTTGACGTAAGCTTTCACTGCATTCATGTCTAATATTTGAGCCATGAAATGTTGGCTAAAAAACATTCCTCTAAGATATAAGCTCGCATCTGCAATAACCAAACCTACCTGCACAGCAGGTAAAATGCTTGCAGACTAATAGAGTGTTGTGTTGTGTGTGTGTTCAGACGCGCCGGTGTGCGCGAGCGCGGCGCCGCTGATAGTAGGCGCGCGGCTGGACGAGGCGCTGCGCGTGCGCTGCACGGTGAGCGCGGACCCAGCCGACCTCGCCTTCTACTGGCAGTTCAACAACAGCGGCGAGAGCTTCCAGGTCTCCCCGGCCAGATACGGTTAGTGTGCGCGAGCGCGGCGCCGCTGATAGTGGGTGTAGTCCTTTCCCTTCTTACCTTACTAGGTGGTATTGTTTATCCCGCCCGGGTTGATACCACAGCACTGAGCGAAACGTCGGTCGAAACGGCTACGTAAATAGTTCATGTTTTCCGTCCAGTTCAGTGTAGCCGACATGAAATGAAGGGAAGCACTGACATGGCACCTAGTTCACCCGGTGTTATGGGCTGACATCACGTATGTTGTAGGTGATGTAGCCAACTGTGTCAGTTTCCATTAAAAAAAAGGGCGTTAGTGAGAGAGCTGTGTATGTATGTGCGTGTGCGCAGTGTCGATGTCCGGCACGACGAGCGAGCTGCGCTACCGTGCGGCGAGCGAGCGCGACTACGGAACCCTGCTGTGCCGCGCCTCCAACAGCGTCGGACATCAGCGCCGGCCCTGCATCTTCCAGGTCGTGCCGGCCGGTGAGCGCACACTCTATATTGCATTCTGTTTACATTGCCCACACGTTCATGTTAAATGTTAAATTACAAATTTAAAAACCCACGACCATAATTTCCCTTTAGTTACTTAAAGGAATCGGATGACCGCTAAGTAAATACCATCGCAGCTCTGAGTTTTTATATTTGATTTACTTAGCGGCCCCCGACTCCTTTATGTAACTAAAAGGATTTTTTTTTTACTTTTTAAGGGTCTGGGTTTTTGTTTTTAATTTTTAATTTAACTTTTATTACAAGTTTTTTTTTAAAAACCTCATGGAAGTCAGTCCGTCCGTAAGGCGTAATTTTTTGATTACTTCATAATTACTTGATTACTTCATAATTACTTGATTACTTCATTACAATTTACAAAGCTAAGAACACCTCATCCAAATCGGCCCATCCGTTTGAGAGCTACGATGCCCAGCAGACACACACAGACAGACAGACGGAGGCGTAAAACTCATAACATTCCTCCTTTTCGTCGGGGGTTAAAAATAAAAACTAGCAGCAGCAGTCAAGGGGGATGTACAAACTCACTTCGCCATTACGGGATGCAATCAACATTTAAGGGAACTATTGATAAGATCTACGACAAAAAGCAGTCTCATATCTCAAAGCTTATCTTCAACGGCAGTTAGTTTCCAAAAACGTTTTTAATTACATTCAAATATTAGCTCGGAGCGTTCGTTCGTAGCGCGACGGAGCAAAAGTTAAAAAGCGTAAATACGGATCCGCCACCGAGATCCGAGGCGCGAGTCGCCGTTCCATCGCGGCCGCCGATAACTTCGCCCGCGGCTAAATAAGGAAGTGAAAAAGTTGCCGCGGGCAAGTTGGGTCGTTAATTTGATATCGACGCCGCCGCCGCCGCTCCTCTACCATCCGGGGAGGGAGGCGGCGGCGGCGCGCCCGGCGGGGTGAGAACATTGTAACTTGTGGCGATAAATTTTAGTTACTAATGTTAGCTTGGCCGTGCTTCGAAGACTGCCTCTGGCCTCGTAGTTAATAAGAAATCAAGCGAACTGATATTTTGTGCGATGTTTGTGTGTGTGCGTGAGGGAGGGTGGGTTTGTGTGTGAGGGAGGGTGTGTGTTTGTGTGTGAGGGAGGGTGTATTTACGCGTGTGAGGGAGAGTGTGTGCATGTTAAGGGGGTGAGCGATCAGTCTAAATCATGTGGGGCAACAAAACGACTACGGAGCAAACTTGTGCCGCGCCGCGCCGATTTGCTCGACACAGGGCTAACTTTGACTCGTACACAACTAGACATCCGCCAGACTACCAACGCCGACAGTTGTTATTCATCTAATATTGTTTGGAAAACTTATTTCTCCAGATATTTTATGGATATATAAATAATGTAGGACTAAGTAGTCCTACATTATTTGTAAGTTTGGAATAATAAAAACTTCACCTAGATATAAAGAGGATATTAAAATAAATGAGATGAATTTTAAAATTTGCTTTTCAAGGAACTCGAATATTTCTATCAATTATTTGGCTTTATGTATAATCCACCATATATTCAGTCATTTATGAACTTTCACACATTGTTCCACTTCAGATCAAGCGCGGATCTGCAGGGGGGGGGGGGGGGGCGGAGAAGGCGACCGCGCCCCCAACCCAGGCCATCTTAGAATTTTACTGAGAAAACAAATCCCAAATTACAAAAAAAAATTACAGATTTCGTGTCTTACACGACTATCGAGCACATTGAAAATGAATCTACGGAATTCGAAAAATTATTGTCGCTGAGCGACACGAGAAAGTCGGGATAAGGAAAAGGTTAGTTGGGGTCTGATGATGGAGCCGGAAGGAAGCCATAGGAACTCCTAAACTACACATGATAAGCCCATCGTGTTTGGGCTCGTTGGATTTGTCTTCGCAAGTACTCTAGTCTAGTCATATGTTATTTCCAGGGTTTTAGGTTTAGGTAGGTTTAGGTTTAGGCTTGTGTTTTTGAAAAATAATAAAAAATATATAAATGTAATATTTTGTTTTATTTTGTTGAATTCATTTTCAATGCGACGCATCTTCTAACCTAACCTATATTCCTATATTCTATATCCAACGAGCCCAAATATGGTGGATTTATCATGTGTAGTTTAGGAGTTCCTATGGCTTCCTTCCGGCTCCATCATCAGGACCCTGGAAATAATATATGACTAGAGTACTTGCGAACACAAATCCAACGAGCCCAAACACAGTCGATTTATCATGTGTGGTTTAGGAGTTCCAATGGCTTCATTCCGGCTCCATCATCAGGACCCTGGACATCATATATGACAAGAGTACTTGCGAAGACAAATCCAACGAGCCCAAACACGATGGGCTTATCATGTGTAGTTTAGGAGTTCCTATGGCTTCCTTCCGGCTCCATCATCAGACCCCAACTAACCTTTTCCTTATCCCGACTTTCTTGTGTCGCTCAGCGACAATATTTTTTCGAATTCTGTAGATTCTGTGAATTTATTTTTTCAAAAAGGTTGAGCTACAGGGCAAACCCTTAACCCGATCGTCTATGTTTTAGGCTCAAATTGTAGCTGACTAAATTGTTCAGAGGACTTTTCTCAAATTTTTGATATCATTCTTCGTTTCCAAAATATCGAGCGCCAAAATCTAAAATTCGGAAAAATATTATTTTTTTTTTCACTATTTCGGCCATAACTTTTTTCGTTTTTCCCTTTCTCGAATATTTTTTTGCACCTTACAGCTCTCGTGAATACGCGTCTTGAGCCTTTTTTGAATATCATATCTTCACAACTCTCCGAGATTCGCAGTTTTTCGTGAAATCGGGGCCTATTACTGGAACGAACGAAAAGACATTTTCAATGTCAAAATAGTGTAGTTAATATACATTGTATTATATTTGGAAGAATTCTACTACGTAGCGAATTTTGCATGCACCCGAGCTTAAATTTAAATCTTTCGCGCGCGCCGATTTCAAGAACCTAATCCCACCATTGCCACCTCCAGCCTGCCTACCGTGATTCGCCCGCAGACCGCCCCACCGCCACCGCGCGCACTTAAAACTACCATTTGTAATTTGTGTATTATCATTTTAATTAAAAAAAAACTTGATCTTATTTTATGTGTTATTTATTTATTTACTTCTTCATTGAACAACTTATCTTTATTCAGCAGCCCGTAAAAATGCATACTGTATGTAACAATGATACTCAGCAGTTAGAAAAAATATTGAGTTTAATTTTTTTCTAAAAAAAAAAATGACTCCGCTTTATTTTTATTATTTTCCCTGGGTAGTTATAAACTGGCCTACTCCCTGGTTCCCGCTTGGCGTTGAGTTTTGGGACACGTTGTATATTATTATATACCTAATCTAGTGTTTCAGATATGACATCAACATCCAGCCAAGAAATTTGAGCTAGAATGCAGTTAGGTAGGTACGGACATATAGACACGCGGGAAGCGTTGTGTCGAGCCTACTTTTTTTTTTATTGCTACCGAACTGGGTGGATCTGCCCGAGGTCGCAACCTCGGGGGCAGCCAATTTCACCCCCGACGAGGTGCCAGTCCGGCTTGGAGGTGGACTAATGTTGCTGGGGAAAAGCTATTAACCTGGGATTTGAAGATCCGTGGATTGTAGGAGTGGGGGAAGATATTCCCTGGGAGCCTTTGTCAGCCTCGATAGCTCAGTGGTGCAAACAGTCAACTGTCGCTATTGAATGTTAAGCAACGCTGGGTGCGGTCAGTACTTGGATGGGTGACCGCTGACCGTTGGAGGCTGACCGAGTTTCGGATTCCTCGTAAAACTGTAGGTCCCTTCCCTCCTAATCTTACTTGGTGGTAGGGTTTAAACCGCCCGGGTTGGTACCACCGCACTGAATGAAACGTCGGTCTAAACGGCTATGTAAATAGTTTGTGTTTGCCGGCCAGTTCAGTGTAGCCGGCACGATCAAAGGGGGAAGCACTGACATGGCACCTAGCTCACCCGGTGTTATTGGCTGACATCACGGACGTTGTAAGGTGATGTAGCCAACCGTGTCAGTTTCCATGAAAAAAAAAAAAAAAGCCCGTTCCACACCTTTGCAGTGCGGCACAACTTGCTCCTATAGTCTCCCCTTACCGTACGGCACCCACGGGAAGAAACGGGGTGGCCGTATTCTTATGCCGGTAACCATCCACACAGCTCTTGTTCTTCTGCTAAGACGGCGGGGAGGGGGTCATTAGATGAATGATTTTAGGGGGTGGGCGAAAATCGACAAAAATCGATGACGTAATATATGGCCAGTATGCATTTGCTTATCGCAAGTGCAATGTGACCTTTTAATTTTAGGTTGATAAGGAATATTTTTTAATTAACAGAGGAACATACCGTGAAATTTATAATTTTATGAGTTTCTAGCTTTTGCCCGCGGCTTCGCTCGCGGTAGACTCGGTTTAATAGCAAATCCGATTTAAACGCAAATATGATAATAAACTATTGCTTCTCTTATATCCCCCCCCCCCCTCTCTCTCCCCCTTCCTCCCTTGTTTCCCCTCCCTTCCCTTCCCTCTCTCCTCTCCTCCGCTCCCATCGCGGGTGAAATCGTATTTGCTATTAAACCGAGTTCACCGCGAGCAAAGCCGCGGGAAAAAGGTAGTACTAAGTATATCTATGTAGAATTAGTATAGCGATTTCATAAAACTTAACTGCGTAGTATGTATTTGTATGTATTTTGTATGTATACAAAATTAGACTCAATCTTGCGTGCGAGCGACTACCTATATTCTATATCTATACCTACTCCTCTTTATTCTATGTATCTATTATCGCTTCTACCAAACCAATACTGCAACACACAGAGCATGAAATGCGCGCGCCCGCCCCTACTAGAGGCGCCGTGAGCGCGATTTCTCTACAACGGCGTTGAAGCCTGTGGGCGTGGCCTATGACTTACATATGTGTGTTGTGCGTGTGCATTTGTTTTGTGCGTGTGCCTAACTTGCTCCTCTTTGTGTGTAGTGTCGATACTAGCATACACACACACATACGAAGCGCTAGCAGCTCGCAGCGTACGGTTATTGGGTTTCAAATATCATCGCTTAGGGCGCCTCTAGTAGGGGGCGCGGGCGGTAGGTATTTGATGCTCTGTGCTGCAACACAACGAGACATATCTGCTAACGCCATCTATTACTAACATTCGACACTAAATTATTCCGTTCATACTATACTTTCTTTGATACTCAGCCCTAAGTCTATTTAGCGTATTTAGCGTATACGAGTTTATCGTCTATAGTGGCCCTCAAGAACGACTTTTTAAATTGGTGCAGACCGCCTCAAAATCTGTTCCGTGATTCCGTAGTTTACCTCAAACATACATACAGACAGACGTTCCCTTTTATAAAAAGTAGAGATGAATACAGCGTGTGGTATGTAGGTATCTATGTAAAATTAAACACTAACCATTTATTCATTTGTTTGACGCACATCGCACTCACAACACGCCGTACAATGTACAAACACGTTCTTATTATTTTATTCTCAGTCTTTTATTTCGTGTCAACAGGTACGTGAAAATACTATAAATCTAATATTATAAAGCCTGTAGAAGTGATTTGGCTAAGCAAGGAATCGAATAATCACAACCCTTTCACATTTCAGATAGTGATTCCATCGATAAAAGGTTTTACGGAACGAGCAAATTTTACGACTGCAAAGATTATGACCAATATTTTTTGTGTCTCAGAACCTGCATCGATCTGAATTATGACTACGGCACAACCAATTCCGCATGTAACTGCACATGTCGTTACTTTGACGACAAACCTACCGTAAAAAAAGCCAGGCCAACCAGAAGCAGGTTAGGTAAGGTAAATCGTGCCAGGAAAGGTATGCCGTCTACAAAACTTCGTCCGAAACTACGATCAGGCGTGACCATTAAAGATTCCATTGAAAATACTTTGTCTTAACTGCTAACTGCGCCATTCAGCTTTGTCATATTATGTGTATGGTCGAGTATCTAGGTCGAGTACATAACATATGAAGGTATTATGATAAGTCTGTTTTCATTTATCGTCTTGAATAAAGTTCAGCCTGTGTATTATTAATCATCTTTGAATCAGTTTGTCGCACCGCTTAGGGTGTGGAACTAACTGTCTTCCCTAATCTTTAGTCTGGGTGTCTTCAAAAGTCGTTTTAACATGTTAGGCAGCCTAGCATCAGTATCTGCTGGAATGTCGCCTAACGGGTGTGTGTGGGTGCGGTTTCGCGAGGAAATGTGATTTTGGCACTGTCGACTGTCGACATGCTCCCTCGGCACAGCCACCCATGTTGGTTAATATAAAACAATTACTATTCTGATTAATATATGAGCCAGGATGTGCGTCCGAAACGTAACCTTTTCATAAATATGAACTGAGATAGCGAGCCATCCAGACGTTCCAGCGGAGGTGTAGCAGGACGGCAGAAATTCCGACCGATAGATTTGGCGAGAGACCAGAAGGCGCGGCTACCCGAAGGGCTACGTGCAAGTTTCGCGCCAATTCCACGGCCGTGCCTGAACTTGGCCAAGTTTTGCATTCGTTTGCGAGCGACGTTGAGCTCTCGTCTGTTCTCGACAGACCTATTCTGCAGCCATTTCCTATAAGCCTTGTTCTTAGTGTCAATAGCCTGATAAAAACACTACGAAACCAAACACACTTCCACCAACAAAACAACGCGGTGGCATGGCGGGTGTCGGAACAATCTCGCCGTCGTCGGACCATTGATCTCAAGGTCTGAGGTTCGAATCCGACCGACGACGTGCACCAATGTGTTTTCACTTTTTTTTTATGGAATCTGACACGGTTGGCTACTCACTTACAACGTCCGTGATGTCAGCCCATAACACCGGGTGAACTAGGTGCCATGTCAGTGCTTCCCCCTTTGATCGTGCCGGCTAAACTGCACTGGTCGGAAAACACAAACTATTTACATAGCCGTTTCGACCGACGTTTCATTCAGTGCGGTGGTACCAACCCGGGCGGGTTAAACCCTACCACCAAGTAAGATTATGAGGGAAGGGACCTTCAGTTTTACGAGGAATCCGAACCTCGGTCAGCCTCCAACGGTCAGCGGTCACCCATCCAAGTACTGACCGCACCCAGCGTTGCTTAACATTCAATAGCGACAGTTGACTGTCTGCACCACTGAGCTATCGAGGCTGGGCTGAAAAATGGACGCACACCTACACCCGCTGTTTCATCTTTCCGAACCGGTGTCAAACTGTCGGTGTCTTCCCTCGCCCTGCACCAGATGGTAGACTCAAATTTGTAGCCGACTGAGTCGTTACCACCACCGTGCTGACCGAACCGTTGCCTCCTCGACTAGCAGTCCAAAAGGGAAGTCCCGGGTATGGCACCTACCTTCTCGAAGATGACATTGGCAGGTCGGAGCGTGTGCTTTGGCCCCTCCGACTCAGCCACCCTTCCAAACTCCAAATTGTTTTATTGTTGAGAACGTTAGTACAATTTCATTTTCTTAAGTTAGGTTAGTGTCACAAAATGTTGAGAAAAGAAAAAATAGAAGAGTATAGACACAGAAAACAAATCCACATTTGATAGATGTCCCGAGTGCACCGCTGCGCTTCCGCCTGTGTCGATGCACTCAGATTTTACAACAATTTAGTCATAAAGTAACACATAAAACAATAGTTGAACGCAAAAATTAAAATAATAAAATAATATAAATATAAAAACATAAAATAATAATAATAGTGAAGAACACAGCCTCTCAGCAAGCAGCAACGCAGGAAGACGACGGCGGACAAGAGCGGCAACTGGTCGCAGTACTGGAAGAGGACGTGCCAGGCCAGCGCGCAGCCACCAAGTGCAGCCGGCGCGGCGCGCCGCCAGAGCACCTCGTCGTGCAGTACCGCGCCCTCTTCCCCTACACCGGCGACGGTGCCGCCGTACCCGCCGCTTCTTAAACTGAGACCTGCATCTTCTTCCACTCCTGCACGCCCACCATCCACGTCCAGCTCGCCTTCAAAAGAGGACGGCGGACCGTCGACACTGCCCTCGCCACAACATCCACGACGGAGACGGTGTCCGGCACCGGCCGGCTTGGGGCCGTCGGGGTCTCGTACCCCACTTACAGCCCCCGCTGCCGGTGCCACAGTGCAACACCCTCGCGGCGCGCGCACGATGAACAAGTTCACTTAAAGTGCTGCGTGTCGTCGCTCCGCAGTAAGTGGATACGGAGCTCTCCGAGATGGGGGTGGTGGTGGCCTACGTGTCTAGTACCACCACCTATCGCTCGTAGCTTGCCTCGCGTCGTCTCGGAGAGCTCCGTAGCCACGGCCTGCACCCGCCGGCGTGCTTGGAGGCTTGCCTCCCGCCGCCGGCGTACATTACCGTTTTTATTTAGATTTTATATTAATTTTGTGTATTTTTATTACTTTTTGTAAAATGTATGTAAAATTAATATAATATATTTTAAAAACGTGAAATAAAGAATATAAAATAATAATAATATATAAGGTGCTTCGTTAGTCATGTCCAAAATTTCGGGAGGGTTACATACACACTCAAATAAAGACGTTACGCAAAAAAAATTATATGTTTTTAGCATTACTTTTCGAGAAATTTAACAAAACATGTTTCCTACCTAAACATAACCTGTGTGTAACAGTAGGTAACTTGCATTGTACGGGTTCAATGACCGTACTATGTTCAAACGCAGAACAGCTGTTTGTTGTAAGTAAGTCACAAGGTCATTATGATTGGTTTTTACAGCTACTTATTTCATGTAATTTTTTTGTTAAAAGAAAAAATGTTCCATACACAAAACATATGTTTTATTTTTACGTAACGTGTTTATTTGAGTGTGTATGTAACCCTCCCGAAATTTTTGACATGACTAACGAAACACCTTATATATAAAAACATTTTTTTTTATATATATCCGTATGAAATAGAAATAAGATAGATCATATACAAACCCTTACTTTATTACATTAAGCATTGCTTACATTATTGCTCCAGTATTGGTTTTAACACTCTCCCATACTGAGCTGCCAGGAGGGAGGACGAGTTGCGAGTACGCAGGAGTTATTTCAACAGCGGGACAGCGCAGACACTTTGTTCACAAGTGGACGAAGTTATCGGACGAGTACTTGTTAAGGCTGAGACTACTTATGACCGGCTCCTTCACTGATATTCTCTTCACTTGAAGCGGAGCAGCACTGAACACAGCATGTTCTTCTTGTCTGTGTGCACTTACGGGTCTACTTGTCTATGTATAATGAGGTACCGTGGACTTGTCACCGGAGCGTTCCCCAGGTTAGCGAGTAAACCTGGAATTGCCATTAAGTACTAAACGGGACAAAAGCAAAATATTATGATGAACCAAACTGTATAGATTGTATTGTATTGTATATATTTATTTCACTCAAATAAAACACGGGCAAAAGTTAACATTTAATGCCTCTAGGCATTTTCTAAAAGAATACCTTTCGGGTATGATAACTGCTAGGTGAGTGGTGGAAAAGAGATATTATAAGTATTATGATACGACGGATGTACGGGAATACAACAAATAAGATAAACTTAAATATGAAGATTTTAAATACTATACCTATTACCTATATACCAGATATATACAGAAGTAAAGATAGACTTTACCTATACTAGGTATATATAATACCTAGACTTTATTTATTATATAGATTTATTTATGATGGAAAATAATTCTAATAATAGTACATAAATACATATCACACACGCTGAATCCCGATAATCGGGGTAAGCAGAGTAATCGGTGTTGTGCTGCAAGTACTCTGGTCAATTACAGCACAACACCGACCACCACGTTTCGCAAAGTATTCGAACAAGATTAAATCGATCAAGCACTGCAAGTAAGGCACGAAGACCCACCTGCTGCGTGACTCGGTGGAAGTACCGTGCCAAGGTGAGAGGTGGCGAGCCTGTCGACCTTTAGCACGGCATCTTGTCCTTATCCCTTAGTCGCCTTTTACGACATGCATGGGGAGAGATGCAGTGGGGATATTCTTTTTAAGTACCGGCCCCACACGGTATCTAGCTAACGGTATCTAATAATAGCTTAATTTAATAACAGGGTAAACTTAAAAACATTACAAAATACTTTATTGTTCCGAGAAACATTTAACAGAGATAAGCAATTACATTTGAACATTAAGGATGTTAGAGAATCGATTAACATAGAGAAATGTATGTAAGTTATATCATGTAGAAGCAAGACTGCTGAGTGTGAACATCGAAGAGAAACAATTTCATAATGCATGCTAATTAAATGTATGAATACTTTTTATTTTATGGATAGCGCGACATGTGGCATCGTTTTACCTAAGTAGGTGCCTAACGATGCCCATGGGCATGCACGGGGATTGCGAATGCCATGCCGGCCTAACAGGAGCATTTTTACGCCCCTTTTGAAAAACCCCAGGCTGTACTTGGGAGGAAATAATAATAATATACCTACATATAAATTATACTAATAAATATGACGAAATATATATTGGAATCTGAACCCAACAAACAAATTAGTGCTAACGGCAGGTTGTTTTAGATCTTAAACTGTAGAGCTCCTGTCCCACCCTTATAGCACTTACTGAGAGAAGTGAGAAACGGATTCAAGACTGATCTATTCGCTGTGGAAGTCGGAGCAAGAGGACTACCAGCGAAGTCGCTCTACAGTCTCTTCAAGAATTTAGGGCTCCCAAGATCGACGCTAAGCTCATATATGGAGAGAGCTTCGAAAACGTCACTGGAAGCATCCTACAGAATATGGATAGTGGAGTATGAATATGGAGGTCGAGAGCGGGACTGGTGGTTTCCCCGCGTCCTAGTCAACGCAGACTAGCTGACGAGGGCTTGCTTGATGCGAGCCTAAACGTGAAGCATGCGCGGGAAATTTAGAGTGGCTACTCCTAGTCCCGATCTCGATTAACACCCTCCTCTACTGCCGATGGGCCCGGATATGTTCGGTGAAGCCATCGCAAGCTTAGTTCCACACCTTCGAACCTTAACCTGTATAAGAATGGGCCTCTATTAAACAGCTCTTATAGTTGGGAATGCAAGGTTCCTACATAGCTGTACGTATATTATATCTACGGTGAAACAGAATGAAGTAGAGATTGTGCCGGCAGCGCGTCCGTCGCCGCCGCGCAACTGCACGGCGCGGCGCGAGGTGCGCGCGGGCGCGCCGCTCGTGGTCACGTGCAGCGCCAGCTACGACGGCGGCCTGCAGCAGCACTTCCTGCTACAGGGGACCGTGGCCGGGGTCACCAGCGCCCTAGACAACACCACCGCCAGCGAGATAGGTACCTACCTACTACGTAAAAACTGCACGGCGCGGCGCGAGGTGCGCGCGGGCGCGCCGCTCGTGGTCACGTGCAGCGCCAGCTACGACGGCGGCCTGCAGCAGCACTTCCTGCTGCAGGGGACCGTGGCCGGGGTCACCAGCGCCCTAGACAACACCACCGCCAGCGAGATAGGTACCTACCTACTACATAACCCGACCATCTTGTATACTCATATTACTTTTTCACTCAATCTGACATTTCTTTTTGTCGGCGCGGTTCTGATCTTAAGGTCCGAGCGGCGCGGTTCGAATTCGGCAGGCGACGACTAGTACCAATCAGTGTTAGTTCCTCCGACTGAAAAACTTGCACACATACACCTATTGCTTCGCCGTTCAGAACCCGTGCAAATCAGGTCCCTTCCCTTACTAGTTGTTAGACTAGGCGTTGTAGGCGACTGGATACCAGCGTACTGGACGACTGGACTGGAAGGGAACTACAGAGTATGACACCTTCACGGAGCTGTACGAAGCATATGCTCTAGCCTCTCTGACTCAGCCATCCGTACCGGACTGTAAAAAACAAATAATTTGCTACAAAGAGTCGAATTATTTCCACCAGATCACTCAGTGCGGTTCAACGTGAGCTGGGCGGCGCTGCGTGCGCTAGGGGCGGGCGGGGAGGCGGGGGCGGGGGGACGCGCCTCGCTGCTCGTGCTGGCGAGGAACAGCAAGGGCAGCTCCGACCCCGTCCTGCTGGACAACTTGGATCTCGGCGAGCAGGAGAAGAGGACAGGTACCACTACACTTGGTTCAACGTGAGCTGGGCGGCGCTGCGTGCGCTAGGGGCGGGCGGGCAGGCGGGGGCGGGGGGACGCGCCTCGCTGCTCGTGCTGGCGAGGAACAGCAAGGGCAGCTCCGACCCCGTCCTGCTGGACAACTTGGATCTCGGCGAGCAGGAGAAGAGGACAGGTACCACTACACTTGGTTCAACGTGAGCTGGGCGGCGCTGCGTGCGCTAGGGGCGGGCGGGCAGGCGGGGGCGGGGGGACGCGCCTCGCTGCTCGTGCTGGCGAGGAACAGCAAGAGCAGCTCCGACCCCGTCCTGCTGGACAACTTGGATCTCGGCGAGCAGGAGAAGAGGACAGGTATCACTACACTTGGTTCAACGTGAGCTGGGCGGCGCTGCGTGCGCTAGGGGCGGGCGGGGAGGCGGGGGCGGGGGGACGCGCCTCGCTGCTCGTGCTGGCGAGGAACAGCAAGGGCAGCTCCGACCCCGTCCTGCTGGACAACTTGGATCTCGGCGAGCAGGAGAAGAGGACAGGTATCACTACACTTGGTTCAACGTGGGCTGGGCGGCGCTGCGTGCGCTAGGGGCGGGCGGGGGGACGCGCCTCGCTACTCGTGCTGGCGAGAAACAAACAGCAAGTAACTGCAAGAAGGACACTTTTGCGTTGTGGTGTGGAATAAATAATATTTTAATTTCATTTCTAATAACCTGGCTCATATATTGTGACCAGCCACTTTATCTGTCTGTATGAAATTAATCGCAGCTATCTTCAGGCGGGCTGCGTTGACTGGTTGTTTATAGGAAGCGCGCGGGGGCGGGGCGGGGGCGGGGCGGGGGTGGCTGCGGATGTTGACATTCGTTTTAACCCTTCGCCGGTTATAGCTTCCGATATTATTTTTTATTGTGATGTGCGCTACAAATTGCCTTAATGTAGCGGAACCCTCCGCTATACGCCCGCTATGAATAATGCGTAATGAGCGCCCGGTTTTGTCATTACGACCCGCTCGGGCATCAAGTATTATTTGCCCGAATGGGACCACGGAGGAGGCAGCGCGGAGGGTTGTTGCTAGTTTTAATTTCTAATAAAACACGTGTCGCCAGTTCGGGAGTAGATGGGAAGGCAAGGCACGACTACGTTGTCCAACAATCCCTTTTCCGCATTTTGCGACATAAAAATCACAACATAAAAATCAATTTGTCAAATAAATAAAATTACATACATATATCCGAGCCGCGGCGGAGGCGGCGCCGCGCCGCCTCGTCGTTTCGCTATGATCTTTATTATACTTTTACAATTATTATCTCGGTAATTATTAGAAATATAAACATAGTTTCTTAGCAAAAGGTGTTTAGTATGTCCAGGTGAGTCTGTTTGTATTTAGTTTTTTTTTTTTTAATATTGAAAAAATTATAAAAATGTTAGGTACCCATTTTTTATAATTTAATATTCTCTATTTCCGATACAGAACATCCCCTTTAAGGTTCGCCAGTTAAAAAAAAAGACCTTATTATACATACCACAAGTAGTATCCCCACAATCTGGGTAAGTAGAGTAAATGCAGTATTTCTAACTAAACAAAGGGATGAATGAAAGAGACATATGATCCGCTATCGAGAACAAAGTTTCAAAGAAATCTTTCCCAATAACTGCGGTTTGCGAATGATTTTTTTACTGCATCACAACTCTGATTACTCTGCTTACCCCGATTGTTGGGATACAGCGTGTGGTATGTATGTATGCTCTACCGCTCGGCTCTCCGCGCCGCCGCGCCGTCGCGCGTGGCCTCACTTCCTCCAGGCACACCCCAGTTATTGCGATTGCGAATGATTTCGGATCCTCTAGCAATATGTCTCTTTAATTTCATCACTTAATTTAATTAGAAATACTTCTTTTTTATGGAAGCTGACACGGTTTGCTACTTCACCTACAACATCCGCGATGTCAGCCCATAACACCTTGCTGAACTAGGTGCCATTTCAGTGCTTCCCTTCGGTCGTGCCGGCTACACTGAACTGGACGAAAAACACGAACTATTTACGTGGAATCCGAACCACGATTAGCTTCCAACGGTCGAACGGTCAACCATCGGACTTCTGACCGCGGCGCGGTGTGCTTATAATCACGAACGACAGTCGACAGATCGCACCACTGAGCTACCGTGGCTGACAATTGCTGCACAAAACAAGTGCACGATGTTAGTTCAGTAAGTGCAGCAACGTGCGTGAGGTGCTAAGGCGGGCATATCCCTTGAAGACATTTGTTCCAGTCAATTCCAGCTCCAGTTTCAGATATTTCAGACGATATTTTATAAAGTTGTAGGCAGTAGCTAGAATATATTAATGTGCGATTTTTTTTATATTTTAATCAAAACAAAAGAAAATACATAAACGTTAAAATGTATTAGAATTAATCGAAGAATGTGCTCTGCTTGGTCCCTCTGACTGAGTCACCCGTGCGTAGTAGCATAACAAAAAGTCAAAAATAATTTCCGTTTACTTACTTAAGGAGTCGTCGGACCGCTAAGTAAATACGCGTGCAGCTCTGAGTTTTAATATTATTTACTTAGCGGTCCCCCGACTCCTTTAAGTAAGTAAACGGAAATTATTTTTGACGTTTTTAGAGTCGGGGGTTTTTTTTTTTAATTTGTAATTTAACTTTTATTTCAAGCTTATAAAAAAAACCGCATGCAAATCGGCCCACTTTTTAGGATAATATTTTTTTTTATTACATCATTACTTGATTACAAACATAGCTAAGAACCATCCCGACTAAACAAGCTTCCTAATAAAAAAACCGCATCCAAATCGGTCCATCCGTTTGGGAGCTACGATGCCACAGACAGACAGACACACACACACATGTCAAACTTATAACACCCCTCCGTTTTTTTCGTCGGGGTTAAAAACATTTAGTATTTGTTGTTGCTGGTCTCTGCCTACCCCAATGGGAAGCACGCGTGGCGTTACGCATCGGGAATACGTTGTATGAGCGTATTCCTTTTCGGCGCGTATATTGCCGGTAGTAACGTCGGCTCAGAGGTCCCGTAACGACTTTTAACGGCTCCCGTAAACTGAAATGTGTGCGCCGCGAGAGAGCCTCTAGCGTCCTTGTTTTTTTTTTTTTTTTTGCATTTTAAAATAATTTCGTGAAAAATATTATCTCGTTCATTAATCCACAGAAGGTAGAGTGTAAATGTTTTTATTAATAATTTTATCTTTAATAATCACAAGTAGAGCTGTTTGTGATCTAAAAAAAAACGGTCAAGTGCGAGTCGGACCCGCGCACCTAAGTTTCCGCACCACAGATAAGTTGAAAAACACGTTTCTTGGGGACACCCCTTTGTTTTTCACTTTTTTATTGTTTTGTTGTTATATCCGCCAAAATAACATATTTTGTGAAAATTCCAACTGGATAGCTATTATAGGTTCCGTATGGGGTACGGAAACCTAAAAATTAATGTATTCTAGATCCAGTTGGTTTCAATATATGTAAATTTACCTACCTACGTTATTATCAGTAGCGACTCCTGGTGCTGAGTATTGGGTTGGCTCTGGCTAAGGATTTTTTTTTATAATTTCATAATTTCATAACTTACGCGTTAATTTATTTCTAACACAATGAGTTCAAAAACTGAAAAACCATAATATTCTCTTTTGCTGTCTTTATGTACAGACTTCAAATTCGACAAACTTGGGCAAGAGCGACCGTTTTGAACAATTAAAAGTTTTTTCAGAAAATGTCCTCGTCGAGAATGGTTTTCGAAAAGATCTTCTATTATAGATTTCGCACTGGAGTTTGCCATTATTACCAATAAATAATCACTTAAAAAAAACACCGCACAAGATTAATCCTTAACAGGTTGATACCTACAAAACGGAATTGCAGCTATAAACTCGCGAGATTTTGTTTACAAAGCAGTCACGCATACGCTGCCGCAGCAGCGCGCACACACACGCACACACCCTTGTTTGCTCAGTCCCGAAAGCAAGGCGGTCTGTGTTTAGTTGTTGAGAAGCACGAAAACGAGGCCTTAGTGATACAACGGTATTTCACAATGTTTTGTGTCTCTATGTGATGTAACTTGAATATAGGTATACGACAATCTTTCCCGTTTCTCGATAGATGGCGTATTGCATGAGATATTGCAATTTTCAGAAAAGTGCTAACACACCCGAATCCGAGGCGTGCACGAAAGCGAGGCTGGAGTCTCGCTTTCGTCATTTTCAACAGATTTAGAGTGTGTATGAGAATTTTTTTAAAACGCCTCGCTTTCGGTATTTTATTTTACCTGAATCCGAGGCGGTCTCACTTTCGTATATTGAATCGCATGTGTGTATTACCCACCTCGGATTTGGAGTGTATGAAATTATTATTTTTAGTTATCTGTTTACTTTTTTTGTTTTGTTGTCGTTCTTGGGATATGGTCTCGCTTTTATATCTATCTTTTATATTAATAAAACTATACGCCCGCCTCAATCATCATCGCCCAGCCTAAACCGCAAGACCTAGAAAGCTGAAATTTAGAATACAGGTTTATTTTACAACTCAGAATTTTTGGATTTTCAGATTTTAAGGGATGGAAATGAGGGATGAAAACTGTTTTATGGCAGTATCGATTTTTTTAAAGGTAGGAACTTGAAAATTTTAATTGTAGCTACTCTTCATAAACAAATGGTAACTTGTTTTAGCGTTTTTGAATTTTCAGATTTTAAGGGGTGGAAATGGGGGATGAAAATTTGTATGGGAGTATCGATTTTTTTAAAGGCAGTAACTTGAAAATTTAAATTTTAGCTACTCTTCATAAACAAATAATGACGTATTTCAGGGTTTTTGAATTTTCAGATTTTAAGGGGTGGAAATCGGCGATGAAATTTTTTATGGAAGTATAAATTTTTTTATAGATAGGAACTTGAAAATTTTAATTGTTTACTTATCACAAATAAGTAATGATGTTTTTCAGCGTTTTAGATTTCAGATTTTAAGGGATGGAAATGGGGGATGAAAGTTTTTATGGGAGTATCGATTTTTTTAAAGGCAGGAACTTGAAAATTTTAATTTTAGCTTCTCTTCATAAACAAATAATGACGTAATTCAGGGTTTTTGGATTTTCGGATTATAAGGGGTGGAAATCGGGGATGAAATTTTTTATGGAAGTATAAATTTTTTTATAGATAGGAACTTGAAAATTTTAATTGTAGCTACTTATCATAAATAAATAATGACGTGTTTCAGGGTTTTTGGATTTTAGATTTTAAGGGATGGAAATCGGGGATGAATTTTTTTTATGGAAAAGTAATTTTTTTTATAGATAGTAACTTGAAAATTTCAATTATAGCTACTTATCATAAATAAATAATGACGTGTTTCGGGGTTTCTGGATTTTCAGATTTCAAGGGATGGAAATGGGGGATGAAAATTTTCTTGGGAGATTAGATTTTTTTAAAGGTAGGAACTTGAAAATTTTAATTGTAGCTACTCTTCATAAACAAATGATGACGTGTTTCAGGGTTTTTGAATTTTCAGATTTTAAGGGGTGGAAATGGGGGATGAAAATTTGTATGGGAGTATCGATTTTTTTAAAGGCAGGAACTTGAAAATTTTAATTTTAGCTACTCTTCATAAACAAATAATAACGTATTTCAGGGTTTTTGGATTTTCAGATTTTAAGGGGTGGAAATCGGGGATGATATTTTTTATGAAAGTATAATTTTTTTTATAGAAAGGAATTTGAAAATTTGAATTGAAGCTACTCATCATAAATAAATACCGCCTCTCTGTGGAGCGACACCCTGGCGACTGACGGACTGCTTGACTCATTCAATGAATCCGCGGAAGTAAGGAAGGGACCGGAGCGGGTCCGGGGTCGGTGGCGCGTGCGCTCCCCACACACATATTTACAAGGTAACAATAATAATGAAAAGGTCTCAGATTCGGTAATTATAGCATAGATTAGGATACACACTAAACACACTTACAAACACATTACACACTAAAAAAGCGAGGCGGTCTCGGATTCGTGTCCGATGGATACACACTTGCGACTGCAGCGCCACCTATGGCATACACACTGGAACTACGTATTTTTAGACATTTTCATACACACTTACACAACCTGCCAAAACTACCAAAAACGAGGCGTAAAATTTGATCTGCTCTGATTGGTCTGTCAAATATACGTTTTCTGACCAATCAGGGGTCGCTGATTTCAAATCTGCCATTAGAATTTTCCTGTCAAATCCGAGGCGGTCTCGCTTTTGACGGCACCTCGGTTTCGTTAGTGTGGACGGACGAAACGCCTCGTTTTAGGGAGTGGGCAAACACACAACACACCTAGCCTAGCTCGCTAGTCGCTAAATGCGCTCCCCGCTGCTGCGCCAACTCGAAACGCTTATCAGCGGTGGCGCGCGGGACGGGGGGACATCAGCCGCTTGGCCGCTTGTATGAACTACGATGGCGCTTCAAATGTAGCCAACCAGCCAATGAATGCCTTGCTGTGTCGTCATTCGTCGCCCGCGTGTGACGCGCGCGAAATTTCAAATTATGTAACGGGACGGGATTGACGTTTTAGCTTATTCATCGTGGGTTATATAATAAAAATAATATAATCCTGATATTTTTGCACATTTGTTTTTGCTTATTTGGTTTGGCGGCGCCAACCTAGCCAACTTAAAGGAATCGCCGCTGAGTTATTATGATAGTGTGTGGCCCGATACTTGAAAAAGAATAACCCCACTGCATCTCTGCCCGTGCATGTCGTAAAAGGTGACTAAGGAACAAGGACAAAATGCCGTACTAAAGGGCGACAGACAGTTTAGTCAGCTCTCACCTTGGCAAGGTTTTTCCACAGTCGTGTGATGGGCGCTTTCCTATTAGGTATAGAATGGCTCTAACGTCATGTACTAAATAACTTATATAAAACGTTTGTGTCTCATTTTGCCCAACCTTCATAAATCGTTGTTATTTGATCAAAGATTTTAACGATTTTGAGATAAAAGTAATTTTGGAAAACAAAATTGCAAAAATGCAAATTTTATGCCCTTCATTTCATAAATGTTTGCATAATTAGTTCTACAAATATTTACTTAAATGTGAAACCAGTAAAGCGCGAACGTACTTCGCCTGCTGAATGTTGGTTGGGGCGTTCCATTTCTAAAGTCAACCAAAACCTGTCGCTCGCTTGTATATCTTTCTTCGATTTTAGTATATTTTATTAAATATCTTTTAAACTATAGAAATTAAAAATATAGGAAAAGTTTATTATTATTATTTCTTATAACTAGCCCTTTCCATGGATAATTAACATGCACGTCAATCATGATGATGGACTGGAGGAAAATTTGAGAGGCTTAGCAGTGGACGCTTAAACGCTGGCTGACCGACTGACTGCCTGACTGACTTGAAAAAAACAAATTTAACTAATTTGTGCCCGAAAATCAAAATTCGTTCATTTACTTACGCTATTAGTGTTTGGGTCATCAAACTCTATGTGAATATTATGTACCAAATTTCAACTTCGTCCAGTAGATTCGGAGCAAATAAGCTGTGACAGACAGACACACAGACAGACAGACACGAGAGTTATGCTATAAATAAGGGTTCCGTTTTTTTCTCCTAAAACACACAAATGGCACAAACTGCAATCGACGAATCGTCCACGAAGCGAATGATCCTAGACAGTGTGTTCGCAGCGCGCTCGTAGCGTGTTGCAGTTCGTGCGCGGAGCGACGACGTCCACACTATGGCAAGCAAGCGTTGCTACAAGTTGTATTGCGAATGTATGTACGCCCCTTAAAAATTTTTAACTTTATATTTATACCGAATTCAATATCGCACAACCCTGTGACGTTCGGACAGACAAATGGACGGACAGCCGAGTTTCACCGCGAGGGTTTTTAATTTAACCACTGTTGAACTGAATCCTAAAATAAAAATATTAAATATTTAAAAATTACCCGAATTTCTTGCAGTCAGGTTGTATAAAGCACACTCGCTGCGCTCCTTCCACTGTACAATGAAATTTGAAGCGATCGTTAACGAAATTAAGGGTAGTTAGTATTCCCGGGACAACCCTTTCAACGATTGTTTGTTGAAATATGGCGGCGGAACAATTATAATATTTTTTTTTTTCAGTTTTAACGATTCGATTCGCTCTGGGTTACAAAGCAGCCTGGTCGTACGGTCTGCAGATGTATTTCATTTAGACGAAAATTTTGTTTCCTGTTAATTTTTTTTATACTAAGCGCGACATGTGGCGCCGAGCCACCCATAAGGTGTCTAACGACGCCCATGGACATTCGGTCGTGCGCGGGGTTGCGAATGCCATGCCGGCCTGACAGGTGCCTAGTCACGCCTCTGTTGAAGGACCCGAGACTATACTTGGGGGGAAATATTATGTGGGCAGGGAGAGCGTTCCAGAGTTTACCAGTTCTGTGGAGGAAAGACTGCAGAACCGATTGGTATGTATCCGTGGTAAGTCCAGCGTTATATGCATTAATATAGGGATTTTTTAGGGTTCCGTACCACAAAAGAGGAAAAAACGTAACCCTTATTTAAATCATCTTAAACACACAAGTGACCAGATATACGTAAATACGAGCACTCGAGTGGTGGCGAAAAACGTTCCCAACAAATAGCAGGAACAAAAAAAAAAAAAAAAACATGTTGCAGTATTTCTCGTGCATATACACGGTGTTGCAACCCCAACCGTAAAACCCGAAAGGGGATGATTCTGTACGTTAAATAGATCAACTTTTGTTATGCGACTTTTTTATTTGAAGAAAAAAATATTTTTTTCTCCATACATTTTGAGAATAGGTATTTAAAATTTGTATGGAAAAAATATTTTTTTGGTTTGTTTCAAAAACATTTTTTTCGCCACAGAAGTTGTTTAGTTTCACATAATATAGAATAACGTTTATTATATTACGGGGGCACCTGCAACACCGTGTATAAATAACGTCACGCTATTTCCCAATAGTGCAGGCAGAAATAACGAATCACCACCGTACCGTGTGGGGCCGATACTTTAAAAGAATAGCCCCACTGCATCTCTCCCCGTGTATGTCGTAAAAGGCGACTAAGGTATATGACTCCCTTCTTATATTACTAGGTGGTAGGGTTTAACCCGCTCAGGTTGATACCACCGCACTGAATGAAAGGTCGGTCGAAACGGCTATGTAAATAGTTTGTATTTTCCGTCCAATTCAATGTAGCCGGCACACGAGTCAGTAAGCCTGGATACGAAATACGGCATCGTTTGTATGAGAACCGAGGTAGCCGCCAAAGGGGTGTGAAGTCTGAGGCGGGAGCGGCGCATGGAACGCCGTGATTGGCCGAGCGAGTAGGTAGCCAAGTGACGCAAGTCTTCCATACGTTTGAACGGGATTCATACAATAAGTCGCTCATTGTGTCGATTCGCGATGAAAAGATGAAACGGATTTAACAATATTTAACCCTTCTTTACATCAAGGGAATAATATAACTTTCTCTTAAATGAACAAAGGCAACGCCCCTTTCACAATTTTGCGAATTTGCAGATTTTCGCATAAACACGATAATAGTTCTAAGTTCTGAGATACCTCGGATACTTTATTATAAATCTACATAAAATTTCCAAAACAATGATATGTAAGACCCCGTACATTGGTATTATCTTATTGGAGTATTTGTTATTGGAATTTTCCAAAATTAAAAAAATAATGTTAGAAAGTCGAAAAGTTTTGTAACCAAAAAAAATATAATTATATTATTAACAACTATTTGCTAATTACTTAGCCAACGATATGACAAATTATATTGCAATATGACTTCGCGAAAAATTCGCGAAAATCTACCCTACCATAAAAAAATTATGAGTACCCACCTCGATATTTAATTTTTTTACGGTAAAGTGAGATTTTCCAGGCTTTGCCTTTTTTAACAAACTAACCAGCCATACCCACCTGGATATTTAATTTTTTTACGGTAAAATGAGGTTTTCCAGGCTTTGCCTTTTTTAACAAACTAACCAGCCATGCAGCTAGAGCCTTATAAAATGTACCATGCGTCTCTCTGTCAGTTTCACGGTGTGAATTCGTTATATAAGGGTTAATAAAATAACAAATGAAAGGCTGTGTAGTCTGTAATAGAAACATATATTTGAAACAGAACAATAATTAATAATAACACTATAAATAAAACTAATATCGCTCGACAGTTCATGATGGAATGAACACACACAATGAATGTCTTATACACGGTGTTGCAACCCCAACCGTAAAACCCGAAAGGGGGTGATTCTTTACGTGAAATAACCACAACTTTTGTTGTACGACTTTTTAATTTGAAGAAAAAAAATTTTTTTTCTCCATACATTTTGAGAATAGGCATTTAAAATATTTACGGAAAAAAAATTTTTTTTTGTTAAAAAAAATGTTTTCGCCACATAAGTTGTTTAGTTTCACATATAGAATAACCCCCTTATGTCAGTTAGAAATATTACGGGGGCAACTGCAACACCGTGTATATGAAGTGCGAATTCACTCAAGCGTGTGAATAAACCAAAACAAAAGTTCCTGACAAAACAAGAGACCTGAAGTTTGAGTGCCAACACGATGGGTCTAGCACCAGTGGTTCTCGAGTTATGACCAAAACAAAAGTTCATGTGACAGATGGATAGATCTCACCGAGACCTGAAGTTTGAGTACCAACACGATGGGTCTAGCACCAGTGGTTCTCGAGTTATGACCAAAACAAAAGTTCATGTGACAGATGGATAGATCTCACCGAGACCTAAAGTTTGAGTACCAACACGATGGGTCTAGCACCAGTGGTTCTCGAGTTATGACCAAAACAAAAGTTCATGTGACAGATGGATAGATCACACCGAGACCTGAAGTTTGAGTACCAACACGATGGGTCTAGAACCAGTGGTTCTCGAGTTATGACCAAAACAAAAGTTAATGTGACAGATGGATAGATCTCATCGAGACGTTCAGATTGAGTACCAACACGATGGGTCTAAGTCCATTGGTTCTCGAGATATGACCAAAACAAATTATCACGTGACAGATGGGTAGATCTCATCGAGACGTTCAGTTTGAGTACCAACACGATGGGTCTAAGTTCAGTGGTTCTCGAGATATGACCAAAACAAATTATCACGTGACAGATGGGTAGATCTCACCGAGACGTTCAGTTTGAGTACCAACACGATGGGTCTAAGTCCAGTGGTTCTGTAGATATGACCAAAACTAATGATCACGTGACAGATGATAATTCCGACCCCTCACTCGCATGATCGCATCGCATTTCGCATTTAGATGCTAGCTAGCTAGCTAGCAGCGGAGCGCAGGCGCTATATAGCATTTAGCATTTAGCAGTACCACAGATAAATAGCACATACTTCATTGCTTTGTGCGTTCCAAAACAAACGAACCAACAAAGTTTTACGAACGAAACAGCAATGCTAACTAAAATTAAATGTGATTATTGCTTAGCATTTAGCATTAATTTTTATTCATCAGGGCGCTTAGCAGTGCTAAATGCTAACGGGGTATTCATTATGAATTAATTTTGTTAATGCTAAGCATAACAAGACTAATTCCCGGTAGACGCATGACCTAAAGAAATTAATTCCTTTAGAGTCGCTCAAAAGTAAAAACCGGTAGGTACTGGTTGAATGAAAAAAGCGCGATAAACGAATATTGAACGAGGAAACCTGCTGAGGTTGACTAGAAGAAATGTCCTTTGGCAATAAGGCAGAATGCATGAAATATCTGTATACATTTAACATACATATTTATCAATTAACAAAAAAAATTACAAGAGCTAACTGCATCCAACACGATAGTCGACCTATGGTGGGTAAGCAGAAAAGAGCTCTCCATACATATTTACGCCGATGTTTGTTACTGAAATTCAAGCGAAAAATGCTATCAAATTGAATGAAAGTACTTACTCGTGAAAGGTGACTCCATCTGTGTTCAAGTTTGAATTTTTCGACGACTTTTTGCACCAAAGCACTGCACAATGAGGCATTTTGTGACAGACGCTCCGCCTGAGCGGCGGACGGAGACTAAGATCGGTCGCCGGCGCTAGACTGACGCGCTGGCGCGTGTGCGCCGACGCGCGGCTACCAGAGCCGACTGTAATTGTCTCCCTCTACGGAGACAAGCCATGCTGCATCGTCATAGCCCCAGTGCGTCGTTGCTATCGCTTACTCGCTCTCGCTTGCCAACAGATGACAGGAGCGAGAGAGAAACACGAAATCGCTCACCCTTCATCGGGCGTCCGTCGCAATCTTCGTGTATCTCTCTCACTCCTGTCACAGGGAGGCAAGCGAGAGCGAGTAAGCGATAGCAACGTCGCACTGGGGCTATGACGATGCAGCATGGCTTGTCTCCGTAGAGGGAGACAATGACAGTCGGCTCTGGCGGCTACCCCTGTCCTCTATGTATAGCGCCTCCAGGCTTACTGACTCGTGAGCCGGCACGACCTAAGGGAGGCACTGACGTGGCACCAAGTTCACCCGGTGTTATGGGCTGACATAACGGATGTTGTAGGTGATGTAGCCAACCGTGTCAGTTTACATAAAAAAATTATAATAAACCACTTGCTTCTTCATAAAATCTCGTACCGCTCTTTAGAAAACAAATGAAATCAAAATAATTTGTTGTGTGATATTATTTGATATTATTATTGTTGTGTGATTTGGCGTGTGGTGGCGTGCCTTGGGAGAGGCCTATGTCCAGCAGTGGACCGATACAGGCTGATGATGATGATGATGTGATATTATCATAAAATGAACATAGAAATTACGAGTATTTTACTTTCGTCATAATTTTAAAACAGCGTACGATAAAACATATAATACATTATGAAATAAGTATCATGTAAAAACTACGAACAATATAAACATTTCAAAAAGATATTGGTAGAATAAAATTAATCATATTTTTAAATTGTCTTAAAAGTATCTATATCTTAAAATAGTCAGATTGTACTGGAGCTGAGTGCTGAGTGGTGAGTTCGAGATGAGAAGCGTGTTGTTGTTGTTGGTGCGCAGAGGGTGTGTCGCGTGCGGGCGGGGGTGGGGGCGGAGGCGGGGGTGCCGGCTTCCCCCTCGCGGCGGCGCTCGCCGCGGCCGCCACACTGCTGCTCGCTGCCTCCGCACTAGTCACACTCACCGTCAGGAAGTAAGATCTATATTCACCTATACCTATGTGCTCACTTATATGTCGGCAGTCACGTGTATGTGCTCACATATAGGCTATTCTAGTAGTAGTCACATATAAGCAAGTAGTCACTTATAAAATTATGTAGTCACATACAAGCCAGCAGTCACTTAAACCAGTGGTCGCAAGTAGGTAAGCCAGTAGTCACATATCACGTTCACTAATAACGTCTAAACACACCCTCTCCTGCTAAAATTTAGCTGACAGTTAACTCCTGTCAAATTTGTGAGAAATGTCACTTTAACCGAAAAATAACTGTTAGACGTGGTGAAAATGCTATTAACTTGTTGTACTCAGACGGCAGATGAGGTCGGGCAGCAAGCGTGCGTCACAGAGCGTGGTGCGGCTGGACTCGCACGGCCGCCAGTACGTGATCGCGTACCCGGGCAAGCCGGACGCGCCGCCGCGAGCGGGCGCCGCGGCCGCCACCAAGCCGGACATACTCAACCCCAGACCCGGTCTGTAACTCTTTACGCCCAGCTTAGCCACACCTGACGCAGGATAAGGACAGCTGGGTGTTCGTGATGATGCGCCAGCCTGGCCAGTGGGCGAGACACCAGCAACCCGCGCCGAAATTTAATCGAGCATCTGTACTGTACGGTGCACTAACCTAAACTAACACCCGACTTCCCTTATCGTGTGTCAAGTGTACCTATGTAGCCATACCAGGGTCGTATGAGTGGTATCGTTTGGGGTCTGTGAAATTTTTTTTTATGTAATCCGGTATGGTTGGCTGAGTCGGAGGGGCCAAAGCGCATGCTCCGACCAGCCAATATCACCTCCGAGAAGGTAGGTGCCATACCGGAGACTTCCCTGGATTGCTGGCTAGACTATAGAGGAGAATACAACCGACGCTGCTATGCGGCCATCTTACATCCAGTACGGTGGTACCAACCCAGTCGGCTACAATTTGAGCCTACCACCTAGTAAGGGGCAAGGGAAGGGACCTACAGTTTTACACCAGTTCCGAACGGTGAAGCAGCAGGTGTAGGTATGCATGTACATTTTTTCGTCAGAAAAGACTCATTGGTACACGCCGACAGGACTCGAACCGCGGACCTCTCGCATGAGAAGCCGATGCCCAAACCACTCGGCCACCCGCCGCTCTAATAGCCTACTGCAGATGATTTTCCTGGGGCTGGGACATTCATAATAAAGATGCCTTGCAATGGTCCGCCAATCTGCTGTCATGTCGTCTCGTTGAGCGTGGTTTCGACGTCTTCTGCACTATTGGTGCCTCGTCACAACCGCCCATTCCTGGTCTTATAATATACCAAGGCATCAAAGCTGTTGGTCCCTTCCTTTACCTACTTACGTGTTAGGGTTTCATAGGTTTCATTGATGAACGGATACCAACGCTCTTAATGAAGATTGTGAAAATCGTTCTTGTCTTCTATCCACTTCCGTGCTCCCGGCACGACCAAAGGGAGGCACTGCCAGGGCAGCTAGTTCACCAAGGTGTCGTGTGCTGACGTGACGGCTGCTGTGGGTAATGTAGCCAACCGTGTCAGGTTCCATAAAAAATCGAAGGAGTCTGCATGTACACATGCAGCCGTCAAACTTAGTTCGTGAATTTGATGTTTGCGCAGATTGAAACGATTTGTTCGTAAGAAAAATTTTCAACTTTGGTAGCCCATATTGCTCCACCTAGGCTTCATACAAGGTTTTGTTTAACGTATCGAATAAAGTTAAAAGCTTAGTCTGTTAGAAAGAGTTTGTCTCGATTATGCAGCGTTAACGAATAAAGCGCGAGAGGTGTTTGAAGTTGCCGTGTTTTCGCATTTTTCAAAACATGCCAACTTGAAAGGCTGATTTGAGCCAGAAGGGATGGAATGACAAAATAAAAATGTATTACGTATTTGAATTCGTGTATTAAGGATCTTTCATCCGACATATTTAGAATTGTTGTACGTAGTCTGGTTGCTGAGTACTAATCGTCGCAAAGTACAAAAAAATCTTAATTTTTTTTAGTCGCATCCCATTACCCGCGCCCAGAGACATTTCATCAAATTCACGTCAAAAACATACGAGCAGTGAATCTTAATAATTTTGTCTCATCTACAGAGTCGCAGCCTCCGCGAGTCATCCTGGAGTCGGCAAACAGCAAGTCTTACTTCATCAAGGAGTTGCCACGTAGTCCCGACACTCAGCGATGCTTTTCGCCAGCGAACCAGTCCAAAGTGGACCCTGTTCCGAACACCTTAGGGCCTAGATTGCAACCGCACAACGGATCGAATCAGCAAGGACAATGTCTAAGCGTGTTGGGGTCGAATCCCGGTGTCTTAGCATCGAATCCCGGGGTCTTGGGGTCGAATCTCGGGGTCGTGGGGTCGAGTTCTGTGCCGGGGTCAAATCCAAGCGGGACGCCCGCGCAGGATACACACGATCCGAGCGTCAAGGACTTGAAGGACTTCGCGCTGACTCTCAACTCGCATGGACTCACTACTTCCAATGAACTGGTGAGAACCATTTTATTTATTGACTAACAAATCGCTTTCTCGTTCTTGTATTGTTTATTTTTACCATGCAGAAGTGAAAAAGAAGATGCAGAGCAGAAAATAAATAAAAACATCTGTTTTGTCAGCTTCGATAGCTAATTGGTGCGGTTGGTTGACTGTTGTTAAGCAACCCTGACCGCGGTCAGTACTTGGATGGGTGACCGCTCGATCGTTGGAGGCTGACCATGTTCGGATTCCACGTAAAACTGTTGGTCCCTTCCCTTCTTACCTTACTAGGTGGTAGGGTTTATCCCGACCGGGTTGATACCACCGCACTGAATGAAACGTCGGTTGAAACTGCTATGTGAATAGTTCGTGTTTTCCGTCCAGTTCAGTGTAGCCGACATGAAATGAAGGGAAGCGCTGGCATGGCACCTAGTTCACCCGGTGTTATGGGCTGACATCACGAATGTTGTAGGTGATGTAGCCAACCGTGTCAGTTTCCATAAAATAAAATAAAATAATAAAGAATGTCCTGATCACTATATGAATCTGTAGCTCTGGCACGAGCAGCCTAAAGGCAAACAATGAAATGGCACCTAGTTCAGCGAAGTGTGATGGGCTGGCATAGCGGGTGCTACTGTAGGCAGGTGGTGTAGCCAACCAAGTCAGGACAAACAAATGTTAATGAATGAATGGATGAAATGAATGAAAAGAAATTTTATTGTACGCCTTTATATAAAAGGCTTACAAAAGGCGAGATTAATGCCTTGCGGCATACTTTAAGAATTAACCTTTGGGATGTGGAAAACACGTAGGGGCGGACAATGCAGTTCTAAAGAGTGGACAGTAGAAATATGTAATGATGTGTTTTGTTCTTGTTCCAGATGACACGCAGGTAACAATTCTGCAAGCACCAACGGAACGCCTAATTGTATTCCTAACAAATAACTACTACCTGCTGCGGTAGTACCAACATATTTTTTATTAGCTACATTTAGCTGCAGATTTTGTCAAATTCAAAATTGGGCAAATATTCCACTTTACAGCATTTCATTCAATTAATCAATGAACAACAACTTACATGACCATTTAAAATTTGTCCAAAACTGGCAACACAACAAAGGTCACTTTCCTCGGTCTTGCAAAAAAAATTTTACTACAGTCCATCATCATTGTCAATAGATTCCTCATGTACTTGCATGAGGTTGAGTAAGTCTACAGACTCTGTTCTAAATAACTATGAGAATATACACGGTGTTGCAACCCCAACCGTAAACCGGTGGCTTTACGGTTTCGACACGGTGGCTTTACCTATGCTTTTAAAAAAAATGGAAATTCTCGGAATCGAAGGTCTAACATTGTCCTGGTTTCAATCATATCTCACCAACAGACGGCAGAGAGTAAAATCTAAAGCCGGTTCCTCGAATTTCCTGCCAATAACATATGGTGTCCCCCAGGGTAGCGTCCTTGGACCAGTTTTGTTCTTAATTTACATTGATGGACTCTGCAGGCTACATCTCGTTAACGGCACGGCTATCACGTTTGCGGATGACACAGTGCTCCTTTTTAAAGGTGATAATTGGTGGCAGACCTTTGACACTGCACAGAAAGGTCTGGATCAAGCCATGGGGTGGTTGGATGCGAATGTCCTTACCATGAACAAAGACAAAACCAAGTACATGCCTTTCTCAATCACTGGGAGAAGTAGGCCTGGCAACTTGTATCAGCTAATTGCTCATTCCACAAAAGAGTGCAGAAGAATACACCTTAATGACGATTGTGGATGTGACAGGTTGATGCAGGTTGACAATCTGCGATACCTGGGAGTGATTGTGGATGTTCATCTTACTTGGAAAGCACACATTGTGGCGCTGAGAGGCAGAGTCCGCAAGCTGGTGTACTTCTTTAGAGAAATCCGCGAGGTTGCGGATGAAACCTTAATACGCTCCGTCTACTTTGCGCTGTGTCACACAATACTCACATATGGCAACTTGGCTTGGGGTGGAGCGGGTAAGACAGCGCTTGGTTCCCTGGAGAGGGCACAAAAATCAGTTCTGAAAGTAATGAGCCATAAACCCTTTCGCTATCCCTCTGCAGCACTCTTCAAGGAGAGCCAAGTATTGGACGTAAGACAGTCCTACATGCTGAGACTCGCGTCCTACTTCCACACCCGTACCCATCTCCACATACCTATTACGCACAAACACGAGACGCGACTACGACGACAGGATACTCTCACCAAACAAACCCATCACACATCATTTTTTCGACAATCACACATTTATCTGGCCCCTCACCTTTATAATCAAATACCGCAAATCCTTAAACAAGTTGCCAATATAAAGAAATTCAAATTAGGTATAAGAAATTGGCTTCTTTCAGCTAACAGAACAGTATGTGAAAACATGTTGTTCCATATTAATATTTAACCTATTTACATCTTATTTATATAGCATTGTATATTATTATATATTAGATATTTTTTAGATTATTTATGATTATTTTATGTTTTTTATTATTTTAATTTTTAATTTTTGTTTTCCATTTATTATTTTAAGTCTAATTCTGCACATTCTGTTAATGTAAAACCTGAGTGCATCGACACAGGCGAAAGCCCAGTGGTGCACTCGGGACATCTATCAAATGTGATTTTGTTTTCCATGTCTACTCTTCTCCTCTTTCTTTTTTAAACATGTTGTGACACTAACCTAGACTTAAGAAAATGAAATTGTTACTAACCTTCTCAACAATAAAAAAAATTTGGAATTTGGAATTTGGAATTTGGAAACCCCGAAAGGGGGTGATTCTGTACGTGAAATAGAACAACTTTTGTTCTACGACTTTTTTATTTGAAGAAAAAAAAAATTTTTTCTCCATACATTTTCAGAATAGTATTTTTAAATTTGTATGGAAGAAATAATTTATTTTTTGTTTCAAAAAAATTTTTTTCTTCACAGAAGTTCTTTAGTTTCACATATAGAATAACCCCCTTATGTCAGTTAAAAATATTGCAGGGGCAACTGCAACACCGTGTACATTAATAATTACTGTTACTTAACTAAGTAGTTTATATATAACTAGGAAATATATTTTGTCTGCGGCTTCGCCCGTGTGAAGATTGGTTTGAATGAAACTTGTGGGGCCTATTCCCTGCGTCGTGCCAGCAGCACCGTGCCATATTTCAATTTCAAATGTTGACTGAATGAGACGCGCCTTGGATTAGTCGCGGGACATGTCTTGCGACTTCTACGGCGTGTGTTGCGGGGAACACCTTGGAAATTGCTCTCTGAACACACCAGTAGAGATATCCGACTGCGACACTAGTAGACATTCTCGTGACTCCACCCGCGTTTAAATTGTTTTCTATAAAATTTACAGAGTTTCATACAATTATAAGTGCTAGACATTCAGATTGCGGGGTTGCGAACGCCAAAACCTGCTCTGCCGCTTTATGCTCCTCTTGAATGACCCGAGATTGTACTTGGGAGAAGCTCCTCTTGAATGACCCGAGACCACTCTCCCGACTCCGTATTCGTATTTCCCCCAAGTACTCGACTCCCCGAGTACTTGGGGGAAATACAACACATCAGCAAATTGGAGCAATTTGTTTACTCGACATACGTACTCGATTCTCGATTATCTTGCTACTGAGTTCCTTCCCGCGTCGACGCAACTGGACCTGCAAGTGTTATTAATTATTATGTCGCTCAAATTGTTTCCTTATTTGGAACGGTTAAACAATACTAGGTGTTGTATGAGAAACATCGGGCGTGCGGTCCTTTCATATTTCCAAAGTGAACCGACCCCATCCGACCTGCTAAAGAGGCCGCGCCTGTGTAGCCAGCACGAAAGGAGCCGCGTAGTATTGGTAGGCAGCACGACAAAGGGAAGCACCTACATGGCATCTAGTTTTCACAGGAATAGGGTGTAATTTTAAGAAATCATATCACAACGTGTGATATATCGGATACATCAATGCAAAGCAATATGTGAAATTGTAGATACGATTTTTTTATTTGAAAACATTTGAAATTATTAAAAAGAAAAAGAAAAGAAATTATCTTGTTTAGGTTAGGGTTGTCATAACATACGTTGATTGTTTTAATTTTAAACGGTTTAAAATAGTTTTATTTTGTCCAAGAAAACGTGTTTTGCCAACCCTAAAACAACATATCCTTATTCATAATAAATTCTAGTTTTAATGAATGTGAACCAATGATGTGCACTAAATGCCTACTTAATTTGTACATAATTATTTATTGTTTAAACTAAGGTGTGATTAAGTATCAACAATATTATTGCAATGCCAAGTCATCAGTATTTCAGAAAATACCTCTAAGGATGTTAAGCTACCCATATCATAAGTTACAAGACTTTTATTAGATTTTATCTTCAAATATTTGTGAAAAGAGTTGATTTCTCTTCCAATTAAGTGTAATTAATAAATTGAAACTTCCTAATAAGCTAAGAGGTTTACAAGAATTAAATTAACGTTAAAGTTATATTTTTTTGTATATAAAATAGTAATGTGATTGTAAAATTTTGATAAAAAAATTAACATTATACATAATAAATGTAAATAAATAGGAAACGTTCAAATAAAAGGTTCGAAATAACCATATTTTCGTTTTCTTTCTGACGCGACTCCGACCCGACCGACTCCGGTGGACGCCGAGAGATAAGCGCGTCACACATGATGAACATAACATAAAATATATCTTATCTTATAAATATATTTCGAGCAAATCGTTTTTATTTTCATTTGTATGAAATCAATTTAACTTCATAACTTTCTTTGGTGGGAGTTCACTAAAGAAAAGAATATCAATACTTTATTTCAAATAAAATACTTAAAAATTATTAAATCTAAATAAAAATAACAAATTAACTATAAATAAAAATAATCGTCCATAGGGACATGTGTGATAACTGATGCGGTGGTCCCCAGACGCGTCATTGAGCAGTTTTCCCAATTTCTTGGAACAACTGATCGCCTCCGGGCTCCATGCCCCAAGAGTCTCTACAGCAAAGGCCACAAACTCGTAGTTATTCTTGATTTGGTTGTATTTAGAATATCAAATTGTATTTAGAGAAAATTATAAAATACAAACAGTCGTTCTTTACGGATTATACTCCGTGAAAGTGTCGCACAACTGGCGGTATGTTTAATATAGGTATCTTCGTGCCTTACTTGCTGCTTAATAGTTATCTTGTCCTAATAGTTATATTGCTAAACGTGGCGGCCGGTATTGTGCTGTTATTTACAAGAGTACTTGCAGCAGAACATCGATTACTCTGCTTACCCAGATTTTCAGGATACGGCGTGTGGTATGTATGTACAGGTATGTACATGTAGGCATGGATTTACGATAACTACCTGACATCAAAACTTTCATGGCCATTTCTCGTCTACGACTTCACAAAGCAAAACCTGACTAAATTAGACTCGTATGTGACCAGATTCCTGAAATCATGGTTTGGACTGGCTCACCCGGCTGACTCGTCAACGCTATACAGATCTCACAATAACTTTGGACTGAACATTAAGAAACCGTCGATATTTTATCAAAAGGCGAGAATAGCCAAACGATGTATACTCAAAGACTCCAATGATAGCGCTATTCAAGCCTTACCCAACACATCACTATCAGATGAACTGGAATCGAGACTCGACTTCTACAAATCATTCCAAGTTGGTACACGCACCAATAGATCTGGATTGGGCATAGAAACAGCAAAGTCTGATAAAGAAATACTGAAAGGTTTTGCTCAGGAGGACATGGAACAAGGCTTCAAACTTCACGCCTTAAACCTAGAAATGCAGAATGATTGGCTAACAGTGGGTGACTTCTGCATCCCTCCTGCATTGAAGTGGAAATCCATAATATACAACTGGTCCCCTGAGCTGCTTAAGTTCTACTTAAATGCATTCCAGCTTACTCTCCCCGACCCGAGTAACCTAGTTAGATGGGGGAAATCTACAAATAAACTATGCCCGTCATGTAAGGAGTTCGTAGGCACGGCCAAACATTTGTTATGCGGATGCAAAATACTACTTGAGCGAGGCCAGTATTCCTACCGTCATGATAAAGTCCTCCAAATCATCAGAGAGGCCATCAACCTGTCAATTGCACGGACCAGGAAAGGGCAAACCAGTAGCGGCTTCCAGAAGGTCAACTTTGTGAAACCTGGAGCCAATAAGCTGCCCAAAGATAGGACTAAACCTTCTTCAATTTTGGGAGCAGCAAAGGATTGGGAATTGTTGATGGACACACATGAGAAGCATTACCAAATGCCTTCGGAAATCTGTACCACAGCATTAAGACCGGATATACTCATATTCTCAAAAGCGACAAAGCATGTAGTACTTGTTGAACTTACAGTTCCATGGGAAAGTAACATACCGAAGGACCACAACATCAAACTTAACAAGTACTGCAACTTAGTAGACCGGATTGTGAGAAACGGATTCAAGACTGATCTCTTCGCTGTGGAAGTCGGAGCAAGGGGACTACCAGCGAAGTCGCTCTACAGTCTCTTCAAGAATCTAGGGCTCCCAAGATCGACGCTAAGCTCATATATGGAGAGAGCTTCGAAAACGTCACTGGAAGCATCCTACAGAATATGGATAGGTAGAGAGAGGGAGGTCGAGAGCGGGACTGGTGGTTTCCCCGCGTCCTAGTCAACGCAGACTAGCTGACGAGGGCTTGAAGCGAGCCGAAACGTGAAGCATGCGCGGGAAATTTAGAGTGGCCACTCGCTAGTCCCGGCCTCGATTAATACCCTCCTCTACTGCCGATGGGCCCGGATATGTTCGGTGAAGCCATCGTAAGCTTAGATCCACACCTTCCCTCCTTCCTACTTAGTTTTGTCGAACATCCTTACAATATTGTCATGACAACAATGTAAGGACGCAGCCACCGTCGCCGAGTCGTAGACACGCATCTTCTCAGAACCACACCGCTCGTCGAAATTGTTCACTGTGTCGTCGGCGAAAATACTAATTTATGTTCTTCTGTGTGTTCTATAGTAGTTCCCTAGTTCCTGTAACCTGGGGTCTTCATAAGGGGTCTCAATAAAATAGAGGACAACCTTTTTGTCCCCCCTATTGGCATGGCACCTCACTGAACGTGGTTGCGCGAGGAGTGATGTTATTGTGTGAGCCTGATCGTCAGATCAACTTCTGGATATAGCACATCGTGCCAGTTTCCATAATACATAAAACGTTGAAATCAAAATTTTAGTCAACATGCATGGTCTTACTTCATTTTCACTCACAAAAGAGCGAGTTAAATTTATATTTTCGTTAATGTGAAAAGAACGCCAGGACTGTATTGTCAAATGTACGAGTAAATCCAAAATGAAATCAACTGCGACTGACAGTCCACTTAGCTTCCATCCGAAGCGATCCTATTTTAAAACTTAACCCTACAACCTAGCTATCCCTGTATGCAGAAACCTAATTTAGAATCGAGCTCGGTCGAGACTTGATCAAACATTAAAGAGAACTGAACTTATACCCGTACACCGGAACGGTCCCCGTGTATGTAAAATCACCCATGTTGGCTGCACCCTCGGTGTCCGAATGTATGGACATTTTTTTTATATGTGTGTGAAAATCTCTGTAAAACATTTTAATATTCGTCGTCTTTAGCAATATCTGCGCTCGCAGAGCTTGAGAATGCACAAACATATGTAGCTAGCTTACAGAACTATTGACCAACCGCAACACTAGATTTGGTATGGCGGCGTTAACACTGCGGTACACGTAAAATGGGACAGCTCGTCTTGTATTCAATGAATGAAGAGCAATGTATTAAATTATAAAGAAATGTGTATGATAAACTACAAACGAATACTACATAAATACTTTAATACGAATACTCTGTTATATACACATAGTATATAATAAACTAACATGTTATGTACATGAGTGGTACTGATATGTGTTTCCAAGAACGTTGAATAGGTAAGGACGTCGGACCTTCCCCGCGCCAGCGTAACACGATGTTTGTATAAACGCACAAATCGTCGCTCCAGTTCGGGAGTTGTCTAAGTGCCACAGAGAAAATACAGGAGAGCTGTTTAAAGTTTATAGGTTGGTTTTCACTGTGTGATTGCGTTACTGTTAACTGTATGTTTGGAAATTGACTAACTGTATTAGAATCGCTATAAAAACAATAAATTCACACAAAAACACTATTTTTGTTTGGAGATAGACAAAACTGACTAAACGGACGTTGCGAATGGCGGACATAGCACAACACACACTGGATATAGAGGTCACTTAGCTGACATCACCTTTAATTCGTATTTTTGGTATGTCCCATTGCTCGTCCGTGATTGGCTGTTTGGTCGTTAGACAAAATACGAACTCAGCGCAAGCTGTGGAATCTTAGAGATAGGCCGAAAATGTATTGTGAAACTGTATGGAGCCATAGAATAATAATGGCTTTAATTTTGCACTGTCAGTATGGAGATAGCAATAATATGCACTAAAATGTGAAGAAAAACCGCTTTATTAGATAAAATGTTTTCACTTTTTAAATGCAGAAATATGCAGAAAAAAAAACCGGTGAATCAACCTGCATTCAAAGCTCATTTTCGCTAAAAATGTGACAGACAACTCCCGAACTGGAGCGACGAAATTCCATTCGTTACCAACCAATCAGAGCGGATACCACCCGATGCCACCCAATCAGAGCGCGCGCCGTCCCCTCCGCTACCCGCGGAGCTCGGCGAGGCTGTTTCTCAATATTGGACAGTCCGACGTCCAAACTCACTAAATTTTCACACATCTGAGGGCCTAGTCCGAGTTTACGTGACAGCTACGTAAACGTCGAAATACCGATCGAATTGAGTTTTTATGTATGGAGCTCTCTAGTGGGGCCGCGGTGAGCGTATTGTGCTCCCATACATAAAAACTCAATTCGATCTGTATTTGACGTTTACGTAGCTGTCACGTTAACTCGGACTAGGCCCTCTGGCTTGTTTACTATTGACTTACATCACTTGGTGTATAATAAATTATTATACACTCATACCCTACATATATACCCTCATACTGAGCATTATATGCAAACAATATAGTCTTGTTTGTATATAATGCTCAGTATGAGGGTCGACTATCTATAGATGTGGTTGATCGATGTAAAGAAACCTCAACTTTTCCAAGACAAAAGTACAACCGAATTTTATCCAACCCTCGTAAGGATAAAGGATCAACTTTTTTTAACTTGACTTTGTAGTGCTTGCAGTGCAATAAATAATAATATAATAATAAAATTCCCTTTAGTCGTGTCGGCTACACTGAACTGGACGAAAAACACGAACTATTTACATAACCGTTTCAATCGATCTTCAATTCAATTTGGTGATACTAGGTTCAACCCGCCCGGGTGGGCGGGTTAAACCTACTAGTAAGCTAAGAAGGGAAAGCAGGCACCTACAGTTTTGAACTAAGGATAAACTAAGAGGGGAAGGCGAATTTATCGACAATATATCGAAGAATAAAAGATAAAAAACAACACTACTAGCTCCGGCTCACCTGCTCTGCTCGCAGGCTCATTTTTAATTAGGTGGGAATCGAATCTGCGACCCCCGACTCGACACCGGCGTGGGTGGCGCGGCGGCGGCCTACCGTCTCGACTCTCGACGCAAGACCTTGTCGCCAAACTACACCTGGAGACCTGCATTATTCTATCTATATTATTTTAGTGTGGCTAATCCTTTGCGAAGACCACCCGCCAGGTGGGACGACGACATCAAGTACGTCGGCGGAAAGCAGTGGTTCCGTACCCCTGAAGGCTGGGAGGACTGGAGGAAAATTGGAGAAGCGTATGTCCAGCAGTGGACGCTTACACGCTGACTGACTGACTGACTGACTGAATCATTTGCAAGTTTTGCTTTAAAAAACTTCACACCAGCTAATTAGATAGACAGGTAGCTACTGGAGTCGCGCGCGTTCGTGGCGCACGGTAGGTTATAGTGCTAGTGTAGTAACATTTTTTATTTTTTGACAATTATACTACATTGTAATATGTTTAATGCGCCGAGCATACAGACTGTATCCTCTTTGGTTTAATTTAATTAAATTAAATTAAATTAAATTAAATAAACGTTTAATTCAGGTATAAACCCATATCTGTACACAAACAACACATATTATACAGCACACAATTAGAAATAAAAAAAAAATTATAAAAAAAAAATAAAGTAATAATAACATAATTAAGTTGATGGGTGAGGTTTAGTTAATGGCAGGTTGATAGCAAATTGCTGGGAGTTATATCCTGTAGTTTAGGATGTTAGAAGAATATTAGTGAAAGAATTAGCCCGATGAGATCAATACTTTTCGAGAAAAAAAATATTGAAAATTTTAACAGGTCACTAGTCAGACATGATTACTTTGCGGAAAAACTAAATTCACCGCCCCGGCATAACCTGTTAGTATGGCTATTCCCTAGAGTGTTTTATAAGCCGGAGAAGAGGCAATCTTAATTAGCTAAAACTAGCTGAAAAGTGGAAATTGTTTTTTTTAATCAATTACATAAATAAAGAGGTGTACCAGGATAGCATTGCCTACAAAGAGTTTAATGTGAATCTGCCAGCGCATTGACTATTAAGCTACAGCTACTATTAGATGACGCTCGCCGCCGCACTGCGCGGCTGCAGCGCCGCTGCTGGTCGCACTGGTTCAACACGCCAAGTTATAATGGGAGGAGTGTAATACCGCGCCGTTTGGGTTGGGGGATGTCCGGTCGCAGAATTAAATTTGCTGGACTCGGCAAAAATTAATTAATAAAGGAGCACCGAGCGGGCCGAATAATTCCCCCACACATAGTAATAATAACGCGGTGTCTCCTGCGTGGCCGCGGCCCCGCTTGGTTATTATTAGCCACCAAATGCTGAAAGGAAGTTGCTTAGCTCGCTTTTGTGTTGTAAATTAAAATATTGTGAAACATTGGATAAGGCCGCCGTAGACTGAGAAAGTGCTTACTCAATCCACGATGATCACGCACACTTGCCTGTAAACTATTTAGGTAGGTACTAATACGAAAATCGCAGCTTAGTAGTTGAGTGGTGCTATCGGTGGACCGCCGCTGGGTGAGGTCAGAACTTGGATAGGTGGCCGTTCGATCATTGAGGCTGACCGTGGTTCGGATTCCACGTAAAACTGTAGAGAAAGCGTTTATATGAACGTAGCTCGGCCGTCAGCCTCGCCCCTAAGGGCGAGACTAAAGTGCTTTACTTTCTTTGAAAAAGTAGATAGTTAGATATACTTTATTGCTCCAAAATAATTTACAGAAAAAAGCTCGATATATTAATTGACACGAGTGGGACAGGTGGACTCATCCCTTACAGTATATTGTTTGCCAGAACGCGGCTCGGCCTTTGCCCTCGCCCTCAGTGGTTTATTTTCTTCAAGAATGTATATCAGTTTACTTGAACGCAAAAACAATTCTATGCTGCATCGAAAAGACAGGTAGGTATCTTGTTTCATCAGATTTGAAGTCAAATCCTCGGTCAAGTCCTGTTTATAATCATGTGGTAATTATTATAAACAGGTTTACCAGCCCCAAAATAAGTACTATGGGGCTGGAATTAACAAATGATGAAGGTACCTTAAAAATAAAATAAAAAATTAAAAAATTACAAAAACGTCCGATTTTATTCATTCCGAATATTATTTTCCGCAAGTAAGGCTGCGAGCAAAAGCTGGTCGGGATTCGGGTACAAACTACACGTACATAAGTGGATACCGATATGGTATAAAATAGAAATAGAAATATTTCTATTTTCGCTTTAATACGTCACGAAAATGAGCGGCGGCATTGCGTCAAGCGCGAGCTCACGCGGAACCTGCGCGGTGTGAAGGAAGGAAGCCCCTCGGGCTCACGTGCGAAATAGAAAACGTAATGGAAGTGAGGTCGACTTCGAAGAAGAGAAGCGCACATATGTAAACTTAATAATATTATCTATCAGATTATACTAGCTCTGGAACAAGACTCACTTGGGTGAAGTCTTAACCTAGAAGCTAATGTCGGAAAATGCCCTGGATATTCGGCCCGGATAGTGCGTTTCACAACTACTACAAACAACATGGTACAGAACATAGAGAAATAATATCGTTTATACGTCTATGGTACAGAAGGAACCCTCACTAGTTCAAATGAATTATCCGATCGAGGTAAGTATAACAACATTGACGTGTGGACGCGCCAAGTGTAAGGAACATTTCAATTTCTATTAGGTATATTATTGAAACTCATATTGGATCGGTTCGGTACGATCGCATTGAATGAAAGGTCAGATAAAATGAATATTATATTATCCATCAGATTTGCTATTAAGCCGACATTCACGCGGGCGGAGCCGCGGGCACAGCTAGTTCGATAATAAGTGTGGCATAATTTTCGCACTAACGTACATCGCATTTTCGTATTTTAGAACTCAAGTGCATCGCGATGGAAAACATTCGATAATAAGTGTGTCGATGTGGCATACTTTCGCACTAACGTACATCGCTATTTTGAACTTCGAAATTCAGTATGACAGTTCGGTCGGAGCGTATATGTAAGTATTCGTGTTTTTCGTCCCAGTTCAGTGTAGCCGGCACGACCAAACGGAAGTACAGACTTGGCACCTAGTTCGCCGGGCTGACATCTCGCGTGTGGTAAGATGGTGTAGCCGGCCGCGTCTGGCTTCACAACGAACACGAGCCACGTGCGGGCGTGGGCGGGCGGGCGACAAGTACTCTCATGCAGGTTCCAGTCATCGCTGATAGAGTCGCTCCGACGATACTTTCATTTCATTTATTCAGAATAAAAGCCCGTACGAGCCGAGCACGCATGTTATAACAATTTGTTGAATCAAAATACAAGCTACTTAAGAGTTAACAACTATAGGTAAGTACTTAACAACATTATTCTGAAAAGTCTGATAAAAAGTATATAATTATTATTCTACAGTACTTGCAATCTTGAAATAATTTAAAACACCCGTTGTCTCTGGAGTGGTCAATATTGACCGCTAGAGCGCTATACCGTCAGCTACGGAGCGGTCAATATAAACCGCCACGTTGTCGGCGAGCTCCAATCCGCTGCATGGGCCGAACAAAAGAATTTTTTTCGTTCTATCTCACCTAGGAGTGTTTATTTGACAGAGACAAAGTATAAAGTAGAATTATTTAGCTACACATCGGTACCACTAACTTGATATGTCCCGAGCCGTCAGAATACGAAAAAAAATCTCAAATCTGTCGTCATTGTCAGTTCGTGTTGTATGTGCGCGCGCGTGTTGTGGTTGTGAATATTCGCTGTTTTGTTCGTAAATACAGAAAAATGGACCGGTAAGTGATGTTTTTTCTCTTTTTCATTATATTCCGGACCTATTGAGTACATTTGTTTGTACTGAGTTGAGATGCATTTTACGTAAAAAGTCGAAGAAAAGTCCTACTCCATACTGACAATTTTTTCCTGTTTGTTGTTGTCAAAGCTTGTTTCTCAAAATAAATCGGTTTTTTGGAAAAAGTGAGGTGACAGAAATGTTCCTTAGTTCTTCTAGTTGAATAATATGTGCCGTTTAGTGCTTGCATGTCGTACATTTACGAGGAATAAGCCCTTTTTTGTGACCTAGGTCTCGCCATACAAACTTGCTTCGAGCGGACGACAATTTTGCCTGTTTTGAGAAGCTTGTTTCTCAAAATAAATCGTTTTTTGGAGAAAGTGAGGTGACAGAAATGTTCCTTAGTTCTTCTAGTTGAATAATATATGCCGTTTAGTGCTTGCATGTCGTAAATTTACGAGAAATAGGCCATTTTTGTGACCTAGGTTTCGCCATAGAAACTTTGTTTGAGTCAGTGTCGTAATTTATTTCTAGTTCTGCCTAAATTCGTGTTTTGAGTGTAGAAAGTGTCTCAAGATGAGTAGATAAAATTATCTATCCAACCATGTGCTTTCCATATATCCAACACACATATTTACGTAATGAATAGCCCAAATGTTGCAATGGCTTGTGAGTGCGAAAATGTAGTTTTTGACAAAAAAAAATTTGTGAATTCAAGATTTTATTGTGTGCGACACACGAGCTGCTGATACACCAGAAAGGTAGGATTGGTTTGTATATGTATTCCTTTTTATGATAAAAATACTATATCACCAATTTGCGTTCGTGATAAATTTATAAAAATATAAAATCAGAGAGACGTCGCAATTTTCACATAACACAACTTTACATAATAATTTTGTTACCCAGAATATGTAATATACATAAAAAAATGTCATTTATAGCTAGAATATTTATCTGTAAATACAATCCATTCGTTAGTTCATAAAGTTTCATGGAAAAATCTTTCAAAATGATTTTTTTTCTAACACCTTCACCTACGCCAGGTGGGCGGGCGCCACCTGGTGTACACCTGGTGTAGGCGAAGGATTCTTTTGTTTTATGCTCCCATAGTATAAGGGTTGAATGAAATTTATAGCGTATCATGTGAAATTAATAAAATTATAAGAACATTTATGAAGGCATATAATATAAATCCCGTGTCTATAAATAGTTTTAATAAAATAATTCAATTAAAAAAATTTATAAAAACCAATAAATTTAACAGCGTCAACAAATCACAAAATTTAAATTCAAATTGTCATTCAATTCATTCATTTTACATTATTATCAATTATTAGATTTAATAGTCTATCAGCAGACTGTACGAAACTACATAAACAAAAACAAATAATAAATTTCAATCACTAATATAATAATTTCTCAACGAAAAATCAATTTCTTGTACCTGTTATACCTGACACAGGTGATTGTTTACTGACATCGCCACTGCACTCGTGGTGTCCGCACATAACATCTTGGTGCATTTTACATAATATGTACTCCTGAGATGTACTCATCATATGAGTTTCAAGTTTGTTTCAATCAACATAATTATATTCTTGATACTTTTAATGAAATGAAATGAAAATATACTTTATTAGACAAAGTGACAAAAGGCAAACTTGAACCCTATTCTATTGGTTATTTAATATAAACTATATTATTATGTAATTTATACATAAATATAATGTATAACTATGTTATAGTAGGTATTTATTTTATGTATATGTATGTTTTGTTTGCGTCCATTTATTTCATCTTTTTTATGCTTTACACTTTACTTTTAACTACATTGTCTGCCCCATGCTCTCCTCTAAGATTAGTTCGTTCGTATGTAAAAAATGCTGCGTTGCATTAAACCCACCTTGGTGTTCCATGTTTTATGGTTTACAATAAAGTATATTTGATATTGATATTGAATTAAGCGAAATATTTCAGCGCTTCGTCGTGCTGGCTACACTGAACTAGACGGAAAACACGCACTATTTACACAGTCGCTACGACTGACCAATCTGACAGGTTAACACTACCACATTGTAGTAAGGTAAGGGATGGAACCTACATTTTTACGTGTACGCAATTACTCGCAATTATGTAGTTTTGTATTTGCAAAAGTAGTAAAGTGCGAAAATATATATTTTTATATATTTTTACGAGTATCATAAAATGTAAATTTTCCATATAATAATGCACACTGGTATCGCCTTGCGACGACGCGAGCGATGGGAGGGGGCGGCGCGGTGCGCGGGGGAGGGGGCGGCGCGGGGCGCGGGGGGAGGGGTCGGCGCGGGGCGGTACGGCGCCCGCGGGACCACACCGCCGCCGCGCCGCAGCCGCCGCACAGTGGTCTGTGAATCGAGCTCCATAGACATAGAACCTTAATGTCAGGAATAAAAATGAAAACAAATTTAATGTCTCTGGTATACCTCCCTTTATTTCATATTATAGTATGAAGGGTATAAGTAGCTCCACGAGTGAGAAAAAAAAAGTTTTGTTTTTTTTTGTATGGAAGAAAACACTTAAAGTAATTTTTTTTTTAACTGAATGAAACTGAAGGGCTGGTGCTCACATCTTCTATTGCACCTTACACAGCGATCAAGATGACATACAATTCCTTCACCTTTGGGTGCCTATTTGCGCGTAGCAAACGTTTGAAATTTGGAATTTTCGATAAATTATTTTTTAAACCTTAATCGTAATTTAATGAAGTTGCCTATCGCTTTGAATATGAAAATACTTTTCTCATGTTGTTTTTGTACTGAGTAGTACTGACAGTACAGTAATTAACCATATTTTATAGTAAACACAGCGTAGACTGTTAAAATTATAAGAATAACATACAACACACACAAGCGAGCGACATTAACGAGTTAGTGAAAACCGGTTTTTTCCACTCGCAGCGCGTACTAATCCCCAACAAATAACCAGTCCCATGCCTTCTTAGTTTCAGCGAAATTCTTTCAGTAGCTTTTAGCACTTGTGCGCTAACAACTATACTTATTACGTTCTATTTGTTTTCGTGCTATGATGGAAGGTTTTGGTACTAATTTGGAAATTTTCGTGTTTGTGGCAAATAATAGTTGTTTCTCACAGCCCAGGGCGTTGTTTGAAGTTTTTAGGAGTGCCCTTGATCTGTCAAAGTGAAAAGAAAGAACTGAAACAATTCTGTCAGACTTATGTGTGTTCCTTGAGGAACAAATGGATCTCGTGTAATCGCACGAAACATGCATTCACGAAGAAGTACGAGACGTGGCTGCAAGAAAACATAAAATGGCCTGAGTTCATGAGGGAAAAGATGACACCTTCTTTAGTGTCAGTAGAGCGGCAACCATGTTCCAGTGACTTCGGTGTAAATGAGCCTCAACGTCGTCAAAACCAGAGACGTGCACTGTTGGAATATCACCAAGAGTTGTGAGTGAAAGGAAACCGTTCTCGGAACTAAGCCCTAAACAGAAGAGAAGGAGAGTGGAAGAGCTCCTAACGCATAGCACTGAAAGCCTCGCTCATGCAACTGTTTTAAGTGTGAACAACAAGGATGTGGCAGAAATTACAAATTGGTCACAGAGCATCCCGAAGAGGCTACAAAGATAAAACAATTGTTGAAGCCCAAGAAAGCTGTGCCCGTATATTCCGTTGATAAAGCTTTAGGTATTTTGACGTCGTTGAAGCTTTCGAAGTGGCAGTATACAACATTAAGAGCTTGTGCAAAACAAGAAGGAGTACAACTCTATCCTTCGTATACTGCCATCTTAGAGGCAAAGAAGGAGTGTTACCCACCAAAAGATACAATAGAAATCACGGAAAGATCGGTAAGAGTAAAGCTTCAAGCAATTTTGGACAAAACTGTTGCTAGGCTAGGAAAGTTCCTACGTTTGGGATGTTCGCTGGATGGCAAAGAACTAAAACTAATATCCAAGTGGGGCTTTGATGGTGCTTCAGGGCAAAGTTTGTACAAGCAAAGTATGGCGGACAAAGATGATTCCAGTATTTTTATGTGCTCCTTTGTGCCTCTACGTCTCTGCGTCAAAATACCTAAAGCTTTATCAACGGAATATACGGGCACAGCTTTCTTGGGCTTCAACAATTGTTTTATCTTTGTAGCCTCTTCGGGATGCTCTGTGACCAATTTTATTATTTCTGCCACATCCTTGTTGTTCACACTTAAAACAGTTGCATGAGCGAGGCTTTCAGTGCTATGCGTTAGGAGCTCTTCCACTCTCCTTCCCTTCTGTTTAGGGCTTAGTTCCGAGAACGGTTTCCTTTCACTCACAACTCTTGGTGATATTCCAACAGTGCACGTCTCTGGTTTTGAGGACGTTGATGCACCCTCATTTACATCGAAGTCACTGGAACATGGTTGCCGCTCTACTGACACTAAAGAAGGTGTCATCTTTTCCCTCATGAACTCAGGCCATTTTATGTTTTCTTGTAGCCACGTCTCGTACTTCTTCGTGAATGCATGTCTCGTGCGATTACACGAGATCCATTTGTTCCTCAAGGAACACACATAAGTCTGACAGAATTGTTTCAGTTCTTTCTTTTCACTTTCTGACAGATCAAGGGCACTCCTAAAAACTTCAAACAACGCACTGGGCTGTGGGAAACAACTGTTGTTTGCCACAAACACGAAAATGTCCAAATTGGTATCAAAACCTTCCATCATAGCACGAAAACAAATAGAACGTAATAAGTATAGTTGTTAGCGCGCACAAGTGCTAAAAGCTACTGAAAGAATTTCGCTGAAACTAAGAAGGCATGGGACTGGTTATGTGTTGGGGATTAGTACGCGCTGCGAGTGGAAAAAACCGGTTTTCACTAACTCGTTAATTAGTTGTCGCTCGCTTGTGTGTGTTGTATGTTATTGTTATTATTTTAACAGTGCTACGCTGTGTTTACTATAAAATATGGTTAATTACTGTCCTGTCAGTACTACTCAGTACAATAACAACATGAGAAAAGTATTTTCATATTCAAAGCGATAGGCAACTTCATTAAATTACGACTAAGGTTTGAAAAATAATTTATCGAAAATTCCAAATTACAAACGTTTGCTACGCGCAAATAGGCACCCAAAGGTGAAGGAATTGTATGTCATCTTGATCGCCGTGTAAGGTGCAATAGAAGATGTGAGCACCAGCCCTTCAGTTTCGTTCAGTTAAAAAAAAAATTACTTTAAGTGTTTTCATCCATACAAAAAAAAACAAAACTTTTTTTTTCTCACTCGTGGAGCTACTTATACCCTTCATACTATAATATGAAATAAAGGGAGGTATACCAGAGACATTAAATTTGTTTTCATTTTTATTCCTGACATTAAGGTTCTATGTCTATGGAGCTCGATTCCTAGACCACTGTGCGCCGCCCCGCCGCGCAGCCTCCCTACTGCGTGCGTTAGGAGGACGCAATAGACGTGCAAATTGTGTTTTCCACAGGTCGGCATCTGTGCCGTTTGTTTCCTTTGCCTAGACGAGACGAGGACCAAGAAAAAAGAATTTTACTATTTTATCCAGGTAGGTAATATGCGTAAAGCTTATTTCTGGTTCTTAAATCAATACATAATAATATAATCAAACTGTAAACCTTGCGTGTTAAATATTAAAAATATTTGCAAAAAAAAAAATACCAACTATTGCGGGATGAAGCATAAGGTGATACATTCATAAAATGTTTAGAGTGTTTGTATGTTTGTTTGTGCACATGTTGTGCGCACGTGCGAACCCACTCGAAGTAGTTTTCAGAAAAATATACACCTTAACATTATAGAACACCTTATAGTATAGCATCACGCCATCATTCATGAGCTGAACAGTGGGTTCGCAAGTGAACGCGGTCAGAATACTTCATACATTTTTTATGGGCAACCGGCACGGGTGGCTGTGCTCAAAAGTTCAAAAGAAAATCACAAAGACACAGCCAATAATAGCACTCCCCGTGAGACCACTCTCTGAGAGCCGTGTATTGATTTCATTTCAGTTCACTTTTTAAAATTTAGTGTTTTTTAATTGAATATGAAATGTATGTATGTATGCTACAGAGCATTTAAGTGCAGAGCAAGTAAGTAAGTACCGCTTGACTTATCTCATACTAGGCACGTGATCGCAAGACTCAGTGCAGATGTTCAACCGCAGTAGGAGCATGTCTGTGTAGACTACTCTCATGGTAGTGAAGAATAAAATGCCGTAAGTAAAATGCTCATCACGGTTTCAGTACAAGTTCACCTACGCCCGTTCCATGACCCTTCCCTGCTAATCCTTATTCCGTGACACTGACTGGCATTATCTAACAAGATAACAACTCGAGCGGAGTGACGGACGGGTCCATCCAATTCGTTATTCTTTATTCATCATTCGTATGGTACTACACTACGCTTGAATTTATCCTGTTTAGTTTTTACAAGTTATTTCGTAGCTTGTCCACTTTTCTTCATCCTCTTGGTAAGATGCTCCTTATAGATATATTCTATGTGGATGAGTACGCACGTACGTGTTCCCGCAGGGAGCGGACATGGTAATTACACGCGCACCTCGTGCCGCCGCCGGGAGCCTCCAGCAAGAAGGCTGCACTCTCGAGGGCCTCGTGCTGTGTCGCGAGTCCGAACCGCCTCCTCCGCCCTTCCGGGGCGGGCGGCGCGCGGCGGCGCGGGCGGCGTCGGCGCGGGCGGCGTCGGCGCGCGCCGCGCAGTGGCTAGAGGAAACTTGAAAGTTCGTATTTATTTATTTTGAGGAGGGAAGATATTTTGCCATTGAAGGAAGATTCATTCTAAGATATATTTTTATATTGTTATATTAACGGTAGAACACGTTTCATATAATACCCAATCACACAATTGTTTAATACCAAAAAAGTTAGCTACGATTCACAAACTGATACATTAAATAAAATATATTACTATTAATCTAAATTCTGGAAAAAAACAACAAAACAGTAACGGTATCGCGCACAAAAGATATAATACGGACGGATTATAAATGGTTGCCGTAGCGAATTTGAACAGGCGCCGTGATAAGCTTACTCTATCGCTTAGAGTTACCTGCCTAGATCTCACAGCCGCGCCGAGCCGCCATGCACGGAGCTACGAGAGGCTCAGGGGGTTCTTAGTACACCTCCTCTCGTCACTATAGCATCACACCGCCATGCACGGTGCTACGAGAGGCTCAGGGGGTTCTTAGTACACCTCCTCTCGTCACTATAGCGTCACACCGCCATGTACGGAGCTACGACAGGTTCAGGCGGTCCTTAGAACACCTCGTCTTGCCACTATAGCATCACACCGCCATGAACTGAGCTTCGAGAGGTTTAGGGGGTCCTTAGAACACCTCCTCTCGCCACTACAGCATCACACCGCCATGCACGGAGCTACGAGAGGCTCAGGGGGTTCTTAGTACACCTCCTCTCGTCACTATAGCATCACACCGCCATGCACGGTGCTACGAGAGGCTCAGGGGGTTCTTAGTACACCTCCTCTCGCCACTATAGCGTCACACCGCCATGTACGGAGCTACGACAGGTTCAGGGGGTCCTTAGAACACCTCGTCTTGCCACTATAGCATCACACCGCCATGAACTGAGCTTCGAGAGGTTTAGGGGGTCCTTAGAACACCTCCTCTCGCCACTACAGCATCACACCGCCATGCACGGAGCTACGAGAGGCTCAGGGGGTTCTTAGTACACCTCTTCTTGCCACTATAGCGCCGCGTCCTAACGATAGCATAATTCATCGCTGAACATCGAATCGTCTGCTGTCACAAATTATGTCACAATTGAACAATATAATTTTTTTATAAAATAGTTACCAACTCTTTGTCCGATAGGATAGTTTATATACGAGCTAGTATTAGACGTTCACGGTGCTAACAAAATAATCCGTGGACTTAGCTCCGCCAGTGCGCGCCCTCGCGTCTCCCCGCCCGCTCCGCACCTGGCGGCGGCGGCGGACGGTGCTATAAATCCCGCTAGCACCTGGCGTGTGCCCTTAACCAGACGTCGTGTCGGCGTCGCGTCGCTCGTATCCAGCTGAGAAACTCGTGCACACCGCACTGCCACTGCTGGCTGGAGGATATCTGTCGTACTACCATGCATGGTAATATCCCCGGCCTTGGCAACTAGGTGTTCTGTGAAACGCGGACGCGACCGCATCGCTTCCATCCGTTTCGGACTGCACACGCCGCCGCCCAGTCCGAAATTTCGGCCAACAAAAAGATCCCGAGCCGAAATTCAGTAATACTTGTGGTAGTACTTGTTGTAGGTGATGTAGCCACCGTGTCAGTTTCAATAAAAAAATAAAAATAAAATAGTACCTACTTCTTACTATTGATATGAATGTGGATCTCTTTTATCTTATTTATTTACTAACTTTTGCCCGCGGCTTCGCTCGCGTGAAATTCGTATTTAAGAAGAAGAAAGTACTCGTAAGTAAGCTTGCTTCCGTATACCGTATAGTAAAATTTGCTTGTACTAAGTTTCATCGAATTCGGATGATCGGTTTGAGAGTTATGGAAGAACATACATACATATTATATACAGAAAAGATTTTAAAAATCGTCAATTTAGTTTTAGTATTATACATTATGTAGAGTCTACAAACGCAATATTTCATAAAACAAAATAACTTACTCCATGTCCATCCCTTACAGATTTATTATTAGTATTGATTGATTGATTGATGATGGATGATAGTGGAAAACATACAGCCATTCACAACATTGTTTTTATGCACAAATTATGTCCAATTAGGTACATCTACATGACATGTTTAGGTTTGCCTGTTTAGTTTTTTAATAGGTTTGTGCTTGCGCTGTGCATGAACTTATTGTTGGGCTGTACATCAAGAAAGCTTCTCGCGAAATGTTCATAAAAGTAGGTAATTAAATTCCATTGCATAGTGATTGCTTGATAAACAAGTATGTAGATAATTTGATAAACTTGTACCGTGTGGGGTCGGTACTTAAAAAGAATAGCCCCACTGCATCTCTCCCCGTCGCATGTCGTAAAAGTCGACTAAGGGATCGTCAGCCTGTGCGGTCAAGTGCGGTCAGTTATTGGATGGATGACCGCCCGACTGTTGGAGGCTGACCGTTGTTCGGATACCACGTTAAACTGTAGGTCCCTTCCCTTCTTACCTTACTAGGTGGTAGGGTTTATCCCGGCCGGGTTGGTACCACCGCACTGAGCGAAACGTCGGTCGAAACGGCTATGTAAATAGTTCGTGTTTTCCGTCTGTAGCCGGCGCGAAATGAAGGGAAGCACTGACATGGCACCTAGTTCACCCGGTGTTATGGGCTGACATCACGGATGTTGTATGTGATGTAGCCAACCGTGTCAAGTTTCCATAAAAAAAAATGTAGTATGTATGTATTTCCTGTAAAATGCGCGCAACAAGCTTTTTGAAAACAAATAATTCAACATAAAATATGAAACCATTTTCAGCGATACAGATAGTGAGTTACGTTTATTTCAAAAAGGATCTAATAATTGTATTGTATTGTTTTTTATTGTTTATTGATCATTCATATGGCAGTTAGACTGCGCTCGTACTTCTCACAATTTGTTCTATCCGGTTCGATTACACCCACGAAGAAAAACCGACAAGAAACTTCGCAGGGTAATGTAGGTACCTACCTTTGACATTGAATTATCTTAACGAAAAGCTTACTTATTTTATTCGTTTTAGTACACAACACACAGTACACATGTCGTTTCAGGCTGTCTCAAGTTTTTTATATAAATTGCAAAATGATAAGACTAGGCAGAGCGTAAAGATGTGTAAGAGAGAGCTAGGTACAAATGGAGTACCTAGTACTGGAGTATGGTTATCTGTTGTCTGGTGAACTCAGCCGAGAGGGGGCGCACTCGAGCCGTATTGATTTCCTAATTTTTGTTTTAGTTCTGAAATGACGAGCGCCGAGAGCGCGCCCGGCGGCGCGGCGCGGCGCGGCTCGCTAGTGATGTACCCGCGTGGTGGATGACATCCGCACTGTCGACACTTTTAAAATGAACTGACCAATCAGTCATCTAGGTTTTATTTGAAGAACAAATAAAAATGTTCCCTTAAGATGTTTGTAACCATTTTGATAGTGATTTTGGTTGGATATTACCTCCTCTATTTTTTATTCTCATTTAATCGACCACTTATTGGACACACTGTATCCACCTATGTACTGTATCGATGAAATTCCGACGTAAGTGTTCAAACATGTAATATTATGGTGATGTCGTAATAGGCGACTAAGGGATATGACTCCCTTCTTATATTGCTAGGTGGTAGGGTTTAACCCGCCCGGGTTGGCACTACCGCACTGAATGAAAGGTCGGTCGAAACGGCTATGTAAATAGTTTGTGTTTTCCGTCCAGTTCAGTGTAGCCGGCACGACCGAAGGGAAGCACTGACGTGGCACCAAGTTCACCCGGTGTTATGGGCTGACATTGCGGATGTTGTAGGTGATGTAGCCAACCGTGTCAGTTTCCATAAACAAAAAAAAATTATAAGGTATACTTACATAAGTCCGCCTTTGCCCCTCATGTTTATCGTTTGTTGCTGTAAAATGCTTTGGAGCAATAGAGTATTTCTATTATCTATCTATTATATTATATTATGAATAAATGTAAGTTAGCCCGATTACTTCTTGACGATATCGATTACTTCTTAAATTACTAGGTGGTAGGGTTTAACCCGCCCGGGTTGGTACCACCTCACTGAATGAAAGGTCGGTCGAAACGGCTATGTAAATAGTTTGTGTTTTCCGTCTAGTTCAGTGTAGCCGGCACGACCGAAGGGAAGCACACAAGTTGTAGGTGATGAAGCCAACCGTATCCGTTTCCATAAAAAAAAAACAAAAATTGAGTATCGACAAGTAGCGGACGCTGCGCTGGCGCGGCCCTGGCTCGCTCCGGCGAAGAATCGGAGCGTGAAATGGCAGACTTTTGAATTTTTACCCGATTGGAGCCGGCCCGGGACGCGCACCCTCGTGAGTGGCGCGGCGGGACATGAGGTCGACAGGTTGACAGGTCGACGCATAGCGAACAAGAGTGTCAATCAGGTCGACAACGTATTGAACGAGATAGTGAGGTGACAACACCGTGTTAACATCTTGTACACACTTGGTTTGGCAAGTAGGTAGAGCAAGGTAGAGATGAAATTGTAAACTTCACTGTGTACTTGTTCTATTAGTTCCATTATATTTTAATTTTTTTTATAAAGTGTGTACGTACGTGAATTATCTATAAGTTCGTTCTAGACAGACCAGACATGGTACCAAGATGCGAGGTGGCTACCAATCGCCCTTTAGTAGCTCAAATTGTTCTTGTAAAAGATCGTTCGTTCGCGACACCGAATGAAATACTAGAAGCGATAAAGCGCTATGAAACATGTTATCTTTTTTTTTATGTAAACCAGCATGGGTGGCTGTGCCGAGAGACCAATGGTGCAGTCGACAAAGCCAAAATAACCTCTCCTCGCGACACCACGCTCAGTTAGACGCCATGCCAGCAGATTTTCGGACTGTTGCTAGGCTGTCTATCCCGTTAATACGACGCTTGAAGACACCCAGGTTAAATGTTAAGGTTACCTGTCGGTACATAAGTGTGTTTGCTTTCACATGTAGTTGTCATCACGAGCACGTTCAAAGGATCACATTAAAATCCATCTCGTGCTATGATTGCGCTAACGCTCCTCATATCACTCGCGTATGCATTATTAGGGCTATTCTAGAACTATAGATAAGTTTCAGTTGTCACTGTACCGTTAGAGTGTTTTCATTTTACGAAAGCACGAGGGGTACGAGGTAGGAAGTGGTGCGAGAGGCGACCGCGCGGAGCTCAGTAGAGAACGAACCCGGTGCCCAGTCGGTACACACATTCTACACGTCTTCGCGTCGCTCCGTCGAACCGAGTCGTTCCCTACTGAGCTCCGCGCGGTCTCACACCACTTCCTACCTCATACCCCTCGTGCCTTCGTAAAATTAAAGCACTCTACCAAGGCGGAATTTACTCCAGCCTCTAAAATTCCTCGGAGACCCTATATAGTTAATCCGCCTCCAAGCCGGACTGGCACCTCCTCGGCGGTGAAATTGAATTGGCAGAGCCACCCAGTTCAGAAGTAATAAGAAAAATAAAAAATATTATGTTTATACATCAACATTATTATATTTATTGAAATCTACTATTTGAGCGACACAGTAGGTACACTGTGGGCGGGACTGAACATCGACACTGTTTAACTGTCGACACATGGTACGCATCCCGCGCGGCCCGCATCTCCGTAAGTTTGTTACACGCTCCATCGTCTAGAAAACTGCAGATTTGCGGAAGCCGGAAGCGCTACTACCTGCCGCCCCCGCCCCCGCCCCCGCCCTACCGGTCCGCCCACAGAACATAAAAAGATTGTGTTATTGAACGGTTATGTCAGTAACAAGGCCGCATATTTTTACGTAGAATACTCTTCCTATCAGCTCCATACATCGCCTCCGAGCCTCGTGTTCAGATTTTGTGTACTTTATGGGCAGGAATTCTCAGGCGTCGTCACATCCACTTCTATAGTGGTCTGATGGACTGATTCGATCGACTGACAGTCCATTTAATTCAACCGTGTAAGCTGAAGCCATTTCCGTTTCTCGAATTTGCCCCTGTGGCATCCTATTAATCAATCATACAAATAACTAGAATGAAAAATAGCTCGTATTTTACTTAGAAATCGTAAATGAGCGGTACCCGGGTACCACAAGTAGTCACCTTTCACTATCACGGCTCGAGCTAAAAATACATAAATGCCATACAGTATGTCCAAAAACCATCAAAAACTATATAGGCCAGTCAGTAGAGTAATTCTTGGTACAAAAGGTGGTGTAGTAGATTTAATTTTTTTATCTTGTATATATCGGTGCAACTGAATAAATATCAAAAATGGTAACACGAGATATGTCGGGACAACTTTTGGCGGCCAACAAACCTCGAAATTTTGGGACTTTTTTTGGTTTTCTGCTCATAACTTCTATACAATAAGTATCACAACTTAATAATTAACTTAATTTATATAGTAAAAAACTCCGGTCAAAAACCACGTTTTAGGCCAACTTTGTAAAAAACTGGAATATAGTGGTTTTTAAGCGGCTGCAGCTTGGAAACGAAATCTCTTAGAGAAAAACTTGTAAAGGTAAAGTTGTAGAGAATCTAATTCCGCGTTTACTGGTACCACATTTGTTGAATTTGGTCAAATATACTCCTCGCAATTGGCAATCTCCCAATTTCCGGCAATTTGATTTTGAATTTACCCTTGATTTACAACGCCTCAATGGTAAGAATTTACAGATTATATTTGACGATTACAAATAATAAGTTTATAATTAAATATGGACAAATATAATGTTAATATGATTGATATAATACGTACTTACATAGTTTTTGAGGAAATTGTAGCAATGTTCATGGATGGATCATCGTTTCCTGAGCCGCTTGAATTGCCCCGGTTCTACTACCGGTGGCTGCGGTGGTGGTAGGAAGCTTTCAACCTTGTCTTCTCGGGCAGCTCGGGCGGCTGCTCAATATCATCATCGTCATCAACTAGCGGTGGTGATGAGTTCTCGCAATGCTGACCACAGCAGTGCTTGCAGATAAAGGAGCACTTTAAACCTGCCTTACGGAAAGAGCAGGCTCCACTGCAACCCATCTTGCAGCCACACGAAATTGTTTTTAGGAGAGACAAGGGAGCCACATCTCTGGGTGTTTGTTGTGGCAGTAGACCAGCAGCACTGCGTATCCATCCCCACTCCTCCGGGTTCTTGGTTTTTCCCAACCATGTCTGCATTTGATGGAAACACCGGCAGGGATGGTAGCGTGCGGCATCGTAGGTAGGTGGCAGCCTTGCGAGGTCCACTTTCCCCTTGACCACTGCTCGTGTGAACGTTGAGTAGCGCAGTTCGTCCAGAGCTGGGTCGGTGGAGTCGCCAGCGTAGAGAGCCGAAAAAACCCGCCTCAGCGATCTCATCATGGCTGGCGAGAGGGTTGAGGAAACGCCGGGAGATAGCCTTCAGGTCTTCTGAACTGGTTATGATGCTGCACAACTTCATCTTCCCGTGGCCAATGATGGCAGATGTGGTGTCACAACCAGTGAATGTGTGCATGAAAAGGATGTGTTCTTGGTCGAATTTGAAAGAGGTTAAGAAATAGTAGGTATTAGCCGCACCCCCTCTTCCAGGCTTCAGAAAGACCAAGTTGGTGAATTGGTGGCCAAGCCCTGTCATCAGCACAAGGAGGTCTACATCCTCTCCAATTATTGCGACATTGCCGTGCTCCTTGGTCTTTGAAATAGCGGTCTTGACAATGAGCAAGTCAGCATCTTCCTGTGCCTGATTTACTACAATTTCACATTCCTCAAAGTGTCTTTTGAGGAGTTGAATGAAACTACTTTTGTTTTTCTCATTGTGCAAAAATGTTTCCTGGGCGACTTGGTTCACCGTGTTCTCATCAAATATCACTTCTGGGGACTGGTGAATCCTCATCCTCCGCAATCGCTCTGTTCTTTTGGTACCGCTCTGAGAAGGATATCCATCAAACACGATAGCAACAAGAATGTTCTTGGCAACAAGCGTGGGCCCATAGTGTCTCTTCAAAAAAGAGGAGTAGCAATTGGCAATGGTTGCGAAGGAGGTATTGCGCGGCCAAACGAATTTATGAAGCCTCCATCCACTACAGCAAAACATTGTCGACCTTCTGTAACATTTGAGGGAAGCGGGGTGAATGCTGCATACAAAGACGATTTGGTTCCTTTCCTCGTGGCTCATTCCTTCTACAAAGAGTGACATTGGGTAGGGTGCGAGTTCGTATGTGAAAAAGTTTTTCAAGTCATCATCTGATTGTTTTGAAAGGCACAGCCGTTGAAATAATGTCAGCGGATCAATAACTGGTACTTTGGGGTGTAACCTTGTCTCTCCTTTTGAGGGTGACATTCTTGAAGTTGCCATAATCAACCATCTTGGCCACCCCTTTGAGGCCAATTTCCTGAGCCAAATAGCAGTTTACATTGGCCCCTCCAACGACACCACTGCTTCGGCGGAATACATTCGTCATTGTCAGGCTGCCGTACAAATGAACTGAAGGAATTTCTATGATTGCACTTGAACTTCTACGGTTGAAATTTCGAACTGGCGCATCACTAATGCCATTTCCACATTAAACGCATCGGGAAAGAGCGAGCGAACGAGCGCACGCACGTATCACGCGAGCACAGTCGCTCGTCGCCGCGCCGCCTCGTCTCGTCTCCACTCTGGATATTGCCAATTGCGAGGAGTGTATTAGACCAAATTCGACAAATGTGGTACCAGTAAACGCGGAATTCGATTCTCTACAACTTTAACGTTATGAGTTTTTCTCTAAGAGAACCCGTTTCCAAGATGCAGCCGCTTAAAAACCACTATATTCCAGTTTTTTACAAAGTTGGCCAAAAACGTCGTTCTTTGACCGGAGTTTTTTACTATATGCATTAAGTTAATTATTAAGTTGTGATACTTATTCGACGCAAAATTTAATGCTCTTAATTTGGTGCATAGTAACTTTTGCGCTAGGATGCACTGTATAGAAGTTATGAGCAAAAAACCAAAAAAAGTCTCAAAATTTCGAGGTTTGTTGGCCGTCAAAAGTTGTCCCGACATATCTCGTGTTACCATTTTTGATATTTACTTAGTTGCACCGATACATAAAAGATAAAAAAATTAAATCTACTACACCACCTTTTGTAACATACCTCTCAGCCCTAAACCTCTACTGACTGGTGTAATAGCCGCACAAAGAATTTGTATAAAGATGGCAAATTATTACTTGGTGGCATTACGAATAACAAATTGTATATGTGAGCGTTTGGTTTGGTAACACTGTTCTTGATTATATTCTGTGGTCCCGCCCTAGCGTCCGCAACATAATTCTATTTGTCGTGCTCTGTGGGCCAGGGGGGGGGGGGGGGGGGGGGGGGGGGGGAGGAGGCTGCAATCTTGTGGGGACATGTGGAGAGTGCAATCAGCCACTTATGTTATCTCATTTGTCCCCGGTGTCTGTTCGGCAGATTTGGAAGATTTTGGCGGATACGGGTATACTCGTATACCACTTGATCTATTAGGAGGTACGGTCTTTGATTAGGAAATATTTTATTTTCATTTTGATTCTTGCGGTCCCTTATATTATTGCTGAGGACTCCTGAGTTCCTGACAGACACCTGATCGATTTTATAAGGGTCCCTGTCAGCGTCCCTGGCTACGGAACCCTAAAAAAGGGAAGCGATTTTTCAAATCCCGCCCCATGCGATAAGCCCCTAGATCCGCACTTGTGCAGCGGATGTTGCAAATGACGGGATGCATTACGTCGGAGCAAACGATGCAGAAACTCGATTGAACAGCAAAGAAGCCGCTCTGCGCTGCGGACCTCCGCGCACTCCCTACAGATTCAGATTCAGATATTTATTTCGTCATAAAGAACACGCAACCTTAACAATATTTCATTGAGACATATGCACATTCAGTATGGTTCGTTAACATTTTTTTTATCATGTCTACTGATCATCATCATGTACATATCTACTGTTCGACTACATCCCTTCCATACATATTGTAAGTTTAAACGTCTGCCGTTTGTCTGTATGTATTTATATTCGCTTATAACTCATGAACGGATCAACCATTCGCTAGCAGCTCTGCCTATGTATTGCGACATATCTCCGACAGCTTATCAGGCTATATAGCATAACGTCATTATTCATATGAGCTGAGCAGTGGGACCAATTTAGTTAACTATCATGTGATATACTCGAAAACTACTGAACCGATTGACATCGAGTTATTACCGAATTTACCGCTAGCTGAACCGAGGGCACACTATGTCATACATAAATACAATATAACATACACGCTGTACAATCGTGGTAAACATAGTAATCGGCGCTGTGCTGCAAGAGCTCGGGTAAAATACAGTACAACACCGACCACCACGTTTAGGAACAAGAAAATTATCAGCAGCTAGATGGCACGAAGACAGTTACTTACCTACCTGCATGACAAGTAGGACCGTCCCAATGTGAGAGGTGGCTATGCTGTCGCCGTTTAACACGGCATATTCTCCTTATCCCTTAGTCGTCTTTTACTACATGCTCGTGGAGAGATGTTCGCCATTAAAAAAACGGACAACCAAAAACTCAATTATTAATTTGAGAATTTTATTTAGATTTTTAAAGTAAAACACATGAAATGTTAAGAAAGAAAGTTTTATTCATACTTAAGTCACAACATAAACAAGTCATCATAGTACAAACAAATCAATATATCTTTTAGGACCCGCCGCCGCCGCCGCCCGTCAGCCATTGACTTATATATTCCGTCAGCCCCGCCACCTTCCTTCCCCCACCCAAAGCGTGCGCGTGCCTAGCAATAGCTTATAGAAATATTGCCGTATTACCGGGCGGGAAATTAAAAAACCTGGTCATATTTTTTTACCGGGCAGGGGCTTCGAAAACCGGACTGTCCGAGCCAAAAGCGGACATCTGGCAACCCTACGCAAATGAAGTCAGCCCTTTACCACTCGGTCCCGAGCCGCTCGTTCATCTCAGTCCTAACTTGTTGAACCATTGAGATGTCTGTCTATACGAGTAGTTTCAGTTCGATCAGTTCGTACCTCCTCGTACTGAGAGCAATGCCTTCAGTTAGGAGCGACCACTGACTTCTGTTGCAGCAGTAGCAACGCTGGACTGCATTGAACCATACATTTTTCTGACGAAAAGAAATTAACACCTGCTGATTCACCGTTCGAAACCGGTGTAAAACTGTAGGTCCCTTCCCTTGCCCCTTTACTGGGTGGTAGGCTCAAATTGTAGCCGACTGGGATAGTACCACCGTACTGGATGTAAGATGGCCGCATAGCAGCCTCGGCTGTGTTCTCCTCTAGTCCAGTATAGCCAGCAATCCAGGGAAACTCCGATGTGGCACCTACCTTCTCGGAGGTAATATTGGTAGTAACAATGTAATATGTATATAAATAAATAAATAAATAAATAAATAAATAAATAAATAAATAAATAAATTGGCTGGTCGGAGCATATGCTTTGGCATCTCCGACTCAGCCTCACATACAGGATTATATATTTAAAAAGAAGTTTACATAGTGCGCACACTGTACGGGTTATTAGCCAGTGGCTATATCAATAACTTTATGGATTGTCACCATTTTGGCGCTGATAACAGTAGTGAGCGCCCCGGGAACTACATTTGACAATTAGTGCAAAATGCGTTTGTGTCGTTAGGAGCGTCCGTGTCTATTATTAATAATCAACTTCAAATAAAATTGAAGAAGGTTCTCAATTCGTCGGAATCTTTTTTAATGTGTTTTTAGCGATATTTCTTTACCACTTCGAACGATTTAGATAACTAGTTTTTTGACGTGTAAACGTCTAATAAATTGATGAACACCGGCTGCACGCACGAAACCGTGTCACGTTCCATCTGAGCCTGTGCGTGTAAGCGAGAGCGCGTAACAACCGATAGAGAGGCACAATCGGCCCAAGCGTCGGCTTGTAAAAGTACCAGGGCCGCAGAAAGTAAAAGGAGGTTACTCGTACCATAATATCTGGCCGGTCGGAAAAGATTTCAAATTTAGAATATTCATGAAACAAGGGTTGTATAACGTTATCACGTAAAACTATCGTCCGTAAACCAACTTTACAGACAACCAATTTTTTTATTATTATAAAGGGGTTAAATGAGCTTAGGTGTCGGCCCATATAAATTTGGTCAAGTTCTGAATATAGGATCAATGAGAAAATCATCAAACTCTTAAAGCTTGAGCATGTGCATGACATGTCCTATCTCCGCATGACTCGTCGCAGAGAGACTCAGTACCCTTTTGTTGTCGACATTGGGCTTTTGAGAACCCACCGGTTCTCTAAATCGTTTCTTTTTCGCACCGCTAGAGTGAGGAACTGTCTTCCGGCGAGTGTATTTCCTGAATCCTTTAACCTGGGTGTCTTCAAGCGTCGTATTAACGGGCTAGACAACCTAGCAACAGTCCGCAAATCTGCTGGCATGGCACCTAACTGAGCGTGGTTTCGCGAGGAGAGGTGATTGTGGCTCTGTCGACTGCTCCATTGGTCTCTCGGCACAGCCACCCATGCTGGTTTACATAAAAAAAAAGTAGGCGAACAATTCTGTACCACGCCAACCGATTTCGATGATTGTTTTTATGGTGGAAAGGAGGTACTTCAGGGGTTGCAATCGGTTTTTAACTAAAACGAGTTATGGAGACTAGAGATTATATTTTGTAAATGGTTCGTGTGGTTCAATCATGTTTGTGGCTTAATCTTTTCAAACGTGAGAGTGTGCGACATGCATGTTAACAAAATCTTCAGAAACATTGCACAAGTAAGTGAATTCACAACTGAAATTTATAGAAAAACTCCAAACTCACATTAGTTCCGTGGACGCTCACTACTGCGTCAGCGCCAAAACGCGACAGTCAAATCGGCACAGAAATGGCTGTCTACAGCCAGTCCAGCATGCTAGCTAGTACATAGTTCAGTGGGATGCGGTGCATACGTTCAGGAGCTCGTAGCGTAGACCAAGTTTCCGTTTAACTCGAAGCAGGGGGGGGGGGCAAGGTAGGAGGCCGGAAGTAAGAGGAAGGAACCGGAAGGAACTTGAACCAGCAGCGGCGAGTGAATTGTACCTAAGGATTCCCCACCAAATCGCCCCGCCCCGGGGGCGAGTTCCGGTGGCGACTCGACATACACAAGATTCAAATTCTTCAAATTCTTTTTTTTTATATTTTAAACTCTACCTAGTTGTTAATCAGTCAGTCAGCGTGTATGCGTCCACTGCTAGACATACGCCTCTCCAGTCCTCCCGGCCTTGGCGGTACGGAACCACTGCTTTCCGCCGACGACGTACCTTGATGTCGTCTGGTCTTCCCACACAACACTTGTCCTGTCCAGTGTAGGACAGGTTTACAGCAACGGTCGCCGTCTCTTCGGCTTACGTACCCAGCCCACTGCCACTTGAGCTTAGCCACCCGGTGTCACGTAGTTGTACAGACTCATAATGTACAGGTTTTCGGCAATGAATGGGGTCCAAGGCTGGAATCGCAACGAGAAATTGGGGATCCTTTGCGGTACTAGCCGGTTCTTCCAACAACACAAGTTTCCTCTTGTACAAAACGCAGACTATGCCGGTGATGGAGTACTGCGGGCATATCTACGAGCATCCTCAAACTCTTCTTCTTCTTTCGTTTGTTGGCGACTGTAAGTAAAGGCTGAGAGACTAAGTAATTGGAGAGCCTGGGCACAGAACCGAGCTATCCAACTTGTTCGTGACCCGAAACTTAGAGTGCCCAGGATTCATAGGAAATCCTAGTACTGGAACGAGCCTAGAAAATGTTCTAGGCTTCCACCGCCTGTGTGCAAAAATAAATTATTAATATTGTAGTTTAAAATAAACAATACACTTACCAAGCAAGTTATTTGGTGTCTCGGGGGGGGGGGTGAACCATCACCCCCCCCCCCCCCCCCCCCCCCCCCCCACCCCACCCTCGGCACGTCTAGCTGATCTGAAGAATCTCTGACAGATGTTTTTTTGAGTTGAATATTATAAATTGCGTGAATGTTTTATTCGCGGAATACGTTTTAAACTTCCTTTCACACTCTGAAATGTCTGTATCTTCAAGTCGATTTTACATACTAGAACGAGACTTCGTCGAAAATGCAAAGCAATGCAAAATCATCGTCGCGAAGATTAATTTTCAACGAATTTTCCTAAATGAAAATTCAAAGTAGAATAGACTCTCGTGTGCTCTCGTTATAGCAGACAGTTGAAAACGGCAGGCAGGCACGTGGAGTTCTCTCCAGTTTCATTGCATTCGTTCCACAAAGAAAATAGAGAAGAGTAGGTACAGGAGCGCTTATCGTGTGATGCGCGGCAGCGTGGTAGCGTGGTAGCGTGGCAGCGTGGTAGCGTGGCAGCGTGGTAGCGTGGCAGCGTGGTAGCGTGGTCGGCGGTGAGTCGAGGTCGGCAGGTCGAGGCGGCTGAAAATGAGCTCCGGATGCGATCCGCCATCAAGAATACACCGGACAAAGTAGAACCGGCCGAGGAGGACGAGGGCGGGGCTCGCGAGGGGCTGCTCGCTATAAATATTGCACTTTTGGCTGTCCGAAGACTCGAGTTATGAACGTGAAAATATAGTCATATTTTAGTGCGTATTTTAGTGGAAATAGGTCACAGCACAGGGCACATCCACACTGTACGTTATATATCAGACGACCGACGGTGCCTCTGGAGACGAACATGAAACAGACAGCCTCGGTAGCTCGGTGCTGCGATGCATGGACGTTCGTTCGACGAAGTTAAACGCGGGAGCGGGCGCTACTTGGATTATTGACCGTGCGACCGTTACGGTTGGCCTTGGTTCGGATTCAACTTAAAACTGTTGATCCCTTCTCTTACCTTACTAGGTGGTGGAGTTTTTTGTTTTTTTTTATAGCAAGCGCGACATGTGGCGCCGAGCCACCCATAAGGTATCTACCGACGTCCATGGACATTCGGTCGCATGCGGGGGCAAACCCGTTCGGATTAATACCACCGCACTGAATGAAAGTCGCTATTAAAATTCTTCGCTTTCGTTTTCCGTCCAGTTCAGTGTAGCCGGCAGGTTTCAAGGGAATCACTGGGATGGCATCTAAGGTGTTCAGGACTGACATCACGGGTGCAGTAAGGTGACAGAGCGAGTGTACCGACCGCGTGTACCGGCCGCGCGACGCAAGCGTTGTAATTACACTTTTCTCCTCTGAAACAACTCGACGTATATTTTCTTCATGTTCGAGAAATTCCGCAAAAAAAATTCCCGAAGTGTAGAAATACTTGTGCGCCGCCGCCGCCTCCGCGCCGCGTCGCCCTTGTGCATTGATGTGAAATACGTGGATCTACAAATTGTTTTATGTACCGTGTTCAATATCACCTCCGAGAAGGTTGAAAGTTGTCCAGCGAGCAATGGAGCGAGCCATGCTGGAAATATCGCTACATATACTACATATAACGCTACTATACAAATATCGCTAATCAGTGGTTCCGTATCGCTGAAGGCCGGGAGGACTGGAGGAAAATTGGAGAGGCGTATGTCCAGCAGTGGACGCTTACACGCTGACTGACTGACTGACTATAAAAAACACTAAACACCCTAAAAAAAATTAAACACCGCAACATTACTTAAAAAAGAAAAAAAAACAAAAAAAAATTTGAGGGATTCGAACCCATGGTCAAAAAATACAAATCCTACACTCTTACCACTGAGCCACGAAATCACATAAACGACCAAACGAATATCGGATTCCCTTGGTTCGCTTTCGGCTTGGGCCGATTGTGCCTCTCTATCAATTGTTACGCGCTCTCGCTTGCACACACAGGCTAAGATGGAACGTGACATTTTTTCGTGCGTGCAGCCGGTGTTCATCAATTTATAAGACGTGACGTTATCACGTCAAAAATACTTGTGCCCACATTAATATATTAAGGGATGTTGCCATTTTTTTCGAATGTGGAAGCGAATCTAGTAGAGCTAGCATCACTGTCAGAGCCGATGCTATGACGGCTCATGAAAACGTTCGAGTGATTTACAGGCGAAATTTACAGGCCGGCTAATTAGATCGAAGGTCAACTACTCTCTACTATCGATCGACGGCAATTAGATCGACAGATATCGATCTAACTAGTAGGACTTCTGACACTGACCGGGTGCATAATGTCTATTTGCGTGCACCAGACACACGTCACTCCCACATCTCAAAGGCTAGAAGGAATAAAATGCCTTAAGGCATTAAGCTTGCCTTTTGTACAAAATAAATAATAATTTCCCTTAATTTATATATGGCTGATGATGGGGTACTGGTGCTATTGCTTTCGCAACTTAAATATGTTTGTAACTGAAGATTTATTTATACATAGCGTCACGCCTGTTTCCCAGTGGTACCCACCCAGTAACCAGGGTAGGCAGAGACAACGGATCTCCGTTAGTCAGTTATTTAGAACGTTTTTATTCTAGGTGAAAGATATTATAATCAACAGATACAAAAACACAATATCATATACTAAAATAATTAATTACCTACAAAAGCTACGCTGTACGTATTTCCGACAAAGCCTTAGTATCTACTTCATTCAGTTCTAGCTAAGTTGACACTGTTACAGATAAACCACCGTTTACGAAGACACCTCTTCGGTTCGTCGACTCACTCCACCGTCAACCTACTGCGTGTCGACCTTACGTCGCTACTTCCTTCCGCAGGTGGCAGGCGAGGGCTGAGGACGGCGAAGAAGAAAGAAAACATGATTTATTTGCTGGTCAAACTTAAGCTCTCGTTTTACTCGATATTAAAAATACTTCGCTCGTCATAGAACAATACACTCACCGCCTATCACAGGTCAAATATTTTATTTATTTTGCCCAATGACCGCACAACGATAAGAATAACGCATTATTCAGTATGGTTCGACATAAATTTTTATTTGTCCCTGTCTGTCTTGTAACTGAATCACCTTCCCGCATACCTTGTTAAACAAATAAACGGAAGCGGCGAGTTGGCAATTATGACGGTGTCCTATAGGTGGAAATAGTATTTCAACCTTAGCATTTCCGAAATACGCTTATGGACAGTGTAGACCAATCATAACTATGATACACGGTGTAAGAATAATGTACAATTAATAAGACAAGCTTTATTTGTAATAGTGTTAGATTTTATAATAAACTGTCTTCTAACATAAAACAATTAGATGATAATCATTTTAAACAAAGAATTAAACAAATGTTAATTGAAAAGAGTTATTTATTACACTGTTAAAGATGCTTTAGCTGACCATAATTTTATCTGAGAATCTGACTACTGTTTTTCCCACTAAATACATAACTTGACAATTGGATACATACTGTTACGAATTGTTCTTGAATTTACTTGATATATTTAAGTATCAAATTGACGATGGCACTATACACCAGATATAGGTAATGTAAATAGGCAGTGTGGTCAGATTCTTCAGTTCATGTTTAGGCTGTAAGTATTGATGCTCTTGTGAGCGGTAGTATGGGTTAATTATTTGTAAGTTACTATAATATAATAATTATTACAAGGTACTAACAAAACATTGTGACTTGCAAAGTTTGTTTGTCAGTTGTTCTTCGCATTGAATTTAGAACTGGCGGAATTTTCGACATATCCAAGGTTCACCCATAGGTTACCTACCTATGGGTGAAATTATACAATCTATCTACCTATATCTATCTATACATATAATAAAATCGTAGACGTACCGTGTCTGTACATTAACTATTTTTGAAAAACAATAATAGGGAGATGGAAGGATATGAGGAAGGAGATGATAGGATAAGTAATAGAACGTAAACATATAGTTTTTGAAATTTTTGTCTGTTTGTCGGTTTGTCGTTCGTTTGTTCGCGCATAACGCAAAAACCACTCATTGAATTCAAAATCTAATTACTAGAAAATATGAAGCTTTATTCTGAGTAACATTTAGTGTTTATTTCATCAAAATCAACCGCCAGAATCAAAAGATATTAATTTTTTTAGTTTAGTTGGAAAGCATCTTATAGCAACACGCCACCGCGCCGCAGCGCGCCGTGTCGCGGCGGCGGCGGCCGGCATCGCGCGAATCTTTTGTTTAGTGTCATGGAAAAGAAACACGGCTGTAGACTGGTGAGGGTGAAAAATGTCATGTTTGCAGTTTTTATGTTTTTATAATTTATATTACTTAATAAAAAAACACATATTTTTTTATGATATTTCGACAAATTTGTCGTCTCCCGTCCCGTCCGTCTCCAGATAAAATTGTTTATATATTTAATAAGTCAAATAACGAATTATAGATGGCGCTGTTGTCTGGTAATTAGATTTATGAGTTCTTTCATCCTTTCATTTCATTTTTAGGGTTCCGTATTCGGTACGGGACCCTATTACTAAGTCTACGCCGTCTGTTTGCCTGTCTGTCCGTTCGTCCGTCTGTCTGTCCGAGGGCAGTATCTCTTGAACCGTAATAGGTAGCCCGTTGAAATTTTCACAGAATATGGGTTATTATGACCGATATAACAACAAATAATAAAAATAAGAAAAAGCAAAAAAATCACGGGGTTCCCATAGAAGAAACCAAAAAGTGCATGCGTGCGCGCCATCTACCGAATAGATTATGAAGCATTTTAACTAATATGAAGCATTTCATAACCAGCCATAGAAGGCGTGAGTGGCGCTAGCCATGACATGGCGATATGGAACCCTCGGTAGCTCAGTGGTGCGGTCGGTCGAGTGTTGATAAGCAACCCTGAGCGCGTTGAGTACTTGGATGGATGACCGCTCCACCGTTGGAGGCTGACCGTGGTTCGGATTCCACGTTAAACTGTAGGTCCCTTCCCTTCTTACCTTACTAGGGGGTGGGGTTTATCCCGCCCGGGTTGGTACCACCGCACTGAATGAAACGTCGGTCGAAACGGCTATGTAAATAGTTCGTGTTTTCTGCCCAGTTCAGTGTAGCTGACATGAAATGAAGGGAAGCACTGACATGGCACCTAGCTCACCCGGTGTTATGGGCTGACATAGCGGAGATTGTAGGTGATGTAGCCAACCGTATCACTTTCCATGAAAAAAAAACTTTTTTTATGTGGGGCCACGAAATCTGCTGAACTCTGAAGTGGACGTGGTCGTGCCTTAGGCTTCTGTGGACTGCGGAGACTGAAGATGAAGGCTTCTGTGGGTTGCGAGGCTGAAGATGAAGACCTCTGTGGGCTGCTGAGACTGAAGATGAAAGCTTCTGTGGGCTGCGGAGACAATGATAAAGGCTTCTGTGGGCTGCGAGGCTGAAGATGAAGACCTCTGTGGGCTGCTGAGACTGAAGATGAAAGCTTCTGTGGGCTGCGGAGACAATGATAAAGGCTTCTGTGGGCTGCGAGGCTGAAGATGAAGGCTTCTGTGAGCTGCTGAGACTGAAGATGAAGGCTTCTGTGGGCTGCGGAGACTGAAGATTGATGGCTTCGGAGGGGTTTCGGTGAAGCGTTGCCTATGAGCTCTGCTGAGCACGAGGACCGCAGGGGCCTGCTGTGTCAGCTGGTTCCTTCTTTGAGTGGAGCTTCTGCATAGGCGCTCCGGAGAGTCCGGGTATCACAGTGGGAGGTTGCTGAGACTGTGTCAGTTGTCCGATGAATCATCAGATCGAAGAGAAGCCACCTGCAATCTCGCTGAGGAGGAGGACTTCCAAAGTGGAGTGGCTACAACCTGTCCCTACAACGAGTTACAGACTATTATATCAACATCTGTCGTGAATCGAGGAGTTCACCAGATATAGAACTATTAAGAACTTCACCAAGGAGCATAAGAAGAATTAGTATAAATATATATTTAAGTATTAAGAAGAGAAGGCTGTGACCTACTGATTGGTCACTGTCATTGGTTCGGTAGCAGGCTTAGATCGAGGTTGAGTTGCTTTTCGCACGGCCAGCTATACGTGATTCTTTCCCGTATTAGTAATTCTAATAGTTTATATGCACACATTCCTGGAAATTCTACTTCTAATGTAGTTTACAGAGAAGCGTTATTGTAGATTATAAATTACCATTGGTTGCGATTTCACTTATGTAGGTCGAATCAAGTCTATAACCTGCCCAATTAAAAAACACCAAAACTTGAATCATCTAACGAACGGACAGACAGAGTCACGTTGCGTTTTATAACAGGCTGAGAAAGATCAAGTCCACGCGGACGTAGTCGCGGGCACAGCTAGTAAACAATAAGTGTGGCTTCGTATTCTTCTTCAGCGGTTAAACGATTATTTGTATTCTGTTCCGACCGGCGCGGCAGTAGCGGCGAAGGCGGCGGCGGCGGCGCGGCGCGTCCGCCGTCACTACAGATTGTACATAATTGTAGACGGTGCCTCCTGCCTGAAGGCTCGCCGGTGATTTATTCAGCAATGTAGGAGCGGAACGGACGGGGCGGGCGGGCGTGTGTGCCGGGTCGCGCCGCCGCCGCCGCCGGTAATGATGTAACAAGGGGCCGCCGTTACACCTACACCGCGGCGCGGGTTACACCACAGATCAGGGAGTGTAGTGTAGATCAGCGGCTCTTAAATAGTGGCACACGTACGTGTACCCCCAGGGGTACGCAGGCACAAGAGGAGGGGTACGCGTGGGCAAACCTCTGCAATCTTAAGTGAAGAGATATGTGCCCACTTTTCTCATTAGTGAAAATTATCCACTCTAATGAATTGTTGATTGGGACCTATTTCGAATTATACAGGATGTTCGGCATATCGACCGACAATTTTTTTTTTGTAGGTAAGTGGGGTCATTTGCAACGTTTTGACCCATGATACCTTTTGTCAGATGTCACGAGGTATCGAGATACGATTTTTTTTCTTCATTTTTGAAAATTACCAAAATCCCAGCTTTAAACCCTTGTAACTTTTTTGTTTATGATTTTATCAGCACGAAATAAAAGAATTTTAGGATGTATCCTTGTTCTAGAAAAAATATTATTTGATGAAGTTAATACCATGAAAAGGTCTTATGACCTCCCAAATTTCCGAGAACGAGTAAAAATATGGCAGAATCTTAATTTCTTAATTCATTAAATAAAAAACTAACAGCAATTGATAGCTTCATTTTCTTTTAAAAAGTTCGTTAGTTTACGCCCTTTCCAACGGTATACCACATGTCATACAAATAATTCACTATGTGGTCAAAATTAGGCACAGAGACAGAACAGAACGACAAAATTAGGGATAATTTGCAAGAGTGCCCGCGCGACCGGTACATGTTCTAAATTTGAAAATGCTCCCGAAAAAGCTCTCAATACGGGAATCGGGTGCCCGTGTTAATGCGGCGGGTGGCCGGCGCGGCGCAGTCTTGTCTCCTGACTTTTCATCTAAAGGCCCAAGGTTCGAGTCCGGCCGAGTTAGTAGCCAAGAAACTAAATGTACGAGGTCAGTCCCCTCGACTTACAGCTGTTTTACACCGTCTCCGAACGTATGTACCTTTATGTTCTTACCTCCATACTCGATACGTCGAAACGGCTATGTAAATAGTTCGTGTTTTCCGTCCAGTTTAGTGTAGCCGACATGAAATGAAGGGAAGCACTGACATGGCACCTAGTTCACCCTGTGTTATGGGCTGACATCACGGATGTTGTAGGTGATGTAGCCAACCGTGTCAGGTTCCATAAAAAAAAAAAAAAAAATACTGGGACGCCCTCTTCTCGAAATAAGCTTGGGCAGTTTACTCCGAAGATGTTTCAACCGTTAGGTTAGGTTATATAGGAGTATGTAAAGCAAAGTCGCAGCTAGATGTAGGCACATAGTTATGTCGGTGTCGGTAAGGTAATGTGAAAACTTTTCTATTCGCAGCCTGCAATTTGTCACCGGCCGGGAATGAGAGGCTTCCTATCTGACGCTCGTCGTGACCTCGTTATTTATTAGCTAAAGCCAAATTCAGCCGAGTATAATGCGGCGGGCGGGAGACGCCATTTGTCAGGTGAGCTGTCATCGCCGGGGCGGGGCGGGGCGGCGCGCGGGGCACAACAAGCTCTCCTGAAGGAATGCTGGGCTGCGTCGTGGTCGAGATTGTACTGCTGGATCTAGAGTCGAATCATTTCATTCAATTATTTTGACGTAAAATAAGACTCTAGTTTCAGGTTTTATGAAATGGCTGTAAACTCGATATTCGAAAAATGGAAATGACGTATTAAATAAAATTGAATTATTTTTTACTCACGACGAAACGAAAATGGGAGCACTGCTACCTTAGCAGTCATGTCGTTTGAAAAACCTCCCGCGATTATTTAAAAAAGCTTGTAGCATTTAAACGTATTGAATTTAGTAAGCCGAAAACAAACAATAAAGTTTTATTTCAACAACGTCTGGTCAGAGTTGAAAAGTATATTGTAAACAAGGAAAGGGTGTGTGCGTGTGTTTTTCTAAACGGCTGAAACGAGTTCGATGCATTTGTTTTTTTTTTGTACTTGAGTCGTGGTGTACCTCGGTGGTGGTACATCACGGGGGTGGTGTACCTGAGGGTTCTTCTATATCTGGTGGAAATCGATGCAGCCGTTCTCAGTGTCTTCCGCTCTCAACACTGTCTACGACTCGATCTACGAAGAGATATCAAGCTGTGTTCTCTACTCTAGCAGCTGGAAACTTATACACGCCCGGGAGGCGACTACATATTTTTATATAAACTGACACGACTTGACACCTACAACAGCCGTGATGTCAGCCCATAAGCACCTTGGTGAACTGGGTGCCATGTCAGTGCTTCCCTTCGGTCGTGCCGGCTACACTGAATCTGAACACGCGAATTATTTACATAGCCGTTTCGACTATACTTCATCGATGCCCATACTTTAATTTAGTGCGGTGGTATCGACCCAGGCGAGTTAAACCCTACCACCTAGTAAGGTAAAAAGGGAAGGGACCTACAGTTTTACGTAGAATCCGAACCGCGGTCAGCCTCCAACGGTCGAGCGGTCACCCATCCAAGTATCCACATACACAACGTCACGCCGCCGCCGCGGGGTCGGTGCCAGGGTCCTGCCTGCACGCGTCTGCCGCCTCATCCACTCCTACAATATTCTTCCCACATGCTCGGGTTGATGCGTGATTGACTTGTAGTGTAAACTAATCGAAAACTAACAAACATTTTAAATGCATCTAAATGTTATTGCCAATGTTAACCGGTAATTTTATAAAAAAAAATTGGTTATTAGGAAGTTAGAGTTAGTTAAGTTAAGTTAGAGTCCACCTCACAGCTCCCCACTCTTCCGAGCGTTATTATCTTCGTCTTCATAAAAAAAAATCGAAAGCCTAATACGATAGCCTCATCGCAACGACGACGCTTTTCGATAAATTTATTAAATGTAAAATCTGTAAATGTACACAACGTGCGTCGCGCGCCGCACCGCCCCGCCGCGCCCCGAACCGCGAGCCCTCCAGCATAGTTAAACCACACAAGTTAGCCGTCTTCATACAAACGCGCCGATTTCGCACTCACACAAGCGCGCGCCTGCGCACGCTGTCTGTACACAACCACTACATGCATTCTCACCTTCCCTCGCGAGTAGTCAGTAATGGTCGCCCAGCACTCGATTTTTGAAGTGAAATCTTTATCGGCGCTTGGCATTTATTTCAAAATGAATGTAGGGTTCCGTAACAAATGCATGTCTGTCCGTTCTACAAAATTTAACATTTATTTCAAAATTAATGTAGGGTTCCGTAACGAATGCATGTCTGTCCGTTCTACTAAATTTAACATTTATTTCAAAATGCATGTAGGGTTCCGTAACGAATGCATGTCTGTCCGTTCTACTAAATTTTACAATTTTCAACCAAGGTCCTCCAACCGGTTATTTTATAATAAATACTTTTATGTTATTTATTATGTTTATTATGTTATTTTATAATAAATACTATTAACGTGTTACGGGTTCCGTAACACGTTTATGTCTGTCCATTCTACTAAATTCTGCAAAAATGAATGAAGGGTTCCGTAACAAATGCATGTCTGTCCGTTCTACTAAATTTAACATAATTTTTTTTTATTTTTTATTTTTGTTCTGTTATATTTTACCATGTGGGGCCGGTACTTAAAAAGAATAGCCCCACTGCATCTCTCCCCGTACATGTCGTAACAGGCGACTAAGGGATAAGAACGAGATGCCGATGCCGTGCTAAAGGGCGACAGACTCACCACCTCTCACCTTGGCACGGTACTTCCACCGAGGTGGGTCTTTGTGCCGTACTTGCTGCTCGATCGGTTGAATCTTGTTGGAATGCTTTGCGGAACTTGGTGGTCGGTGTTGTGCTGTAATTTACCAGAGGTCGTGCAGCACAACACCGATTACTCTGCTTACCCCGACTGCCAGGATGCGTGGCAGTCGGGGTAACAGCAGTGCGTGTTTTTATTGACTCTCTCTCTCTCGCTCTCGCTCTCGCTCTCGCTCTCTCTCTCTCCCTCTCGCTCTCTCTCTCGCTCTCTCTCTCACTCTCTCACTCTCTCACTCTCTTACTCTCTCACTCTCTCACTCTCTCACTCTTTCTCTCTCTCTCTCACTCTTTCTCTCTCTCTCACTCTTTCTCTCTCTCTCTCTTTCTCTCTCTCTCACTCTTTCTCTCTCTCTCTCACTCTTTCTCTCTCTCTCTCACTCTTTCTCTCTCTCTCACTCTTTCTCTCTCTCTCTCACTCTTTCTCTCTCTCTCTCACTCTTTCTCTCTCTCTCACTCTCTCTCTCTCACTCTTTCTCTCTCTCTCTCACTCTTTCTCTCTCTCTCTCTCACTCTTTCTCTCTCTCTCACTCTTTCTCTCTCACTCTTTCTCTCTCTCTCTCACTCTTTCTCTCTCTCTCACTCTTTCTCTCTCTCTCAGTCTTTCTCTCTCTCTCACTCTTTCTCTCTCTCACTCTTTCTCTCTCTCTATCTTTCTCTCTCTCTATCTCTGTCTCTGTCTCTCTCTCTGTCTCTCTCTCTATCTCTGTCTCTATTTCTATCTCTGTCTCTCTTTCTATCTCTGTCTCTTTCTCTATCTCTCTCTCTTTCTATCTCTCTCTCTCTCTTTCTATCTCTCCCTCTCTTTTTATATCTTTTTCTATCTCTCTCTCTCTCCCTATCTCTCTCTCTGGAATTGCATTTCCACCATAATGCTCACTACCTGTCAATTGTGTTAGTGTTGTGAGTTGTGACATCCCTGGTGGCTCGGCGCAGCGTAGGTAGTTATTTTAAAAATTGGCTCCAGTTATCTTACTCGTCTCATTTTACTATGCCTCCAGTAAGTAGTCAGTACTACCACGTACTACGCGTTGAGTCAGTAGTCACCACTAATGTTATTGCTGTGTTGCTCTGCGCTGCGCCGCCGCCCCTCCGCCGCCTGGCCGCCGCCGTGATGGTGCGCTCCCAACTCCCTACTCATTCCCTATTCATCGCCTCGTCATGTTGGATTTGAAGAGCTCGCGCAACTGCCGGCCCAGGCGCACGCACTCTCGCGCAAGTAGGGTTGCCATTTCAAAATTTAAAAAGTCTTGACAAAAAGCCGGTCATTTAAAAAAAAGTCCAGACATTTTAGTCACAAAAAAATAATAAATCCTACCAAGCTGATTATTTTATGTTTAGATGACTAGTTGAATTACTCGTATGTAGGTAGTTTAATAAAGATTATAGAAGGAAAGTAATTTAATGGGAAAATTAAGCATTCAATTCATTTTCCAACCTTCATTTCCATCGTATCTCAATAATCCGGACAAATTAAAAAGCCGAACAAAGTGCGGACAGAAGTCCAAAGTCCGGACATGTCTGCACAAATCCGTACGGGTGGTAACCCTACGCTTAAGGGACACGCCGCCGCCTCCAGCCGCTCTGCCGCCGCCGGCTACGCGCCTCCTCCGCGCCGCCGATAGCATTATGTATGATGATAGGTGACTTCTTCAATCTTGAATAGTTTTTGTTTCAGCCAAAATGACGCGTTCAATAAAACTTTTTTTTTTAGTATTTCTGTTCAGACTACGCACAACAAACAAGTCTATTTTCAGCCGCTCATTCATTCGTGAACAAGCGTGTGTGTCGTATCGTAGACTAACCATTTGGTGACAAGGCTTGATTGTAGTGTACTGTGCTGTATGCAAAGAGTTTGTATGTACGTAATACAAACTCTTTGGCTGTATGTGATAAAAATGTACACGTGCGGTCCCATATCTTAGAACATTTACAATTATTGTAGATTCTTCAAGCTAAATATTATTAGACTCTCTATCCACTATAATAATTATACGCACGTGGGCGCACTCGGTGTGTGTGCAACCGCCTTTAAGTAGTTTCTTTGGAGGTTTGAAATGCGTGCTGCGCCGCACCACTCTAATTTTATATCACCCCTGCTATGCATACAATAGATTTCATAGGTTTTTATATACTTTTTATTTCTTCTCATTTTTGTAGGAAAATCTAAGGTGCTGAAACACACTGCTACACAAGTAATTTTTCGCACCTGGACGAATCACTGTTACCAGTACCTGTGATACTGCCAACTTAACTAATTTTCTAGCTAGATTTAGCTGAAGATTTTGTCAAACAAATCGGCAATAATTACTTATTACATCATTACTTTGAATATCAATAATTGTTTACCTAATTATTAGGTAAATATTCAAGTTACTAATTACTAATTTAATACATGACGACTTGTCGGAAACTGGCAACACTCCAAACGTCATTGTCCTCGTCCGTTTTGTTATCTTATTATTATGTGCGAAAGGAACACACGAGGCTATCTCCCCGTTTTCCTAATGCGTTGGGCGGTTCGAGCAAAAATAATCTTATTGAGTATGTTATTAGGTTAAATAGTTTTTGCTGTTAATTCTTCCAGTTACTCGGTAGAAAGTTTGAATACGCATGGAGTTGGGGAAGATTTGAATACGTCGTTGCTTATTTTTCAATTGCATCTAATTTCCTTGGTGTTGCGCGTGTTGCACTCACCCACGCCACGCCACGCACCGTGCACTTCGTGGTGTTGCATGCCTACAATAAAGTTCACGATAAATGCTGCTAGCGATTGAGTCCCTTCGTAATGTCATAATTCGTGTAAGCATCATTTATAATTTGCCCAAGTGAATGAGGAAAATATTTAAGACAATGTATCTGTAATTTATTGATCTCAAATAAGTTAAATTAAAATACAATAAGAACTACCTAATAAACATAAAAAAGCTACTCTAGAGTTCGGCATGTCGGGAATGTGCCCATAACGCTCGCAGCATTCCCTCTCTGCACTGCGAAGCTTATTCTCTCCCTTAAAAACTTTTCCGAATTTTAAACGCTGGTTGTTTCCCCAATTTTTTTACCTAAAATATGCACAAGTGATTAAGATAAAAAAACTCTTTCATACCTAGAAGCCAATTTACTTCCCACTCGGAGTAAAAAAAAAAAGAAAATGTCAGTTGCATTTGTTTACCCGCGCTCAAACAAAATGACGGCGCGGGCGGCGGGGGCGGCGCGCAGGCGCGGAGGAGGCGGCGGCGCCGGGCGCCCCCGATGCGTGCACCTAATACGTGTACCTATTGGCGGCAAAATGAAATAAGTAAAATTAAAAATACATAAATTGCGACACAAACGGTGATTATTTTACTTTCTGGCTGAGCTTTTTTTAACCGCAGCAGCCGTCCGGAGCGGCGCGGAGGGGCGGCGGCGAGGGGCGGAGGCGGGGGCGGGCGCGCTTTTGTCTCCGCGACGCGACCCACTGCGTGGCCGAGCTAATCTACTTTTGGATGAGTTTTGTTACGTGTCGCTCGGAATGTCATTGGATTTATAAATAAAAGTCAGCTCCAGGCCAGAAATAGGTGCGACAGGTTCTCCAGGCGCGCCCGAAATAACGGACTGGACCGCTCGAACAATATTATTGTCTCCGTCGCGTCGGCGGGGGCGGCGGTGCGGCGCCGCGGCGGGGGCGTCGTGCGATGCGACGACTGATTCCTTGACAAAAGTCAGCGGCGGGTGCACCTCCGCGACCGCTCTTCCGCTCCCCGCACGCTCGCCGCGCCCGCTCCGCTTCCTCGCTCCGCGTGTTGAGCCGTGAGCGCCGCGACTCTTGCCGCGAGGATGGAGGATGTGGACACGCAGCAGTTTTGCTTACGGTGGCACCATCACCAGGTAGGTGCGTATTCGCCGCAGCCGGCGCCACCACACACGCCGCCGCTCGCTCGGCACCACCCAGGTACACTTCCGGTTCCTCCGAGCTTCTACCACAGCATAGAACGTTCTGCGCTGCGCTCGCTGCACACTCCCACCCGCTCCCCGCCCGAAACGCTGCCAACCTCGCCCGCTGTGACGCCTCCGCATCCGCCCGCACGCACTCCTTATTCAGAATGTATCCATAGACGACTCTCTGTTCCGACCTTATGTTCTGACCTTATGTTCGTTTTCTAAATTCAAATTACAACTGCAGCGTCGTCGTGGTGGTGAACGTTCTTTTTCTGAATTTGAAAATCGAAGTAAACTGACTCGAAAACGACGCACACGTTCAACACAAACAAACGAGGTAGGTATACTCTCGGTATAAACTCACCAAATGGGAACCTATTCCGTACCTTTCTACATTTCATAAAGCGTTTTACAGAATTATAAACAACTTGTCCCAAAACTCAACGTCAAGCGGGAACCAGGGAGTGGCCAGTTTATGACTACCCAGGGAAAAATAAGAAAAAAAATCGGAGTCATTTGTTTTTTATGATATAAGCATTTTTTTAAACGTTGAAAAACGTTGAAAATTTCTCATACAACATTTTTAGGTAGATTAGGTAGAATTTGCAAATATAATTGTAATTTTTTTTTTTATTTGTATCCTAAATAACTCTGCTATTGATCAGTAGGTATCCCAAATAAAATCAGAATGCCTGTAGTTTTACCAAAAAAAATATTCGGTAAAAATGTTTTCTAAAAAAATAAATGACTCCGATTTTTTTTCTTATTTTTCCCTGGCTAGTCATAAACTGGCCTACTCCCTGGTTCCCGCTTGACGTTGAGTTTTGGGACACCCTGTATAGTGACCCGAAAATTGTTGTTTGTTAACTCCAATTACGAAGCCTGTCATGTCTGACTCTGAATACAATCTGAATAAGGACGCTGCTCCTACACGAGACGCGCATTAATTATATTGAAGGCACTGCACAGTGCACACACCTCACTGCACAGTGCACACACCTCGCACCTTTGTCGAAATTAAAACAGGGAATGTACGCTTCTTGTGAATAAATAACTAAGTTTAGCAATTAACCTAGATTACGTCAGAAGTTTCTAATCCAAGCTATATTTTATTAACTTAGTTACTTAACCAAATTTAATCACTACCTAAATTGAGTTTTCAGTTCGTGTAGACTTTTGGTTGTTTTCTGACCTTGATTAGCCTAGGAACTTTCCTCCAAGCCTAGGAAGGATATTGGGAGAAGAGGTCGATTTCCGGACTCTGTGAATTTGCCTTTCTCTGCCAGTTACATACTCTATATATACAGTTTGTACATGAATACATTGGATTAAAAGCGACAGTAATTAATTGTATGTAGTGCCCTAATGTACGTGGCTACCATAGACGTATATTATTTCTCTATGGTGGCTACCAATAATGGTTCAAATAATGAAGAATAAAATACATTCTCGAGTTATAAGGATAATCATATATTGATGTAAGTAACACGGTCGCCCGTAGAAACTTCGCTTTATTTATTAGGACCATCCCTATTTTACCCCCTGCAGGGTGATTTTGCGAAAATGCTAAAACACGTAATACTTTGTACCTTACCAAAGCCTAAATATGAATTTTCATATCCCTAACTTAAGAAATGATGGATTCTCCATACAAACATTAATCCCCTATTTCACCCCCTTCAGTGTTTTAGACAAAAGTATAATATGTCCTTCCACAAGATGCAGCGTAACTCTCAGCGGTTTAGACGTAAAAAGGTAACAGACAGGCAGAGTTACTTCCGAATTTATAATAAATCAATAAAGCATATTAAATAAATAAATAAATGAAATTGGGCATATACAGAATGCTAGGCATAATATGTGGCGCACTTGATTAGTTAGGGAACGAGTTAAGTTCCTAATATTGTATTGAGTTAAAAATTCTGTAAAGTTAGGTCATACTATAACCGACACACTGTTGGGACTTGTGACGAGCAAAAGGTTATTTTTATTAACCTGGATTTTTATTAGATCAAAGCCGAAGTGCTAAGCAAACAAACATAATAATAAATTATGTTTCCGTGGATTGAATAAAACCTTGTATTACCCTTGTATTGTAGTTATAAAAGGCTGACAAGCTGGTTGCGGCGTACACCGAGCTCACGATCCTCCCTACTACCATCAGTATTCTAGTATTACTGAATGCAAAGCTTTAAATCTTTGACTGAATGTGTGTTGTGTTGTCGCCGGTGTGGTGGTGGCTGCAGAGCAGCGTGGTGTCGGCGCTGGGCGGCGCGCTGCAGTCGGGCGCGCTGGCGGACGTGACGCTGAGTGCCGGCGGCAGCACTCTGCGTGCGCACCGCCTCGTCCTCGCTTCCTGCAGCCAGTACTTCGCTAGGCTATTCAAGGTACTGCGCGTTGTGTTGTCGCCGGTGTGGTGGCGGCTGCAGAGCAGCGCGCTGTGGCGCTAGACGCCGCGCTGCAGTCGGGCGCGCTGGCGGACGTGACGCTGAGTGCCGGCGGCAGCACTCTGCGCGCGCACCGCCTCGTCCTCGCTTCCTGCAGCCAGTACTTCGCTAGGCTACTCAAGGTACTGAGCGTTGTGTTGTCGCCGGTGTGGTGGCGGCTGCAGAGCATAGAGCTATTATGTAAGAGCGTACATGATATGGATAAGTACGTGGTGTGTGTTGTATGTAACTTGCAGGAGGTGTCTACGGAGAGCGGCGCGCTGGTGGTGGTGCTGGGCTGCTCCGCCGCCGAGCTGCGGCTGTTGCTCACCTTCATGTACACCGGCGAGGTGACCTGCTCGCGCCGCCGCCTGCCGCGGCTGCTGCGCCTCGCTAGGACTCTGCGCGTCGACGGACTCACCGACGCTAACGCTGTCAGTATACCTCCCCTCTTACCCTCTATTCTGCAGTCCGCTGCCCTCTTCTCGAGACATGTGTTCGTAGGTACCTAAGCACCGAGATACGCAAACAGCTAGCGTTCAAGTTCTCCTTCCAAAACAAAATCTTCCGATCGCTGAAAGTCGGCTTGATTGTTTCGACTTGTCGAAGGCGTTCAACTTCCGTTTTGATTGCTTCCAGAATGTTCCAAACATACCCACGATGGAGCTCGACGACGATAAAGACAGCGATACGAACCCAGACACGCCTCCTCTCGCTCAAACACATTCCACTGAACTCTCGCCCGAGCCCGACTGCAAACTCCTCGACATTTCCTACGACAATGACACTTCGACATCCTCGCAAGCCACGCCCACTCCAGACTACGGACTCCCGGAGCTCTCCAAAGGGTTCGGAATATCGGCGCCCATGGAGTTCACGAGGCGGGAGAAACCTCTGGATAGGATCAGCAAACTGGACCAGATCGTCCAGCAACTATATAGCACTCACAAAGACATCGCACCCAGCCTCGCGGTCCCCGTCAATCCCGGCCGACAACCTCCCAGCGTTCATCGACAACATTTATTATCAGGTGCGTTCAAAGCCGTTTGAGCAATAATAACTGTAAAGTTACCTAAGTACTTACTTTAGAATTGACGTAGAGATTTAGATGCAGCTTGCAACAGGTGTACCCAATGATATTTTAAGAAAGATACGTTGTCTATACGACATTCGGTGCTCACACACGGCACGAACTTGAAACGTTGACAGAAAGAACTATAAAGTGATGCGCCGACTCGAATAGTCTTATTCCAATTATTAAGGGAGGGAATTCAAGTTATGTGGCGGTTGGTATAACTTATAACTATACTTAGGAAGGACGACGCACGTCTAAACGCGTGCGTAATTGGTGCGCGACTAACTTCAAACAGGACTGTGGTCTTGTATTTAATGTGCCGCTTTGGGAGCTCGTATACCTAACCTATCTACCTCCTTTTTAACATATAATATCATTGGGTGTATCTATGTAATGTAATGGTCCTTGATGATGGTTATATACAATATACATGCTCAAGGGGTTAGCGTGGTGCTCATACACCCTCAAAATATTCTTCTATAAAATGAACCCTAACGTACCTAATGGTAATTTTTTCGCCGATATATTGACGGGTCATTTCAATATTTTAACGTTGACTTGCAGAACTAAGTACTTACTTACCTAATTATTTTCGCCATTACAGTTAATTTTGTATCGCCTCAACAGTCTTTTGCATTCTTTGATCACCTCAGCAGAGTGACAGACAAACTGCTTTGTGAGCTTCCTACGGCTGAAATTGTGATGGTGGGCGACTTCAACGTCAAACATAAGGAATGGCTTGGGTCCACCGTCACCGATCACTCTGGCCGGGAAGCTTACAACTTGGCCATAGCCCACGGATTGTCGCAGATGGTATCGGGATTTACACGCATACCTGACAATCCTGCGCACAAGCCTAGCTTGCTGGACCTTGTGCTGACTTCTGAACCGTGCTTCCAGTTGTTATTCCCACACACTAATCATTCATCTTAATCTATTTCATCACTGGTCTTCGTGTTTATGCTACTACACCGCCAATGTATCTGCAGCAGTTCCAGACAGTCCAGCTACCGGTGCGCCCGCGCCGACGCACGCCGCGCCGCCGCCGACGCTGTCTCGGAAGTGGCGGTTGCACTCGGGCGGAGGGGGCGGTGGCGCGCTCTGCACCATCTGCAACAAGCGACTGAGCAACCAGTACAACCTGCGCGTCCACCTGGAGACGCACGCGGGCGCGCGCCACGCCTGCCACGCGTGCCAGCACGTGTCCCGCTCGCGCGACGCGCTCCGCAAGCACGTCGCCTACAGGCATCCCGCCTCCGCTGAGCGCGCGCACAGCAACATGTAGCTCTGCACCATCTGCAACAAGCGACTGAGCAACCAGTACAACCTGCGCGTCCACCTGGAGACGCACGCGGGCGCGCGCCACGCCTGCCACGCGTGCCAGCACGTGTCCCGCTCGCGCGACGCGCTCCGCAAGCACGTCGCCTACAGGCATCCCGCCTCCGCCGAGCGCGCGCACAGCAACATGTAGCTCACTAAGTGTACCTACACTACACCTGCCACCGCTGCGCTCTCCTCCGCCGCACTCGGCGACAGATGGCCGCATAGCAGCCTCGGCTGTGTTCTCCCCTAGTCCAGTATAGTCAGCAATACTAAATCCAGTCTGGCGCCTTCTCGGAAGTGTTCGCAGCATGGAGTGGAGAAGAGATATAAGAGAGGAGCTGTTGCTCGCTCTAATATTTAGTAAAGCATGTGTTGCTAGTGCGGGGAATAGGTAGCAGGGGGAGGCACCACTTGACAGTCCACCAATCACACACCATTTAACTGCACGTCTGATCCAATGTCACGTCCACTCCGATGACGCACGCTCCCAGTTGGCGGCGGCGTACCCAGTTTGCTTAGACAACTCCTCTCTACTCTTTTCCCCTTCGTTCTAGAGACCCCCTTGCACCTCTCTGATTGTTGCGAATGCACTGATGATGTGAAATAGAGCGCGTTCCAGACGCTACCGCTATCTCTATGTCCGCAAGCACTTTGGAGGAGACAGCACTCAGCAGGTAAAGGTGGTTTTTTTCAATATGAAATAGACATCAGAAGAGCCCTCCAATCTCTAGAAACCGACGCATACACATACATACATGTCAGTTCCTAATCTCCTTACCATCGATTTATATATGCATTTCCTTTTGTTTAATATGTCGTCTCGGGACATATCAAGTTACTGGTACCGATGTGTAGCTAAATAATTCTACTTTATACTTTATCTCTTTCAAATAAACACGGCTAAGTGAGATAGAAGGAAAAAATTCTTTTGTTCGGCCCATGCAGCGGTTTGGAGCTCGCTGACAACGCGGCGGTCGATATCGACCGCTCCACAGTCAACGGGCCAAAATATACTTTATAGAATGTACGACAAACGGGTGGATTGTTGATCATTTGTGCAGTGAAAGCCCACCTCTGTACAGTCCACCACTGGACCGGACACAAGCCGAAGGTTACATTATCCGTTTTATGACAAACCCGAATTTGACCGAACTAAATGTGAATTCAAAGTCACGAAGCTTGTAACCTGTAGCAACTAGCAACACAACAAGTCATTTACGTCAAACAAGCTTGTTGGCACTATCCATTTAACTACTGTACACGGCGGCCTCCTCCTCACACCCCCATTTGGATTTTTGAAATATGTATTTGTTTATTATTATTTACTTAATTAATTAACACTCGCTCGGGACAGTTGCTATTTATAAAAGAGTCAACTTGTAAAAGGGCGTTATTACTGTGATAAGAATGTATAGAATAGTACGTACACCTACCTACCTACCTACCTACCCTACCTACCTACTACTACATTACGTATAAACATGTTGGGCTCACTTAGTATAAACATAATGTTAATTGTATTGATATGATCTCCAGATCTAGTCAGTGTTGCGAGACGCTCAATTACTTGAAGGCACGTTTTAATGTTTTGTTATTTGTTTGTAGTTATTATGAAAGAGAAAAGACATTTATGTACATTTTATTAAATTTTTCTTACATTAGATGTTAATACATACTTGACATGAGAAACTGGAAAAGACATTATTTACTATACAATAAAGAAATAAATTTTTTGTGTTTTTGAGTTTGGTTTCATTTACTTTTGAGCATCATCATTTAGAAGTATGGCAACACTTTGCCCTCGCACACTTGTGAGGGAGTTTGCGTGAACATTTTTAACCTTTTATCACTGGTTAAGAAGGATGGGGTTGTTTGTACAACCCCCCACCACCCGTGATAAGTGTGACACGGTGCTCAGTAACGCCGTCACTATCTACGCACAGTAGAAATTCTACAGTAGAATGCGTCGCTCTTGCCAGAACACAGCTGAGTGAAGATAGCAGACAGGTGTTAGTCACGGGACAACAAATTTTAGGCTGTCTCTGTTCAGCACCAACGCAACAGGGGCAGCTGCACGCTCTATCAGCTATATAGCTTCAAATTGACTTTCGGGCCTTATTTTTCCCCGACCCCTAAACCTTATCCAATTTTTTTAATTATTTTGTTTTATGGACAGTCCAATCTATGTACCTATCTTTTTTATTATTTTGATATCCAAAGTAATTATTCAATAAAATTTAATGAACTTAGTGACATAAACAAAAAAATGCAATGTTTTTTTCATTTTTAATCAAAACAATATTTTTTAACTCTGGCGTCGTATATTTAATTTAAACAAAAAAATTGGCCCCGAAAGACCATTTTGTATGGAGAAAAATAGTGACGTGACTAACCTCTGTCTGCTGTCACAACCGCTGACATGTGACATTGTATCGCTACTGCAGTACAGGACGCTATTCTGTCTCATGTAGAAATTTGTGTGTTGTACCGTTTCTAGTTGTTTGACATGAGTCATGTCAAACAACTAGAAACGTTTAGTTCATACTTACACAAATTTCTGTAGTTCTCGAATTTGAACATACGAGGACACTCTACGTCAAAAGAATTGAAACTGCTAGTTACACGGGTAATGTATTTATTGACCGGCCGTGTAAAGTACAACTTATATACTGTCGCTATTGACATAAAAACTCTCAGACGAGAAAATACTTTCGTAATTAGTACAAAAATACTGTTAGGACATTCTCAACTCCTCACCTCTGTAAAAAAACATTAAATGCATTTCACACTGCTCCGTATATATTTTTACTTGTTACTATATGATATTAAATGTAATTTAATTTAGAAAGTTGTGTCGCGTTCGAACACCACCTCGACCTCCGGCACACTCCGCTTGCGATCTCATTTCTTCTTACATAATATGGAGGACATCAAATATAATGGCGCAACTACTATAAGCTTCTTGTAGTACTTACGACCTTACGGTTTGATGTCCTCGATCATCTAAGATCGAACGTGAGGTGATACTTCTTATCATTAAATTATTTTAAAAAAAGTATAATATTTTAAACACATAAAAATATACAAAAACTATTTACTGGCAGTAGTTCTCAGACACTGAATTCCAAAAAGTCGAATACAAAAGCTACAACACGGACGAGTTGTTAGTTTCGGCAAGTAAGTGATAATAGCGGGTCGGACGCACCACCTTGAGCAAACAATAAATACGCGAAATAAATATGTTAGTACAATGTTTCCAGAGCCGGCAGAAACTAGGACGTTGACCTTTGAGGGTATGTACGGGTACGGGTGAGCAACGAGCTTTCAGGGTTCGCAAACCGGTTTCCACTTGTATTTATAGCATTTAGAGTTAGAGTTGGGGCGGAGGGTCCAGCCACCGTGCGGAACGACATGCATTCTGCTCGGAGAACGCGCTTGCTTGTGGATCGGGTTTAAAATTAATGTTTTTTGTTTGGATTCTCACAGTTTTATGTTGTTGTTTAAAAGTTAAACTGTTTTAGTATCCATTAAAACAATCAAAAAGATTAAAAAGTTTAAATTTACTGAAAGAAAAAAGGTTGACTTCACCACAAAATGCCAATGTTTTTCCACCGGCGCTGGAAACCTTTAGTTAGTAGCGTGGCGCATTCACCCACACATCCACCCACACACACACACATGCACACACCTCGCATCCCGCGCACCTGAGGGTTTATAAGCTATATGTTATTTTGTTACAAAAAATAATATAAACATGCAAACCTGTAATGCATCAACACCCCACACCCCACCCTTCCTACTCGCACGATGCATCAAAGGAAAAATTATCATTGGCCTTTTAGCGTTGGCTCCCTCGCACCAACGTGCGGCGTGACTCCGGCGGGAGAGAGGTGGTGCTTTGCGTGCCAGGTTTGCGTTAGGGAGTTCAACGCTTGGGACAAAGTTAGTCTTTTCGCCTGCCCTAGGAACACACTTTAGAAGATGTTGAAACATCACCAGATTGCAATTTTGTTTCGTTACATAAACAACAGCGCGCTTCTCGCGTCTCTCTTTTCTTTCCTAATGCACAGAACTTTACCTAGTCTGTTAAATGTAGCTTATGATAACAGCCGTCAAAGTCCCTGAAATAGTGCTGAAATCATTATAAGAATACTCAAATAGAGATTAATGTACTCTCGAGCCCTTGTGTTGCACTCGGTAAGTGATGAAATGTTGACGCAACTGTTGGCTAATGAAGTTAAACACAAGAAATAAACGTTTACTTTTAATTAACATTATTGGAGCCACTTTGACAGCTGTCATTCTAACCATCTTATGTTGGCACCACACATGGCTGTATGCACACAAATATTTGGTGAAGTGAAGCCAAGTGAAGTGCCGGCATAACAGACTACGGAGCACTAACAATATCTGGGCAGAGCTTAGCTCCGAGCAATTGCACTGTTGACCAACGCATTAAACGCCTACTACATTTGTGAACATCACTTACACTGTGTAATATACAGGTTGCCTCTTCACACCTATCACTGCCATCAATTGACAAATGTGAAGCATAAAATTCCACTCCAAAGTTGTATTTAATTTGTGTCGGTGGTGATGAAACTTGCCATTAGAAAACATTCAGCATGTACAAAATTCCTCTAGAGAGAGACCGCCTTTACATTGAGACCATATGACGTGAATGCAGTGCGGCCCACACTCTATGTATGACTGCTTTCTAGGGTATCTATGTATATTTGTTGCAGTAACAGGATAATGTAAGCTGGGTGTTCGCTGGGTGGCGAGTCTCGCCCATTCGCCAGACCGGCGCATCAACAGCGCACACGCAGCTCTCCTTGCCAAATAAAACAGATATAATTGACAACAGATATTGCAATATTGAATAGTGTCGCAGTCACACATATAGAAATGGGACGCACGCTGAACAGTTGTGATGGGCGTTGCGTTGCATTGTGTAGAGGAGCCGGTGGTCTCTACTGCTGCTGCGGGACGGTCCAGAGGCGAGTGTTGGCGTCCTGCCCCACCGACACCAGCGTCTCGTCGTCCAGCCACCCCAGCCCTGTGATCTGACTCTGCGCGTGTGCGTCTGCAACATCCAAACACACCACACTACAGCAACTCATCAACAACCTTTAAAGACACAGACACATATGGCTCTTATAGTGATTACGATGTGGGGAAGTAGGTATATAGAAACCAGTACTCACTGCGTCGCTCACTGCTGCATGCATGCAGGACCAAGATGTAAGATACCAGGAAACTAAAACTACTGCAATGAGGAAGGACCTAGAGAAATCTAATGGAAGACAATATTAAAAGACTGGACAAACATGAGCAGGGAGTAGATTTCGGTGTGGTCTTGACCCTGGATTCTTGTTCCCATAGTCCGAGGTTCGAATGGGGCTCCACGCCACGCAGTTCAGGAAGCTAGTGCAGCGGATACGTACTCTTGATGGTGATGTGCTTGCCGGGCTGCGCCACGCTCCACACGATGATGCTGGTGTCTAGGGAGCCGGACGCGAGCCGACTCGAGTCCAGGCTCCACGCCACGCAGTTCAGGAAGCTAGTGCAGCGGATACGTACTCTTGATGGTGATGTGCTTGCCGGGCTGCGCCACGCTCCACACGATGATGCTGGTGTCTAGGGAGCCGGACGCGAGCCGACTCGAGTCCGGGCTCCACGCCACGCAGTTCACTCGCGCCGTGTGGAAGCCCCACTCCTTGTTGTGCGCCAGCTGGAAGACAAAATAATCTACTTTATGTTTGTTACATGCATGCATGGCTTCGAAGATGGAGAATAAAAGCGAGCGCCACAAAGTCTGTCCACGTAACCTAACTGAGAAAAGAAAATTGTCCCCCAGTGAAACTAGGTGATTGTGTACTACCCCACAGCAATACAGTGAAATATCTAGGAATGCATATAGCCCAGAGACTGACCTGGAAGAAGCACATTCAAACAAAGAGAGATGCAATAAACATCAAGTACAGAAGTCTCTACTGGCTGCTGGGAAGGAACTCCAGATTGTCTACTGACAATAAGTTACTAGTTTACAACACAGTGCTCAAGCCGATATGGAAGTACGGCATACAGCTGTGGGGCTCTGCTAGCGAGTCAAATATCTGCTGCATACAAAGGGTACAAAACTACATACTGAAGCAAATCTCCAATGCACCCTGGTTCATTAAAAATGAAGAAGTGCATAGCCTACTCAATGTGCCTACAATAAAGGAAGAGATCAAATCGATGGCGACGAAGTACAGATCCCGATTGGAACACCACCCGAACCAGCTTGCTGTCCAACTGACCATGCCGGACTATGTCAGACGCCTAAAAAGGCGCGACATAATGGAACTAGGGAATTAAAAATATCCCTAGTATCATTCAGATGCTCATTAGAGATGCTCACGGCATCATCAACTCCGAGCGACAAACCAACACTCCACCCATCTGCTCATAGTTGATGACTGATCGCAGATTAAATATGAAAAAAAAAAACAAAAAAAAAATGTTTGTTACATATCCGCTCACACGTCCGCGCGCGCCGCGCCCGGCGCCAGCTACTCACGAACAGCGCCGCCAGAACGCCATAGGTTTGCATGCGTAAAAGTTACGAAAACTGATTGTTTTTTTTTTTAAATATAGTTTGAACAGTGACAATAAATTGACCATGGGAGTAATTTTGATAAAATTCCCTACACAGTTATCTAAAACGTATAACGCACTGACCTTTGTTTCGATTCCAGATTGTGAGTTGAACACGTCAATAATATTAAGTGAGGTTATGTTTTGTTTCCATTTCACACACACACGCGACGTGAATGGATAAAAAACTCAAATAACAACACATTCTGCATTTTGATAATTTGGTTGAAATAGTTTTCAATGCTGGAGGTAGCCACTCTCACCACTCCAGAATATCTGCAGAAATGTGAATAGATTGCACTGCAGAGGTTACCTTATACTCGTCGGTTGAGTAGAGGATGACCTTGCGGTTGGCGTCGGCGGCGGCGAGGTACTTGCCGTCGGGGCTGAAGCGCACGTCGCTCACCGCGCCCAGGTGCGCCAGCTCCACGCCCACAGTCAGCGTGCGCACGTCCAGCGTGTACAGGTGCACCTTGCTGTCACCACCTACGCTCGCGCACACACACACACACACAGATACGTGTTGCAGTTATGAAGAGCGAGGTCCCACACAGTCGGGGGCTTCCTTCCGGTCCGCTCTACTCCTGTCACCTCAGCCGGTTCAGCTTCTCTATAAAGGCCACGAGGCCGCCAGAGCGGGTTCCCGCTAGAGTCTAGCTAGAGGAATCCTACCGTAGGATTCCTGCAGGCAGTTATGCTTTACACAAGCTTCAAACTGTTTATGTTTCGAGAAACTTAATTGTTGCATACTTGGCCACTTTACTACAGACCTTTGATGACCTGGAATTGTTTTTAATGTAGTCCGGGTGGCTGAGTCACAGAGACCAGAGCACACGTTCCGACCGGCCAATATTACCTCCAAAAATGTGCTGTACCTTCGGGCTGACTAGAGGACAACTTTGTGAGTACGGTGGGTGGTACAGTTTGTACCACCTAGTGCGCGGCAAGGGAGGGTGGGTTGTGGCGTACCTCCGACGGCGACGTGGCGACTCTTGGGGTCGATGGAGACGGCGGTGGGCTCGAAGGTGAGCGGCAGCGCCGACTGCTTGCTGCCGTCCAGCACCACCAGCAGCTGCAACACCAACAACAACAACCACCTTCTCTAACTACTCTGCAGCAACACTCTTGTCTCGAGTCCAGTAGCGAGACTAGCCCAACTGCCCTACTTGACAAAGTATATAAACAGATATCCCATCACATCCTAAATGATCGCTCTCAATGACCCCTCAGCACGGCGTGAGGTGTGAGGCGTGAGACGTCCAATTTGCACTTTGTTTGGCATATTTGTTTGCAGCGCAAGGGTTAATTCTGTCGTTGGTCCAACTAAACCATAGAGGTAAGTCTATAGAGATGAAATGTGAACTGGGAAAATGGAGTAACCTTTCTTCGTCACATTTTAGTGTGTACGCTTAGATTAATATGCCTTAGATTAATTATCGGCGAAAACACGATACATGAAAGTTCTCAATGCCCACTCTATGTATATCCTATTAAATATTTAAATCTCTTTGTACGCAACAAATTACAGTATAATACTTCCTTTTAAGTAATAGATAAAATAGCAGACTTCAGATTTTCAGTTTGAAAATAATAATACATATGCATTTATCTATATACATTATTAAAATAAAATTATTATTAATGGAAGGTTAAGTTTTCTGCATTCCTTTCATAGCCCTAGTTCCACAAATTTATATTGTCTTGTGGGTAATTTAATTGGCTATCTGTGTAAATAGAGTTTTTTAATCTTACTTACTTATTTTACGAAATATTTGAGATGTCGGCAAATTTAAGCGAATTTAGCAAATTTTCGTGTGGCGAAAATGGCAGGGCAGCCAGGAAGGAAAGCTTATTTAAAAATTTGGGAAGCCTACAGGTTAAAAGCAAATAGCAGTGAGTGTAGTGTCACCTCCTTGACTGTGGCGATGATGGTGGTGCCGTCGTCGAGGATGTGGTCCATGCCGCGCGGCTGCGAGCCCAGCGCGATCACCTCCTCCCCGTACTGTAGTGACTCACCTAGTGTCAACGGTGAGACCACACCTCATATTGTATTACACGAGATACTTTATTATCTGAGCTCGGATTAACCGAGCTTACGTTTAAATTCGGTCATCGGCGTCAATGCAGACCAAGCTGACGAGAGCTCGACGCGAGCCGACACGTTTAGCGCGCTGTGAGAGAGCAAGAGTGGCGGCGCGCTGGTCTCGTGCTCGATTGAAATGTTCTCCGACAAGCGCAGGAGCCGGCTGTGTCCAGTGAAGCCGTCGAGTGTTGCGTTCATCAACTGCTTTTAGAACGTGAATACTACATTATATGTAATCAATTACATACATGTTATGCATTAAAAAATAATTTACAACAACAATTATAAATTAAGAAAGTCTGTATTTGAGTACATAATTCTGGTTATCCGAGGTAGGCCTGGTAGGCCCACAATAGCTCGGATAATCGAGGTTCCATTGTACTTGGGCAGGCTCTCATTTTAGTCCACTGTACTAGATGAAAGATGGCAGCATAGCAGGCTCCACTGTTCTGCCTAGTCCGCTATTCAAAGGGAACTCTACAGTGATATTGTCTAGTCGGAGCATGAGCTCTCCCCCGACTGTGCCGCACGTAGCGGACGAGCGCAGACCCGGCGGCACAGTCGCCGCTCCTCGTCCGCCCGAACTCGCGGCTGCTCGCCTCGTGCAATTATTTGCAAAATTACGTCCATTTTCCTTTATGAGTCAAAGTGTCTCAGCCGCTAATGCAAGAGAATGCCCATTTATGAAATGATGGTGGATACCATAGAGTTAAAAATCCCATACAATAAAAAAGGCAACAAAAGGAAGACAGGCGACATACCTTCAGCGTTGCGCTCGGCTCTCCTGAGGCTGTCGTCGATGCCGATGCTGAGCAGGGCTCCGCCGCCGGTGGCGCGCATCGCGTTCACCTGGTTGCCGTGCCCGGCGCCCGCAACCCGCACGCCCTCCCCTGCAAGCGACACGCACCTCGTTAGCCTGGCGAGCAGATGTGCTCCACTTGTATGCGCATGTGCCTCGATGTGCTGCGTACCGGTCTCGGCGCACCAGGCGACCACGGCGCCGTCGTGGCTGGCCGTGTAGACAGTGGCGCGGTCCGGCGAGAGTGCGAGACAGGTGATGGGCTTGTTGTGTCCGGTGAGGACGCGGCGCGGCCCGTCCGGCTTCTCCGCGTCCAGGTAGTTGATGGCGCCCGAGAGCGACACCGACAGCATGTGCGCTCCGATCCAGATGCACGCCACCTGACAACAGAGAGAGAACGTTGACACATCATCTTAGCAGACACGGCATGAAAATTAAGTTGCACGGTCGAAAAAAGAATGCCCAAGAACTATATCATGCCATTAGTGGACCACGCCGCCCCGTATGTACGGTGCAACCGCACGTTTGCCTAAACAGCAAGTCATGCGCCGCGGCACCGGCCGCACACGCGCTAACAGTTTAATATCGATTCAGTGTACAATATAATTTCACCAACAACAGTCGTGTTTTCAACAAGATGTAGCAACAAACCATACATCTAAATGGTCCTTCGAGCGGATTGACCGCGCGTCGCGGTCGGTGCCGCGGCGCATGTCTTGCTGTGTAGGCAAATGTCCGGTTGCACCGTACACCGTACACACCTGCCTTGTGACAACTTTCTTTTCTATCATTTTAATTGATTTACGTTTTTTGTTTATAGACGTCCGGAGATACCAGCCTTTCGGCTACAAAATCCAGACGTCTACTACCTGCACTCTTGCGAGTACAGTGATCATGTATGCCAGATCGAGGCCCCATAGCTGCTCTGTCGAACTTTCGTTCTTCCGAAAAAATCCCATGGGAAACACAGGCTGCGACCTTTCCCCAGCCGATCCGAGCCACCACCCGTCCACCCGAAGGAACCCCCGACCGAAGTCGAGAGCCGGGGGTGAAGCCTTCACTGCCACTGGGGTCAGCACCCTATCCAACCACAACCTGTGCCCAGGGCCTCAGCGTTTTGTACTAGCCTTAAGGCTTTTGTTTTCACCAGCTATGTATATGCGTGGAAGTGCATATGACCACCACCTAATGTGTACCGGGGATCCACCGGTCTCGAATGACAGACTTACGTCAGCGTCATTAGCTCGTGAGAAGTCCATCCCACATCCACATATAAGTGTGTGTAGCACCGACATACCGATCTACATTATTCGCATGTCTACCAATTCTCCACATTGGTTACGGAGCTCTAAGTGGCTCACCACTCGCAGCTTTCGCTACTTATTCCCGTGTTAGGTGCTTTAACTACACAAGTACGGAAGCACCAGGGAATCAACGCTAAACCACAACCCCTGCGAGACCAACTCCAGTGTTCCGTGCAGAAGCACGAAGCATTCTGGGGCTTTTAACGGAACCCCGCAGTACTCAACCCAGCGTTTAGGGTGGTATCTCATTTGACCCACCGACCTGAGTGGAGTCGGCAGCGTGAGCTAAGAGGAGGCCGAAACCCCCAACTTAGTACTCATGTTAGACTAGCAACGTTTAATGAGTAATCGTCGAGAACAAGTTCTCTACCACACATTATATCTCTACCACCTGCCTTGTGACAGTAGAGAGCTTACCTGCTGCTCTTCAACGTCCGTGCCCATGTTGAATGTGGTGAGTCGCTCGCGGGTGTCGACGTCCCACACGGCGCACGTCTTGTCCCCGGAGCAGGAGAGCAGCCGCTTGCCGTCCGCGGACCACGCCGCCCCGTACACACCTCCCTTGTGTGCTGGCGAACCAAACTACAAACATAACGTTTATTTATTTTTCAAATATTGTATTTTTTTTTACAAACGGAATATTAGATGACATACTACTGCACAAAATTACAGCACTATCTCATTGAACAGAGATTTATGATATTGAGTCAACATTTTACTATTTCAGTTCCATCATAACTGTTGAACCGTAGAGGTCTGCCGACATAAACGCAGATCCATCCTCCGGGATACGCCCGTTTCTGCACCACACAAGTTATATGATAGTCACCTCTCCCTTGAGCTCGGAGGTCGCTCCTTCGTAGAGGAAGATCTTGCCGTCGAAGCCAGCCGACACGAACTGTGAGCCGTCCGGGCTGTAGCGCACCACCTGCACGAACCTGGTGTGCTCCTACACACACACACACACATCACTCCTTGTAGTTACGTAATGGCTGCTCTACACAATCGGCGATTGCAGACGATTACGAGCGAGCACGATCGTGTAGAGGGCATACTCGGCTGTACTCGCCGATCATCGTCTGTGATCGCCTATGATCGCCTGCGATCCATGATTTGTCGGTTTTTCGGGCACGCATCAAAGGGAATCGCCGGACGTTGCGTTAAGCTTCCACGTCCATCTTGTACGCTTGCCGTTCGACAACTACTGCAGACGATCGTGTGGATGCTTGTACAATGATCGCGGCGATAGTGCACAATTACTCGACGATCACACGATCAACGATCATCGCCGATTGTGTAGATGAGCCATAAGGGTGCGTCGGCGGATCGCCTCGTTACGCACCATATCACGTAGCGTTATTCCCAGCATGGCTCCCTCCATTGCTCGCTGGGCAACTTTCAACCTTTGGATAACAGCGACACACGCGGACGTCATAACCGGGAGGACGCACGATGCACGAAAGTAGTAGTTGGCCACCGGGTTGCTAAGCTCAAGTGGCAGTAGGCTGGGCACGTCAGCCGAAGAGACGACGACGGTTTGAGCAACCGTGTCCTACACTGGCGGCCGTGGACAGGAAAACGGAGTGAGAAGACCACCCGCCGGGTGGGACGACGACATCAAGTACGTCGGCGGACATCAAAGTCGTAGTTCCGTACCGCTGAAGGCCGGGAGGACTGGAGTAAAATTGGAGAGGCGTATCTCGAGCAATGGACGCATAGATGCTAACAGACTTCCCTTGCCCCTTACTAGGTGGTAGGCTCAAATTGTAGCCGACTGGGTTGTTACCACCGTACTGGATGTATGATGGCCGCATAGCAACCTCGGTTGTGTTCTCCTCTAGTCCAGTATAGCCAGCAATTCAGGGAAATCTCCGGTATGGCACCTACCTTCTCGGAGGTGATATTGGCTAGTCGGAGCATGCGCTTTAGCCCCTCCAACTCAGCCATCCATACAGGATTACATAAAAAAAAGACTTAAGTGTTCTCAACTGAAAACTACAAACTGTAAAGTTCAACTACCGAAGTTTTGGCCTGCACACCGGGCGGCTAAAATCAAATGGCCGTGACGACGACTATCGACGAGTCGGAGAGTGAAGACAGAGGGGGGAGATGAACTATGGGAGGTACCTGCTTGGTGCACTTGAACTTGAAGGGTGGCCCCTCGAACACAGCGACGGTGTTGTCCTCGGAGGCGGTGACGATGCGGAACGGCCGGCTCGGCCTGAAGTCCACAGAGTTCATCGGCTTCGACTGCCCGCTGATCTCTCCCACCGACGTGCCAGTCTCCGACATGAATACGTGCCCGAACCTACAACCAGTTACGTTTTTTAACCGACTTCAAAAAAAGGAGGAGGTTCTCAATTCAACCGTATTTTGTTCGACTATTTGTTACCTCAGAACTTTCGACTGGGTGAACCAATTTTGATGATTCTTTTTTTATTTGAAAGCTGGTGTTTCCCGTGTGGTCCCATTTCAATTTGGTCGAGATCAGATTGGAAAGCGAGGCGGAATCTCGAGGCCGAAGGCCGAGCGATTTCGCCGAAAAATTACTAAAACAGCGCAAAAAATTACTAAAAAAACCTGTGAAATAAAAAGCTATTTAAAAAATTAAAACTGCCTTCAAAAATGTATGAAATAAAAAAATCGAACCCTAAAGTTGAAGGCGGTGCTAAAGCAAGCCAAAATAACCGACTGCCTTCAACTCTACGGTTAGATTTTTTTTTATTTCATACATTTTAGAAGGTGGTTTTTATATTTTTTTAATTTACGGAATGTTTGGCTACATCACCTACTACTACACCGGTGATGTCAGCCCGGCACACGTTGGTGAACCGGATGCCATGTCAGTGCTTCCCTTCGGTCGTGCCAGCGACAATCGGAACCGGTTCAACTATACCACCTAGTAAGGTAAGGGAAGGAACCTACAATTTTAAATAGAACCATGCGGTCAGCCCCAACAGTTGGACGGTCCCCATCCAAAATGCGACCGCGCCCAATGTGCATTCAATGATTGCTCGCCGATGCTCTGACCAGCGAGGCCGACAGACAGCTGCAGAGCGCTACACCCACAGAGCATCGAATACCGCGCGCGCCTCTCCTAGAGGCGAAAGTAATAATAATATTTGAAACCCAATAACAGAACGCAGAGCTGCTAGCTCTGTGTATGTGTGTGTGTGTGTGTGTTAGTATCGACACTACACACAAAGAGGAGCAAGTTAGGCACACGCACAAAACAAATGCACACGCACAACACACATATGTAAGTCATAGGCCACGCCCACAGGCTTCAACGGCGTTGTAGGGAAATCGCGCTCAGGGCGTCTCTAGGAGGGGGCGCGCGCGGTATTCGATGCTCTGTGGCTACACCTCACCTCTCCCTGCCCTCGCCGACGACGACCATGCGCTGGTTGTCTGCGCTCCACGCGATGTCCTTGATGGCGCCGCCGATGGGCTGGAACTCGTTCTTCAGGATGTGCTCCTTGTTCACCGTGTCCCAGATGCGCACCTTTCCTGATATGTCTGCAACCACCGCACCCACACTATGTCCACCACTAAACTATATATTATAGAGAAGTCGCTACTAAGAAACATTCAATTAATTTTTATCCCAACAACTGAAGTATGAGGAAAGGTAGTGCATGGTCTCTTCTTTGGTAAGTTGACCAATACTTGTGCGTCACTAACATAGGTATTGCTTCACAAATATTGTAAATTTTATACACATTCGTGTATATCTTTGTAAATATCGCCTATCCTTATACTTACTACCTGTGAAATACGTCGCTGGTTACATACCTAATTCAGTTAAATTATTTACTCTTCATAACTAATACATGTATGTAACTTGTTTGTGTTTCCTGAATTAATAAATAAAAAATAAAATGGAGCGAGCGGGGGAATGCAAGGTGGGCGTTGGTAGGTAGGCGAAGTTTGTTTATTATAACTCTCGCTCGCACCCTACGTATTTTGTGTAAATTTGCATTTGAAAATTTGATAATTTTGCGTTACGTAATTTGTGCACGACCGCTTAACAGATATAAGCATATGAAGTGCAAAGGCGGACTTATCCCTTAAAGAGGTTACTTCCAGTAACCTTTCGATGTTAGAGAGTCAATTAATATAGTGAAATGTAAGTAGTTTGTAGGAAAATAGTTCAGTGTGAGGATAAAATTATTAATAATAAGAATACCTTGTCTGAATGTAATGTAATGGTTAAACTTAAAACCTAAATCTGCCTTACATAAAATAAGCAGGTTTCACGTGCCTATTATGTGTTTATATTGAACCTAAAAATATAATTCCTATAGTTGTATAAAAGCCGAGATGAAGTTTCCTCCTATCACGTCCACTAAATTATACATAGAACATAGACATGTTCCTTCTTCCTACTACATCATATAATAATGCATGAACGCGACAAAACTGATATTCCCAAATTGTGAAATATCAAGAGATTTGGCGCGCAGCCAAGCCGCTGGATATCTATTCAGCGACTACACAAGCGCGAGCGTGTGAGCGTGGCGGCTCTTAATGCAAACCGCTTCTCTAATTATAGCAGCGAGGAAATATGTTATGACTTTCGTCTATTCATAGTTTAGGGCCAATTACTCTCTCCATGGACTGTGCGGTGTGACTGTGAGCCTAACTCTATCCACGGTGGACTGCAGCCCCTTAATAGGTGTGGAGGCCCACATTATAGCCAATTAAGTTGGTACTACTGCACCGCAACAAGGACACCCGCATAGCAGCCTCAGCCGTGATCCCCTCTAGACTTGAATTGGCTTGTCGAAGCACGTCATGCTCTGGCCTTTTTTGACTCGGTCACTCATACCGGATTACATTAAAAAAATCAAAGACTTCATTGCGTATGCACCTACTTAAAAAAATATTTTGGGGCAAGTCCTTTCGAAGAATTTTATTCAAACCATTCGTGAGACGGACCAAGATAATTGACTTAGAATTTGTTTTTATTTTTATGAAACTTGTAACTGTGGCCTGCTGTGACGAGAGACCAAGGGTGCACCTCCCCTACACCCCTCGCGACACCACACGCGCCGAGGTACACTGACTATTGTGTAGTCTAGACTGTTGGTACATTTGAAGACCGCCAGGTTGAAGGAATCGGGGAACACACTCGCCGCCGGCACACAGCTAGCTGGCCAGCGAGCGGTGTCAATACAACATTATGTTGACATGTTTCCATTCACAAAATCACTATTATTTATACCTATGTAGAAACACACTACACACGGAAGAAGTTTAGCTGAAAAATTATGAAAGAAAAATTGCAGTCCGTGCCAGACAATCTGTAATGGAACTCGAACCCGCGACCTGCGTAGATGACATGTCCAGCTCTGCTATTATTCTTTCTCTCAATTACGTTGCCTTCGTGTGCAGCTATGCGGCATGTTTTAATACTAGGCGCATAATACTGTTTGCTAATTACAAAGCAAAAGTTTCCTTTTAATTTGAATAGAAAATGGTTCTTTGAAATCACCACATCCCATCTAGGTCAAGAGTCTAAATACTTTCACTACAAATTTGCAAGTTGGGAGCATAACTTGGCACGCACAGCGCAGAGATAAGAAGTGTAACAGCTTTAGTGTGAATGTGGAGCGACGCGCGTGCCTGATAACATCAGATTCACGCTCGACGCGAGCGCACACACACATGCACACGCACACACACACACACACAACTTTCATCCGCTACTACACTATTCATTTAAATTTATACCATAGAGAAATAATTATACGTCTATGATTTATACACAATGTGTGGCTACACTCCACTTAACATAATCACCTGCTTATGCTAAATTCATGATTAATATCCACTACTTCCTAATATACAATTTTCTTCAAGAACCTAAGCTCGCCTAGATCGGCGATTAGCTCCTACATGGAAAGGGGTTCACGGGCGGCACTGGAAGCCTCACAAAGAATTTTGATCGGACGAGAGAGAGAGGTCGAGCATGGGAATAGTTATGCTCCGCGTCCCAGCTGATGAGGACGTGACGCGAGCCGAAATGTCTAGCGTGCGGTTAGCGGATGGACACTCAATGGTCGCATGTGCTGGATTGAGATGGTCGCGTGTGCTGGATTGAGATGTTCCCCTGCTTGCAATGGGCGCAGATGTGTTCGGTGAACCCATTGAGGACTCTCCATTCAACATTTCACTTTACATCAGAATGCTTGTTCAGAATATCTTTATACCTAACTGCATGTAAATATTATACCTACATATACACCAGACTGGCTTTTGCCTGCGGCTTCGCTTCGCGTAACTTTTTGAAAAAACCATATCCGTCTATCTATTCTCTGCCTGCCATGCAAACTACCTGTGGCGCCATCTATTATTTAAAATTTTGGTAGTCTGTTAACGATCACCTGTATACGAATGATAAATAAAGTTTGAGTCATTAAAATTATTTATTATCTTGAATGAATGAGTCAGAATATGATGTAGTAGAATGGGAAGGAATTCAACACTACGTTATCGTTTGACCTTAACGATAGCCCGTGGTAACTGACAAAGGAAAATCTATGTAACTACCTACAAATTATCTTGGCAGATATCTTGTCTTACACCCAAGACCTTTATCTTACTAAGTGCAAAATAATTGGGCAGAATTAACTATTAAATTAATTCATTATTAGTAGTGTGAGGCCCAGCCTCAAAAGTGAACTAAATTCTTAAGACACCTCAAGCGCGAGTTTTACTCACGCACGGAGGGTTCCGTAGATCCGCTATACCATTCCTGTCGAAAACCCATATCTGTCTATGTGTTGTCTGTCTGCAATGCAAACTACCTGTGGCGCCATCTATTATTTAGTGGCGTGAATATGTACTAATTCATTCTTAGCATGATTCCTGAATTCTTATTTTTTTATGTTTTGCTGTTTTTATTATTAGTTAGCATATCCGCCATAATAACACATAATCTGTGAAATTTTCAACCGGCTAACTATTTCTTACAGTTCAAAAGATACAGTCCTAGAATGGACAGATGGACAGAATTTGAAAAAATTGTGAAATCAGTATGTATGATCATGATCACCATACAATCCATATACAATATTGTCCTTCCAGGAAACCGTGCATCATACCCATATCTGGTGTGAGTGAATTTGGTGTGAGTCACACAGTCAACAGTAAGGCTCAATCCACACTGGGACGGCAGCGGCGCAGCGCGCACTTTCGGTGTGAAATAATTTTAAACTTTATCTACATACTTAAAAAGACCAATATCGCTTGTTCGAAAAGGACGAGCGGCCGCGCCCGAGGGGCCGGGCGCCCGCGCGCGACTACGCGAGCCTGCCGCGCCGGCCGCTGCCGTCCCAGTGTGAATAGAGCCTAAGTGCATTGGCGTATATAGAGGGGGGCGGGTGGGCCGTGCCCACCCCAGAACTGTCTGGTGCCCACCCCAGGATGTTGGGTTACCAAACCAAAATTCTAGAGTGGGCACTTAAATAATTTCACAAAAAAACACTTTGAAATAAATAAATCAATAATATACAGCTGAGGAATCAACTTAAATGCCATTGGTTAATTTCGAAGTTCGCCTTCTATATTTAATCTGTGGGATACGGTGCTGGGTAACACAATACCCAATGTTTTATGTTGAAGTTTTGTAAACCCTATTTTATGTGTTACTCGTTGGTGTCTCCAAATAAAATAAATAAATAAATAAATAAATAAAAAAAGTCCCAAACTAATAAATCTGCAAATATTATAACAACATGCAAGAGTATAGGTATTTGAATTCCGCTCCGCAATGCAATGCTTCAGCTTCATCGGCCATAGCTTTTCAGGGACCAGGCACACCCTGGAAAATAACCCTAGATACGCCAATGAGTAAGTGGGCATTTTGTTAATATCTGCAAGAAAGTAAGTATTGCCTGCATGTAGTGGAATTGACGGCAACAAGGAAGCCGCACAATTTGCCAGTGTTGGAACTGAGAGTCCACCGACTGGCCCAAAGTCAATACTTAGAATACCAAAAAGCTGATACTGGCAAAAAAAATCTTCTGGGCACACAACAAAAGCAAGCATTATCTTGTTCCACGCGAACGCACTACTTTCTGGGGACTTGCATAAATTCACTTCCGAGGTATTAAACCCAAACCGGAACGACATAAGAGTCCTAACAAGGACCTTAACAGGACACTGCACACTAAACAAACACCTAAACCGAATCGGCCTTAGCGACACACCCGTGTGCAGGGGCTGTATAAAAGAGGATGAAACGCCCATACACGTATGTACAATGGGAATGTGAAGTGCTCATTCACAGTAGAAGCCGTATTTTTGGGGGCTATATTTTTAATTCATGCCAAAGACAGGCACTCAACCCCAAGAATATAACTCTATTCTTAGCGGAAATCAGAGCTCTAAACTTTTGAGGATAACAAAACAATAAATCTTCTTAGTTCGCAGTGATAACAGGGCTCAGGGGCCCTAACTCTCACACTTTAAATTATAAACATAAGTAGGTGTAAAACTGCAGGTCCCTTCCCTTGCCCCTTACTAGGTGGTTGGCTCAAATTGTAGCCGACTGGGTTGGTACCACCGTACTGGATGTAAGATGACCGCATAGCAGCTTCGGTTGTGTTCTCCTCTCGTCCAGTATAGCCAGCAATCCAGGAAAGTCTCCGGTATGGCACCTACCTTCTCGGAGGTGATATTGGCTGGTCGGAGTATGCGCTTTGGCCCCTCCAACTCAGCCCCTCATACCGGATTATATAAAAAAAAAAGGTACGCCCGCATTTCCTAAGGTGTGTGTTACCTACTGCTTGGCTCGGTGGTAGGACAGTGACAAGGTGATGGCTATCCTGTCGCCTTTTAGCATGGCATCTTGTCTTTATCCCTTATTCGCCTTTTGCGACATGCATGGGGAGAGATGCAGTGGGACAATTATTTTTCTTATTTAAGTATCGGACACGCAGGGTACTTTTCTCGGGTAATGAAGGGTTAAGATTGAAGAAATGTGTTGTAGTTGAACAAAGTTTGGGAACCACTGCTGCTATGGTACATATTCAGCAACGTACGTACATTAGCAGCATCTCGAGCTATCTCTCTATCAATATGTGTGTATGTGTGTAGTATGTATATATGTATGTAGTATGTAACTGGTACCTCCGGAGGCGATGTAGAAGCCGCTGGGCGAGTACTTGGCCACGTTGACCTGGCACGAGTGCTCGGTGTAGACGTCCGCGACGGCCGGCCGCTGCAGGTCGCGGATGATGACCGAGTTGCCGTTGGTGTAGAGAAAGGTGTTGCCCTTCGGGTCCGCGCCGAGCACCAGCGGTGTGCCGCGCTGCGTCCGTGGCAGCGCTCCAAATATACACTCTGCGCACATACAACATGGCAATATACCTACACTCTGCACACATACAACATGGCAATATACACTCTGCGCACATACAACGTGGCAATATACCTACACTCTGCGTACATACAACATGGCAATATACCTACACTCTGCGCACATACAACATGGCAATATACCTACACTCTGCACACATACACATGGCAATATACCTACACTCTGCATACATACACATGGCAATATACCTACACTCTGCATGCATACACATGGCAATATCCTACACTCTGCACACATACAACATGGCAATATACACTCTGCGCACATACAACGTGGCAATATACCTACACTCTGCGCACATACAACATGGCAATATACCTACACTCTGCGCGCATACAACATGGCAATATACCTACACTCTGCATACATACACATGGCAATATACCTACACTCTGCATGCATACAACATGGCAATATACCTACACTCTGCATACATACACATGGCAATATCCTACACTCTGCACACATACAACATGGCAATATACCTACACTCTGCATACATACACATGGCAATATACCTACATTCTGCGCACATACAACATGGCAATATACACTCTGCACACATACAACGTGGCAATATACACTCTGCGCACATACAACAAGGCAATATACACTCTGCGCACATACAACATGGCAATATACACTCTGCGCACATACAACAAGGCAATATACACTCTGCGCACATACAACATGGCAATATACACTCTGCGAACATACAACATGGCAATATACACTCTGCGCACATACAAAATGGCAATATACACTCTGCGCACATACAACATGGCAATATACATTCTGCGTATATACAATATGACAATATACACTATGCGCATATGATTATTATTATTATTTAACCCGTCAGCTCTCATAGGGGACGACCGTCTCCAAACATTGTGTGTTATTCTATGGTCACAAGTTTTGGTCTATTGCTAATTCAGTCAACGTTTCCTATAGATAAGACATTTCCTATAGATAAGACAGAGATAGATTGATAGCTGATGAAATTATCTCTCCACAGAGTGGAAATATGTCTATGGAACGAAATTACAACACATACAATCATGCTAAAAAAAGGTCTGATACTTGGACTCAAGTTTCCTTGTTTTTCTTAATTTTTTGTGGACAAGATACAATGCCCTCGTGCATGATACCGTGTTCGGCTTATTAGTAGCATTGTTCGTCAACTAAAATTGGGTATATCATATTAAGTACCTCCGAAAAGGGGTGCAATTATAATGAAGCATATAAAACAATGAGGGTGGCAGGAATCATTCTCAGTTATTTTTTAGGTGGGGGGAGGAGGGGTGTTTTTGTGTGAAAATTAATTTTGTATGGCAAATATGTTTAATTGTATTTTTTAAATATTATAATGGGGGTGGGTCTAACCCATGAGTAGCAGAGGGGGAGGAGAGTCGGCTGGGTGAATGTTTTGGTGGTTAAAAATAACCACCCAGGGTTAATTTATAGAAGATGCGGAGCCAAGCAAACCTAACCTTAATGTTGAGGCAGCCCATTTAACCTTAATGTTGAGGCAGCCCATATCCCATTTTTGGTGCTTTATAAGCTTTAAAAAACAAGTTTTAATTTTGTGTGGAAAATTAATTTTGTATGGAAAATCTGTTTCTGTATTTTTTTTTTAAACTACGCATCTCCGGCAAAGAAATTATTTCACTAAAATTTGTCTTATAACTCAGCCTACACATTAAGCTTACCAGCACTTTGCGACATCGGCTCCCCAGTAAAGCCACACCCAAATTTTAATTTGTTTTTATTTACTTTTTTCCTCAAAAAGCATTGATCTCCAGCAAAAAAATATTTCACGAATGGTCTCTTAATATACTGAACTACAGTACACGACAAATATATCAGTTATTTGCTAATAATGTCCCAAGTTAATAATACTCAGCCCAATTATGTACAAATAATCTAGTTTGAATATGGTTGAAATAATCTAGTTGAAAGGTAGTCAGTCGAATACTGTTTCCAACACTATGGAAAAAGTTTATAGGCTTGGAAGCAGTGGTCTATAGATGTGTTGGTGGATCGGCAGAAGCCGGAGCAGCTCCGGATAACTTTGCTGATAATAATTCAGGAGTCTAGGCTAGGAACATAGTCGAGTTTGAACGGGGACAAAAGATACATTGTACGACCGGTACTTACTGCTAGAGTATGCAGCCATGATGACCTTTGCTTTATTATTTCACACTAAGCTAAAGTAAAGTACAAAATAAATTCCAAGTAGACCCTGGATGGACGGACCGGCAAGTCGCCCGACGAACGAAGTGACGTCCGTCTGACGTATAGTGCGGAAATGGAAGGGGTTTGTTCTACATTATTTACTACAGGTCTATCTCTGTTTATGATTGAAGTATGAAAGGTACAGAACTATAAATTATTATAATGGTACTTGGGCAGACAGAGCTATATATACTCATTCGGTGGTATAATTCGCGGGGCGGATCTCGGTGAGTCGCCGCCGGCGCCGCAGCGCCAGCGGCTCGTCAGTGTTCTCCTCTCCCTCGCACCCGCACCGTACGTGTATAGTGTATGCGCGTGGCGGGTCGCCCGCTGCGGCGACGACACGCCGAGATCCGTCCCGCGCAGTCTAGTGTAGCGATAATACTGATGATTAATAATATTTTCTTGCAAGACATGGTATCCAAATAAAACAGATTAATCAAGGAATTAATCACAGTTGACAACACATTAATGATTTACGTATAAAACACTGTATTTATTTTGTAAGTATAAAAAGTTTTTGTCACTTAACAACAAGTTTTATCGACAACATTCAATTACCTATTTAATTCGTCTCCTCCCGAAACAGGCAAAACTCATTAGAGTATACAGCCATTTCTGTTGTAGCTTTTAACGTCTGTTGTATAAATTCTCGCACAGCGAGAACCACAAAAACATATATTTTTAATTACAACGACGACGCGACAAACTTCCGCCGTCCGCCATCTTTTTTTCTTTTTTTTCTTCTTCTTTTTTTAATTAGTGGCAACCAAACGAATAGGAAATTCGTTTATTACTGCCAGTATCCAGTGACGGATAATGCACGGTATAAATTTGTGATTACATACCGACAAAGTTATCTGTTGAGTGGTGCGCTGCCATCGTTTCATTGTTGCCAGTATTGTGAATGTCCCAGTTTTATTTGATGTTTCATTCTCGAACACTTCAGTTCGTATGTTGCTTTGTGCAAACAATATTGATACTGATTTATTGATATTCTTAGTAGATGGACGGTTCGAGAGTGTAACATCAAATAAAACGGCGCTATTCACGATTGCACCGGAACTTTACTACTACTACGGTGTTGTCACGGCGCGGCGGCGCCGCACCGCGCCAGGGCGGTGACGGTGGCGGCGCCGGCGCCGCCGCGCCGTGGTGATGTGGCCGGGCCCTAAGTCAAGATATTTCACGTAATATGTGGTAATATGTCGTTGACTATTTGGAATAGCTATTTTGCTACAATTATCTATCAGCCACAAGACGTCCACTGCTTAACATATTGTATTGTATTGTATTGTATATATTTATTGCACTCAAATAGAATATGGGCAAAAGGTAACACTTAATGCCTCTAGGCATTTTCTAACAGGGTACCTTTGGGGTATGATAACTGCTAGGTGAGTGGCGGAAAGAGAAATTGTATGGTATGACAGAAATATTATGGTATGACAGATGTACGGGAATACAAAAGATAGATAAACTTAAATATGAATATTTAAATACTATACCTATATACCAGATATGTACACAAGACAGACTAAATATACTTAGTTTTTACATATCATATATATTTACTAACTCTGAACATGAGAGACATACTTTTGGATCAGAAAAATTAAGTTGACAAAAAGTGCTTCTTTAAAAGAATTTTGAATGTGTGAATGGAAGAAGAGAGACGGAGATTGACAGGGAGCTGATTCCACAGACGAGCTGCATGTATCGTGAATGAGTCCGAATATGATGTAGTAGAATGGGAAAGAATAGTGAGCACCAAGTTATCATTTGACCTTAGCGATAGCCCGTGGGAGCTGAGAAAGGAAAAACGATCACTTAGGTATTTAGGAGCATTGGGGTTAAACAATGTGCAGTAGAGAAGTGATAAGACATGACTATTCCTGCGAAGGCGGATATCCAGCCACTGCAAACGATTTCGAAAATCTGATATATGATCAAACTTGCGCAAACCAAAGATGTATCGGATACACAAGTTGAGAAGACGATCAAGTTTGTTAAGTAGCTCTTCATTAAGATCAAGATAACACACATCGGCATAATCGAGTAGGGGTAGGAGTAGTGATTGTGCAAGCGTAATTTTGGTAGAGACCGGAATAAAATTCTGAAGGCGTTTGAGATAATGCATGCTAGCAAACAATTTCCGGCTGACCTCACCAACCTGAGTATGCCAGGAAAGCGTCTCATCCATGACGAGACCAGGATTTTTTACCTGTTTACTGTATGGAATTACTACACCGTTGAATTCCAAGGTTGGGCAACATAGGCCTCCACCATAGATTTTATTACTTGTTATGAAAACTATGCATGTGAGTATATTATGCTAAAAATAACTGTATTGGTATAAAAAACTATTTAATTCGTAAATAATTAAATAAATAGAGGATACAATTTCAATGTGAAAAATGAGTATGTACTCAAAAATAATCGTTTTTATTCAAATCCTGGTTTACAATAAGTATGGTCACTTGATTTCGCTGTGATTTCAGTTGTACACGTATTATGATAGTCTTGATCAATAGGCCACACCCCAGGCATATTGTATGGATGGTTTTTTTTCTTTTTTTTCTTGCGAATATCTGGCTCTCCAAGCAGTTATTTATTTCGTGTTTTTCCTTGTTTTTCTAATACATCCAGAAGCTTACGAATGGTCGGTATTTCGTTTCTCACCGAATAAAATTCGTCAACTTTTCTTCAGATGACCCCACGGTCAAATGAATCAACATGAATAAAACCATTTTTCTTTGTCTTATTTTACCAGCTCTTGTGACTTTTGTACGTGTTTCTTCTGCAGCGTTATTTTCCTTAACAATTTTGGAAATGAGCCCTTTCTTACACCTGAAAATTCAACCAATCACAAAACATCAAATTAAAATGTATCTGTTATGCGGGAAAAATTTGGTTTACAACTAGCAACACTAACCTGTAGCAGTTTTCTTTTGTAAATCGGATGAAATGGAATTATCGGCGCTTGTTGTAGAGGATCCTCTTCAAAAACTATTTTACTTTTAGGATTATATTTCGGGCATCACTGTGAATAGCTTTCGGCATGATAAAAACATAAACGAACTTCGTCTGCTGAGGATAAAGCTATGTTTCGGTCACTCCGTAACAGTGTCAAAGCCGATATTAAATCAGAATACGCCGCATACCTGAGGGAAGCAGAGCTCAATCTAAAAAAGGACCCACAGTACTTCTGGAACTATGTTAAATCCAAACGATCGAGTAAAACCCTACCTGTTCAGGTAACATTGAATAGTCAAGTAGTCCAGGGTTTTGAGGCAGCCCAAGCATTCGCTTCATATTTTAAATCTGTCTTTCTAGACGACGAACCAAAACAGGACGCGGATACCGCGTTTGCTGGTGTTACTGCTGTTGCCACAGCGGACCGTGTCCACATAGACGATATCGATGCTGGAGAGGTTTATCTTGTACTCAAACTCTTAAAACCTAAACATTCGACCGGCCCTGATGGTATCCCTCCCTATGTCGTGAAGGATTGTAGAAGTGTATTTGTAAAACCTCTTACTTTCATATTTAACTTGAGTCTTAATCAGTCCGAATATCCGTCTCGGTGGAAGGAATCCAGAGTTACTCCCATTCACAAATCGGGTGACAAGGCTGAAGTTGTTAATTACAGACCAATAGCAGTTCTCTCTGTGTTTGCAAAACTATTTGAAACCATTCTCCACCGTCGTATCTTCAGGCAGGTCGACTCCAAATTGGTGGACCCACAACATGGTTTCCGTCCAGCTCGCTCGACCGTGACGAACCTTACCACCTTTGTGAATTATGCAACTACTAGTTTGGACGCCGGCCGCCAAGTTGATGTGGCCTATTTTGATTTTAAGAAGGCCTTCGACAGAGTTGATAACGATATTCTGCTCCAGAAACTAGTTATTTTGGGCTTTACACCTAAATTGCTTTACTTTTTCGCCGACTACTTCCGCGACAGGAAACAGTTCGTGCAGTACGGAGTTTATCGATCAAACTCATACTTTACGCGTTCAGGCGTCAGTCAAGGTAGCAACTTAGGTCCCTTATTTTTCCTTCTTTTTATTAACGATCTTCCAAATTTTGTTTTCTCGGCGCTATGCCTTTTGTTCGCTGACGACATTAAACTAATCCTAGAAATATCAAAACCTTCAGATTGTGAGCTGCTTCAATCCGATATCGATATTGTTCACGGATGGAGTATCGAGAATAATCTTCTATTCAATGAGGCCAAATGTGCAGTGATGACATACACCAAGTCGTCGGCTCCTCTTGTATACGACTACACGCTGTCCGGTGCCAAATTAACAACTGTTACATCAGTCAAAGACCTCGGTGTGACTATGGATCCCAAATTAAACTTCCATTCTCACATGAATAAACTTTGCAAGGCCTCTTTTAGGAACCTTGGATTTGTCCTCAGACAATCGGCCGACTTTCGTACAATAGAAGTAATAAAACTTCTTTATAATTCATTTGTACGCAGTAAATTGGAGTCGAATGCAATTGTTTGGTCTCCCTATGAAAGTACTTATACTCTCATGGTGGAGAAAGTCCAGAAACGATTTCTAAGATTCCTCTTTAAAAAACAGTATGGTTACTATCCCTTTCTATATCCCTCACTATATGTCCTAGGCATGGTGGGTTATGACACGTTGGAAGTGAGAAGGACTCTGTCACTTCTTGTTCACGTGTACAAACTACTGAACGGCTCCATTCACAACCCGTCGGTGCTTGGTTCTGTATCAGTGTTCGTGCCTGACAACTACCGTCGGGCGAGGAGTCATCCATTGTTTCTAGTGCCCAAGTCGCGGACAAACTTACTACGCCACTCACCAGTTAGTCGTGCCTTGACACTGCTCAATGAATTGACTGCACAGGTTCCGGAGTTGGACATATTTGCCTCCTCAGTTCGGGAGTTCGCAAATACTGTCATGAAGCACCTGAATCGGTAATTCCTATATATGATGTTTTGGGTAACTCTGTAAGGTCATGTATGTGGGCGCGAAATAATTTTGTTAACGTGCAACACTTAAATATCTTGAAGAATGGCACTAGTGGCAGTACTGGTATTTATTGCCTGTATGTTGGTGGACCTGCACAAGCGCGCCTATGTTCAATTTATTCACCATCTTTAATTATTTGGCATTGGACCAATCACAATGCAGCGATTACTTCTAATTTTCGTCGCCAGGTGGCAGAATGTCTGCTTTAGAACAATATCAAGGTGATGCAGACTGAAGTTGGCTGCAAGCCCTGTTTACAGGTTTTTGAAGGAATTTCCGCAGATCTGAACTGAGAGTTGTCACACGTGGTTGTGTGAAACGTGCTCTGCAGATTTGCAAAATGGCCGACCCAAGCCATGAGGTGTTACCCGATGACATCACTGGGAGCCTTGCTCCGACATCGGAAGCGGAATCACGGCAGTCTCAGCCACTGCCACCCACGCCAGCTGCTGGGCATCTCTTGACAAGACCTAACTGCGAATCGCAAGTACCTTCAGAATTTTTTTCGCACATGATGAGCATGATGCAACAAATGACCGAACGGCTCACTGCACCAACACCGGATACCAAGATCCGCATCGCAGATGTTTATTTACCCCCTTTCGACCCTGACAATAATGTGGGTGTAAGGGAATGGTGCAATCACCTTGACAATGCAAAATCTAACTACAACCTAGCAGATTACGATGTGCGTATGAAGGTTTCAAGTCTCTTGAAGGGCAGAGCAAAACTGTGGGCCGACATTTGGCTTGTTCATACTACAACTTGGCAAGAATTACGCACCAATTTGATAACTACCTTCGAGCCTGAAAATAGATACTCCCGAGACATTCTTAAGTTCAAAGAGCATGTGTACGACCCTTCAAAAGATATTTCCGAATTTCTGTCAACTGCATGGATATTATGGCGTAGAGTTACGAAAGATAAGCTCCCAAACGATGATGCTGTTGAAGCAGTGATAGGGAGCGTGAGCGATGAAAGACTTCGGATTGAACTCATGAACGCCAGGGCTACTTCCGTACCTGAACTGATTTCTGTCGCCTCGGCCATCCGCCGTAAACGTTCAAACATACCTACTTCGACCATAGCTTCAAAAAGACAACGTTTTTCTGAAGACAAATTTGATTTCATTACTTGTAATTTATGCAAAAAACGTGGACACTATGCACGCGATTGTCGTACTTATAAGCAGAATGAAGTTGATAGGCGCGAGTCCTCGGTAACATCACCAAGCCATACGTTAAATAAATCTACCGGGCTCAAGAAAACTTGTTCATATTGTAGCGCGGCAGGTCATACATACGAAACGTGTTATAAGCGCGATAATTCTCTGGCAACGTGAACATTATCGGTAGACCTAAACTGACTAACATAGTAGTGAGGGTAGATAAAGTCGAATTATGTGGTATTTTCGATAGCGGCGCTGACTGTTCGGTTATTCGGGAATCCGCTAAAGTACCTGGTAGACGAGAAAGTTCGGTGACCTACCTTAAGGGTCTAGGTCACCCTGTGCTTTCTGTTCAAACCCTTACTACCACTTGTGCTATCAATGACATTAATGTGGAAATTCAATTCCATGTCTTGCCTGATCATGAACTTTCTTCTGATGTGCTTATCGGTACCAACCTGTTTTTGGACACAGGACTTGCGGTTATCGTAACCAGTGGCGGAGCTATAATCATACGGCAACCTATCGTTTATCACATACAGAAAAAAAACTCAATATTTGAAAAAATTTATACCGATTTAACTGACGATGACCAAATAAAAAATCTTAAAATTTTGCTTAACAAATTTTCGCATCTCTTTATACACGGCCTTTCACATACTCGAGTTAAAACTGGTGAACTTGAGATAAGATTGAAAGATCCAAACAAATTTGTTGAAAGGAAGCCATACCGCTTGAATTCGTTTGAGCGAGAAAAAGTTCGTAAGATCATCAATGAGCTCCTACAGCACAACATTATTCGTGAAAGTAAATCACCGTTTTCCAGTCCAAATATTCTGGTGAAAAAAAATAATGGTGATGATCGCATGAGCGTCGACTTCCGTCAACTGAATGCTAATACAGTCCGCTACCATTATCCACTCCCTCTGATTGCTGATCAAATCGACCAGCTTGCTGATGGCTATTATTTCACCACTCTCGATATGGCATCAGGTTTTCATCAAATACCGATAGCCGAAGAATCTATTGAAAAAACTGCATTCATTACGCCTGATGGTTTATATGAATACTTAACTATGCCATTCGGCTTATCTAATGCACCTGCGGTTTATCAACGTTGCATTAACCGTGCTTTGCGGAATTTACTCGGTAAAATCGCACAGGTCTACATAGATGACGTTTTAAGTAAGTGTGAATCTTTCCAGGAAGGTATCACGTTCCTCGAACAAATTATTCTTACATTACAGGAGGCAGGCTTCTCCATTAATATTGAAAAATGCGCATTCTTTAAGCGTTCCATAGAGTACTTAGGAAATGTAATCTCAGATGGTAGAGTCAGTCCTAGTCCTCGAAAGGTAGAAGCATTAGCGAAGTCGCCTGTACCGAGCACAGTTAAGCAGGTTCGACAGTTCAACGGGTTGGCCGGATACTTTAGACGATTTATCCCAGATTTTTCTCGTTTGATGATTCCACTTTATGATCTCACAAAACAAGGTGCGAAGTGGCAATGGAGTCATGAGCATGAAGAGGTCCGGAACAAGATAATCGCATATCTAACGTCAGCACCTGTACTGACGATCTTTCGAGAAAACGCCCCTATAGAGCTGTACACTGATGCCAGCTCCGTCGGATATGGTGCTGTCCTTATTCTAATAATAGACGGCCGACAACACGTAGTAGCGTACATGAGCACAAGAACCACCGACGCAGAAAGTAGATACCACTCATATGAATTGGAAACCTTAGCAGTTGTCAGAGCTATAAAACATTTCCGACATTTTCTGTATGGAAGCAACATGTGCAGAAACGTACCGTGGAGGCAGCAGCTAAAGCAAAATTACGATTTGACAGAGGCAAAGCAAGAATTCAACATTTTCAGCGTGGCGAGTATGTCCTAGTCAAGAATAATCCACGGAATCAGACTTCGTTGGATTTGAAATTCAGTGAACCTTATGAAATCTATAAAGTTCTTGAAAATGATCGATATCTGGTGAAACGAGTCGTCGGTAGAGGACGACCTCGTAAGGTCTCTCATGATCAGCTACGACGGGCTCCGTGTCCAGGCGATCAGATAGCCATGTGGGAGAGTCCAAATGATTCTGGGCAGCTGGCGAGTGCTGATGTAGTTCATACACCGTCCACGTCAACGATACCGTAGTGGACACACAAATCAACAATTCTTTTTAATTTGGTGAATTTGTTCCGTGTCATTGTAGTTCTTTAATCACTGTTGTTCCATACCATTGTTGTTCTTTAATTACTGTTGTTCCATGTCATTGTTGTGTTATAATAACTATTGTTTCATGTCATTTTTGTTCTTCAATCACTTTTGTTCTATATTACTGTTCTTGTCTTTTCAAGTGATTCTCTTTCAGAGCCACTGTGTAACACGGTCTAGAAAATGGCCCAGGACACAGCAGCGACCTTCCCACCTCCTTTAGGGCCCCTGTGTAGCAAGGTTCTAGTGACCGAGGGCACAGCATCAACTCTTCTAACATTTCCCCTGTGTAACACGGTCTAGCGAATGACCCAGGGCACAGCAGCGACCTTCCCATTTCCTTTAGGGCCCCTGTGTAGCAAGGTTCTAGTGACCGAGGGCACAGCATCAACTCTTCTAACATTTCCCCTGTGTAACACGGTCTAGTGAATGACCCAGGGCACAGCAGCGACCTTCCCACCTCCTTTAGGGCCCCTGTGTAGCAAGGTTCTAGTGACCGAGGGCACAGCATCAACTCTTCTAACATTTCCCCTGTGTAACACGGTCTAGCGAATGACCCAGGGCACAGCAGCGACCTTCCCATTTCCTTTAGGGCCCCTGTGTAGCAAGGTTCTAGTGACCGAGGGCACAGCATCAACTCTTCTAACATTTCCCCTGTGTAACACGGTCTAGCGAATGACCCAGGGCACAGCAGCGACCTTCCCATTTCCTTTAGGGCCCCTGTGTAGCAAGGTTCTAGTGACCGAGGGCACAGCATCAACTCTTCTAACATTTCCCCTGTGTAACACGGTCTCGTGAATGACCCAGGGCACAGCAGCGACCTTCCCATTTCCTTTAGGGCCCCTGTGTAGCAAGGTTTTAGTGACCGAGGGCACAGCATCAACTCATCTAACACTTCCCCTGCGTAACAAGGTCTGCGAGACCGAGGGCACAGCATCGACCTACCTGTTTCCCTTAGAGCCCCTGTGTAACAAGGTCACCGTGACTGAGGACACAGCATCAAAACCTTGCATGATTACAGTGTAATGACCATGGGGTCTAAGACACTCTCGAGATATCTGGTGATTAATGTTAATGGTGTACCGAGGGCCATGGCGGTCCAAGGCACTGACTAACATTCATTAATGAACTAACCGTTACTTGTTTGCGTTGGTGTGATGATCGTGGAGACCTGAAACACTTCGAGCTTTCCTGATTGCCGAATTGTGTGTCTACTTCTTATGTGTATTGTCCTTGCCAGGTACTGGCATTTGACTAAGTTCGGAAATTACTACTATGAACAATGTACGGTTTGTCCGTGCAGTGCACATTCAATCTTTTCAATTGTTCAACGAGTGGGACTGAACACCCGTCTGATCTTATGACAAGAATTTGCAGGGTGTATTTGGTTTCGTTATTGTAGGCTGGTGCAGAGCACGCACCGCCTATCAGAATGGCCGTGTGGGCGCGAAATAATTTTGTTAACGTGCAACACTTAAATATCTTGAAGAATGGCACTAGTGGCAGTACTGGTATTTATTGCCTGTATGTTGGTGGACCTGCACAAGCGCGCCTATGTTCAATTTATTCACCATCTTTAATTATTTGGCATTGGACCAATCACAATGCAGCGATTACTTCTAATTTTCGTCGCCAGGTGGCAGAATGTCTGCTTTAGAACAATATCAAGGTGATGCAGACTGAAGTTGGCTGCAAGCCCTGTTTACAGGTTTTTGAAGGAATTTCCGCAGATCTGAACATCTGAACTGAGAGTTGTCACACGTGGTTGTGTGAAACGTGCTCTGCAGATTTGCAAAATGGCCGACCCAAGCCATGAGGTGTTACCCGATGACATCACTGGGAGCCTTGCTCCGACATGTATAATAATTATAAATAAATAAATAAATAAATAAATAAATAAAATGCTCTATGGAGACAGAAAACTCGAACTGAAAACGATTTGACAAATATGACAGCCGAATGACAGCTCTGGCGGATCCTGCGCCTCCTACGTTCCTTTCGGAAACACGGCTCGGGTTGACTCGGCTCGAAAGTGAACCAACTGAATCCGATATTCGTTTGGTCGTTTATGTAATTTGGTGGCTCAGTGGTATAAGAGTGTAGGGTTTTTATTTTTTCGATCTCGACCATGGGTTCGTATCCCTTTTGCCAAAATTTGTTTTGTTTTCTTTAAGCAATGTTAGGGTGTTAAAATTAGGTTATGGTTATTTTTTTTATAACCACCTAAGAAAGCTTTATTTTCGGAAATACAAACGTAACTAAAACGGGCAGGGCTATTCGTAGGTACGCCAAACAGAGATTATTAACTAAGAACTCGTAGTATGCCAAACAGAGAACTGGGAGTGTCCTATTTGATTTCCTACGAATAGACCTACCAGGCGGGACAGTGCTATTTGCAGGTATGAGGTATTCGTAGGTACGAACTGCACTATGCGAGTTGGTTTAAAAAAAAATAACCAGGGTTAAATTACAGAAGATGCGTCGCACGCATCTTCTATAATTTAACCCTAACCTAATGTTGAGGCGGCGCATGTAGTTTTTTTTTACGATTCGTTGAAAACTCCCATAGTGCAGTTTGCATACCTGCATGCAGGTGGGTCTGGCACATGAGAGAACAAAATTGACTCTTGCGCTATACATCAGCTGTGATGATTTGGAGGTTAAAAAAAGAAAACCTAACTTAATGTTGAGGCGGTGCATGTCGTTTTTGATACGTTTCGTTTCTGCCACTTTACAATGCCACGCGTTTACAATCAGCTGATTTATAGCGCAAGAGTCAATTTTGTTCTTTCATGTGCCGCTTGCCATGCAGGTTTACCTACGAATAGACATTCCCGATCGGACAGGGCTATTCGTAGCAGGGATGTTGCGGATATTCGCATCCGCATCCGTAAATGCGGAGCATCCGCATTGGTTTTGACATCCGCATCTGCATTCGCATCCGCATTAAATCGACGCGGAACTCATGCGGATGCGGATGTAGTGCAGGTTGAGACTTGAATGAAATTGGGCGGAGTCCGCGAGTGGCGCGCGCTGCAATTGACCAATAGGAAGGGAATATGCTGTGCGACGGTGCAGTGCAGTGCTGACGACTTTGTTTTCCATTATTATTGCGTCATTTCATTCCGTCACGTTTCGTGTATGCATGCGTGTCTAAACACGCGCGACGACGCGTCTTCTAAGTTGAATTTCCGACTCGAGTATTCCACTTCCACTGTATATAGTGCGGCGAAGTATAGTGTCCCAGAAGTGAAGCGTTCCCAGCGAGCAATTATTCAGTGGCGCAGGTTTGATCCCCTCCGAAACAGGCTGGAGTCTGAAAAGGCAGCCAAGTTACTTTTCATTAAATACAATAGCCCAATCTTGAAATTTTCTTATTAAAAATTGATTGATCAATAAAAGATATTAAAAGGATAATCTCTTTTATTCAAGGACTTAAACTAACCGGCTCTTCAAGCAATCTTGTTAACATCCGCATCCGCATCCGCATCCGCGGATGTGAGCGTCCAAAAATCCGCATCTGCATCCGTATCCGCGGATGTCAAATAAATCGCATCCGCAACATCCCTGATTCGTAGGTATACCTGCACGCAGGTATACCTACGAATACACACTTCCAACAAAAACGACATGCGCCGCCTCAACATTAGGTTAGGGATATTTTTGGTGGTTTAAAGAACCACCTAACCTAATGTTGAGGCGGCGCATGTCGTTTTTGTTGCGTTTATATTTCCGAAAATAAAGCTTTCTTAGGTGATTATAAAAAAAAATAACCATAACCAAATTTTAACACCCTAACTTTGCTTTAAAAAAATTGGTTGTCTGTAAAGTCGGCTTACGGACGATAGTTTTACGTGATGACGTGGAATAATCGTAGTAAATAGAGCAAAGATCAGTAGTTCTATTTCCAGTAGAAAGATTAATCATCTTGTGACTGGCCATCAATAAACTTCTGTTGTCTGATCTTGACAGTTTTACTTCTTAAGACGTTTCCATGGTAACTTTGACTATACCGATTGTGCCTCTGTATCGCTTGTTACGCGCTCTCGCTTGCTAACACAGGCTCAGATGGAACGTGACACTTTTTCGTGTGTGCAGCGGGTGTTCATCAATTTATAAGACGTGACGTCATCACGTCAAAAAACAAAACAAAATAAATTTTGACAAAAGGGACACGAACCCATGGTCGAGATCGAAAAAATAAAAATCCTCTTATACCACTGAGCCAACAAATTACATAAACGACCAAACGAATATCGGATTCAGTTGGTTTGCTTTCGAGCCGAGACAACCCGAGTGTTTCCGAAAGGAGCGTAGGAGGAGGCACAGGATCAGCCAGAGCTGTCAGGTGTCAAACCCCTATTTTAAGATACTACCACACAACATCAGCATCACTCATACATAACATACCTATCACACATTCCTCCTTTATCTTTTATTCCATCATATATATATATATATCTTTACTTCCATCATTATTGAGTTATATATAAGCGACCCTATCTACATACACACAGATAGCAGACGTTGGATTTTAAATACGGTACCCATTTTTAGTATCCCTCAGAATACCAGATAAAAATAATAATTGGTATTTGTCTTTTGGAGTAGAAATGCCTACAAGGCCTGTTTAAGGGCTTTGGGTAGGTTTATTTTTAGTATATTAAACATACATCAGTGTGTTAAATTATTTTTTTTATTCATTTAACTATTTACATTTAGTTCCTTAATAAATATATATTATTGTTGAAACAATGTAGTCAGAAGAGGATTCAAAATGGCCGCCGTCACTGGTCCTCGTCGCCGCTGCCGCTGTGCACGGGCGTGGCGTGCCCCTCGCTGCCCGCCTCCCCCTCGCCCTCATCGCCCGACTCCCCGCCCTCTCCCTCGCCCTCGTCGTCCGAGTCCTTGAGAGCCTTCGCGCGGTCGAGCCGCCGCGCTCTGTGCGTCTCCACCTCCGATCCTTCCGACTCCGACGAGTAGATGGCGCCAGCGTTCGCTGCAACATTATTCAAATACAGAACACAGTTAAACCCTTTCTGTTCCGCGCGGGTTTTACATATCTCACCACTGTTACGTGTCACACACCCGCGCGGGTGTCGGAACTGTGCATTATATGGTCACACATTTTCGTTTATTGCTATTTCAGTCAACATTTCCTATAGAAAAGACAGAGATATTAAATAGCTGATAAAATTATCTTTCTATAATAAAGAACTTTTATCTTTTTTATCTTTCGATAAAATTATAATTGGTCTCTCCTTGTTTTTATTTAATTATTTGTGCATTGGATTTAAGTCCCACATTTTTTATACATTTGTGGCCTCTTAGTGGCGCGTTCTCCTACACAATCTACACTAAATATCAGTTTGTAAGTTTAGATGTAGGAGATAATCACTGAAAATACTCATAATTTTTTTTAAATTCTTTGACCAATATTTATAATGGAACTTCAGGTTGGACATATGTAGGCTATGCCAGCGAAGCCGCGGGCAAAAGCTAGTGATATATAATATTTCTGTGTGGGAATTGTCCAGGTTAGAAGAATTTCGAAAAAACAAGTTTAAAAAATCCATCATTGCTTCTAAATAAGTGAATCCTCACTTGTTTTACATCATATTCTGGGTAATTTAATTAGCTTTACAAGCAAAAGAGTTTATTGATGTAACTTTATTATTTTTCGAAATAATTGTGTTTATGTGTGCCCAAATTTCGCGAATTTCCGCACGGCGAAAATGGCCTGGGAATGCGTGACCTCCAGTATATTTAACCCTTGGAGTTTCCACTTAATTAATACGCTTACACCCCTTGGCCTCGAGGCCATTTCCACCGCGCGAAAATTCGCGCACATACACTCAAATATTTAGTAAAACAATTTAGTCAGATCAATAATATACTCTATTTACACTTATTGTCAATGAAATTATACACAGAACAGAACTATGTAAAAGCAATGAAGATTCACTTATTTAGAAGCACAGATGGATTTTTCTACCTACAGGAAAATCAAAACATGCCCGACATTTTTTTCCAATTTTTTCTGATGTAAAATAGTAAATTCGAACACACAAATTATATATAATCGTGTAGGAGAACGCAGCCACTAAGAGACCAAACTAATGTAAATAAAATTACAGTCAGTGTGAACGTGTCCCCATACTTCTAGTCGTGGTAAAATTTTTTTTTTTTTTTATGGAAACTGACACGGTTGGCTACATCACCTACAACATCCGTGATGTCAGCCCATAACACCGGGTGAACTGGTGCCACGTCAGTGCTTGCTTCCCTTCGGTCGTGCCGGCTACACTGAACTGGACGGAAAACACAAACTATTTACATAGCCATTTAGACCGACCTTTCATTCAGTGCGGTGGTACCAACCCGGGCGGGTTTAACCCTACCACCTAGTAATATAAGAAGGGAGTCATATCCCTTAGTCGTCTTTTACGACATACACGGGGAGAGATGCAGTGGGGCTATTCTTTTAAAGTACCGGCCCCACACGGTACAAATGACAAAATACTGTCCATAATGTTTCTTCTAGGCTGTTGCCTAGAGAAAAAACGGTCAGATGAGATTCTTATTTTTCTGCACGCTATCTCCCGATATTGATAAATGAAACATTTTTCGTGTCCCCACAAAGCCAATCTGTACAACTGAGAGTGGGGTCCCCACACGTGCCATGTGGATTACAAGGGCGTATGTATGTATACATATATATGCACAACTCACACTTCTGGTTTGCCTTGTACTTGTTCTTGATGGCGGCGAGGGAGACGCCGCCCTCGTCGTCCGAGTCGTCGCCGGCGCCGGCGCGCGCGGCGCCGCGCCCCGCGCCCCCGCCGCCCCCCGCGCCGCCCCCGCGAGACTTCTTCGGCCGCGCGGTGACGCGCGACCGCATCGCCGCACGCAGCTCCATCTCCTCTTTCTGAACAACACAACACACATTTCATGAATAATAAATAATAATGTTGTGAAGGTAAACACCCTCCACTGACTCTAGTACTCGCTCTAGCATCCAGTACCACCATCCACTTTGGTGACAAGAGTAATCAGGTTACACATTCTAACAGTCAGTCAGCGTGTAAGCGTCCACTGCTGGACATACGCCTCTAACAGTAGCCGTCAACATGTCCGCCACCGACCACTGAGCCTCGAGGGTCAACATAGTGGCGTCTTTGTAACACTGAGACTGAGTGTGCCCAAAATCGAGCGTGTGCAGAATCGGGAAGGGAGCGACCTGAGCGACGGCCAATCAAACGTGGCAGCGCGTGTCCGTTGCCATTATGACGGACAGAATGTGCATGCATTACAGCTTCAAAGATTAAAAAAAAAATCTGAAGAGCTGCTGTAAAAAAAATTCGGAAGAGTTGTCAGATGGCTGGATGGCTCAGACGGTAGACTGGTCTTGTGATAACCAACAGACTAAATAGAATTGTCGGGTGTGCCGTGTGTCGTCTCGGTGGTGTCGGAGCATGTGTTCTGCCTCCTCTGAAGCCCCCACCAACACCAGATTGTATAAGAAAGAAGAAGACCTTGAGCTGGTAGCGCCTGTCCGCGTCCGGGTCGGCGCCCACTTGCGACAGGATCTTGATGGCGGAGGTCTTGGTGGAGCGGTCCGCGAGGGAGAGGGTCATCTTCCTGTGCGTGAAGGACTCGGTCGAGTGCGGGCGGAAGGACAGCTTAGTGCGGAACACCGCCTGCCCCTGCAGCCCCGTCCCCTGACGCACGAACAGGTGGTTGTGGTCACCCTGCAATTGCACCATTTCATTATGTTCAACTATCAATGTTTTTATAGTGACAAAAGAAGGGAAAGGCACTACATGCCAACTTGTATGTAGGTTTATTCTGTTTCCGGACCATATGGAAAAAGGACATTGACCTAAGAGCGTTTGATCTCCTGCACAACTGTGGTGCACAGAGGACATTTCTCTATCATCCGTGCCGGCCGCAAACACCGGCCACCCTTGAGCGCCGAGTCCATTTTGCTTCTAATAATATCAAGTCAATCCTGCTAATTGCTTGTCTGTTCTTTTCCCTATTGAGCCCACAATACAACATGATGAAAAGAAAAAGTATGCTAAAAAAACATTTGAAGTTAAGGCTGAGTATGTCTCTAGCTAGATGACGCCAGGTAATGCTTAATTTCTCAAGAAGTGAACCTGGACAAGGTACAATTAATTGATATGAAATTTCTGGTATATCTGCACCACATATGATATGCCATAAATGTATTGCGTCTTAGCCCTCTCCCTAGCTTTATAAAATTGTTGGTACACAAAAAAATGGAGAAAGTATTCTCACATGCAGCGGCTGCTTGTAGACGTCGAAGATCTCGGAGCCGAGATGTAGGGACATGCTGCCGTCGGACCAGCGCACGATGCGCGTGTTAGACTCGCGGACGGCGTTGCCCTCGCGGTCAAACACCGTGCGCCAGCGCATCGTGTTCTCCACCTTCAGCTTCAGCCTGCACCACACACGCTCGTGAGTCAATATCCGAGTGACAAGTTAAAGGCTCTCGCGATGCGCACTGACCGAGTGTGTGTGTACCGACCACAGAGCATGGAATACCGCGCGCGCCCCCTCCTAGAGACGCCCTAAGCGATAATATTTGAAACCAAATAATCATACACAGTGCTGCTAGCGCTTCGTATGTGTGTGTGTGTGTGCTAGTATCGACACTACACACAAAGAGGAGCAAGTTAGGCACACGCACAAAACAAATGCACACGCACAACACACATATTATGTAAGTCATAGGCCACGCCCACAGGCTTCAATGGCGATGCAGGGAAATCGCGCTCAGGGCGTCTCTAGGAGGCGCGGCGCGCGGTATTCCATGCTCTGTGGTGTGTACGGACCGTGCGCGACCCTCCTCGTCCAGCATCTCCTCCTCGTCGATCTCGTCCTCGTATGTGGCCGCGTCGTGCGGCCGCGTCTCCACCGACAGGAAGTTGGGCAGCTTCACGAAGTGCAGCTCGTTGCCCAGCTCCGTCTGGATCTTGGGCATGTCCACGTCGATGCGCGTCTCCGGCAGAACCTCCGCCTCCACCTCCGCCTCCCCCTTGTCCCCCGTCTCCTGCGGACCGCATCAATTGGGAGCTGTAAACCTAGCGTTGGATCGTGCGGCAGCCGCCAACAGTGGATACCGGACGTTCGTGCGTAATATTAAAGTTTAAAAAAAACGAGCGTTGGCTCGCACGGAAGGATATGCCTAGATATGCGGCATTCTCTTCAGAAATTCTCTTCAGAATGATAGACAGTTCTCGTAAAGTGTTGTCGTACCTCATCACCGCTCTTAGCGCGTTGGTCGGGAGAGCGACTGCGACTGCGGCTACGACTGCGACTCCGCGAGCGCTCGTCGCGGCCGCTGCCGCGCTTGCTGCCCTCGTCCTCGGAGCTGATGTCCGACGCATCGCCGAACAACGCATCCGCAGTCACTGCGACACACTCGCTCATGTTGGCTCTACTGGCACTCGTGACACTCATCTTCAATATTAATGCTTTAGACACCACATTTGTTTTACCTGACAGTGTTGGCTACATCAATTAATGCACACCTGTGAATGTTTAAAAACACATTCTAGACATACTAGTGAGCTATATGAGCATTGAAAATACTGTAAAACATATGCTAGAATGTGACCGTAATATCCAGGAATACCACATAACCACCTAGACAGCGGGCTGAAAGAAAAACACCACTAACCGCCGTCTTGCTTCTCCGTCTCCTCGTCGTCGGAGAGTAACTTCTTGCTCTTCCGCTGAGGCTTGCCCGAGTCGGATCCGCTCTCGGAGCCCTCCTTCTTCCTCTTCGGAGGCCCCTCCGCCCCCTGCCCCCCCTCCGCGCCGCTCTCAGAGTCCGAGAGCACAGCACGCTTCTTCTTAACCACACCTGGAGATGTACAGGAATACTAGGTCATCCGATGTCAACATTATGCCTTCAGTGGCGGGGCAAGACCTAAATTTGATGTGGGCAAGATATATTTTGCGAGGCCCTCTCTGGTGACATGGATTTTATGGATTTTCACTCTTGAAATGGATTTCCGGTATACCAATCAAATCAAACATTTTGTCAGCGTACCTTTCGTCGATCAAAGTAAACATAATCAAATTGCAATAATACAGCCTTCACTGCCTCTGTTCTGCTTTCCCACCTTGTGTCTGATATGACAAAGGCATTATAGTATGTTTTAGTTTGCCTTTGATTAAGTCTAAACATGTTTACTCGGGGTCTCTTTTAATAGATCTAGCTGAATATTTTTCATGAATCAAAGCTGCATGAACTTTCGAGGCGCGAGGCCCCTCGGGCCGCGAGGCCGTGGGCGGTCGCCCACGTCGCCCACGCCTTGCGCCGCCTATGTATGCCTTATTTATATGTAGTAGGAATTTCAAGAGAATCCCATTCCGTCTCATCTGGAGTGTCAATGGGTAATAGATAATGTTATTTGAGAGGAAGCGTCAAAAGCAGTGTACCCTTATAGTACCTTAAAAACCCACTGCTCTCTCCCCGTGCATGTCGTAAAAGACGGAATAAGAACAAGATGCCGTGCTAAAGGGTGACAGGACGGCCTTAGTGAATAACTAATGTTAGTCATTTAGTCTGCCTCTTTAGAACAAGTATTGATGTGGTCACGCACTTAAAGATTCTGTGATCTAAGCAAAGCCTTTGATTGTGTCAGTCACGCTATCCTTCTAAAAAAATTAGAGTTCTATGGCGTACGAGGTATACCACTTGCATTAATCACTTCTTACCTAAGCAATCGTAAACAGTATGTAGAGATAAGCAGCTACAATAAGCACGGTGAGAATATACCGATTAAATCAAACCTACAAAATATAAGATATGGTGTACCCCAAGGATCTGTCTTGGGTCCATTACTATTTTTGATCTTTATCAATGATCTACCGAGCAATGTATCACGATGTAATATGTATTTATTTGCTGATGATACCAGCTGTACAATAGATGGTAAATCAATAAATGAAATAAACGAAAATCTTGTGATCACCCTAAAGGAACTAACGTATTGGTTTACCAGCAATAACTTAAAATTAAATATGGACAAAAGTCAATACATACATTACAAACTAAAAGAAAATTGTAGAAACAATTGTCAAACAAGTAGCATTCAATTAGATGAAACAGAATGCGTCACATTTTTAGGAGTAGAAGTTGATGCTAAACTAAATTGGAAAAGACAAATTGATAGAGTATCTAAAAAACTTGCAAGTGCATGTTACGCTTTGAAAACACTGAAGAAAACGTCTACAATAAAAACTATGAAACTTGTATATTTCGCATATATTGAAGCTATTCTAAGATACGGCCTTGAGGTATGGGGTACGTGCGGAGAAGTAAGTAGAATATTAAGATTACAGAAGAGGGCTATTCGTATTATTACGGGATCAAAATGGGATGATACTTGTAGGCCTCTTTTTAAACAATTGGAAATATTGACTGTAATAAATTTATATATTTACATTATGAGCCTAGAGACCTACAATAACATTAATAATTTTGAAAAGCAAGGCAATCAGCAAAATCGATATGTACTAAGAGATAGAAGAAAACTTGCATTGCCAAAAGCAAGATTAACTTTAATGAAAAAAAAAAGTTTTAAAAAACATAAAACCGACTTCCTAAAAAAAGGAAAACTAAAAAACTATTCAAAATAAAAATATAAAAACCGCCTTCAAAAATATATGAAATAAAAACCTAAAAAAAAAACGAACCCTAGAGTTGAAGGCGGTGCTAAAAAGGCTACACAAATCACAAAGGATATTATCATCCACTCATGTTTTCTTTCATGCATCATTTTTGCTTGCTTTAGCACCGCCTTCAACTCTAGGGTTCGTTTTTTTTTTTTTAGGTTTTTATTTCATATATTTTTGAAGGCGGTTTTTATATTTTTATTTTGAATAGTTTTTTAGTTTTCCTTTTTTTAGGAAGTCGGTTTTATGTTTTTTAAAACTTTTTTTTTATTTCACAGTTTTTTTTAGTAATTTTTGCTATTAATGTACTCGGCGGAATCGCTCGGCCTTCGGCCTCGCGATTCCGCCTCGCTTTCCAATCCGATCTTGACCCAATTAAAATAGGACCACGTCAGCTTCGATAGCTCAGTGGTGCAGACAGTCAACTGTCGCTATTGAATGTTAAGCAACGCTGGGTGCGGTCAGTACTTGGATGGGTGACCGCTGACCGTTGGAGGCTGACCGAGGTTCGGATTCCTCGTAAAACTGTAGGTCCCTTCCCTCCTAATCTTACTTGGTGGTAGGGTTTAACCTGACCGGGTTAGTACCACCGCACTGAATTAAACGTCGGTCGAAACGGCTATGTAAATAGTTTGTGTTTTCCGACCAGTTCAGTGTAGTCAGTACGATCAAAGGGGGAAGTACTGACATGGCACTTAGTTTACCCGGTGTTATGGGCTGACATCACGGACGTTGTAGGTGATGTTGCAGAACTTAGTAGAATGGACAGACATAAACATGTTACGGAACCCTACTTTTATTATAAAATAACCGTCGGAGGACCTTGGTTGAAAATTGTGAAATTTAGTAGAACGGACAGACATACATTTGTTACGGAACCCTACTTTTATTATAAAATAACCGTCGGAGGGCCTTGGTTGAAAATTGTAAAATTTAGTAGAACGGACAGACATACATTTGTTACGGAACCCTACATTCATTTTGAAATAAATGTTAAATTTTGTAGAACGGACAGACATGCATTTGTCACGGAACCCTACATTCATCTTGCAGAACTTAGTAGAATGGACAGACATAAACGTGTTACGGAACCCTACTTTTATTATAAAATAACCGTCGGAGGACCTTGGTTGAAAATTGTAAAATTTAGTAGAACGGATAGACATGCATTTGTTACGGAACCCTACATTCATTTTGAAATAAATGTTAAATTTAGTAGAACAGACAGACATGCATTTGTTACGGAACCCTACATTCATTTTGCAGAACTTAGTAGAATGGACAGACATAAACGTGTTACCGAACCCTACTTAACAGTTGCACTCCGGGAGTGCCGGCAGATCCCGTGCCACTCTAACTTAACCCTTAATGCAATGACTTAAGGTTTCATTTTAAAAATGACGCTGACGCGATGTCGCGAGTTATACATTTTTTACCCACCTAAAAAAGTGCCAAGCGCCGCTAAAGAAGTTTTCACTTCAAAAACCTCAGGGTTATCCCCTTTCAAATAAAAAAAAAAAAGAATTTTCAAAATCGGCCCACAATTGACGGAGTAATCGCGTAACAAACATCAAAAAAAAGAAAACATACTGTCGAATTGAGAATCTCTTAGGTCTAAAGTAAATTTCTCGTGAAGACAAATGCAACGAGCCCAAACACGATGGGTTTATCATGTGTAGTTTAGGAGTTCCTATGGCCACCTTCTGTCTCCATCATCAGACCAGCTCGATGGTACTCGGTACAGTAGGTACCGGTCAGGTACCATAATAAATTATGCGCACCTGGCCGGTCGGAAAAGATAAAAAATTTCAAATTTAGAATATTCATGAAACAAGGGTCCGAATATGTATCACTAGTAAATATCGATTCATGTATTTCAACAGGACAGAGAAAATTTCAAAATATTAGGTATTTAATACTTTTTAGTTCTTTTTGTTTTTTTGTTTTTTTGAAATCGGTTTAATATTTTTTAAAACAGTTTTTATTTCATTCTTTTTAGTAATATTACATAAATAAGAATAATCGAAATCGAATAATCGAAATCGATTGAAGTGGTACAGAATTATTCGCCATATGTGTCAGACTGCAAATTGCTGAATAAGTCCACATCACAAAAGTTTTGCTGAAGGTAACCACACACCATACTAATTTATCAAACTGAAAATTGCCGAATACGACCACATCACAAGTTTTGCTGAAGGTAACCACACACTATAGTATTATGCTGATTTTTCGAAAACCACTCAACCAATTTCGATAAAATTGAAATGGGACCACCTCGGAAGTATGACCTAACTAACAAAAAAAGAATTTTCCAAATCGGCCCTCAATTGACGGAGAAATCGCGTAACAAACATACAAAAAAAAAAAAAAATAAATAAAAAAAAAATAAAAAAAAAAAAAACATACAGACGAATTGAGAACCTCCTCCTTTTTTGGAAGTCGGTTAAAAAAGGGCAATGAATATATGTCCATTCTAATCTTCAATGCATTACCAAATTATATAAGGGATTGTCAATCAAAAAGTAGATTTAAAAATGAACTCAGGAAATTCCTACTAGAACGGCCTTTTTATGCACTTAATGAATTTTTCACAGAATGTAAATAGCTAAATGGTATTTTTTATTAATTTTAAATTTTTATTGAATGACAATTTTTTATTTTTTATTGAATGACAATTTTTTATTTTTATTGAATGAAATTTTTTTTATTTTTATTGAATGACTATTGCCTGTGTTTCTTGCAGCATAATAATGATAGGTTTCATAGTATTTATATTTACATTGCATTTATTTTTAAGGTTTTATATTATTCTGATGCATCTCTTATTGAATTTGGCTTTTTGAACATTGATTTTATTGTATTTATGGGTTATTATGTTTTAAGGTTTGTTATTAATTAAGTAATTAGATTAAAGATTATGTCATTTTATTTAGAATTGCTTGTAATGGATCGTCATGCCTTGTAATGTGGTGTTACCGACGAGTTTATAAATAAATAAATAAATAAATAAAGAACTACGGCAAAGACGTATGCAAGCAGACGTGCACCCGGGCTGTGTTCTAGCTAGAGACATATTTTACGTAAAAAGTGGCTGACGTGTCACTGACACAACCCCATATTTTTCTTTCAACTGATAGGTTGCTTCACGACAATGCTTACTGTATACGACAAGACAAGGAATTCATTGTAATAACCATATGCATTATAATGGAGGTTGGAAATAAGGAAGTAGTAGCTCAGTACCTTGGTTGTTGTCGGAAGCGTTGGAGCTGCGGGAGCGCGACCTGCAACATTGTAACACTCTGTCAGCTGCAACCACATGCATAATATCCGCGCGACGAGCGTTCTCGTACCTGCCAGTCGCTCACTGGGCCACAGCACGAGGACAGGGCGAGGTACTCTAACTGCGCTGATGCACAATGACCTGTTTATGGTGTCCGTGTGGAGAATGAGCCCTAAAGAACTTTTTAGACCAGGCAGCTGGCATTCAATATCCAATTTCCAAATGTGTGGAGCAGTACGGTACATTTTACGTAGACAGGCAGTATAGCATTTCTGCGAGTTCCTTCTTAACTTCCAAATTGGGACAGTCCATAGAACATAGTGCTCTATAGAATACTCATTGATTTAGTACAAACATTAATATAATGGGAACCTGGATGGGCGTGCAGTGTTGCCGGCAGCGCGGCTGCGGGCCGCCTGCGAGTCGTCATCGTCTATCATCAGGTTCGGAGAGTTGGAGCGGCTGTCCACGTCCGCCCGCTTCTCCGGACTCTTGGAGCGTGAGGTGGCGCTGCCGCTCCGCGACCGCGACTTCCTGCTTCTGGGGCTGCCGCTTCGCGAGCGCGATCGTGACCCGCTCGCTTTCGGGCTTTGAGACCGTGACTTTGGACTCTGCGTGCGCGATTTCGGGCTCTGAGTGTGAGACTTTGGACTTTGAGTGTGCGATTTCGGGCTGCGCGGGCCCGACTTGGGACTGTGGGATGTAGAATTTGGGCTGCGCGGGCCCGACTTAGGACTGTGAGAGGCAGATTTGGGACTTTGCGGGCCCGACTTGGGACTCTGAGAGGCGGATTTGGGGCTCTGCGTCCCAGATTTAGGGGTACGGATGCCAGATTTGGCTATTTTTGGCGCTTTCTGGCTGTCGGCGCTGCTGGAGCGCGAGCGGGCACTTCCCGAGGCGGACCTGCGGGAGCCGCTGCGCGAGCGAGACTTGCTCGGGGGGCTGGCGGAGGCGCGGCTGTGCGGCGACGCCGAGCGGGAGCGACCTGAGGTGCGGGACTTGTGCGAGGCCGGGGAGCCCGACTTGGAGTGGGAGCGGTGTGACCCGACGGAGTGGCGCGACGCTGGCGACCCGCTGCCCGAGCGAGCCGGACTCTTGGACGCCGATCTGTAAACATACATTATTCATTCACTCTTCACTCTGTCAACTGTTGCAAAGTGTTCCAGAGTCGTGCTACCGCTTTACTTTGCCAACACACTCAAAATGCTTCCAAAGTCAGCTGAACATATTTCTCTTAGACAATCCATTTTACAAGTTAAGGCGAGAATAAGGGTCAAAAGGTCAACTTTAAACGAAATTATTGAGCTATTGGTAAAGATAAAAAATCTGTAAAAAATATATGTTATGTATTGATCTTTAACCCTTTGGCTCTGGAAGCATTAACCAAAACAATCCTTCTGCTAAACCAGGTGGCGCGCCGCGATCGGCGCCGCCGCATTACTCTCGAAAAAAAATCATTTTGGAAGATTTTTCCATAAAACTTCATGAACTAACATATGGATTGTATTTACAGATAAATATTCTAGCTATAAATGGAATTTTTTTATTTACATTACGTATTCTAGGTGACAAAATTATTTTGTAAAGTTGTTCTATGTGAAAATCGCGACCTCTCTCAGTTTTTTTTTTTTTTTTATAAATTTATTAGACCGCCAATCGGTCATATAGTATTTTTATTATAAACACTAATAAATAACGGACCTAATCATACCTTTCTTGTGTATCAGCAGCCCCCCGTGTCGTTCACAATAAAATTTGTATGTGGAAATTTGTATGGTTTGTATTGTTTGTATGGAGAAAACTAGGTCACAAAAATTGCTTATTTCTCGTAAATGTACTGTATACAAACACTATACGGCATATATTATTTCAACTACAGGAACTAAATAACACTTCTATCACCTCACTTTATCCAGAAAACGGATTTATATCGAGAAACAAGCCTCTAAAAACAGCCGAAATTGGTACCGAAAAGGAGGCATTTTCTTAGTATTTTTACGAAAAATTCAGATCAACTCAGCACAAACAAATGCACTCAATACATCCGGAATATAATGAAAAAGAGAAAAAACATCACTTATGGGTTCATCTGCACAAAAAAACACTCAGAAAACCCGAAAACAGAAGAGCAACGTACAACGCCCTCCTATTATAACCGCTGTCTTGATGACACTGACAGAGCGGTAAATCTGACATTTCTCTATGGGGGAATGGTTGTCGCCTAAAGGGAAATTTATTCTAAAGCCTGACCAGGAATATATGAGAGCTGTCAAGATGGAGCTACTTTTTAGATTTATATAGCAACATTCAGTATAGTATGCACATATTGAATTGGCCAATGTTTTTATTCAAAATGTACTTTTGCACTGAAATACACAATAAGATATACAAAATGTATTTTAATTTAATGCATCTTTTATATATATTTTGATGTCAATGTAAAAAGAACTAGCGTTGACATTTACATGTTCACAACATTTTTTCCATGTATCTGCAGATATGTCCTGAAGCAAAGTGTACAAATTATTAAAAAAATTAGTAATCGACCTTGCTGAAACACTAAACTTGTTAATAAAAATTCTAGTTCAGAAAAACTTAACCTAAGCTATTTTTATTCGAACGTTTCGTATTTCTGTAAAGTCAAAAAGTGTTTTTTGTTCAGAACGAATAATATTTACGTCCCTCTATTGTTTGCTATTCGGTAAATAGATGCTTGAGATACACCTAGATAGAACAAAAAATTATTACCTAATTGTACATTACGGCGGCCAATTCATGACAATCTCACTACAATGACATAACGTTTCACCTAAATGTCAGTTCAGAAGCAATTTTGACATTGACAACAGATTATCAAGCATCAAACATAATTGTGGCCAGTGTAAGAAATTAGTTCCAATGAAATTCCGCAGTATGGCGGCCCCTCATATATTCCTGGTCAGGCTTTACTATTTGAATTCGTCACTTTCAAATACACACGGCTAAGTGAGATAAAAGAATAAAACAATTTCGTTGGGGCCACCCAACAAAACAAAGAAAAAAAAGAAAGCGGCCGATATCGGCCGCTCCATTCGTAAAGGTATAATGTATAAAGCGACCGATATCGGCCGCTCCAACGGCAAAAGGTTAATTAACAAACGTAGCGAAAAAAATTGTATTTTACTACTTTGAAAAGGTGTTAAATAAATCTCCAAAAAATAACGAAAAGTACGAAAATTGTACATTCAAGTTAAATTATCTTGAGAACTAAGCATAAATTGTTTCAATACAAGACCCTCATAGAAATATAGATAATATTTTTCCCTACAATCGTAGCGAAATAAATATTTGGTTCCATCTTTCCAACACGAGACATTTAATAAATAATGTGATTTTCGTGCAAACGGTCATCGTCGGCGCGACGTATCAGCCACCGCACGAGTAGAACGAATCTCGCACCTATTACATCTGCATACGGTTCGTGTTTCAAGCATCAGTGCTCGGGTAGCACGGTTTGAGTCCTATTTCCGCCTTAAGTGAATTTGTTTTGTAATTGTAAAGAAAATTATGCTGACTGATGATTCAAATTGTTTATAATATGCATAAACTCAACGTTTATTAATGACTTGACTGAACCCTATGTTCTTTGTATTTTACTATCTTTTATTTTCTTTTTTACTAAGACATAGTATGGTACGTTTAACATAATTAAAACTTAGTATGTAAGATATATTAAAAAAAAAGCTCTATAAGATTTCTTACCCGGTTGTTCCATCTAGATTACATTGCTGAACGGGACGTGGCAGGAACTTGTTTCGTTACATGGTTCTTAGACATTAAAATACACACTCAGTGCTACCAAGTGTTTTCGGCTATTCCTAAGCTATGCCTTTATCAACTCATCAGCCCCGGTGTAGTGATGTTAAGCAAGAGAGTGAGGCTGCGTACCGAGAGCGACTAGCCTCCTTCCCCGAGTGCGCGGGACTACCGCTCGCCGCGCTCGAACCGCTGTCCGACTCCGAGCCGGAATCTGCACCTGCACACAAACCACATCATCATCAATCATCATCATCACCCATCACCGTCATTCGCTACAACCATACAATTATAACGACGGGCAAGGGCATCACTTACCGCGCCCGGCGCCCCGAGTTGTCGGCGCCATTGTGCAGCACTGCCCCTGAGGAACTCCTCGTTACCGGCTGCACCAGTTACACCAGCGGTCGTTAATCACTAAGTGCAATGCAATCACCATTGACGTTGCTATCACAATGCTAAAATGCTTGAAACAAGGAGCTTGAAACATGAGAAGTGGAGAATGATCTGAATTTTAGGAATCTGTTTGTTCCACACTACGACGACACAATTCTCCAACATTCATAATTGATTCACAAGTTTCTAAACAAACAAACTAAAAATTCTCTTTGCTAAAAATCACAGCAGAGTACATTGCAAAAATCAAGGCAAAAATATTGTCGTATTGCGAACATGCGAACGAACCAACTGTCAAACAAAATTCAATGTTTTTTTTTAAACACTTTGTCTCTGGAATACTGGACTGGATGCGATGTCCTTTGGAGCCAATCTTTTAAATGTTTATTATCTTTCTTAACATTTATCTATAGATTGATTTATAGGTCCAAATATATAAAAAGTCAGAGTTAACAAAAGGAAAGATTTTCAAGTTTTGGAAACGTGAGCAACAGTGCTGCCAACATTTTTGATTCCACTAAACTTTTTTTTAGACTGACGGCACGGCCCGCATACCTATACCCAAAGAATATAGTACTACCCTATAACTTAATCGGTGCGCCACCTGCAGCGGGAGCACAAATGCGTCGATAAGCCTATATCGATCGATAAACATCTATTTGCTTCGTTCGACGAAGTAGAATAGAAGAAGACGAATAGATGTTTATCGATCGATATAGGCTTATCGACGCATTTGTGCTCCCGCTGCTGAAAGCCATTGTCGTGCCTGCTGTTCCTGCGATCCTGCGGAACCACTCCTTGAAGTGATAAATAAATGATGTTTTGGTGGTTTAAAAAAAAAATAACCAGGGTTAATATATAGAAGATGCGTCGCTACGCGACGCATCTTCTATATATTAACCCTAACCTAATTTTGAGGCGGTGCATGTCATTTTTGTTACAAGTTTATATTTCCGAAAATAATTCTTAGGTGGTTATAAAAAAAACTAAACACCCTAAAACAATTTAAACACCGTAACATTGCTTAAAAAAGAAAAAAAAAAAAAAAACCAAAAAGATTCGGTGGGATTCGAACCCATGGTCCAAAAAATGCAAACCCTACATGCTTACCACTGAGCTAACAAGTTACTTAACCGATCAAACGAATATCGGCTTCTATTGGTTCGCTCCGGGCGAAGGAGTAGGATCGCAGGAGCAGCAGGCACGACAATGGCTTTCAGGTGTCGTACGCATAACTTAATAATTCTACAAGATACCTAATTATGTAGAACTGCTGTTGTCAGTCCTTGCAAAAAAAAAATTACTTCTTCCCCAATTTTATAGAGAACACTACATGGCTTGCTACATTACCTACAATCTCCGCGATGTCAGCCTAATAACACGTTCAATGGCAGTGCTTTCATTGGTCGTGCCGACTACACTGAACTTTCCGAAAAGCATGAACCATTTACATAGGCGCTTCGATCGACCTTTCGTTCAGTGCGGTGGTGGTAACAATTCGATCGGGTTGAACTCTACTTCCTTCCTTATTATCCTTATCCTTCCTTCCTTAGGTCCTTACCTATAATAAAATCCAACGTCTGCTTTCTGTATGTCTGAGTGTCTGTCTGTCCGCTTATAACTCGAGAACCACTGGACCGATTTTAATAAAACAAAATTCTACGGATAGCTTGATTCTTCCCATCAACTATAGGCTACTTACTATCACGCTAAATAGCTTATGAGGTTAGCAGTGAAGTGAAATATGAGAGCGGGCGGAGCCGCGGGCACAGCTTGTACCTATAATAAAATCCAACGTCTGCTTTCTGTCTGTCTGTCTGTCCGCTTATAACTCGAGAACCACTGAACCGATTTTAATAAAACAAAATTCTACGGATAGCTTGATTCTTCCCATCAACTATAGGCTACTTACTATCATGTTAAATGGCTTATGAGGTTAGCAGTGAAGTGAAATATGAGAGCGGGCGGAGCCGCGGGCACAGCTTGTAATCTATAAATGCACATAACTAACACATCATTTACTTAAAATATCTCCTTTGAGCCTATCTTTTGACCGATGGACTGATGGACCAGACTGATGGATTTTTAAATATTTGATCATTTTCGTCAGTCTAGCCAGGGTAGACTGACGGCAGACTGATAGTGCGAATGCATTTTACGTCTGGCGTCAATCTGCCGTCAATCTGGTCGTGCTTTGAGCCTATCTTTTGACCGATGGACTGATGGACCAGACTGATGGATTTTTAAATATTTGATCATTTTCGTCAGTCTAGCCAGGGTAGACTGACGGCAGACTGATAGTGCGAATGCATTTTACGTCTGGCGTCAATCTGCCGTCAATCTGGTCGTGATCAAGGTCACGATCTGAACTGATGCCAGACTGAGCGTGTAACCTCCGTCATATTTGCTTGGAACGCGGCATGCGGGCCGCATATTTCCAAAGTCTAGTAGGCGAGTTGCTCTGATTGGTCGTTCTCAGTTTGGCGGTAAATTTAAATTTCGGAAGTATTTCCGAAATAAAGTTTTTTTAGGTGGTTACAAAAAAATAACCATAACCTAATTTTAACACCCTAACATTGCTAAAAAAAAGTAAGAAATATAAATTTCGGAAGTATTTTCGAATTTTTTTTCGAAATAAAAAGTTTTTTTAGGTGGTTATAAAAAATAACCATAACCTAATTTTAACACCCTAACATTGCTTAACAAAAAAAAGTAAAACAAAACAAATTTTGGCAAAAGGGACATAAACCCATGGGTCGAGATCGAAAAAATAAAAACCCTAGACTTTACCACTGAGCCACAAAATTACTAAACGACCAAACCAATATCGGATTCAGTAGGTTCGCTGGGAGTGCTGGAGACGGAGCCAGAAGTTATTTAAATTTCTCGCCAAACTGGCATCGACCAATCAGAACAACTGGCATACTAGACTTTGGATATATGCATCCGGGCCATACATGCGCGCTACCCGAGCACTACCACCACCACCTATGCCTATTAGGTAGGTTCCTTCCTTCCTTCCTTCCTTACCTATAATAAAATAAGTATGACAATAAATAATATTTTTCTTTTTTCTTTTTTTTCTGAATGGTTGTCCGTGTGTGTGCGTACGCAACGCGCACCTCAACGACTCAATAGTTGGGTAATGGGTTGTTGGAGAGAAATCGGTCGTCACGGCCAACTCAACTAAAGTTTAGTTGAGTTGGCCGTTTGAAAATCCCTGAATATCCCTGTCAGTCAGGTACCTACCACTAAAACCATATGTTAGGAGGCGCGGAGGCGGAGCGGAGGAGGGCGTACCACCTTTACCTACAAGAAGCTAATAATAATAGGTACTTATCTTCTATATCTACATTCTAGGCGTGATGGATGACATGCGTCAGTCTCGGCAGCTCAGTGGTGCGGTCAGTTATTGGATGGGTGACCGCCCGACCGTTGGAGGCTGACCGTGGTTCGGATTCCACGTTAAACTGTAGGTCCCTTCCCTTCTTACCTTACTGGGTGGTAGGGTTTATCCCGGCCGGGTTGGTACCACCGCACTGAGCGAAACGTCGGTCGAAACGGCTATGTAAATAGTTCGTGTTTTCCGTCCAGTTCAGTGTAGCCGGCGCGAAATGAAGGGAAGCAATGACATAGCACCTAGTTCACCCGGTGTTATGGGCTGACATCACGGATGTTGTAGGTGATGTAGCCAACTGTGTCAGCTTCCATAAAAAAAAAAAAAAATGCAATGAAGATGACATGCATGATGCAATGCACCAAATGCACGCTGCTCGCTGCTCTGATAGGGCTCTATGCTGCCGCGTCGCCGACGGCGCACGCGTCGCGTCGTCGCCGCCGCGGTCGGGCGGGGCGCGGAGACGGCGGCTAAGCAGCGCCGCGCCGCGCCCTTCCTTCTCGCCACCCCGCCACCGACCAGCCAGCTGTCGTGTGTTTTCTTTCAATGGCGGCAATCGGCGGCACTTTTTTTATTGACCAATACCCAATACCGTTATTTACTTACCTACGTACCAGTTGATCGCAGGATGTCGCGCGCGGCGGACGTCTGCGCCGGCCTGTTGAAGCACAAACCGATATTATTACGCGAACTGACCGAAACGAACGTGCTTGACGTGCTCGTGAAGAAGGGATTGCTCAGTGTAGCCGAACACGAAAGCATCACCGGCGAAAGCGACGGCGACCGGAAGTGTGGTTACTTTGTGGAAGTAGTAGGTAAATACGGTGCAGTGAAGTTGAGTGATCTGTGCGCCCTTTTGGAGCGGGAGTGCCCGGAGTTGACGCGTGAGCTCATTCAGGATCGCGAGAGGATCATTACTAATGGTGAGCTGATGAATTCTTCGGCTAGGTATTAGGCTGTTGTTTGTATACCCGTGCCGTACTAGTTTGTATTGTAATTTGTAATATATCCAAACCGACAAAATTCAATGTTATTGTCATGTTATTGTATCGTAAATCGTACCTACCTACTTTGCTTCAGAAGGGCTACACTGCAGCACGTGCACGATGAGGGTCGCCTGTTGTTTTTTTTTATTGTACCCAAATGGGTGGCTGAGCTCGAGGTCAGAGTCTCAAACATTTTGCTACAAGCTCAAACAAACTCAAGCATTTGCTTTCATCCCCCAGTCCGACTTGCAAGCGGGCTAGGTTTTGTCTCGGCACCTGTGGTTACACGCGCCTTTCCAGACACAAGGAAGAACCAGGCTGGCATGAAGGAAGGTATAATTCATGTGTGGGAGTGAGAAGTACCTACTGATGGGTAGGTTTTTTGTCTGTCTGTACTAGAATTTAACGTGGTAGTGAGAATTTGTGCCATTTGCATTACGGCAGAAGGAATTTACGGTTGAATGCACTGAGCTGTATGTTGTTGAATGGAAGTCAGTGAACGCGTTTTGTTTACATTTCTGATAGTAGGTATGTAGGTACGTCGGTTTCACACATATCTTACTTATACATAGCCTACCTACATATTATTAAAAACAATACCTAACAGGCTACCGACAAAGAAAAGATACTTACAACAAAAGAAAAAAAACTGGTAGGTAAGTAAGTATAGGTACGACACTTATAAATAAAAATATATTAACTACTTAGGTAGGGTAGGTACAGTCAGGCCTTCGTCACTCGCTCAAGGTCGTGCGTTAAATGCCTACCGCTTGGCGTGTCGGTTAATGCACAAGTAACAGTGGGCTGCCGCTATCCAGCCAGAGCGAGCGCGCGGCGCGCGCATCTACTCCGTTTCGTTTCGAATTTAGAAATGTCGAAATCACGTCAATATTGTGCAGCAATGTGATTTATTTCTAGTAATTTATTTATTCATATTAGTAGGAGGTCATAGATTTAAAATAATATCATATTGCCGATAACATTAGTTAGATGACGCCGAACAGCGTGGTATGTATGGCCTAATTCGTATATAAGGATAGAAATAGAACATTCATTCGTTCTCTGTCTCTCAATGTGGGTTTTATACAATAAAAAACACCAATAAAACAATAGGTACATTGTAGATGATCATTAAATTTATCGATCAAACAAAACTATCACTGGAAGGTTGCACGCTTCCATGTGAAAAACTAATTGTGACGCTAACGCATGCGTGAATTTGTTCGCATGAATTTGCCGTAGCTAAATATAGTATCGTTGGTAGGTACAAGGTAGGTATCATCTTCATTTTATTCCTCACAAAAAGACAGCCCAAAGACACAGCCCTTACACGCGCTGAACGACGCGCTTTCGAGATAGAGTTACGCGACAGAAAGAGAAGCGAAATGTAGGTGGATAACGTGGTTAGGCATGCAGCTCTGTGCGAGTCAATTTGTACTTTATCGCGTCGTCGCAGAGTAGCTATTTCTTTGTGAGTGTTTGTGAAGAGAAGCTTCTGTACGGAGTACTCTTTTCTATTCTGTGGTACAGTTGTTCAGTTTCTCAGTAGTAGGCGCCGAACCAACCGAACCACAGAACCGAACTAAGTAGTTTTTTTTTTATGGAAACTGACACGGTTGGCTACATCACCTACAACATCCGTGATGTCAGCCCATAACACCGGGTGAACTTGGTGTCACGTCAGTGCTTCCCTTCGGTCGTGCCGGCTACACTGAACTGGACGGAAAACACAAACTATTTACATAGCCGTTTCGACCGACCTTTCATTCAGTGCGGTGGTATCAACCCGGGCGGGATAAACCCTACCACCCATCAATGCTACCACCTAGTAATATAAGAAGGGAGTCATACATAGGTATCCCTTAGTCGCTAGCTAGAAGATGTAAAGCGCGTGGTAGGTAGGTAGGTAGGTAAGGAGGAGACCTGGGTACGGTGCAATTAAAAAAAAAATTATAATATAATATGGGCAGGGCCTGATTTACTAATATGCTGATGATGAGGCTCTCGAGCCTAGCCTAGGGCACTAGGATTTAGGGGCCCAGCATAGGGCCTGCGCAGTATGTATGTATATATTATATAGGGATGTGGGAGAAGTACCTACTTGAAGGCGAACAAGTATAGTTTCTTCCAAATAGGCCCTGGCTAAATCTCAGCCTAGGACGAGGTCAGGTCCTGTATATGGGGACCAGTGGCGGCTGGTGACCTATGGGACTGGGTGTGCGCACAGCACACCCAGTCCCATAGGTACCTAGCGCACAGTGTGCGCTAACTTACTCGTAGTACTAAACCCAAACGTGAATCTAATGGATACCGAGACGTGATTTTTTATTTTATTTTCATGTCTGAGTTAATTGCCCAAATTATGTAAAAGTATTCTCACTCAACAGATACATAGTTGAAAGACAAAATAAGGTAAGGATAAAAGTGATAAAATCATTAAAATGTAAGTAATAAAAATGTACTCACTTTTAGATTGAAATATCTAGGTATGGTGTTTTGAAGAACACGCCAGCGAATTTATGAAAATTATGAAGAAATCAGTCACACACACACACCACACACACTACAGTTTGATTGGGTAGGTCTAATATTGTTCTATTTATTTCGTTTTTAATATAGTCAACACTGAATCCACTCATTTTTATAACGCACTAGAAACACAACCAGAGTCCTAATTGCTCGAAGAACCAAAGCGACACTTCACTGCGCAGTGGCCACCGAGCACCGAGCCGCGGCCGCCGGGGCGCCTCCGCGCGCGAGGCGTGGCCGGCGCGCGCGCCCGCGCCCGTCGGCCAGCCTTGCCGCGCCGGGCAATGAAGAAAACTTCACAATGTACTGTTAACTGACGAAAAGTCGTTCAAACTGCTAAAAAACTGATTTGCAAAACATCCCGGCGCGGCAAAGATATATTACGTACAATATTTCATCTAAGCGGTGGCGGCGCGGCGCGGGGAGCGGCCATCAACGGTCGACGCGACGACGACGGGTCTCGCCCCGAACTGAGATGGCGCGGCGCGCGCGGCGCGGCGCGGCGAGCGATCGATCGGATGATCGCGCGACCAACAACGCCTAGGTCTTTGCGTGATTCCATTTTTGACTTTAAAATAGCGAAATATGCAGTATCATTAATGTTTGTCGTAACATTCGAATATTTTATAAATTACTATTCGAATATGTATCAAATCGATATTCGAATAATTCAAATTATTCAATTGCAAACTCGATCTGTTATATAAATATAAGAAACACCCATATTCCAAAAATGGACTCGCCTGTCGGTTCGTGCTACAGCGTATGTGTAGGTACTTAGCGCTTGTGTGTGTGTGACTTCGACCCAGAGTTTGGATCGCCCCCGCCGCGCCCGCGCGCCCGCGCCCCCCGCCCGCGCGTGCCTTCGGTCGGGTTTACGATCTCGGCTTACTTCGGCTCATCGTCGGCTGGCTCGGTCGCGACGTGTCGCACGCGCGTCTATCCACAATATACTGTCCTTCTTTTTCCGTCGTGTGTCACACGCAGAAGGCCACACATAATCGTATGAATAGTGTTTTGTTTCACGCGGCGGGGCAGCGGCGTTTGACATTTTCTCATAGTAAACGTTCGCGGTGTTTTGTACTGCACTCGGCGCGGCGAGCTCGGCGGCTATACGTAGTATGTAGTACGTATTACGTACAGCAAAATCGTGCCTTGTTGTCTAGGAAATAGGATCGAATTCAGTTTGATATTTTTACTTCGATCGGTTTCATGGAGAATGTTTAATATTTTAATTTATTTCTTTCTTTCGGGTGAAGGCGTTATGTTTTGTGGTAGTGCGGCGCACGAACGCACTTAAGGGCCAGCCGCCACTGATGGGGACTGGGGACCCCAAAATTTCAAGTATGTACGTACCTACCTACCTACTTTTAAGATATTGTTGCTCATTCGAAAGAAACTTTAGACGAAGACCTATCCCTGATTGTCATTGTCCAAATTGTCCCTTCCGCACAAAGCTTCCGCAGCCATCTTGGATTCTGTATTTTTTTTCTTCAACCGCTCATATCTCGCGTTCTAACTATCCCACAGCAAGCAATCAAGTCGGGGTCGTTGGACTTGTCGGGATTTACTCTTTAATTAAGTACCTACTTTCAATGTTAAACTCTCCGATGTAGAGGAACAAGTTGTCAGCAGCGTCCAAAGTGCAAAGTACCTACTCTTGGTACCTACCTACTCCGCCAAAAGTTTTTTCGCCCGGTTTCTCCGCGCGTAGCTCCTTTCCAGTGCCTGTTGCCTCTGAGACCCCATAGACAAGTTAATCTTCTAGACTTACTAGACTCAATTTCCAGTATACAAAAATCATGGCGATTGGTTGATTTTTTCCAATCCAAAAAGCAGCAGCACAATGTGCGTAGTGCGTAGGTAGGTCTTGGGCGTAGAGTAGATGATATCCACACGTACCGCACCGTACCTACCGCACACAACGGACGGCCTCTCACTCACTCAATGAATGAAAGAGGCCGCTGCCGCCGCACACTGTAAGGTGGTCTATGGGACGCTTGGCCAAAACCTATTTTTTCTCGTTGTAGTGTGTTCACATTTATTCATGAAACTGAATTAAGTTATATGTAATCATTAAATACTGCAGAATATGTTTATACCCTTTGTTAATAATATTTTTATGAAATTAAATTAACTTGATGTAATAATATCTAAGTATCTAAGCACTTAATATACCTAGCTATAACATAATTTATCTATTATTTTAATCTGTAATCTATCCTCTAGCTATCTATCTATATTTACATATTAATTATTCTTCATGTGTATCACTCTCTCCAGTAGTGCTCGCTACAACATTCTACACTTGCAGGACCTCTGGGGATAATTTTTTGTATTTCTTTTCGGTAGTTCTCGGAGGCTCGAAATGTACTTATTTTTATTTTTTAACTAGCTGTGCCCGCGACTACCTCCGCGTGGACTTGATCTTTCTCATCCTGTTATAAAACGTAACGTGACTCTGTCTGTCCGTTCGTTAGTATGATTCAAATGGTTTGGTGTTTTTTAATTGGGCAGGTTATAGATTTGATTCGACCTACATCTACATATTAAGTGAAGCCGCAACCAATGGTAATTTATAATCTACAATAACGCTTCTCTGTAAACTATATTACAAGTAGAATTTCCAGGAACACACAGATATGCACACAGCATATAAATTATTTGAATAACTAATACGGGAAAGAGCCACGTATAGCTGACCGTGCGAAAAGCAACTCAAACTTATATCTAAGCCTGCTACCGAACCAATGACAGTGGCCAATCAGTAAGTCACAGCCTCAGGTCACAGCCTTCTATTAATAATACTTACATACTTAAATACTATTTTACTTTTTATTACATGCGTATGTATTTATAATAAAAATAATAAAAAGTGAAAAATTCACGGGGTTCCCATAGAAGAAACTAAAAAAGTGTATGCGCGCCATCTACCGAAAAGACTATGAAACATTTTAACTAATCATGAATTTGAACTAATATGAAGCATTTCATAAACACGCCATAGATGGCGTGAGTGGCGCTGACAATGACATGGCGATACGGAACCCTCGGTGCGCGAGTTCGACTCGCACTTGACCGGATTTCTTATTTTTATTTTTTGTTGTTATATCGGCCATAATGTCACATATTCTGTGACAATTTCAACGGGCTACCTATTACGGTTCAAAAGATACAGCCCTCGGACAGACAGACGGACGGACGGACGGACGGACAGACAGACAGACGGCGTAGGCTTAGTAATAGGGTCCCGTACCGGATACGGAACCCTAAAAATGAAATGAAAGGATAAAAGAACTCATAAATCTAATTACCAGATAACAGCGCCATCTGTAATTCATTAGTCGACTTATTAAATATTATACAAACAATTTTATCTGAAGACGACAAATTGGTCGAAATATCACGCGGCCCTGCGGCGCAGTGGCGTGGCGCTATAAGATATTTTCTAACTAAAAATTTAATATCTTTTGATTCTGTGGGTTCATTCTGATGAAATAAACTCTAAATATTACTCAGAATAAAGCTTAATTTTTTGTAGTAATTAGATTTTGAATCCAATGAGTGGTTTTTGCGTGATGCGCGCACAAAGGCACAAACAAACCGACAAACAGACAAAAATTTCAAAAATGGTTTTTTTACGTTCTATCACTTATTCCTTCCGTCCCCCAGTTATTGTTTTTCAAAAATAGTTAATGTACAGACACGGTAAGTCTACGATTTTATTATATGTATAGAAGATGTAATCCAGTATGGGTGGCAGAGTCGGAGGGACCAAAGCATATGCTTCGACAATATCACCTCCGAAAGGTAGGTGCCATACCGGAGGAGCCTCCCTGGATTGCTGGCTATACTGGACTAGAGGAGAACACAACCGAGGCTGCTATGCGGCCATCTTACATCCAGTGCTGTTGTACCAACCGAGTCGGCTACAATTTTAGCCTACCACCTAGTAAGGGGCAAGGGACTAGGGACCTACAGACAGTCTTACACTGGTTCCGAACGGTGAAGCAGCAAGTAGGTATGCAAGTAATTTTTTTCCTCAGAAAAAACTCATTGGCACCACGCCGACCGGATGCGGACCTCGGACCTCTCGCACGAGAAGCCGATGCACAAACCACTCGGCCACCCGCCGTATGGGTCCGTGGTGACCAGGAGACGATTAAAAATATCACTTAGGGTGTTTTCTTTGGAGCATTTTCGAGAGTAACCCTCCCGAAATAGTTTTTTAGGCGTATTTCTCGCCTCCTGAGCCTCCTCGGAGAGTTGACCTATGGGAAAAATGGCGCTTTTCAAAATCGTGCCCATGGATCAGTATTTTATACACCGTGGTCAGCAAATACATAACTCTCGACGACTGCAGATTATTTTATCTCTGCGTGCTGAAAGATTAAATTTAAGTAGTTGGTAGTAGCATGAAAATAACACAAATATAATAAATATATCCAGGCACATTGTTAATATCACAAGGATACTTTGAAGACCTAGAAACATAAAAGCATTCTTTTGGTTAATTACATAATACAGTGTTACAGAAGTTTAATATTATTTAAACGTAAATACTACATAGTACCTTGACATGGAATTTGGATACATTTGTATGACATGCGCAAAAACCCGCAAAGTTTGTGAGCTGTTCTCGAAACTACATTAATTTATCTCTAAGATTGCATCAAAGACTCTATTTAATGTGATTTAATTCATAAACTTTTAGTCTCGTCAATGTCAGATTTATGGAAAATCATAGCTACTTTAGAGAGGTGAAAGTAGCGCCATGCTGTCCACACAATCAATCAGTAAATAAATATTTTTTTTATGCAATTGAGACGGGCATACCTTCTTCTGCTTCCTTCATTTTCAAACTCCGTTAAAACTCTTATCAACATCGTACATTAAAAAAATGAAAACTTCAAACGCGAACTATTTTTTTAACACTCTTGTGATGCAAACAAAGATTTTTTCTTACAAGTGGCGACTGTCTAAAAACTGGCGCGATATAGGTCAATTGAAAAGTGGTGGGAGATGGCCCGGCTATCTAACAACCCTCTCCCCAGGCCGCGAAGTCATCGGCGCATGTTTGTTATTTCGAGTTTTGGCCAAGCGTCCCATAGATAGACCATCTTACAGTGTGCGACGCCGCGCGCCGCCGCACGTTTATGGGACCATTGTAAGAGTAAAACTCCCATTTGAAAATTCCGCATACTTTCTAAAATTAAAAAAATTATTAATTTTGAATTTTTATTCCTCCTAAACTATGTGGAATTTTCAAATGGGATTTTTACTCTTACATTTGTAAAAATGAGCTCTAATGGTCGATTAGATAAAAAGAGATGTCCGATCTCATCCATAACCCAAAGAGTTTGTATTACGTCGCTGCGCTCCAGCGACGTAACACAAACTCTTTGCCATAACCATAACCATAACACACTGTGCGCCGCCTCCACCTCCGCGCCGCGTGGGCTCTCCGCGGCACAGTCAAAGGGTCGCTTCGCTGCTCTTCAAAGTGAATTCGCCGCCCCGCCCCGCCGGCCGCCGCCGCTATCCGGCGCGCGCGCACTGGAGGAGAATCTTCATTGCTAGAAAACCTCAATCGCGAGAACAAAATTGCTTGCACACCTTGCATATCGTCGGTTTGCAGGAGAAACTCATTAACTAACAAAATCTAAATTTTACAGGAGAGCATTTTAAAGATTTTGTTAATGGTTTTGGCCATAGAGATGAATTTATGACACACATTATTAAGTTACATTTTTTTGTTCACAATCAATAGTTTCTCTACAAAATTCAATTGATTGAAAATTATTTTATTTTAATAATCCTATCATATTTAAAAAAATTATAATTTAAGTTAGTGAATTTCTGCATTTTCTATAGAAACAAAAATGTCAAATAACATTTTTTACTTACTTCAATAAGACACAAAAAAAAAATGCTTAATTGCAAGTAAAAAAAAACTTGTAAAAATAAACATGCATCCGGCCAAACTACAATAATCTGGGGGGTAGCGTTGTTCGCATCCGTGACACCTGAAGACGAGACGGAAGGTAACTTTCTCCATACAAAATCAAACGTTTTTCTGCATTATCTTTTCTAGCCCCCCCAATTATGAGATTTTTAATTTTTTTGTTCTTGTCTCGAGGACAGTCCAATATACGTTCCTGTAATTTTTTTGTTTAGTTGAAATATACTTACAAGACCGGAGCAAAAAAAAAAAATTTTCATTTTTTGATGTCATGAAGTGCTTTAAGCTTTATTGAGTCATCTCATCACTTTAGATATTCAACAAATAAAAAGACAGGAACGTAGATTCGACTGCCTTTATTACAACAAAAGAATAATTGTAAAAATCGGATAAGGTTTAGAAAAAAAAAACATAAATGCCGAAAGACGATTTTGTGTCTCGAAAGTTAACTTCCGTCTCTTCCCACTTTTATGGAAAGGTGTTGAATAAATCGCCAAAAAATAACGAAAATTACGAAAATTGTACTTTCAAGTTAAATTCTCTTGAGAATCCTAAGTCACACGTGCCTCCTGGGTGGTGCCAAATGAACAACAAAATACTTTGTGGTAGAAAGGTCTTCCACCGAGTCGTCCGGGTGGATACCACAAGGCGTTGGTGTTAACACTCCTGATGCAGTTTGCTGCACTTGCAAGTCAGCCGACACCGGTCAGGTGGACTTGCGTAGAGGATCGACGGGTCGGAGTGGTGGATGCTGTGCTCACTCACTCTTCTGAGTATACAGCTGCTGTCCGCGAGTCGCGGAGGTCAGGGAAACCCAGAGAAACAGGGTACCGCAACCTGCACGCTGAGATTAGCTTAGCCCTAGTAGTGTAAATGGAATATTGCAGTCATCTTTGGGAGGGTTCCCCTGAGTACCTTCTTTCAGCCTTGGATTCTATTCAGCGACGAGCCATTCGCCTCATTGATGACTCTGAACTCACAAAGGACCTTCAACCTCTAAAGCACAGACGTATCGTTGGGTCATTGAGCCTGTTTTATCGGTACTACTATGGCCGCTGCTCTGACGAACTTGCTTCCCTTATCCCTCCTCCTCCTGTTCGCCTTCGCCAAACCCGCCATACTCTCGCGGAACACCCCTTTGTAGCCGACAGAAGAGTTCTTCGAACTGCACGATTCTCTAAATCGTTCTTGTGCCGCACTGCAAAGGTGTGGAACGGGCTCCCAGGAAATATCTTCCCCCACTCCTACAATTCACGGATCTTCAAATCGCGGGTTAATAGCCTCTCCCCTGCAGCATTAGTCCACCTCCAAGCCGGACTGGCACCTCCTCGGGGGTGAAATTGGCTGCGCCTGAGGTTGCGACTTCGGGCAGAGCCACCCAGTTCGGTAGCAATAAAAAAAAAATACCTACCAAGTTTATTAAACTAGACTGTGTGGGGCCGGTACTTAAAAAGAATAGCCCCACTGAATCTCTCCCCGTGCATGTCGTAAAAGGCGACTAAGGGATAAGGAGTACTGTGTGGGGCCGGTACTTAAAAAGAATAGCCCCACTGAATCTCTCCCCGTGCATGTCGTAAAAGGCGACTAAGGGATAAGGACAAGATGCCGTGCTAAAGGGCGACAGGCTCGCCACCTCTCACTTTGGCACGGTACTTCCACCAAGTCATGCAGCAGGTGGTTCTTCGTGCCTTACTTGCTGCTTGATCGATCGATGTCTTGTTCGAATACTTTGCGAAACGTGGTGGTCGGTGTTGTGCTGTAATTTAGCAGAGTTCTTGCAGCACAACACCGATTGCTCTGCTTACCCCGATTGTCGGGATTCAGCGTGTGTGATATGTATGTATGTACACTAGAGTGGCTTTTCGCGTTGTTACTCTTCTCCTCCGAATCTGATAGCATTGAAGGGATTCGAATGCGGTTTTCACTGTTGGATAGAGTCCTTCGGAGAGATTTTAGTCTATTATACCCTAATGGCTTCGAAGCAATGTTTATACCTATCGAGTATTGTCATCCCGTGTTAGTAAATGAATAAGTGAAGGGGGAGAGAGCACCCGAAATAGCGGCTTGCACATTGATTGAACAATTGGACTCAACTCGAAAGCAATTGTCGAACCGAAGCGAACGCAGCAGGCGGGGGCAGAATAATGCACAAACTCACTTTATTTATTCACGATTTTATTATGGCATAATTAATTAATTACTTATATACTCGTCTGTTAATGTAGGCGGCAAATCACATGACACTGTCAGTTTGCAAGTGGCGAAAGAAAGCAACACAATTCTGAAGAGCGCAGGGTTTTTGCCTGTTTCTCAGGGCGGATATTTGCCGTCGTCCGTCACCCGCGCGCGCAGTGCAGCGTCTCCTAGAGACTATTTCGATAATTTTTATTTGCAAAATAAGTTAATTTGAGACTAGTTTGAATGAATAATTTTGTAAACATTATTTTCAAGCAGCACTTGAGTTAGGACATTATTGTGTTAGTATTACTGAGCGTGTCCTCACTTTAGCAATACAAGTGAATGCTGTCGACTGCACCATTGCTTCCCCGGCACAGCCACCCATGTTGGTTGACTGTACGAGCGGCAGGGCGTGGGTAGTATAGTAACATACATATTGATCCGAACCGGTATGTTACGTTAGCTACGTTACGCCACGCAGGTGCCTCTAGTTTACCTAGTTTCCGATTCGCCCACGCACCGCACGCACGCACACAACACCAACAATAAAAACAAGTCAGACAGTGCTTTGCAAAGAGGAGTATCGACCTGTGCCTCTAGTTTGGTGTTTTATTTTCAGGATTCCGTGATCTAAATTCTTCTACCTACTTTCCGTACCGATTCGTACCTAAATTAATAGCTATGTATGTTACTTACTTACATCCAACGCACGCAGACGCAGGGAACCCACATCGAAATAAATTTGGCTACCCATACGTTTTTCTCCCCAAATAATAGGCGCCCGTATGGCCGATCAACGAATGCAAGATCGCGACGTACAGAGCATCGACACCACCACACACTTCAATATTCGAATAAGTATAACTTATTTATAGATATGTAACTAATCGAAACTCGCAAGAGTACTTGAGCAAGTATGTGTGTGTTCTATTCTATCGCCTGTGCCACGGAGAGTGTTCTAAGGAGCTGCACGATGCGATCACTCCATCTCCATTCCGCCATCGTTCCACGCGCAACAGGTTGGGAATGCAACCACACACTGTCGATATTTACAGGGTTGCTAACATTGCGGAATGCACTCCCACCCACCTGCATCATTTCCTCTAATGTACTGTCTGGGGTCCTTCAAACATAATGTGAGGGCGCACCTAGCCGGCCGACACGGTATTCGCAGCTCCCGTAAATATACAAATGCCCGTGGGCGCCGTAGGACTACACCTCTGCGTTATTGATGCGTTAGTCTGGCGCGCGCCATGTCGTGCTTACCATAAAAAATAAATAAATAAATAAAACAGGAAAACGAACAGGTAACCTTGCAAGCTAGTTAGCAAAATGTTTTGAACATGTGACTTCTTCTCTTCATAGAAGTACAAACGCGCAAGTACAAACTTTAATACAAGGCAAAGTCAACACGGATGGACGTCCAGAATTCGTCTGTTGTGATTGGCTCTTTCCGAACTCCTAAGCCCTGCGCCCCGTTTAATTAAACAATCTTTACACGAATTGTAGGAGCAAATGCGGAGTCAGCTAAATAAAATAAGTTTAGAGCCCATCGACATCGTAGAGCCTACCTACACACAACATGTTCACTTTAATTAAACTGAACCACACGACGAATATCCCGAGCGGCGATTGTAAATGCGCTTGTCCACCGCCGCGCCGTCACCCGGCCGTCAAGGAAAAAGAGATTTACTATGACTGTTTGTCCACCGCACAGCACAGCCGTCATTCAGGCGCCAACATCCCGGCCGGCGAGATTGCGAGTAGTTCGGGAGCGCTCACATACACATGTTTCATCTCACGAGCGCGGGTGAGCCATACTTGTAGTTGTAATGCGTATAGACACGCGCTCCTGTGTGTGTAGCGTTAGCGCAGGTAGCGCTCCCGAGCTTACGCAGACAAAGACAGTGTGCATGTATATTTACACATTTACACACACAGGCGTGGCTCACCCACGCTCGTGAGATAAAACATCTGTACCATGTGGAGTGTTGACACTTTTTGGGCACTTTTTGACTTCGTCTTTTGAATCGTGGACATTACGTACAAAAATTAGTCGTCGCCGCCGCACAATGCGTCGCCAGGAAGAAGCTAGCTGGACAATATCCACAGGATTCTGAGAATTGTTAATGAGGGTAGTTAGAGCATTAGTTGCTAATCACAGTAACAGGTATTGTTTTGATATAGATGTATCAAAACATTTGCGATGCGGGTAAGTATAAAAGATAGTTGGGTTAAATGATTCAAATTAGTTGCATTCTGGCTACTGATACGATTACGTCTCACGTGTTGTTGTTTAAAGTTGAGTGGTGAATTAGTGATGGATTCGATAAACAAGGGTAAGTAGTTTTTATTTATACCATTACATTTTATATGACTAAACCTGTTAAAAAGATATTTGCAATTAAAAAAAAAAGAAGCAAAAAAATATTAAATTTGGAATTTATAAGACGATAAGTAAAAATTCCCCCCATTTCCCCGGGATATTTTTTTGGTCAAGTAAAAGACACATCATTCTAGTTTATGACTGATTTAGAATTTCTTGCCCGAATTTTTATGATTTTTTTTCTAGAACACAGTTTATCTCGAAAATGGAGTTTTTTGAAGAATGGGTTAAAGCTGCCAAAATTGAGAAGAATGCTGCGCTTTTCAAGTTTGTTGCCTCAAAACATGATCTGAGCGGTGTAATGGAGTAATCGTTGATGGATATGAAGGCAGTTATCTCACGATTTTCTGCGAAATTGTCGGAAAAATGGGAGAATTCCAAAAGAACTCGGGATCGCTTTCTGGCATCCAATAAAAAATGGCTAGAGGGCGATATAACGTTTCGTACGTTAATGGATGCTGCGGAGCCATCAACATCATCATGTAAATTTCTTATTGTGTGTTTATGTTAAATGTTTTTTGGAGCAATAAGTATTTCTATCTATCTATCTATCTATCATCTCAGCCCCCACCGGTTGGCCCTGGAAGACCGAGGATTGAACAGTTGGCAGATGCTAGTTCGAAGACCAAACCTCGACGTGTTGACGATTTGATTCAATCTCGCAGTTCTGAAGAACTGCTTGCGGCTGCCGAGTTATCTTCCCGGCTATCAGGTATATATCTATAATATCTTCTTAACACGTACTTATAGTATATAAATGATTGTTTGATTGTGGATATTGTTGATTGTGACTTCTGCGCTGCTGTGTTATGCTGCTTATCCTGTAATTAACAGTCTCAGGGAGGTTCCCAAAAAGAGACCGGTCTTCTCCCTTCTGAGGTCTTAGATTTAGTATGAGAGCCTACTTGTAATGTAAATAGAAATATAGTTCGTAGATCAAGTGTTGCAGATAATGAGTATGTTGAAGAGGATTCTTCTGAAGAAGAATTAAGTGATGACCTATTCAACATCACTTAATTCTTCTTCAGAAGAAGGTGTAGTTATTATTTGTTTTTTTGTTGGTATATTGTTATGTTGTAAATGTGTTATAAATACATAATTAATTTTATTTTACTGTCTACTTATTATACATCATTTTTAATTTATCATGTATTTTGTATTTTTTTTTAGTTTTAAGTCCTAATTAGGTTAATGATGTACATGTTAATCTAATTAGCTTAATGCTTTAATAGATTCACTTAGTTTTGTTCATATTTCATTTATTTTGTTTATGTACTAAGTAAGTAGTACTGAGAAATATATAATTTTTTGAAAAACTGTTTTTTTGTTTCATTCTACGTGAAACCATGTACTGAAAGTAGTTAAAATGTTTATGAACATTCATAATAAACACGTTTGGAACGAATAACATCGACAAATAATATTGTCCAGCTAGCTTGTTCTAGGCGACACACTGTGCGCCGCACTATGGATCGAGAATCGGCCTCCATAGTATTAGGAGATTTTTTTCGCAAACTTGATGTTTTTTTTAAAACTGTTTTTGTTATATTTAGGGTTACATAAGAGAATACCAAATATATAGTTGTAGTGATATCAGTCAAGTAGATATTTTATTAAAAATACTTGAAGTTTTCAGTTGTATGGGACGGAGAATGTTTAGTCGATTTTTTCAAAAGTCTTTCGAGGTGTCGCAGATCTTTTAATACATCATGAAGTAGACCACGAGTGTAATAAGACCACATAAAAACTGTAACCCAATTCGACCCGGTATAGAAAATATCTAAGTCCGAATTTATAAATTTTCGTCTATTTTCTTTATACATTATTTATGGTTTAACTTTACAATTAATTACATTTTCTTGTGTTTTGTGATTGCCAAGTGTGTAAGTTATACTTATTTATACATTATGTAACAACTGTACCTACCACTGTGGTCGAAAATACCCTCCAATATATGTAGCGTTTTAAATGTTTATTTGGTATTCATAATTGATTTGAGGACACATTAAATAAACAAATATGTGAAGACGCGTAGCTTGACAGTACGTATGTATGTTAGGTTCAAATATATAAAGTATATATATATATTTTTTATATTTTAAAATTTGCAAAGTATGGGACGGAGAACATTATATTTATTTTGCCGGACTACAAAGATGTGTCAAACTCTTATTAGCAAGGTTGTGTAGCACAACATAAAAATAAACACACTCAGTAAAAAAAATGTTAGAAAGGTGCAGCCTTCCAAGTATCAACAGGTCAAAGTATAGCATTTTTTACCTTTTTTCTTTAACAGTAATTTTTGGTTACATTATGATTGTACAATTATTAAGCAGGTATGCAAATATGTGAGGCATATAATTCTATATCAGATATGTACACACCATTCCGATTAACAGTGTAAAAAAATAGCAATATTTTTATTTAATAAAACTGAAAACATTATAGTACATTATTCGAAACTGTTATGAACTAACAAAGTCTTAACAGTAACGTGATGTTGAACGTGACGGAAAAGAGGCTGTACAAATTGTGAACGCACTTTCTCAAGATGTTAAAAAAATTTCTATTCAAAATTATTCACCAAAATTAATTTTATAAAAAAATTGTTTTATATAAAATTTGAGCCGGTATAGAAAATATGTAAGTCCGAATTTGTAGATTTTTGTTTTCTTTCCTTTAAATATAATTAACAGTTTTAGAATAGAACATAAATACAAGGCTTTGCAGCTCATTCATTATGACGACGCATTAGATACTAATTACCATTCGGTAAGACGAAAACATTCCCACATCCCTGTTTGTGAAACCCCACTATATTGGTAAAAACCGGTTTAGTACATCAGGTGGTGTCCTTTGGTCGCGAATTTCAGTTTAGTATTTGTTCAACGCGCGTAAGGGACGGATCTCTCCTTTCGAAACGAGTTATCGCTGTTTTCAAATACTTTCCTTCCTGCATTATTACTTGAAAACTAGGTACATTTTCGGTTCGAACTCTAACATTTTACAAAATGAAAGAGTTTAAATCAATCTGAAACTTTTGTTTTCTTAAAAAACGAGCAAGGCCTCTCCAACCCAAACATACTATTTGACAAGTTTTCCGTTCATATATCTGATGAAAACCGTGATCAATTCAAGTGTTTTTGTAAAACCTACTTGTCTAATATGTATAAAAAGTGGAAAAGTACAAATTATTCGTTCAGTTTCTTCAAATGCAAATTTGAAACAAAATAAAAATATTGCTATTTTTTTACACTATTAATCGGAATGGTCTGTGCATATCTGATATAGAATTATATGCCTCACATATTTGCATACCTGCTTAATAATTGTACAACCATAATGTAACCAAAAATTACTGTTAAAGAAAAAATGTAAAAAATGCTATACTTTGACCTGTCGATACTCGGAAGGCTGCACCTTTCTAAATTTTTTTTTACTGATTGTTTTTATTTTTATGTTGTGCTACACAACCTTGCTAATAAGAGTTTGACACATCTTTGTAGTCCGGCAAAATAAATATAATGTTCTCCGTCCCATACATCGCAAATTTTAAAATATAAAAAATATATATATATACTTTATATATTTGAACCTAACATACATACGTACTGTCAAGCTACGCGTCTTCACATATTTGTTTATTTAATGTGTCCTCAAATCAATTATGAATACCAAATAAACATTTAAAACGCTACATATATTGGAGGGTATTTTCGACCACAGTGGTAGGTACAGTTGTTACATAATGTACAAATTAGTATAACTTACACACTTGGCAATCATAAAACACAAGAAAATGTAATTAATTGTAAAGTTAAACCATAAATAATGTATAAAGAAAATAGATGAAAATTTATAAATTCGGACTTAGATATTTTCTATACCGGGTCGAATTGGGTTACAGTTTTTATGTGGTCTTATTACACTCGTGGTCTACTTCATGATGTATTAAAAGATCTGCGACACCTCGAAAGACTTTTGAAAAAATCGACTAAACATTCTCCGTCCCATACAACTGAAAACTTCAAGTATTTTTAATAAAATATCTACTTGCATGATATCACTACAACTATATATTTGGTATTATCTTATGTAACCCTAAATATAACAAAAACAGTTTTTCAAAAAAAATCAAGTTTGCGAAAAAAATCTCCTAATACTATGGAGGCCGTTTCTCGATCCATAGTGCGCCGGTTCAAACTAGGCATAGTGTACGATCGAAACGAACTAAACGCGCCTACCTACCACGCACGACGACGAGTCGACGAGATCGGTCGCGGTCGCGGTGGTGGACAAACAATTGCCGTCACGTCACGCACGCACGTCATTCCGAACTCGGTCTGTGAAATCTTGTTTCTCGGTGAAGAGGCGGAGGTGGTGGACAAATGCGCAGACCACAGAGCAGCGAAGTAGTAGCCGCGCGCGCGCTATTCGATGCTCTGTGGCGCAGTCGGACACATGCGCTCAGTCACACACAAACACTTGCATTTAACGAAAAGTGTATTATGCAGGCAGGTTGAATAGGACAGAAACATATTATTCTTTATTTTAAAATGAATACAAAATTAAAATGCTAAACAAACTACTTACATAACAATTTAAAATATTTCACTGAAATTTTGCCTGGGGATGGATGGAGCTGAGTGTTCCCAGCATACTCGTGGCATTCCCACGCTGGATGGCGATGCTGACCCTCTGTTTAAGATAAACTCCTGAACGAGGGTCGCCTGATATAATTTTTAATTTTGAGCCTAAAGAGTGCACAAGATTTTTAACTTCCTTACTCCAGGGCTCTAAAGTTTCGACGGAGAAAGCCAAAAATTTGTAAGATTTTTTAATTTCAGAATATTTACTGTGTTTGCTCCGCGCGGCAGCCTCCGCGGCGGCACCAGGCATCTTACATGTTTGAATCAAATATGAAGCTGCCATGGTGTCGACGCAGGTGGCGTCCCACACGAGAGACCTGCCCTTGGCCCATGGGATCAACGCCATCCCATCTGGGCGCTTACCGTCGTCTCTAAAAAACCGACTGGTTCCAGGATACACGGAACATCGATGGAACTGAGTGCCCTTTTTATTTATTATGGTATTAAGCGTGGAGTGTCTTGAAAATCTCCCAGCACTTTTAAGTAGTGCAGCTCAGTCCATGACGTCCCTTCGAGTCGGCGGCAGCGCCGCAGGCACAAACGTGCGGTTGGCACTTGGCACACGTCGCAACCGAGCCGAAGAGCAACCGAGAGCCTCATGGTTGTATCGTCGAACAGTGTGCCTGTATGTGGAGATGGAACGACGCACGTTTAGCCACTGACCAGGTTCCGGGATGGATACCGCGCAGATGCGGGCCTGTTCAGTTGGTATTGCGGAGGCTAGGAGCGTATCGTATCGTATGATACTTAACCTATATTATATTAGTAGTTACCTTTACGTGGTTAAAGATAATGAGGGACTATTTGGCAAGCGTTCCAATCAACGAGATGTCATCGTTTCTCAAATCGTACATACCTTTGTCGCACCGCACCGCACCGCTAGGGTGTGGAACTGTCTTCCGGCGAGTGTGTTTACGTCAGATCAGTAAAGTGCCTTCAGACAGCCTCGCAGCAGTCCACGCTGGTGCTGACTTGCCAGCGCTCGCCATTGCTCCTGCAGTCCTGCTGCGTACAGCCGCGCGAGCTGCATAACATTCCGCACCTGCAAGTACATTCACGGAGAATGATAACGACGACGGACACGGAAGACCATGTCAGGTTCCATTAAAAACCGGCCAAGTGCGAGTCGGACTCGCACACTGAGGGCTCCGTACCAACACGTAAGAAAATTACGTTCTAAAATAAAGTTTCTTGTATTGGGAGCCCGATTAATTTTGTACTTTTTCTTATATTTATTATTATTTGTTAGTGTGCTGTGAAAATTTCAACCAGATTACCGTTCAAAAGATACAGCCCTTTTTAAAGGTAGGACAGACAGACGGACAGACGGAGTAGGCTGAGTAATAGGGTCCCGGACGGACACGAAACCCTAAAAAACTCAAATAAATGGTGGTGATTGCGGTGTTCACGTAGAGTATGCGGTGCGGGCGGTGTGGTGTTGTAGTAGAATGACCTTGCTCGCAGGTGGCTGTGCTGGAGCGATGTGGCCGAGTCGAGCGGCGGCGCGCCAGGTCAACAGTCTCTCGATCGCTCCAGTATCCGCGACAAAAGCTTACAATTAACCGAGGACGACGTGCGACGGTCTCGCCGCGTCACGCACAGCAGCAGCTTGTGCGTGCAATAAATGAAGCGCATGGCTACTTCGTTTGTCGTTCTGTGCAGTAGTAGGCACACCGGCACACCGCGTACAATTAGTACCGTGGGACTTCACGGATCACGGATAGGCGGAGGCAGGCAGGTAGTATTTTCGAAGCAAAAGACGCGGTAGATTGCGCACTCTACCGAACGTAAGATTTCCTAGCAGACTAGGTAGGTATGCGTCATACATTATTATAATATAGTAAGCGCACATATTTTGGCGTCGCTCATACATAATAAGGTGACGGACGACGACGTCTGACGGGTGGTGCTTATTTACGTACGACCGGTGAGGCGGTGGGTAACTCGTTCACCCACGAATTCATCACTCTTGAAGAATCACTTTTGAAGAACAAAGAATTACTTTTTTCCAAAAAAAATTTTTTTAATGTAAAATGTGAAAGAAAAAAACATTTCTTATTCGTTTCAGTTTCATGCCAGGAACAAAAAAGTCTTCCAACACATAGGTAGATCTCTTTCTTTCAGAAATTGTGAAAAAGCACAATTTTAGTTTTATTAGTATGGATGGAATAGAAAGAATTTGATTTTAATTCACGGGCTGTCATGCGAAAAGAGCGCGGGTCGGTTTTCACGTCATGCTGCGATAAACAACCTGCTGAAGCGCTCTCTTGCAAAAAATCCACCTATTCTTGAACCGCCCGGCATCTTTAGAGATGATGGTAAAAGACCGGACGGTATCACCCTCCTACCGTGGTCGCAGGGGAGAGCTTTAGCCTGGGACTTTACATGCACGGACACGCTCGCTGCCAGCTATGTCGGGGGGTCTTCACGCATTTCGGGCTTCGCTGCGGCAAAGGCTGAGGCCAACAAACATTCCGTATATAGTGGTTTAAAGGATAGGTTTGAGTTCCTCGCCTTTGCCGTGGAGACGCTTGGCCCATGGAGCAATGACGCGTGTAAGTTCGCCCGCAAAATTGGAAAACAATGTTCAGGTGACCGGCGAGCTGCAGCATTTTTCCGTCAGCCTGTTTCTATCACCATTCAGAGGGGGAATGCTGCGTCCGTCCTAGGGACAATGTGTTTGGCCCCTATAGAGGAAATCTTTTATTTATAAGTTGTGTTTATTAATTTGTTCTGTTCTTTTCAAATAAAACTGTGTATTTGATTTTTTTTACCAACTTACACTTGTTACATCATACATAATGGTAAGGAAGACTTTTTTGTTATTGTTATGAAACTGAATCAACCAACTATTTTTTTATTTTATTAAATCTTTTACATAAAAAAAAGCCCAAGTTCCAACAAATTTTATATAGGTTTTACTCCCTATATGATACTACTACGCGTACTATTAACTAATTTTGAAAGACATATAGAAAATGGGTCAGCACAGCTTTCCAGAGTTTGCCGGTTCTGTAGATGAAAGATGTTATCATACCAATCGCATTCAGATGGCGAATATACATAACCTGAAATAAATAGGTCCATTTCCAGGCTCCATTCACCCAGGAACAGGAAATATAACATAATTAGATTTCCCTGGCATTTATTCGTACGTAAGTGTCCCCTAGCTAGCCCATTCATACCGAGGTCCATACCATCTCGCCTCTCCCTCCATACGGGAGTTCAGTGTGAGGGTGTGTGTGTGTGTGTGACAAGGGGACGTGCGGAGGGGGTCGCTGAAGTGTAGTCACGTGTGTCTCAAGTTACAGCTGTCAGCTGCGCGCACAGGCCCCGGCCCGGCCGGCCGGCCGGATGCGGTCCAAGTTCACGGACCGCATCCTCGCTCGTGTCGCGATGATGTTGGTGGACAACAAGTTCATTGTGATGTCTCTTCGCTGTTAAAACTACAGATGGTCGGTAGGTACCAAAGGTTGGTACAGATGTACAGACGCACTGGAAGATAGGTATGACATAACTATATATCCTTCCTTCCTTACCTATAATAAAATCCAACGTCTGCTTTCTGTCTGAGTGTCTGAGTGTCTGTCTGTCCGCTTATAACTCGAGAACCACTGAACCGATTTTAATAAAACAAAATTCTACGGATAGCTTGATTCTTCCTATCAACTATAGGCTACGTACTATCACGCTAAATAGCTTATGAGGTTAGCAGAGAAGTGAAATATGAGATAACAAAATATGATATAAATAGCGGGCGGAGCCGCGGGCACAGCTTGTGACATATAATCGACAGCCGAATGTCTAAGATTCCCGAATCTCTATGTTCCTGAATCGAATGAATTTGAGTTTCCAATCCGCTGTGATCATGATGATGAACACAATACGTGTGTGAATACTGTTCCTATAATGCTGATGGGTGAATAACGGCTCATAAGCGGAGTTATCGACATATAATGAAATTACGTTATGTGCTGAGTGAGGCTAACTGTGGCCGTATTATCTAACTTCCTACAGTCAACGTCGGTGGGTGACGCTGACTAGTTATGTCTCTGTCTAGTTCATATAATTAGACAGAGACATAACTAGTCAGCGTCACCGACGTTGACGTTAGGACGTTAGAGAATACGGCCACTGGAGGCGAAGGATAATAATGAATAATGCTACCAGTATTGTGTTGCTGCATCGCGGCGTGGTGAGTACGTGAGGGCATGCAGGCAGTGAGCAACATTTCTACTATTATTATTAGCTGACGTGACGCTAAACAATACGAGTACAACCAACTAGCTTTGTCACTCGTATTTACTCATACTCTACCACGGAGAAGAGAGTACATAGAAGAGGTGGTCAACGCGAACTTGGACTACGTCGGCACCGACTGAGATCATGCAATACCTATGTCATAGAGGTGGGCTTGACATTGAATCAATCACGTCCACGGAGTAGACGCGCGGGGCCCGGGGCGGGGGGCGGCACGCAGCTCACAGATAGATGCGGATAGTTTCTCTCTACTCGCTCGCATTACAAAGTTGTTGCAAACACGACACGACGACAAACTTGAGTGAATCGACAGTCGGCACAGGCGAACGCTCAGTGATGGATGATAATTAATCAAATATAGTTTTTTAACCCCCGACGCAAATAGAGTAGAGGGGTGTTATAAGTTTAATGTGTGTGTGTACTGTGTATGTGTGTAAGGGTGTGTCTGTCTGTGGCATCGTAGCTCCCAAAGGGATGGACCGATTTGCATGCGGTTTTTTTTAAAAAAGCTTGAAATAAAAGTTAAATTACAAATTTAAAAACAACATTAATTTCCGTTTACTTACTTAAAGCATATGACTTAAAGGAGTTTGGGGACGGCTAAGTAAAAACTCAGAGCTGCGCGGGTATTTACTTAGCGGTTCCCCGATTCCTTTTAGTTAGTAAACGGAAATTTATTACTGACTTTTTATTTTCTGTTATTTTTACTTTTGAATGTTGGTGGTGGACTACGAAGTCATGCCTCCCCCCGCTACTGCCCGTACTGGTGACATCTGTTTTACTAGAAATTATAATTAGCAACCACTCCTCTCGACTCTCTCCTCCGCGTACTCTACCTGTTGATTCCACTTTACAGCGACGAGGTACAATGCTTTCTTGTCACGAACGCTTCGTACCTACAACAAGTGAACAAGTCGGGAACATCATTCCACTCCTGCCTATCGTAATGATGTAGTAGACATCTTCGAAATCTAGCCGAAGGTCTTAAAAAAATAAAATGCATTCAGTTCCGTCACAAAATACTTACCTACTTTATAGAGGTTCCGTATTATTGTTAAGTTGTAGGCGGAGGTTGTAGGACGATCTTTTTGAACTATTCTTTAGGCGCGTTATGGAAAATGGAAATGGGGAGTAAAATGAGAAAAAACGTCAACGTCATCCTCATCAAGTCATCCATCACATACAAATAATTTTTATTATTTTATTTCATTGAATTGTATGCAAATTAAAAACCATTTTTTAATCACACCAAACAAGTATAACTTCAACGCACTTTTTTTAATGCTAAACTGAACCACAGAATAGAAAAGAGTACTACTGAACTTTACTGTAGTAGACATAAGGACAATATTACATGGCTCATATTATCGGTAACAATGAATTTATGCCTTTATGGACTTTGGCTGGATTTTGAAGTATTTTAGTAGACCTATTTTCTATTCTCCAAGTTTGACACGCGGAGCGGAGACACGAGCAGGTAGCTAGGCAGTAGGTACACACAGTAGCTGTGGGGTGGCACGTGACTAGTGTATGTTATTTATTATATTATTGTATGGATGGACACACCTTGTCAACATGATGTAACTGTACTCGTACATACCTCGGCATGAAAGTAACAATTCGACAGTAAACATATTCAGGTTTCATAATGAAATGTGTTCTTATCCTACCGAGGTTCCTACCTACCTACAGACAGATACAATAAATATAATAATTACGTAGGTATGTACGAGTAGGTAACAACTACTCATGTTTCCCAATGTAGGTTGTTCTAGCCATAATGTGATCCAAACGACGTTTCTAATGATACCAATTAAAAGCTATAATTTAGCCAAATTACAGCACGTAACGCATTGCTTTCCACAAACTGACTACTCAGGACAATGAGCGAGGAGTGGAGGAAGCGGGACGGGTATAGATAGAGTAGGTAGGTAGAGCACAGACAAGACGAGGGGCGTGGGAACCGGAGAGTGGGAACGCGCGCGCGCGCGGCGCAGGGAATAGGAAACTGTGGCAGATAGTGCGAATGCATTTTACGTCTGGCGTCAGTCTGGCGTCAATCTGGTCGTGACCAAGGTCACGGACTGAACTGATGAAAAACCTAGCGTGTAACCTTCGTCATAGATGTATGAAGGGAGCATTCAAAATTCCTTGCAATATTTGTGGAGTAATAAAGTGTGTGGATTCTTAAACCAGCATCCCCGGCGACCATATTAGATGATAATTAGTGAAGCAGAGCAAAGGTACTACTACATAACATAATACATGCATAATTGCTAATTACTTGTTAATTAATCAGAGTAAACGATTATTATTGAGTTGAATGGGGACAGGGTCGAGTAAATTGCTTAGGTAGTGTACATATAATAGGATAGTAGAGCACCTACATACCTAACTTTAATTGAAAGAGGCACAATATTCTGTATTCTAACATGGTTCCCATCCCACGCGGCACCACCACCTCTATCCTGTCCTGCCTCTCTGTCTATCTATACACACTGCCGCGCCGCCGCCGCGCCGCGGCCACGCACCTCCGTCCGCCGCCAGCGCGGCGCGGGAGCACCACTCCCTTATCACTCGCTAGCATTACCTAAATACTCGGAAGTCATTTTATGTAGAGTAGGATCTAAACCGCGCGAGGTGTATATAGGCGACGCGACGACGGGTACATAATATTATGTACTGTAGACGCGTGACTACCGGGGGCTGAGTAGAGTATTCTGAGAGTACTCTGCTGCATATTCAGTTGCTGCTGCACCTTTTTTTATGATAACCAGTTAACATCAAACTCGTCTCGCGAAACCACTAACCACGCTCAACACACTTGCACTACGCACGCACTGCATTCTCGCATTCCTTCCTACCGCACGCCATGAACGCTGAAGCCTCCATGAAGCCATCATTTGTCGATATTAATGTCGATCATCTACAATCTACATCATTCATATATACCACAAGGCCGACCACCACGTTTAGCAAAGTATTCGGACAAGATAACTATCAAGCACCTATCCTATCGATCATTCATGTCATGATGAATGAAACCGTTCTACGGTTGAGCTGACAATAGAAAACGTTCTAAGAATGTGTTGAAAACAACATTGTTTTCAGTACACATTTTAGGTTATTTTTATTTGTCAGCTCCTCAATTTTATTCCGCCCTGTTTCATTGTCGAATGTTTGAAGAATGCAGTGCCAACTGGTCACACTTGGCTGACTCGCGTCCGCTGCTCCGCCGCGAGGTAAGGTGTTACCTCACTTATGAAGGTTATGTTTTGTGTCTGAACGTTGCGCCTTCTATACAAATAATACCTATTACTACAGATTATGGAATTATGGATAATACTTCATTTATAATTATGAGTATTATACTATATATGTTATATACATACATGTATACAAACATAGCGTCACGCCTGTTTCCCGGTGGGGTAGGCAGAGACAACGAATCTCCATATGTTATACATAACCTTCATTGAGGTATATCCAAGGAAAACCCAGTCTATAGATACCTAGATGTCGATGGTTCCGAGTTGGTCGCATTCATTGCACTTTGGGTGATACTGATAATAGGAAATATTTGAGGACTTTATTGACACAACACAAATCCTAATAAATAAAGGTAATTTCTAGTGGATGATGGTGCGGTGCGCATGCCGGGTGGATATGGGTGGCGAGTGAGAACACAAGCTCCGACCAATAATCACCTCCGGGAAGCTTCCAACTGGAGACTTCCACTTGTATTGCTGGCTAGTATACCTACTGGACTAGAGGAGAACACAGCCGAGGCTGCTATGCGGACGTTTTACGTCCAGTACCAACTAACCAACGCAGTCGGCTACAATTTGGAAGGGAAGCCCCAGTTTTGACTTGGCACCAATTCCGAACGGTATTGGGATCCGGCCGGTCTCCAATGGTCTATGCTATGTGGAGTGCGAGGCATTATTTTTAACGCCCGACGCAAAAAACCGAGGGGTTTTAAAAGTTATACGTGTGTGTGTGAGGGTGTGTTTGTTTGTGTCTGGCTGTGGCATCGTAGCTCCCAAACGGTTGGACCGATTTGGATGCGGTTTTTTTTTTATTAGGAAGCTTTTTTAATCGGGATGGTTGTTAGCTATGAGTATGTTTGTAATCAAGTAAGTAATCAAGCAATTGAGTAACAAAAAGATTTATTATATTAAAAGTGGACCGATATGCATGCGGTTTAAAAAAAAAGCTTGAAATAAAAGTTAAATTACAAATTAAAAAAAACCCCGACCTTTAAAAATACATACATACATACATATCACACACGCTGAATCCCGACAATCGGGGTAAGCAGAGTAATCGGTGTTGTGCTGCAAGTACTCTAGTAAATTACAGCACAACACCGACCACCACGTTTCGCAAAGTATTCGAACAAGATTTAAAAAGTAGACTGAAAGATAGAGAAAGTAGAATCAAGAAGACCTTTAAAAAGTAAAAAATAATTTCCGTTGACTTACTTAAAGGAGTCGGTGACCATTAAATAAATAAAATATAAAAACTCTGAGCTGCGCGGGAATTTACTTAGCGGTCCACCGACTCCTTTAAGTAAATTATTTTTTACTTTTAAGGGTCGGGTGTTGTTTTTGACTTGATGCTGTTTGTAAGGCAATGTATGTGCTCGAGTAGGACACGTTTTCTTCTTCCTCGGTTTCCTGTGCTGCTCACTCAACCCCGCCCGGCCACGTGACGCGCACGGCGCGCCGGCCTAGCCGCGGGCCGGCCAAGCTACTCGCGCGCCGGGTCCAACGAAGCTCACGTCCTTACGAGGGACAAAGCTCACTTATGTATTCAACAAACACATAGGTAGCAAGTTTAAATGACTCATTCATATGTATAAGACTGAATGCTCTTGTTTGCACTAAGTTTATTCTGTTACTAGCTTTTGCCCGCGGCTTCGCTCGCGTGAAATTCGTATTTAAATAGAAGAAAGTAAGTATGCCCGCTACCGTACCTTTATTTCGGCGCGCAGAACAATTCGGTTTGTATGAGAGCTATATTTTAGCGTAACCAGAAGTAAATTTTATTTAGCCTATCCTGTGTCCCGTGTAGGTAAATGTGTTTGTACGAAGTTTCATCGAATTCAGATGATCGGTTTAAGAGTTATGGTGGAACATACATACATACAGAAATGATTTCTAAAAATCGAAAATTTAGTTTTAGTATCATACACAGAGTCTACAAACCCAATATCTCTAAAAACAAAGCAACTTACTCCATCACCATTCCTTACAGATTTATTATTAGTATTGATATTGATGATGATGATGATGATTGATTCTGACTTGCATAATACTCGTATAGGTACATATTGAGTTATTGTATTAGTTCGTAGTGCGAACGAGCGTCCGTCCGTCGCATCCGTACATAACTGATGTATCTACTCGATGTCGGTCGACACGTACAACACGCGTCACCTCGTGTCGTTGGAGGAGGTGACAAGTCATTTGCGGCGGCGGCGGCGCCACACTGGTCCCAAATTGAAAAAAAGCGGACTTACGAATTTAGTCGGGATTTTCGGGTTTTTTTGTTATCTGTCTGTCATATTATGTTAAAGAGATTCGTATAAAGTACAAATTGACCTAACTGAATAGAATACTTCGAAGAAAAAAAATATTTATCTTTTTTTACTATGGAGAAAAACACATTTTCTCTATTTGTCTTCGTGGAACCTAGTGGAACCTCACAGTTCAACATGATAATAATGTACTACCATGAGGTCTTCCAGATGGCTATCAAAGTTGCTGCATCGGCTTGCATCGGAGCGACTTTAACAAACTTTTATGTTTTTGAAAAAAATACATAGTATTATTATTATTGTAATCGGTGTAGTTTCATATGTATATCAAAAAGTTTCAAGAACGTACATTTGTTAATTGCACATAAACGTAAATAAAAAAATAAAACAATTTTTTTTGTCTTTTTCTTTGCGGAACCTAGTAGAACCTCACAGATTGATATGTTAATAATGTACTATAGCATGAGGTCTTCAAGATGGCTACTAAAGTTGTCACAGTAGCTTTCATCCGAGCGTATTTGATAAACTTTCCATTAAAAAAAATCACAATAATGTTATTATTATGCTGATAACTAGTAATAACTGTAAAGACTTTGTCAATTCGTGAAACCACTTAAAATATTAACACGATAAGTGGACATTTAATAGTTCAATACACTTAAACGCGAATATCTCAAGCGGTTTCGCGAGAAACCTTGTCATCCGCACTGCAATTTCCAAACTGAAAAACAAAAATAATGACGATTTAACACTGTTCATGAATGAAAAATTACATAAAGCAAGAGTACTATTACGAAAACATATTTTTAACTTGCCTTTATAACTTGAATCCATTATGATGACAAATAAGCCATGTTTCAACAGTCTATGCCGCATAGCTGTCGAGGCCACGAACCAAGCCTACAGGCGGTGGCTCTCCGCACGTACCGCTGAGGCAAGGCGCGCACTTAACGCCTCCTCCAGGTCTTGCAAGCGAACACTCATCGTGGCCAAGTCCAAGCACGATCATAGAATTGGCGAGAGACTAGTGCGATGCCCGACCGGCAGCCGCGCATTCTGGTCTCTCGCCAACTCTATCGGACGAAACTTCTGTCGCTCTGCTACACCACCCCTGGAACGGTCTGACGGATCACTCGCTATCCTCGCGAAGGAAAAGGCGAACATTTTTGCTCGTCTTTTCGCGTCTAACTCAACGTTGGATGACCAGGGTGCAACTACTCCCTCGATACCACGCTGTGGAATTTCGATGATGGAGCCGAAGATGCACCCTAGACAGGTATTCAAATGTTTAAGAACGTTAGACACTTCGAAGAGTGGTGGTCCTGATGGCATTCCAGCCATAGTGCTCAAGATTTGTGCCCCTGAGTTGACACCAATAATCTCCCGTCTTTTCCGTCTCTCCTTCGCCCGTGGGATTGTACCCTCTTGCTGGAAAAGAGCCTCGGTCCAACCGGTTCCAAAGAAGAGAGACTCCGCGAACCCCTCCAACTATCGGCCCATTGCGATAACTTCACTATTATGTAAAGTTATGGAGCGCCTTATTAACACCCAGCTCCTAACGTACTTAGAAGCAAATAAACTCCTGGATGACAAGCAGTACGGATTCCGGAAAGCGCGGTCAACAGGAGATCTTCTAACGTACGTTACGCCTATATGGGCCTAAAGATTGGACAATTTTGGGGAGTCGCTGGCAGTCGGCCTGGATATCTCCAAGGCTTTCGACCTCGTTTGGAACCGAGGCCTCCTAGGCAAGCTTCCGTCCTTCGGCATTCCACCCAAACTCTGCACCTGGATCGCCAGCTTCTTGGCAGGTCGTTCCATCTTCATTACCATCGATGGCTCGAAATCGGACGACATTCCAATCAACGCTGGTGTTTCGCAGGGCTCTGTGCTGTCGCCTACGCTTTTCTTAATATTTATAAACGATCTACTGTCCTTGGGCATGATACACAGCTATGCAGACGACAGCACGGAGCACGAGGGCTATGTTAATGACTGGAGGAGTAGAGATTCGCGGCACAGGGAGGCTCAACGTTCAGTTGTTGATAAGGTCGATAACGTTCTCGGAAAAGTAGCTTTATGGGGCCAGGAGAACCTTGTCGCCTTCAACGTTAGTAAGACTCAGTGCTGCGCATTATCTGCTAAGGTCGATCCCTTTCCTTTCCAAGCTAGTTTCCAAGGTAGCGTTGTACCTGTCTCGGAGCACCTGGACCTCCTGGGCACCACTATATCCAAAGAAGTGGATTTCCGGCAACTAGTCTAAGGCCAAAACTGCATCCAGAAAATTGGGAATACTTTTCCGCAATCGGCGGTTCTTCTCACCGGCACAACGATTCCTGTTGTACAAAACACAGATTAGGCCGGTGATGGAGTACTGCAGTCACATCTGGGAGGGTAGTCCGCATTATCTGCTTGCGTCCTTGGACTCGATACAGTGCCGAGCCATCCGTCTTGTTGGTGACCCGAAACTTACAGATGGTCTGGAGTCTCTGAGTCACAAGACGATTTGTGGGTTCGCTTAGTCTGTTTTACAGATACTATCACGGACGCTGCTCTGTGGAACTAGCATTATTCCCTGCCACCCGTCCTATCTCCGCATGACTCGTCGCAGAGAGACTCAGCACCCTTTTGTTGTTGACATTGGGCTTTTGAGAACCAATCGATTCTCTAAATCGTTTCTTTGTCGGACCGCTAGAGTGTGGAACTGTCTTCCGGCGAGTGTATTTCCTGAATCCTTTAACCTGGGTGTCTTCAAGCGTCGTATTAACGGGCTAGACAGCCTAGCAACAGTCCGCAAATCTGCTGGCATGGCCCCTAACTGAGCGTGGTTTCGCGAGGAGAGGTGATTTTGCCTCTGTCGACTGCACCATTGGTCTCTCGGCACAGCCACCGATGTTGGTTTACATAAAAAAAAACTAAGCTGCTATATAATCAAGAAATAATAATAATAACCTATATTTTAAATCTAGATTTGCTTCCAGAAGCAAAAGAGTTGGTAGATATACAGGAGTCATATTCATTCCTCGATGATGACGAAGAGGAGACATACGTAGTCACTGAAGTCGAAAAAGAGAACGACCCATTAGACATTTATTTGTCATCATAATGGATTCAAGTTAAAGGCAAGTTAAAGCAAGTTAAAAATATGTTTTCGTAATAGTACTCTTGCTTTATGTAATTTTTCTTTCATGAACAGTGTTAAATCGTCATTATTTTTGTTTTTCAGTTTGGAAATTGCAGTGTGGATGACAAGGTTTCTCGTGAAACCGCTTGAGATATTCGCGTTTAAGTGTATTGAACTATTAAATGTCCACTTATCGTGTTAATATTTTAAGTGGTTTCACGAATTGACAAAGTCTTTACAGTTATTACTGGTTATCAGCATAATAATAACATTATTGTGATTTTTTTAATGGAAAGTTTATCAAATACGCTCGGATGAAAGCTACTGTGACAACTTTAGTAGCCATCTTGAAGACCAAATGCTATAGTACATTATTAACATATCAATCTGTGAGGTTCCACTAGGTTCCGCAAAGAAAAAGACAGAAAAAAATTGTTTTATTTTTTTATTTTCGTTTATGTGCAATTAACAAATGTACATTCTTGAAACTTTTTGATATACATATGAAACTACACCGATTACAATAATAATAATAGTATGTATTTTTTTCAAAAACATAAAAGTTTGTTAAAGTCGCTCCGATGCAAGCCGATCCAGCAACTTCGATAGCCATCTGGAAGACCTCATGCTAGTACATTATTATCATATTGAACTGTGAGGTTCCACTAGGTTCCACGAAGACAAATAGAGAAAATGTGTTTTTCTCCATAGTAAAAAAAGATAAATATTTTTTTTCTTCGAAGTATTCTATTCAGTTAGGTCAATTTGTACTTTATACGAATCTCTTTAACATAATATGACAGACGGATAACAAAAAAACCCGAAAATCCCGACTAAATTCGTAAGTCCGCTTTTTTTCAGTTTGGGACCAGTGTGCGCGGCGGCGCGGCGGCGCCCGGCGGCGTGCGCGGCGGCGCGGAGCGGCGCAGCGTGTACCACCGTCCACCACACAGATGCGTGCGCGTGCACCACACAGATGATTGTAAATGTAGACTAAGTGAACGTAAAAAAAAGTATCCAGCGAAGTTTCTTGCCAGTTTCTCGCTGTGATAATGGAACTGGCAAAATGCTAAATGTTAAATGTTAAAATATGACGAATCCGAGTGCAGTGTACTGAGTGAGTACTGTCTATGGATGATGAGATGAATAAAGAATAAAGAATCAATGTGGCTCCGCCCCCGCGTGCGCGTGGGCGCCTGGGTGCATGGGTAGCAGGACTAGCAGGCTTCCTCGAGGGTTTTGGAGAAAGTTTGTCCGCTTGAGTCTGTTCACATCGAGGTTCACATTGCATGTCGTGTGCAGCAGGCTCGACACGTCTGACAGTAACAACCAAATAGAATAGAGCACGCACGAACGAGTCGAGTGGAACGAGACAAGACATCGCCGACCCACACCACACCACATTAGGCATTTATTTTGATTTTTTCTATGCATCCATCATTGCGGTGGATGATGGGTAGAAAGCTGTGGAATGTGAGACTGGCGGCGTCGCGCGTCGTGTGGGGAATGTGGCCCTCGCTCACACATCCACCACACCACAAACCACACCGCACGGTACCTAACATAACACAACAAGAAGACAAGACAACAGAAAATATTGTGAATGTGCTAATAGCAATGAAAATTCACAGGCGCCGCGGCGCGGGCGGTGCGTGGCGGAGTCAATAATTATGTTAGCTCTTCTCTTGTATATTTAGCCGCACGCAGAGTTTAGAATAAGTAGAGAATGAACTCTCCAATCACTACTATGCCCACTTTATACTTGTATTGGTCAATAAATGTTGTGATAAATGTGTGGGCCTGCACTGCACGGAATGTTGTATTACTTACCTACGTATAGCTCACGGGAACTGTTACATTATGAGAGCACTTCTGTTACAAACATACATACAAGAACTTTATAAAAGTCTCCTTGCACAATCGCATTTATATTAAAAAACCGGCCAAGTGCGAGTTGGACTCGCGCACCGAGATTGAGTTTACACTATAATCATACCACGTTTGACCCTTATAAATAATACTGTACTTATTTATAAAAAAACGGTTCTTTTATCCTCGGGCTGTGTCAGGGACAAAGCGTCAAAGCGAAGTGGAACAACCCCACTTGATCATTACTTTTTCTTTTTTTATTATTTGTTAGTAAGTATATCCACCATAATAACACACATTTTGTGAAAATTTCAACCGGTTACCTTCGCCGGACAGACAGACAGACAGACAGACGGCGGCGTAGGCTCACTACACTAATAGGCTTCCGTACGGATGCGGAAGCCTAACAAAGTGATATTTTACTCAATCAAATTATGGGATGCTTTGTCAGCCTCGGTAGCTCAGTGGTGTGCGGTCGGTTGGATCATAAGCACACCTGGGCGCCGGCGCCGTCGTTGGATGAATGGGTGACCGCTCGAGCGTTGGAGGCTGACCGTGGTATGGATTCCACGTAAAACTGTAGGTCCCTTCCCTTCTTTCTTCCTTTCACGTTCCCAAGAAACTGCAGTCGTATTTCTGCCACCACCGGGCACTCCAGGAGCACGTGGGTGGCTGATTCGTCCTCCGCCATGCAGCCTCTGCACAGGGGACTGTCGGTGACACCTATTGTAAACAAGTGTCTGTTAAGTGGGCAATGACCCGTAAGAAGTCCTACCGCCATACGCAGTTGACCTCTGTGGAACTTTAGCAGGCGCTTCCTGAGTCGCAGGTCTGGTTTGGGAATGGCTTCCCGGGATTGCCTGCAGTCCCTGGTGTTGGCCCAAAGTAGATTTTGTAAGTTGATGTAGCCAATATTTGAACTGGCTGATTGGTAAGGATACATACGGTTCTGGGCCTTCTGCACTCCAGCTGGAGCCCCGTTTAGCCAGCTCGTCCGCCGCATCGTTCCCGTAGGAGCCGCTGTGCCCCCTGATCCACTGTAGGGTTACCTTGTTGTTTACCGCTATACACTCTAGTGCCTAGTGGCACTGGAGTATCAGTCCGGAGTTGATTGTCACGGTGTTTAGGGCTTGTAGCACCGATGCGCTGTCCGACAGTACTCTGATCTGGTATCCAGTGATTTCTCTGTTGCGTACTGCTGCTGCTGCCTCTATTATTCCGATGCACTCAGCCTGGAAGATTGAGTTGTGAATACCTAGAGTGATTGTCTTATGTATGTTTAGGTCAAGTGAGAAAGCTGCTGCCCCTGTTCCCCACCCTGTTTTTGACCCGTCGGTGTATATTCTTACCTCGGACCCCGAATAGTCCTTAGGTTCCTCAGCTAGTTCTACATGGTTGTTTATTTTGAGATTAAGATGTTTGGCTTAGTTTAGCTTACTGTCAAGTGTGATGCCCAGGTATTTGACTTCTGTTGCCAGGGGTATTGGGGTGCTGAAGAGTTTTGGCAGTGTTAAGTCGCCTAACTTCCGTTTGTGTGTAAAGAGAGCTAGCTCAGTCTTATTGGGATGACGTTAAGCGAGAACTCTTTGCACCATCGTTCTATGATTTTGAAGGCATCTTGCATCACACTGCATTGGGTACCTTCGAATTTGCCGTCAATCAGCACAGCCAGGTCGTCTGCATATCCTACCGTGTAGTGCCCTGCTTTGTTTAGACGTCTGATGAGGTCATCCACCACAAGATTCCACAGGAGTGGTGACAGGACTCCTCCTTGAGGGCATCCTTTGACTACGATGCCTCTAGTTGTGCTGTTAATAGTGAACTGGATTACAATTAATAGATAACATAAGACTAGAGTACTTGCGAAGACAAATCCAACGAGCCCAAACTATGGCTTCCTTCCGGCTCCATCATCAGACCCCAAATAACCTTTTCCTTATCCCGACTTTTTTCGTGTCGCTCAGCGACAATATTTTTTCGAATTCCGTAGATTCATTTGCAATGTGCTCGATAGTCGGGTGAGGCACGAAATCTGTGAATTTATTTTTTCGAAAGGTTGAGCTACAGGGCAAACCCTTAACCCGATCGTCTTTGTTTTAGGCTCAAATTGTAGCTGACTAATTTGTCCAGATGAGTTTTTCTAATTTTTTTGATATCATTCTTCGTTTCCAAAATATCGACCGCCAAAATAAAAAATTCGGAAAAAATTGCATTTTTTTTCACTATTTCGGCCATAACTTATTGAATTTTTTACTTTCTTACTCTTTTTTACTTTCTTACATTTTTACTCTTCTTTTTTAATTTCCACCTTACAGCTCTCATGAATACGCGTCTTTTGAGCCTTGTTTGAATATCATATCTATACAACTCTCCGAGATATAGGGGGATCGCACTTTTTCGTGAAATCGGGGCCTATACTGGAACGAACCAAAAGACATTTTCAATGTCAAAATAATATTTAAATAAAATAGCGTCTGCGTGTCCACTGCCAAGCGTTCTCTGCAATATAGCACCACGCGGGAGTAGCCACTACTGTGTGTACACTTGAGTACTCCCTCGCCGGCGCGGCGCGGCGCGCGAGGCGAGAGACACTGCCTGTGCTTATGTAGCTTTGTGATAGATAACATGAACCGTTGTGTTTGTTGCAGGATTTTACTATGACAACACCAAGGACAACATGGTGCCGGACCACAACCTGAACAGGTGAGCGCTGCGTCTCTACTCTACACACAACTAACCCTCACATGTCTGTTGCGCTCTAAGTGCGCTGTAATTGAGGTGGGTGGTAGATAAAAGAAGTCTGGTTTCTATCGCATTCCCGAGTAACCTAGAACCACCAGGTGTGTGCCGTGCGTGATAATAACTGATAATGGAAAGCGCCCGACGGCATGACGATTGTGGCACGGAAGAACGGAAGAACGGAAGGGCGACGCTAGTCTGCTGGGACGCAACGTGCGTCGGTCGACCGACACCATCTGCAACCTCGTCCATGATCGATGATCGATCATGCATGACATGAGGCCGGTACGGGTTCAGCGGGGCGGAGGCGGGAGGCCGCAGCCAAACAAAACCGGCCAACACCGAGCGTTCCGTACCATTACATAATGACACCAAGTTTGTCGCTCGCGTGTGCCGTCTCTAGGTGACCGGGTACCGAAGGGGAGTGTTACGCCGCCGCGCCAGCCAGACAGTATAGCCACGAGTTCGGTTGGTTTGTATTGGTTCGGTGCCTACTCACGAATGAGATTGTATTGGTTCGGTGCCTACTCACGGATGAGATTGTATTGGTTCGGTGCCTACTCACGAATGAGATTGTATTGGTTCGGTGCCTACTCACGAATGAGATTGTATTGGTTCGGTGCCTACTCACGGATGAGATTGTATTGGTTCGGTGCCTACTCACTAATGAGATTGTATTGGTTCGGTGCCTACTCACGAATGAGATTGTATTGGTTCGGTGCCTACTCACGAATGAGATTGTATTGGTTCGGTGCCTACTCACGGATGAGATTGTATTGGTTCGGTGCCTACTCACGAATGAGATTGTATTGGTTCGGTGGCTACTCACGGATGAGATTGGGCGCCGCGCCGACGATTCGCCTCACTCAACCTTATAAGTTTAACGTGCGTGTGTATGTGTGATGTTTGTATGCGTGTATGGGTGTGTCTGTATATGGAATCGTAGCTCCTAAACGGATGGACCGATTTGGATGCGGTTTTTTTTATTAGAAAGCTGGTTTAATCGGGATGATTCTTAGCTGTTTGTAATCAAGTAATTTTAAGTAATCAAATAATTATTTATCTTAAAAAGTGAACCGATTTGCATGCGGTTTTTTTTAAAGCTTGAAATAAACGTTAAATAAAAAATTTAAAAAACCCCCGACCCTTAAAAATTCAAAAATAATTTCCGGTTACTTAAAAGAGTCGGGGGACCCCTAAAAGTAAATAAAATATAAAAACTCAGACCTGCGCGGGTAGGTATTTACTTAGCGGTCCCCTACTTTAAGTAAGTAAACGGAAATTATTTTTGACTTTTTTAAGGGTCGGGGTTTTTAAAATTTGAAATTTAATAATTTTATTCTTATTTTTTTTATTTTGTTTTAGTTATAGTTGCTATAGATGTTATTGTTGTTAATAATTTTTTTTATTTATTTCACACGCACATTCAACATCTTCGATACCTCGTTAGATACAAAATCGTGCCAACCATGCATGCATGCATGGCTCGTCCCGTGCGGGCGGCGGCGCCGCGCGGCGGGGGGCGGTGGCGCGGCGGGCGCGCCGCACAGTGGCGCGTAAATCGATTTTAGTGGACATTAGGTACTGATGAAAACAACTTTGGTTTTTCGGTATTTTGATGATGCAGTTTTATTGTTCTCGACATTTTAAGGTATTTTTATTCTTGCGTGATTTTGAAATAGACGAGTATTTTGGGAGATATTTTGCAATATTTATTTAAATGTATGGGAAAATATATAAAAGTGGCGATAAATCGAAAAGCACAAGCGATCACAATATAATACTATAGGATCGTAATAAAGTCTATATATGTGATATTTTGGCTATGACCTTCAACCTCGTAAATGCTCGTAACTTTAGGAAAAAAAATATTTTATGTAAATATAATATGGATTTATTTTTATTTACAGTAAATTACAAATCCTAATAAATTATTGATATATTTATATGCCAGAGAGAATAAATTAGAGAGAGCTTATGTATAAATTGGTAGTAATAACTTAACGCAACTTAAAAAATAAAATATAAATATATTTAATATTTAGAAAAATCTTTATAAAACATTAAATTTGAACTAAATCACAAATCTTAAGTAATTATTTATATATTTATATGCCAGGTAGGGATGCAAAGTGTATCTATTTCTATTCAGTTTATTTCAGTTCATTTGAGCTTACTTATCTCTCTGCCAGAGACCTCTATCTACCCTCTAATCTTTATGTTGTTATTAATAATTTCTAATCGTTATTTTGGGTAACCGAGCTTCACTGGGTGTGTGAAAACTAGGAAAAACGTGCTCGTTTGATAGTGTATTATAATTTAATCTATCTGAAATGTTACGTGTTTTAGCCTAATAGTTCTCTGGTAAAACTATTGTTTACGCAATAGTTAAAGACAAAGTCATATTTCAAGCTTAGTTTTGATTATGGCCGCCAATAGATGGCGTTAGGTGTGACATTACTCGGCAATGGTGTAGTTCAACTTACATGACTACACATTGAAACGATTATTCGAGCCAAATTTTTGAAGATCAACCTCCCGGCGAAGCGTGAACCGCGCTAAAGTCGCCGTGGCCCGATACACATTGGACCAAGGCCAGTTACAGCTATTCTCTTGGAACGTGAGATTCCGAGGGACTCTGGCCGTGCGGTAGGTCATGTGTACGGATCTGATCCACCTACCAGTTTTTGTAAGGTGATGATTTGTTTTATTTACAAATCAAAATTGCCATAAAAGATCTTGCATTGACGTAATCGATCGCGGTGTATCTTTTTGCTGAAGACAAAGCCATTTGAACATTTTTTGTACCAAATAAATCTCTAGTTATTGTATAATCGTGTTAATTATGGAAGGTCTCTGAACAAATTTGGATCTATATGTGATCCTAAAAGACAATAATGATTTAAAAAACCAAGAACTGTTATATAATATGATTGTGTCCAAACTTCCCGTTGACTGAGCAAGTGACATTCTCTTCATGATTTCTGCAGACAATTTTGTTTTACTTTACATAGAAGATGGATGAATGTTGGTTCAAAAGTGGATCAGTTCTTTAAGAGCTATAGTGCATAGTTAGAAACACCGGTACAGTGGCCCGATTGTATGATGAATGCTCTTCAAGCACAAAATATCAAAGAGTCGTAGTCGATTGATTTGCCAAGTACTTCGCGTGACACTACTGCAACAGATGCCGAAGAAGTAAGCTACGATGAGATGGAGTCGACTGATTTAGCGTCTTCTAACAAAACTTCGCTTGGCACTTCAACTCAATCTTTCAGTGAAATATGCCCAAAACAAAAGAAAAGGAGGACTGAGCAGATAAGAGAACAGTACACTTCCCTTGAATTGGCTTTCGCTACGTCAATGAGACTAAAAGCTAATGGTAACCAAGACGTGGCACACATAATAGAGTACCTATTGAAGAATCCTGACGATGCACCACGGTTCAAAGCATTAACTGAGAATAAGGAAGAAAAACGTCAACTCTGTCCCGAAAAAGCTCTTGGTGGCATGCTCTCTACCAATATGTCTAGATGGCAATACAATTCTTGGAGGAAGATATTGAAAGAAGAAGGCTTTGATGTATTGCCATCAACTTTCAAGTTGCAATCAATAAAGCGAGACTGTTAGCCAAACAAAGAAGACATCACAATTTCAGATTCGGAAGCTCAGATCAAGTTGCAATCTCAACTAGACTTAACCACAAATAGACTGTTAAAGTTTGTGACCACAGTAGACAATTCATCGCAATATAAATTAGAGAGTAAATGGGGGTTGGACGGTGCTTCAAACCAGAGTAGCTACAAACAAACCTTGGATGAAAGATACGACGATTCCTCCGTGTACATGGCAAGTTTCGTACCACTCAAGCTATTATGCGGAGAAAAAGTCGTATGGAAAAATGAAAAACCCAATTCAAGTATGTTTTGCAGGCCTATTTTCTTCAAACTTATGAAAGAAACAAAGATGAACGTAACACACGAGGTATCTAGTATCGAAGCTGAAATAAACAATCTTGTTCCCATTCTAATTGGCGAAAAACAGATAAGTCACACCTTATACCTAACTATGGTTGATGGTAAAACATCCTCAATTCTAACAGATACGTCAACACAGCAATTTGACATATGTAGTGCAACACCAAAAGAAATGTGTAATTTAAAATTGTTAGAAAACAAACAAATAAACACAGAAATGTATAAGTATGGTTTATCTACTCTGCACGCATGGATTCGAATGATGGAGTGTATTTTACATATTGCTTATAAATTAAACTTAAAAAAGTACTATGCCACTACGGCCGAAGAAAAAACAACATAGAACAAAGAAAACGCCAAATTACCAAGGATTACAGACGTAACACTGGCTTACTGATAGATGTTGTTAAACAAGGGCAAGGAAGCACTAATGATGGAAACAGTGCCAGGAGATTTTTTGAAGACCCGCATACTACAGCCACAATAACGGGAATCGATAAAGACCTTATACATAGATTCGCAGTGATACTAGAAGCCATTTCTTGAGGACAAACTATCGATATTGAGGAATTTAAAAAATATACCAAAGACACCTATGAAATATACGTAAATCTGTATGGTTGGTACTACATGCCATCGAGTGTGCATAAAATACTTGCACATGGAGGGGATATAATTCAGTCATTCGGCTTGATACCAATTGGAGATCTATCAGAAGAGGCATCAGAAGCCCGAAACAAAGACTTTAGGGAGTATCGTCGAAGATACATGAAAATTCTCAAGAACAGCTACGAACCAAGATACTTTCAATAGACTTCTATTAACTTCCCATCCCTGGTTATCCACAATAAGACCTAAATTAGAAAAAAACAAGAAACCCCATTCAGACGAAGTAAAGAGTTTGTTAATCTCAAATGAAGATAAGGAAAATATTGAGTTTGTTGATGTCGATGAAATATAATTTTTATCAAATTACTATATGCCTAAATTGGTCTGAATAAAGTGATGTCAAATTATTCAAGTTAAATAAAAAAATAACACAAATTATAAGACTTTATAGCCTAAACAAGAATTCCTGCAGTGTAAATATTATTCCACAGTCTACACAACAACAGGGCATAGAGTCATTTAGAGAAAGAAAAAATAAAATAAAATAATGGTTTCAATTCAATTTATGGACACATTGTTTGTCTACTCGTCGTTATGTATGTCGGTATGATGGTCGGTATGCGGTCACAGAATACGGGTGCCGGCTGCCGGCTGCCGGCCGGCAAAGTACCGGCGGCCGCACGGCAGGCAGGCACCGGGTCGCGCGCCACGTGTGTAAGCTATTTATATGTAGAGTGCGTGCGTAAAACTTTGAATACGAAATGTTGGTGGGCCGGTGGGCCTCGCGCGGCGCGCGCGCATGCTGAGCGAGAGAGATGCGGCCGGCGCACTCAGGAGGTCTACTCGGAGTTTCGATTGCGATATATTCGGATAGATCCGAATATATCGGATGTATCTCGGGATGTGTCTAACTCATACAAATATCCCACTCTAACCAAATGTTCGGTCGGTCGGAAGAAGTGACATATCGAAAGCATAGACAAAAAGTTTTGTTTTTCTCGCAATCATAGACAAGCGATTTGTGTCAAAGACCAAAATAGAAGTTGTTGTGGTCAAATTTGTATATAGATAGTATTGGATGGATGCATTGGAAAAAGATGGCGGACGGCGCGAGTTTGTCGCGTCGTCGTTGTAATTAAAAAAATATATTTTTGTGGTTCTCGCCGTGTCGCACCTTATACAAAAGCATATATATTGGTATAGTAGTATTATATTCTTTGTATTGGTAATCTGTGGATGGATGGATGAAGGCGGGGCGGACGGAGCGGCCGGCTGTAGCCGGCCGCTCCGTCCGCGACGGGGCGTGGCGGGGCGAGCGACCGGAGCCGGAGCCGCGCGCCCGTCGCGCCGCGCGCTCGCGGGCCGGCTCGACCGCCAGTCATTCGCCGACGTATCCGCCGCCGCCGCCCGTCACTCAGCCCAGTCAGTCATGTCATGTCATGACTTTTTTTTTTTTTTATGGAAACTGACACGGTTGGCTACATCACCTACAACATCCGTGATGTCAGCCCATAACACCGGGTGAACTTGGTGCCACGTCAGTGCTCCCTTCGGTCGTGCCGGCTACACTGAACTGGACGGAAAACACAAACTATTTACATAGCCGTTTCGACCGACCTTTCATTCAGTCCGGTGGTACCAACCCGGGCGGGTTAAACCCTACCACCTAGTGATATAAGAAGGGAGTCATATCCCTTAGTCGCCTTTTACGACATACACGGGGAGAGATGCAGTGGGGCTATTCTTTTAAAGTACCGGCCCCACACGGTACACCGGACTTCATGACTATGACCGCCGCGACGATCGCGCTGAGTCCTCTAATTTTTTTGATATTTTCCAAGCGTAGGTAGCAACTTATGGATGAAATTATACAAAAAACGAAAACAAATCACCAATGCACACATAGGTAGGTACTCGTAAATCGTGTGTAAGTCAATGAACGCAATACATACACCAAAACGACAATCTCTTATTTTTATTTAATAGTGGCAACAAAACGACAATCTCAACGAGAGCTCATGAGGTGTCGTTGGAATTATCGAAAATCGTCGTTTGCTCATTGGTCAAATTCAAATGTTCGTTCTTTGACATTTGGACCTAAGAGTAGGGTTACGACACGACAATGACAATGCCATTTTTTTATTATGTAGTTCTAAAAACGATATATCGAAACGATGTCAATTAGAGTAGGTTACGACACGACAAATGGCACGATGCATCGTTTTTACAACTCCGAGTAGACCTCTGGTTCGAAAACGACGAATAGCGGACTTTCAATTTTTTTCCAAATTTTTCTCGAATCTTGATGTTTTTTTTGCAGAATCGTATTTATCGACTAATTATAATACACTTTTATTCTTGCACGTTTTTCGCTAAAATCGATATTTCCGGAGAAAAAAAATACAATATTTTTTTTTGTATGGGACAAAATATGTTTTCATAAATTTATCAAAACGATTGCACTTGTTAGAGCTAATGTATATACATCCTTAAGCTATGAGTGAATCCGAACGTGATTGTGAAAAGACCCCGTCCCACTTCGTGCCCCCATCCATACTCAAGGTTATATTTTAACTTTTGTGTTACACTAATTGAAGAGAGGTAAGTATTTCTTAGCTAATAAATTATTTTTTATATATATATCAATATATAATGACAGTTTACACTAACTTTTGTCCGCGGCTTTGCTCGCGTTAGTGTCGGACTTTAATGTTTCGCATAAAAAAATAATTATATTAGTATGGGAGCCCTACTTTAACGGATGCAGAGCCGAATAATTGGTAGCTTAACCATCGCGTTGAGATGTCCTACAAATGTGTGTCCTTGAGAGATCTTACAAGCGTGTAGTACGTAAGTAAGTGTAGAGAGCTAAGGTTTCAGAGCAAACTGGCCATATTGCGACATCGTTGCTAACGGTCGCAGCGCGGAACGGCAACATGGCACCATGTTGCCGTTCCGCGCTGCAACCGTTACCATTACACATTCCTATGCAACTGCGTGGCTATCGAGTTCGCTTAAGATAAAATATAATATGTCAAAAACTAATATTCTGGAAGAATGACTAGACATAAAGAGGTCGAGATTTCATACAACGCTTGCCATGCTTACACAAAATCGACAATACTATACAAGACACCATAAGAGAGCGAACGCACACACAAGCAAAGAGCACGCGCGAAAATCGCGATGGTGGACGTAAAAGCGTACGTTCGTACGTGAGAGCACAGAAAGCACTACGGATACACCGAGCATACATACGGGAGACGCAACGCTACTGCGTTTGTATCGGAGCACGGCTAGCCAAAAATCCCTACTACTACGAAAATCGAAATCGCAATTTAATCTTTTATGACGTGACTTGTCTATCTCCGTTACCCATATCGCGCCCTGCGATATGGAGAGAGACAGAGCGAGCAAGGCCAGCGACAGGTTTGTTATCGCTGGCTTGGCTCGGGTATCTGGTAGTAAGAGCCGACCGTCCGACCAATCGGAAGCCTTGCTTGACGGCAACTTGACGGGATCACTACGAATGCCAGTCTGACGGACGATGATGGTGCGGTATATTTGTGAATTTTGAAATTGATATTTGTAATATTATTTCAAATAATTTTTACTGAACGAATATTATTGTTTGAATCCAAAAAAAAATATTGAAAAATTCAAAGAAAAAGGTTCAAAGTTTACCTCGAGCAATCCAGGTCTGACAGTAGCCGGAAAACCAATCGCAACCGTGGCTGATGAAGCTCCTTTTAAATTCTTGGGCAAAAGGATCACTAGCAGAGGAAAGGAGCATCCTATTGATGGTATTGTCCAACTTTTCGAAGAGAGCCTCCGCCAAACTGACAATCTTCCCCTCCTGGGTACACAAAAGGCATGGATTTACGATAACTACCTGACATCAAAACTTTCATGGCCATTTCTCGTCTACGACTTCACAAAGCAAAACCTGACTAAATTAGACTCGTATGTGACCAGATTCCTGAAATCATGGTTTGGACTAGCTCACCCGGCTGACTCGTCAACGCTATACAGATCTCACAATAACTTTGGACTGAACATTAAGAAACCGTCGATATTTTATCAAAAGGCGAGAATAGCCAAACGATGTATACTCAAAGACTCCAATGATAGCGCTATTCAAGCCTTACCCAACACATCACTATCAGATGAACTGGAATCGAGACTCGACTTCTACAAATCATTCCAAGTTGGTACACGCACCAATAGATCTGGATTGGGCATAGAAACAGCAAAGTCTGATAAAGAAATACTGAAAGGTTTTGCTCAGGAGGATATGGAACAAGGCTTCAAACTTCACGCCTTAAACCTAGAAATGCAGAATGATTGGCTAACAGTGGGTGACTTCTGCATCCCTCCTGCATTGAAGTGGAAATCCATAATATACAACTGGTCCCCTGAGCTGCTTAAGTTCTACTTAAATGCATTCCAGCTTACTCTCCCCGACCCGAGTAACCTAGTTAGATGGGGGAAATCTACAAATAGACTATGCCCGTCATGTAAGGAGTTCGTAGGCACGGCCAAACATTTGTTATGCGGATGCAAAATACTACTTGAGCGAGGCCAGTATTCCTACCGTCATGATAAAGTCCTCCAAATCATCAGAGAGGCCATCAACCTGTCAATTGCACGGACCAGGAAAGGGCAAACCAGTAGCGGCTTCCAGAAGGTCAACTTTGTGAAACCTGGAGCCAATAAGCTGCCCAAAGATAGGACTAAACCTTCTTCAATTTTGGGAGCAGCAAAGGATTGGGAATTGTTGATGGACACACATGAGAAGCATTACCAAATGCCTTCGGAAATCTGTACCACAGCATTAAGACCGGATATACTCATATTCTCAAAAGCGACAAAGCATGTAGTACTTGTTGAACTTACAGTTCCATGGGAAAGTAACACACCGAAGGACCATAACATCAAACTTAACAAGTACTGCAACTTAGTAGACCGGATTGTGAGAAACGGATTCAAGACTGATCTCTTCGCTGTGGAAGTCGGAGCAAGAGGACTACCAGCGAAGTCGCTCTACAGTCTCTTCAAGAATCTAGGGCTCCCAAGATCGACGCTAAGCTCATATATGGAGAGAGCTTCGAAAACGTCACTGGAAGCATCCTACAGAATATGGATAGGTAGAGAGAGGGAGGTCGAGAGCGGGACTGGTGGTTTCCCCGCGTCCTAGTCAACGCAGACTAGCTGACGAGGGCTTGAAGCGAGCCGAAACGTGAAGCATGCGCGGGAAATTTAGAGTGGTCACTCGCTAGTCCCGGCCTCGATTAATACCCTCCTCTACTGCCGATGGGCCCGGATATGTTCGGTGAAGCCATCGCAAGCTTAGATCCACACCTTCTTCCAGATTGTTGTTCTAATATTTTTGAAAAGTTGTACTAATAATCAGTGATAGGAATAAGTAGGGCTTATTTACCTAAACTTCGAGGAACAGAGTAAAAGATTGGAGTCTTCCTTAAAACAATATTTTTTTCCGGTTTAATAATATTCATGGTGTTTTAATCTCGCGATTTAAAAAAAGTGGCCGCCATTTTGAACTTTTTAGTTACTGGACCGATTGCTTTCAAAATCTATATCTGGGTGTATGTGTGGGCTCTGATTACGAATCTGTAGTAAAAATTTAAAAAAAGTGGCCGCCATTTTGAACTTTTTAGATAGTGGACCGATTGCTTTCAAAATCGATATGTGGGTGTATGTGTGGGCTCTGAATACGAATCTGTAGTCAAAATTTAAAAAAAGTGGCCGCCATTTTGAACTTTTTAGTTACTGGACCGATTGCTTTCAAAATCGATATCTGGGTGTCTGTGTGGGCTCTGAATACGAATCCGTTGTCAAAATGTAAAAAAAGTGGCCGCCATTTTGAACTTTTTATTTACTGTACCGATTGCTTTCAAAATCGATATCTGGATGTATATGTGGGCTCTGAATACGAATCTGTAGTAAAAATAAAAAAAAGTGGCCGCCATTTTGAACTTTTTAGTTACTGGACCGATTGCTTTCAAAATCGATATCTGGGTGTCTGTGTGGGCTCTGAATACGAATCCGTTGTCAAAATGTAAAAAAAGTGGCCGCCATTTTGAACTTTTTAGTTACTGGACCGATTGCTTTCAAAATCGATATCTGGGTGTCTGTGTGGGCTCTGCATACGAATCCGTTGTCAAAATGTAAAAAAAGTGGCCGCAATTTTGAACTTTTTAGTTACTGGACCGATTGCTTTCAAAATCGATATCTGGGTGTATGTGTGGGCTCTGAATACGAATCTGTAGTAAAAATTTTAAAAAGTGGCCGCCATTTTGAACTTTTAGTTACTGGACCGATTGCTTTCAAAATCGCTATCTGGGTGTATGTGTGGGCTCTGAATACGAATCTGTAGTCAAAATTTAAAAAAAGTGGCCGCCATTTTGAACTTTTTAGTTACTGGACCGATTGCTTTCAAAATCGATATCTGGGTGTCTGTGTGGGCTCTGAATACGAATCCGTTGTCAAAATGTAAAAAAAGTGGCCGCCATTTTGAACTTTTTAGTTACTGAACCGATTGCTTTCAAAATCGATATCTGGGTGTATGTGTGGGCTCTGAATACGAATCTGTAGTAAAAATTTAAAAAAAGTAGCCGCCATTTTGAACTTTTTAGTTACTGGACCGATTGCTTTCAAAATCGATATCTGGGTGTCCGTGTGGGCTCTGAATACGAATCCGTTATCATAATATAATAACCGCCATAGTAACTAAAAAGTTCAAAATGGCGGCCACTTTTTTAAATTTTGATAACGGATTCGTATTCAGAGCCCACACGGACACCCAGATATCGATTTTGAAAGCAATCGGTCCAGTAACTAAAAAGTTCAAAATGGCGGCCACTTTTTTAAATTTTTACAACGGATTCGTATTCAGAGCCCACACGGACACCCAGATATCGATTTTGAAAGCAATCGGTCCAGTAACTAAAAAGTTCAAAATGGCGGCCACTTTTATAAAATTTTGACAACGGATTCGTATTCAGAGCCCACACAGACACCCAGATATCGATTTTGAAAGCAATCGGTCCAGTAACTAAAAAGTTCAAAATGGCGGCCACTTTTTTTTAATTTTGACAACGGATTCGTATTCAGGGCCCACACAGACACTTTTATTATAAAATAACCGTCGGAGGACCTTGGTTGAAAATTGTAAAATTTAGTAGAACGGACAGACATGCATTTGTTACGGAACCCTACATTCATTTTAAAATAAATGTTAAATTTTGTAGAACGGACAGACATGCATTTGTTACGGAACCCTACATTCATTTTGCAGAACTTATTAATAGAATGGACAAACATAAACGTGTTACGGAACCCTACTTTTATTATAAAATAACCGTCGGAGGACCTTGGTTGAAAATTGTAAAATTTAGTAGAACGGACAGACATGCATTTGTTACGGAACCCTACATTCATTTTGAAATAAATGTAAAATTTTGTAGAACGGACAGACATGCATTTGTTACGGAACCCTACATTCATTTTGCAGAACTTAGTAGAATGGACAGACATAAACCTGTTACCGAACCCTACTTAACAGTTGCACTCCGGGTGTGCCGGCAGATCCCGTGCCACTCTAACTTAACCCTTAATGCAATGACTTAAGGTTTCATTTTAAAAATGACGCTGACGCGATGTCGCGATTTCGAGTTATAAATTTTATACCCACCTAAAAAAGTGCCAAGCACCGCTAAAGAAATTTTCACTTAAAAAAAAACAAGCAAACAAATAAACAAACAAATATACTTTCGCATTTATGATAAACAACATGATAGCAAACAAATAAACAAACAAATATACTTTCGCATTTATGATAAACAACATCGCATTTATTATAAACAACATCCCCGTATACAATAATTGATTTCAAATTTCTTTTCAGTCTGTCAAATTTGCCTATCATGTGTATGCGCCCGGTATGGCGCGCAGTCGTGCTCCTAACTCGCGGAATTATTGTATTTTTCACGTTTTAAGCGTTGTATTATCATTAAAATGACTTACCTATGAAAGGTTACGCCATCTTTTGTTATTCCTGATGATCTTGAGCTCTTTCGACACGTACGAACTGCACAACTCGCCATTTTGCGTAGTGCACATATACGTGTTCTTTGTCCCCAAGTCACATGTGCACTGACGTTCGATCCCGCAGACTATTATATTGTAAGAGCATAATGCACTAAGACGCGGCTAATTTTCCCATATAATAGCGCTCGACGGTTGCCACTCCCGTATGTATGCTTGGTGTACGGATAGATCCTTAGCGTGGAATTGTCGGCGATAGACTGAATTGTCCAGCACTTGATAGTATTGCACTGTATGCGTCAGTTCATGCTATGTTGCCGTTTTGGGCTGCATCCGTCAGCCAATGGCTGACAGCTATACGGTCGCCTCGTTGCCAATTCGCTCTAAAACCTGTTTAACTCTTAATCGTATTGTTCGTTAATTAGTGTCGCGCGAGCGAGAGAGACTGGTCGCGGTCAAGTCTTCGCTAGCTAACACGCTCTGAAACCTGTTTTCAGTTCACTTGTATTATTGTTATTCGGGAAATCTCGTGGTAACGTTGTTGTCTATTCGCTTCGAAACTTGTTTATTGTTCGATCGTATTACTGCACTTTGCTAAACATGGTGGTCGATGTTGTGTTGTAAATTTACCTACGTTCTTATACGAAGACCTCGGGGGAAGAACAAGGAATGTCAGTCAAACATAAATTCGAGAAAATCGAATTTTAAAGTTTAAGATTGAGTGATGCAACGATTTTAAGACTAAGAACAATAGTCTGTTCTGAAAATTGGTTTTAAATGTATCTGTGGTTCATTTAAAAGTATAAAAAAAATTTTTTTAAACAAATTTGTATAAAAAATGGCACAGAAAGGAAAAGTTGCATTTTAAAAATTTACAAAAACGAGGGATGTCAGTGACATTCCTTGTTTAAATGTTAATTGTAAGATCAGTAAATTTAGGCTTTGACAAGGGTACAAGACCTGAAAAATTAAAATAATTAATGAATAATGTAGTTGGAATATCAGCAAGATTCTTTTTATTGAAACTGACACACAACATCCATGATGTCAGCCCATAACACCGGGTGAACTAAGTGCCATGGCAGTGCTGCCCTTTGTTTATGACGATGCACTGAACTGGACGGAAAACACGAACTAGTTACATAGTTGTTTCGACCAACGTTTCATTCAGTGCGGTGGTACCAACCCGGGCGAGTTAAACCCTACCACCTAGTCCTAGAAAGGTAAGAAGGGAAATTATTAATACATCTTTAAAAAAAATAACACCAATTAACTGCAAAACTCAAAACTAACCTTAAAATGACATAAAATGTTCGCCAACTGGTGCCAACTGACTGATGTTTGACAGCACAAACAGCGCGACCTAGGGCGCAATGTGCTGACATCTCTTGTTCTTGTGAATTACGCGCGGACATTCCCGATTATTCCCGCGTACGCCTAAACTTCAACTGGATTTTTAGCTATGACAGGGCTTGTTTTTGCCGAACCTAAATATTACATCAAATAGCCCACCCATTTCTCTACAAGATGGCGTATTAGCAGGCCTCACGCACTCTATGTACTTGCGCGCGATAACTACCTACCGCCCGCCGGGCCGCCGGCGACCCATAATTCATTGGGCTGCCGACAGCCGCGCGGCGCGGAGCTAACCTTCTACGCGAGCGCGCGCTCACGCTACTGCGTCGTACCTACCTACCACGAGTCAGTAAGCCTGGAGGCGCTATACATAGGAGGACAGGGGTAGCCGCGCGTCGGCGCACACGCGCCAGCGCGTCAGTCTAGCGCCGGCGACCGATCTTAGTCTCCGTCCGCCGCTCAGGCGGAGCGAACGTGCGCGTCTGTCACAAAATGCCTCATTGTGCAGTGCTTTGGTGCAAAAAGTCGTCGAAAAATTCAAACTTGAACACAGATGGAGTCACCTTTCACGAGTAAGTACTTTCATTCAATTTGATAGCATTTTTCGCTTGAATTTCAGTAACAAACATCGGCGTAAATATGTATGGAGAGCTCTTTTCTGCTTACCCACCATAGGTCGACTATCGTGTTGGATGCAGTTAGCTCTTGTAATTTTTTTTATTTATTGATAAATATGTATGTTAAATGTATACAGATATTTCATGCATTCTGCCTTATTGCCAAAGGACATTTCTTCTAGTCAACCTCAGCAGGTTTCCTCGTTCAATATTCGTTTATCGCGCTTTTTTCATTCAACCAGTACCTACCGGTTTTTACTTTTGAGCGACTCTAAAGGAATTAATTTCTTTAGGTCATGCGTCTACCGGGAATTAGTCTTGTTATGCTTAGCATTAACAAAATTAATTCATAATGAATACCCCGTTAGCATTTAGCACTGCTAAGCGCCCTGATGAATAAAAATTAATGCTAAATGCTAAGCAATAATCACATTTAATTTTAATTAGCATTGCTGTTTCGTTCGTAAAACTTTGTTGGTTCGTTTGTTTTGGAACGCACAAAGCAAGAAGTATGTGCTATTTATCTGTGGTACTGCTAAATGCTAAATGCTATATAGCGCCTGCGCTCCGCTGCTAGCTAGCTAGCTAGCATCTAAATGCGAAATGCGATGCGATCATGCGAGTGAGGGGTCGGAATTATCATCTGTCACGTGATCATTAGTTTTGGTCATATCTACAGAACCACTGGACTTAGACCCATCGTGTTGGTACTCAATCTGAACATCTCGATGAGATCTATCCATCTGTCACATTAACTATTGTTTTGGTCATAACTCGAGAACCACTGGTGCTAGACCCATCGTGTTGGTACTCAAACTTCAGGTCTCGGTGAGATCTATCCATCTGTCACATGAACTTTTGTTTTGGTCATAACTCGAGAACCACTGGTGCTAGATCCATCGTGTTGGTACTCAAACTTTAGGTCTCGGTGAGATCTATCCATCTGTCACATGAACTTTTGTTTTGGTCATAACTCGAGAACCACTGGTGCTAGACCCATCGTGTTGGTACTCAAACTTCAGGTCTCGGTGAGATCTATCCATCTGTCACATGAACTTTTGTTTTGGTCATAACTCGAGAACCACTGGTGCTAGACCCATCGTGTTGGTACTCAAACTTTAGGTCTCGGTGAGATCTATCCATCTGTTGCGACCATCTCTCGAGACACATGTTAGTTCTTTAGTTCTTTAGTTCAACAATAACAATGTAAATGTCAACAATGTAAACAGTAACAATGTAAATGTCGTAAATTGTGCTTTTAAATTTAATTCAATTGTTCAAAAGTTACCAAATGAAAATTTTAATATAGATACCGATCTATAAATAAATAATTAAGTAAATTATTGTTCTGTTTCAAATATATGTTTCTATTACAGACTACACAGCCTTTCATTTGTTATTTTATTAACCCTTATATAACGAATTCACACCGTCAAACTGACAGAGAGACGCATGGTACATTTTATAAGGCTCTAGCTGCATGGCTGGTTAGTTTGTTAAAAAAGGCAAAGCCTGGAAAACCTCATTTTACCCTAAAAAAATTAAATATCCAGGTGGGTATGGCTGGTTAGTTTGTTAAAAAAGGCAAAGCCTGGAAAACCTCATTTTACCGTAAAAAAATTAAATATCGAGGTGGGTACTCATAATTTTTTTATGGTAGGGTAGATTTTCGCGAATTTTTCGCGAAGTCATATTGCAATATAATTTGTCATATCGTTGGCTAAGTAATTAGCAAATAGTTGTTAATAATATAATAATTATTTTTTTTGGTTACAAAACTTTTCGACTTTCTAACATTATTTTTTTAATTTTGGAAAATTCCAATAACAAATACTCCAATAAGATAATACCAATGTACGAGGTCTTACATATCATTGTTTTGAAAATTTGATGTAGATTTATAATAAAGTATCCGAGGTATCTCAGAACTTAGAACTATTATCGTGTTTATGCGAAAATCTGCAAATTCGCAAAATTGTGAAAGGGGCGTTGCCTTTGTTCATTTAAGAGAAAGTTATATTATTCCCTTGATGTAAAGAAGGGTTAAATATTGTTAAATCCGTTTCATCTTTTCATCGCGAATCGACACAATGAGCGACTTATTGTATGAATCCCGTTCAAACGTATGGAAGACTGGCGTCACGTGGCTACCTACTCGCTCGGCCAATCACGGCGTTCCATGCGCCGCTCCCGCCTCAGACTTCACACCCCTTTGGCGGCTACCTCGGTTCTCATACAAACGATGCCGTATTTCGTATCCAGGTTTACTGACTCGTGCTACCTACCTATATCTTAATTCAAGTTGACATGGCTTCTGTTAATAGTGGCAGTTTATTTATGTGCAGTAGATGGATATAAATCCAGCAAGAGGAGAGATAAAAATCTTTCTTTTTTCCATTTACCTGTTGATGGAAAATAATTATTCTAAAATATTTTTTAAAATTTGAGCAATAATTATTCTAAAAAACCCGACAAGTGCGAGCCGGACTCGCACACGAAGGGTTCCGTACCATCGTACAAGATTTAACACGATGTACTTTGTTTTTTATATTTTTACTATTTGTTGTTAAAGCGGTAATAGAAATACAGCCCGTTGACAGACGGACGGACAGACGGACGGACGGCGGGGCTTAGTAATAGGGTCCCGTTGGCACCCTTTAGGTACGGAACACGGAAATAGGTACTTTGGTTTATGTTGTGTTTCGCTTGAGTTTCGGTATGTTCGATATATGTATCTGTATGTTTGTTTGTCTATTTGTCTATCACAGTCACTTTACGATTGGTGTGCATACAGCTGACATTTTGTGGTTGTTGAGGCAATTTTAAGACTACGTACGACGCAACGGAACGGAAAATAACGTCCGTGAAGATGGGGAAATTTGAAAATAGGGGGGGGGTCTGGTTTGCAGACGTTACACGTGACGTAGGAGTGGGGGGGGGGGGGGGGGGTCTGGCCAAAACTGACATCATTCTTACAAATACGAATAATCCCAAAATATGACATATTAATTCTAGCTGTGCACGCGCGGCGCGCGACACTTTGAAGAAAGCTAGCGGCATGTGCTAGCGGCGCGTAGCGGTGCGCCGCTAAGTCTAATAAGACCGATACTTGCGGTCCGCGCTTTCATCTGCTTTAAAGCAAACGTCCGCTTCCTTATATAATAAGTCCGCCTTCTGCCAAGCAGAAAGGTGTATGTAAAGGTTGACTGGAAGTAATTTCCGCCGGCAATAAGCCCGGATTCGCTTGGCAGATGTATTTTTAATCTATACCGAATAAAATCGGTTAGATAAGCATACATACAGGTAACAATAACATTACAGGGGTAGTAGGTAGGATTACCTGAAGTATTTTCGGGCTGAACTAATTTCTTCCTCTAATATATTTTAACGAGGGCGAAGCCGCGGGCATAAGTTAGTAGTAGCCTATATGTTAAACCAAAATAAAGCTAGGTACCTATCTAACAGTAAAAAAACATTTTTAAATCTGTGCTGCAGCTCGCGAACAAACATTCACATATATTTCCTCTTTACAATATAATGCATTGATATTTTATCGAAAGTAGCAGCCCTAGCGTCACCGAGTTTGCCTCAAGGCCCCGCGTCCGCGCGCAGCTGCAAAGCAATAATCACTTTACGCTCTTTCGTTTAGGTACATTTTCGCACGCAGCGACTGGCGACAAAAAAGTTTAGGCTATTAAAGCCGAAGGTATTGAACTTTTTCTATGGAGAGATTCATCTGTTACGAAGTAACTATTAAGTAATCTGTGGTATTAGTTCAGTTTCGGAAAAAATATGACATTCCTGGTTCTTCCCCCGTGCTCTTCCAAAGTACTACACCGATGCTTACCTAGATTGTCAGGATACATCGTATTTGGTGTGTATGTCACTGTATAACAACAGTAGATTCATTAATTTCCATATGTTAGTACTCAATGAGTAAATGTTTATTAACAGCAGTTTCTTTAAGATTACTCGATAGCTACGTAATTGTATAGCAATATCTAATGTTTGGCGCCATGTTGCCGTTCCGCACTGCACCCGTTAGCCACGATGTCGCATCGTCGGATAGCGCTCTTGCGTGGAGTACGTTGCCAGTTCGCTCTGAAACCTTAGCTCGCTACACTTATGTATTCAACACAAGCTTGTACTACTACTGAAACAGTTTAAAAAATCGCAACATGTTCCACCGATCAAATATATTTGACAGGTGACGGTGGGTCATTATAACGAGTTTTAGTAAATTACTTCACTACTAATAATAAAAATCTAAGTAATGCAGGTTACGTTGTTCCTCCATAACTTTTAGAATGGTTAATAAACTTGAATACAATGTTGTACACATATGTAGGACACAACACGATGGTTAGGTTACCAATTACCTTCCTCCGCTTCCGTTAAAATAGGGCTCCTATACAAATATAATATTTTTTTATGCGAAACATTGAAGTCCGACACTAACGCGAGCAAAGCCGCGGACAAAAGTTAGTGTAAACTGTAATTTATATTGATATATATATAACCAATAATTTATTACCTAAGAAATACTTACCTCTTTTCAATTAGTGTAACACAAAAGTTAAAATCTAACCCTGAGTATGGATGGGGGCACGAAGTGGGACGGGGTCTTTTCACAATCACGTTCGGATTCACTCATAGCTTAAGGATATATATACCTTAGCTCTAACAAGTGCAATCGTTTTGATACATTTATGAAAACATATTTTGTCCCATACAAAAAAAAATATTGTATTTTTTTTCTCCGGAAATATCGACTTTAGCGAAAAACGTGCAAGAATAAAAGTGTATTATAATTAGTCGATAAATACGATTCCGCAAAAACAACATCAAGATTCGAGAAAAAAAATGAAAGTCCACTATTTATCGTTTTCGAACCAGAGTGCGGCGCGGCGGCAGCACATTGTAGTTCCGAATAAACACTTTATCGATGTTCATTAATGTTGAGTTTTATCAACCTATAGCGATTTACGCCTTAATGAAAGGGATAATACCACCAAGTGTACTCGTAACGTAATTCAATGACTGCATCACTACTCCAGGGACTGCATCACTACTGCACGCACCACGTACAGAGTACAGACAGAGCGGACAGACCGGAGCTGCTAACTGAGCCGAACAGCTACGTACTACGTGTTCCTTATTATAGTGCCGCCGCGCCGCCACCGCGCCGGCCCGCCCGGCAACACAGCTCGTATTCTGCTTGCACTTTTTTCTATACCTAGTGGCCGGTAAAGACATTAGACGAGGTATTCCTTCTCGAGGTGTTATTCGAGGTGGCCGGCGCCATAATAAGTAACACATATTCGGTGAAAATGTCTACCGGCTACCTATGTATATACCAATTACGGTTCAAAGTATTAAAGGTCGGACGTATGGACGGACGGGCAGACGGCGTAGGCTTAGTAATAGGGTCCCTTAAGACACCTCATCATCCTCATTCGAGGGCAGAGTGAGTGCAGGCTAACGAACGCTGAAGCTGCGCCGGCGCTGCTGCTGCAACCGCAGCGCGCGCTCTCTGTCCCGGCTCCCGGGCTCTCGGGCTCCCGGGCTGCTGGCTGCTGGCCTGCAGTCTGCAAGGTGTACATCGCCCTAATGACAACCGACCTCGGACTGCACGAGATAGGTGCTGCGCGTCTACGGCGACGGTAGATCTTCCAATGGATGATAAGTTTAGAAAGTGATTCAGTGACAGAATCTCCTGTGCTGTGTGTGACCCAGGAAGCGAAGTGAATCGAGGGCGCGCGGGCGGCGACCGCGCACGGCGACAGTGTTTAGGCGTGTCGGCGAGCATACTCGCCGTAAAATTAGTGTTTGTTTTTCCTATCTTGAATGGTTGAATGAGTCTACTAGCTTATTTGTATCAGGCGGCGCTAGAAGTGTGTGGACGCGGTGTCCGGTGAGTGAGCCGGTGCCACTTTCTTTATGCAATGCATTGTGGGTGGCGGGCGGCTTACGAGAGGTCATAGCCATAGCGCACGCTCGGACACCGGAGACTCAGCTCAGCACGCTGGCTATACTGGACTAGAGGAGAACACAGTCGAGGTTGCTATGCGGGCATGTTTCTTGACGAAACCATGCTACCTACCCAACAACGGGCTACAATGTGAGTCCACCGCATGCCACCGTAAACCACCAGGAAAGGAAGGGAGAGGTGCTTGTCCCGCCTTTTGAGATGGAATCTAGTATGTGTGAAATACCATACTATAGATAGATAGAGGAAGGTTGCGACTATTTTGTACGTGGGTTAAATTTAAAGTACCTATTATTTACTAGTTTAAGATGTGATGGATGAGTCATCAAAGTTTCGAATTTTTTCCATTAACTAATACAATATTCGTTGCTATGTACCTACCTGTCTACTTCGCCAATATGTAAATGTATCGTATTACACTTTTCAGAGGCGAACTTTCCTTAAGGCCAACTAGGCCAGGGCCTAGGGCGGCCAGATATTAGGGGCGGCCAATCTGTACCTGCTGCTGGAAGCAGTGAGCGCAAGTACAGAATATAAAGGGTGCCATGCCGGAGTACGTGCGTGCGACGTGCGGGAGTGGTGAGCGAAGAAAATAATTTAGCTATGACGAAAAGATAAAATATTGTCGTAAAACTTAAAAGAAAAAATACTTTAAATAAAACCACTAAACTGAGAAATAAAATATTTCTGGCAGGTTAAACCGAACGCAATACAAATTTTCGTACTACTTTACATAATTTGTACCTACTACGCTGTAAACTTTTCAGTAAGGGGCGGCTGCACTGAATTAGGGCGGCTGGCCTAGGGCGGCCGAGGCTGCTAGTCCGCCTCTGACACTTTTACTTTTTGCTTCCTAGTGTTAGTAGTTAGTACCTACCTAGACCTACCGCCTACCAGCTAAATAACTACTATTGTTGTCCTGGTGGAAGACTGGCTAACACATAGCATAGCACAGGGAATCCTAGTTTCGAGACGAGGGATCGTGTTTTGCGTTTTGACATTTGATTCCATGTTCGGCAGATGTCCACAAAAAGCGATCTGCCTAGGGCAAGTTGTTTTTTATCCGACTACGGCGAAGTTAAAAGCAGAGTATGTACCTCATAAATAAATCGATGTCATAAATAATTTTCAATGTAGAATCGACACTTTTCTGAAGTTCTAGCGAGAACGGGGCGAGGGCGTCGCGTGACTCATCCACACTATGCGGACGTCGCGGCGCGGCGGCGGCGCGCGCGGCGACTTGTCGCCTCGCTATACTCAGCTTCGTAGCAGTCCAGCGCGGTAGTCAGTCCGCCTGAAGACGTCGCGACGCCGACGCCGCCGCGCGACGCACCGCACCACGCCGCGCCGCGCCGCCGCCGCCGCTGCGACGCTGTCAGCTTCCGAAATACGCGAGATCCGCCGCGAATCTGTGTTTATTCTTAAATCGTGTTGTGAGCGACTGCGAGTGCGTTACCGCACTTGAATTCACTTGCCGCATAAGGAAAGCCGGGTGTTTGTGTTGTGTGTGACACTCGGCGCCGCGCCGCCGTACAGATGCACGCCGCCGGGGGTGCGGCGCGGGTTGCGGGGGGTGAGGCGACGGCCAGCGCGGCGCGCACGCACGACGCGCGCGCGCGCGCCTCACCCGTCCGGCCGGCCAGACTGACACAGGGTTGCCAGATGGTTCAGATAAAAAAACCGAACTTTTTACATCAAAGGGGGGAGACCCTTACATTTTTCAAGAACACTTTCATGACTTATGCGACCGAACGTCCATGGGCGTCGTTAGCTTGGCGCAACATTTCGCGCTTTTTATAAAAAAAAGGCAAATTAGTTACCGCGAAAATCTGGAAGGTTCTTCCCAAGAGTGTGTTCTGTAGCTCCTATTAGCCTGGGGTCTTGAAAAGACGCGTCAATGTACAGCACGCGCCGGCTGGCAACAGCGCGACAAATCTGTGTGGATTTGATGTTGCGATTGCGAAACAGTAAATAAATGGGTGATATGAATCGATATTTAGCAAATACCGAACCTATCAAAATTCGGTATTTTCGTCATACCGAACACCGAACACGGTGCTGAAATACCGGACAGTTCGGTAAAAAACCGAACACCTGGCAAGCCTACGACGAACCAACACGAACACGCAGCTCTGCTTATCTTGCGTGAGGCGCTAGGCCGCGCTGCTAGGCCGCGCTAGCCTAGGTATTTAGGCTAACTTCTAAAGCAACAGTTAAAACAATACTAGATATTATTGCTTCCGGCTGGAACAGGGCGGGGCGGGGTAGGGGTAAGCTGCAACACTGCTGTATATTAGACAGCTGTCAACAATGGTGCGTGTTTGAGACGTCAAATGTTGGTTTAGGGCGGCCCCGTGGCCCAGATTTCATAAAATTGTACTACAGCATTTTGTACTGCTCTTCCTATTTGCTTCTTTTTTTTCGTAGTGGGGTTTTATGAAAAACATATTTTAGCGATTGACAAGGCCGTTTAATCAGTTAGCGTTTATACGTGCACGCACTGCTGGAAATACGCCTCTCCTGACGTGCCCAGCCCGCTGCCGCCATTTGAGCCTGGCAACACGGTGTCCAATACTATTACTTTGATGCATCGGCTCCATGTCGGCGCATATTGCCTCGTTCGTAACGGACTATATCGCACAATTATTGACTCAAATAATTGAAATGAAACAATAAACATTCACAACACAAATGGAAAATTGTATTAGGCGCGAATATTTCGGGCAAGCACCGCGCAGCGCCGCCGCCGCCGCACTATGGATCGAGAATCGGCCTCCATAGTATTAGGAGATTTTTTTCGCAAACTTGATTTTTTTTGAAAAACTGTTTTTGTTATATTTAGGGTTACATAAGATAATACCAAATATATAGTTGTAGTGATATCAGTCAAGTAGATATTTTATTAAAAATACTTGAAGTTTTCAGTTGTATGGGACGGAGAATGTTTAGTCGATTTTTTCAAAAGTCTTTCGAGGTGTCGCAGATCTTTTAATACATCATGAAGTAGACCACGAGTGTAATAAGACCACATAAAAACTGTAACCCAATTCGACCCGGTATAGAAAATATCTAAGTACGAATTTATAAATTTTCGTCTATTTTCTTTATACATTATTTATGGTTTAACTTTACAATTAATTACATTTTCTTGTGTTTTGTGATTGCCAAGTGTGTAAGATATACTAATTTGAACATTATGTAACAACTGTACCTACCACTCTGGTCGAAAATACCCTCCAATATTTGTAGCGTTTTAAATGTTTATTTGGTATTCATAATTGATTTGAGGACACATTAAATAAACAAATATGTGAAGACGCGTAGCTTGACAGTACGTATGTATGTTAGGTTCAAAAATATAAAGTATATATATATTTTTTTTATATTTTAAAATTTGCAATGTATGGGACGGAGAACATTATATTTATTTTGCCGGACTACAAAGATGTGTCAAACTCTTATTAGCAAGGTTGTGAAGCACAACATAAAAATAAACACACTCAGTAAAAAAAATTTTAGAAAGGTGCAGCCTTCCAAGTATCAACAGGTCAAGGTATGGCATTTTTTACCTTTTATGTTTATCTTTAACAGTAATTTTTGGTTACATTATGATTGCACAATTATTAAGCAGGTATGCAAATATATGAGGCATATAATTCTATATCAGATATGTACACACCATTCCGACTAACAGTTTAAAAAATAGCAATATTTTTATGATGATAGGAGACTAACGAAAGAAATTTTTGAAGTAAATGTGAGTGGAAGAGTCGGGAAGGGTAGCCCTAGACGCACTTACCTGGACCAGATCGGGCATGTGCTCAAAAAGGGGCAAGTGCGTAGTACCCGTAACCGACGAGCATGCATGAAGAACATTATGGGAGCGGAAGAGGCGGCAGAGGTGTGTCAGGATCGTGGCACGTGGAGATCCGTTGTCTCTGCCTACCCCACCGGGAAACAGGCGTGACGCTATGTATGTATGTATTTTTATTTAATAAAACTGAAAACATTATAGTACATTATTCGAAACTGTTAAGAACTAACAAAGTCTTAACAGTAACGTGATGTTGAACGTGACGGAAAAGAGGCTGTACAAAAAGAAATCGTGAACAGTTGCACTTTCTCAACATGTAAAAAAAATTTCTATTCAAAATTATTCACCAAAATAAATACAAGGTTGAATAAAAACAGAACAAATTAATAAACCGAACTTATAAATAAAAGATTCACCAAAATTAATTTTATAAAAAAATTGTTTTATATAAAATTCGAGCCGGTATAGAAAATATGTAAGTCTGAATTTGTAGATTTTTGTTTTCTTTCCTTTAAATATAATTTACAATCTTAGAATAGAACATACATACAAGGCTTTGCAGCTCATTCATTATGACGACGCATTAGATACTAATTATCATTCGGTAAGACGAAAACATTCCCACATCCCTGTTTGTGAAACCCCACTCTATTTGTAAAAACCGGTAATTAGTGCCCTTTGGCCGCGAATTTCAGTTTATTATCTGTTCAACGCGCGTAAGTGACGGATCTCTCCTTTCGACACGAGTTATCGCTGTTTTCAAATACTTTCCTTCCTGCATTATTGTATGCTGCAAAAACACGTGCTTCCACTTCCGTGACCTTGACACTTTCTTTCGGACGGTAACACTCGACCTTTTTTTTGGAGCTGATAGTATAAGGGATACAGTTCAACTCCTGCTTCAATTGCCGTTGCCCGTAATTCGCAGTATTGCGATTTGGAGAGTTGCTGGGAACTGAAGAGGCTGAGGGCTTTCTCCGGCGAGTATTGTGTTTTTTTTAAACTTGAATGTATTCCATTATTCTACCAACCTCATCTGAATTTTCCAGAAGAAACTTAAGCACCTCAGCAACATCATGTCTTTCCGTATTAATACCTTTACTCACCGCAGCGAATGCGAGCTCGTCGAAGTCATTTTCCGTACACAGATGTGCGGTTCTGCGCCTTTTTTGCTGGTAGTGAAGTTCGTGGAATTGTTTTCGAGGACTGAACTCTGGTTTAGGAGATGTTGAAGCTTCTGAATTCTGTTTCGCTGGTGATTGCGGCACGAATGGTTCCGCTCCCTCATGTCTTGGTTCTTGAGGTATGTTTTGAACATATTCGGGCCACTTTATGTCTGACGTCAACCATGTTTCAAATTTTCATTTGAAGAAACTGAACGAATAATTTGTACTTTTCCACTTTTTATACATATTAGACAAGTAGGTTTTACAAAAACACTTGAATTGATCACGGTTTTCATCAGATATATGAACGGAAAACTTGTCAAATAGTATGTTTGGGTCGGAGAGGCCTTGCTCGTTTTTTAAGAAAACAAAAAGGTTCAGATTTGATTTAAACTCTTTTATTTTGTAAAATGTTAGAGTTCGAACCGAAAATGTACCTAGTTTTCAAGTAATAATGCAGGAAGGAAAGTATTTGAAAACAGCGATAACTCGTTTCGAAAGGAGAGATCCGTCCTATACGCGCGTTGAACAAATACTAAACTGAAATTCGCGACCAAAGGACACCACCTGATGCACTAAACCGGTTTTTACCCATATAGTGGGGTTTCACAAACAGGGGTGTGGGAATGTTTTCGTCTTACCGAATGGTAATTAGTATCTAATGCGTCGTCATAATGAATGAGCTGCAAAGCCTTATATTTATGTTTTATTCCAAAACTGTAAATTATATTTGAAGGAAAGAAAACAAAAATCTACAAATTCGGACTTACATATTTTCTATACCGGCTCAAATTTTATATAAAACAATTTTTTTATAAAATTAATTTTGGTGAATAATTTTGAATAGAATTTTTTTTAACATCTTGAGAAAGTGCGTTCACAATTTTTTTTGTACAGCCTCTTTTCCGTCACGTTCAACATCACGTTACTGTTAAGACTTTGTTAGTTCTTAACAGTTTCGAATAATGTACTATAACGTTTTCAGTTTTATTAAATAAAAATATTGCTATTTTTTTACACTGTTAATCGGAATGGTGTGTACATATCTGATATAGAATTATATGCCTCACATATTTGCATACCTGCTTAATAATTGTGCAATCATAATGTAACCAAAAATTACTGTTAAAGAAAAAAGGTAAAAAATGCTATACTTTGACCTGTCGATACTCGGAAGGCTGCACCTTTCTAAATGTTTTTTTACTGAGAGTGTTTTTTTTTCATGTTGTGCTACACAACCTTGCTAATAAGAGTTTGACACATCTTTGTAGGCCGGCAAAATAAATATAATGTTCTCCGTCCCATACATTGCAAATTTTAAAATATAAAAAATATATATATATACTTTATATATTTGAACCTAACATACATACGTACTATCAAGCTACGCGTCTTCACATATTTGTTTATTTAATATGTCCTCAAATCAATTATGAATAACAAATAAACATTTAAAACGCTACAAATATTGGAGGGTATTTTCGACCACAGTGGTAGGTATAGTTGTTACATAATGTACCAATTAGTATAACTTACACACTTGGAAGTCACAAAACATAAGAAAATGTAATTAATTGTAAAGTTAAACCATAAATAATGTATAAAGAAAATAGACGAAAATTTATAAATTCGGACTTAGATATTTTCTATACCGGGTCGAATTGGGTTACAGTTTTTATGTGGTCTTATTACACTCGTGGTCTACTTCATGATGTATTAAAAGATCTGCGACACCTCGAAAGACTTTTGAAAAAATCGACTAAACATTCTCCGTCCCATACAACTGAAAACTTCAAGTATTTTTAATAAAATATCTACTTGACTGATATCACTACAACTATATATTTGGTATTATCTTATATAACCCTAAATATAACAAAAACAGTTTTTAAAAAAAAATCAAGTTTGCGAAAAAAATCTCCTAATACTATGGAGGCCGTTTCTCGATCCATAGTGCGCCGCCGGCCGCCCCACGGCGCGACGGCCGCGGCGCCGGCCGCCCCACGGCGCGACGGCCGCGGCGCCACCGCCCGCTCCCCCGCCTCCGCCTCCGCGCGCCGCCGTCGTTTCAGTCAGTAACCTCATAGACGGAGGTTACACGCTAGGTTTGGCATCAGTTCAGTCCATCAGCAGGCCTTCGTCACTCGCTCAAGGTCGCGAGTTAAATGCCTACCGCTTGGCGTAGCGGCTAATCTACATTTAACAGTGGGCTGCCGCTATCCAGCCAGACCGGGCGCGTGGCGCTTTCGAATTTAGAAAATGTCGAAATCACGTAAATATTGTGCAGTGGACGGGTGCAAAAGTCAACAGACAAATGAAAACTTGTCTTTTTTTTCATTGCCGAGAGACGAAGAAAGGTAAGTGTTTTGTTTAGTAGCATTTTGATTTATTTCTAGTAATTTATTTATTCATATAGTAGGAGGTCATTGATTTAAAATGATATTATTATATTGCCAATAACATTAGTTAGATAACGCCGAACAGCGTGGTGTGTATGGCCTAATTCGTATAAGGATAATAGGTACATTGTAGATGATCATTGATCATTAAATTTATTGATCAAACAAAACTATCACTGGAAGGTTGCACGCAATGCACGCTTCGATGTGAGAAACTAATTGTGACGCTAACGCATGCATGAATTTGTTCGCATGAATTTGCCGTAGCTAAATATCATATCGTTGGTAGCTAGAACGATAAAAGTTGGTAGGTATCATCTTCATTTTATTCCTCACAATAAAACAGCACAAAGACACAGCCCTTAATGCGCTGAACGACGCGCTTTCGAGATAGAGTTACACGACAGAAAGAGAAGCGAAATGTAGGCGGTTATCGTGGTTAGGCATGCAGCTCTGTGCGAGTCAATTTGTACTTTATCGCGTCGTCGCAGAGTAGCTATTTCTTTGTGAGTGTTTGTACAGAGCAGCTTCTGTACGGAGTACTCTTTCCTATTCTGTGCCATCAGTCTGGTTAAACCATGGTCCAGCAGACTGACCATTTAATCTACTTTGATGGATGGATGCACCGGATGGATGGATTGGACTGATGGACCAGACTGATGGATTTTAAAATATTTTGATACTAGACTGATGGCAGACTGATAGTGCGAATGCATTTTACGTCTGGCGTCAGTCTGGCGTCAATCTGGTCGTGACCAAGGTCACGGACTGAACTGATGCCAAACCTAGCGTGTAACCTCCGTCTATGACTTCATAGTAAACTGAGGAACCCACCCACCGTCAAGAAGGGATTATGTTTTACTAGAGCTATCGCTACGAAGAAAGATACATAGAAACGGCGTCCCATCAGCTGAGGTATGAGGTAAGGTAGCGGGGAGGCGGAGCGCAGAGCCGAGCGGTAGAGGGGAGCTCGCGCGGGGCGGGAAACGACCAGGAGTGGGGCTAGCTGGCGGTGAGAGGGGCTCGCGCGGGGCGGCAAGCGAGCGGAGAGGGGCTAGCGGCCGGTAAGCGACAACGCCAGCTAAGGCCATCCCAACATGTCACAGCATGTCCACTGAAGTACAACCGGTCATGCGCGATGCGCGCAGGCGGTGGCGCGTGCGACGAGTTCGGCCGCTCGCGATCGACTATAATAGTTTCGATGTGCCCCAATTCGTAAATTGTGCCTCAACTCGGCGGAGCAATGCCCGTTGCCCGAGTAAGAGCTCTAGTAAAATATAATACCTCGTTGCCCACCATGGGTGTTGTCCGTCCAGTGTTTAGCCGGCACTACCATAAGGAAGCCGAAGCACTGACATGGCACCTAGTACGTCAAGGCGTGATGGACGGACATCACGGGTGTAATAGATGATAAAGACAACCGCAAGTTCTTGTTCCATAAAAAAATTCGCGAGCGTGTGAGAGCGAGAGGAAGGTCGACGAGATAGAGAAAGAAAGTATTTCGTTCCAGTTACAATTTTCTAATATGTCCACACACACGCACACGCGCAGTGGTAGGCATGCTCGCGTGTTGTTTACTCTCGGACGCGACGCCACGCCACGCACGCCACGCACGACGACGAAGGCGGAGGCGGGGCGGGCAGGCGGGCGCGGCGGGGGGGGCAGACGTGGCGTAGAGCTGAGGAGTAAAGGCCGCTGCATACGTAGCGGGGTGCCGCACAGTGGGGCGATACCGCAAAAACCGGGACATAGGGCGAAATGACTACGCAAATAGATTCTACTATTAATTACGAACAACTTTCATTCTGTGAGATTTTTTGATAAAAAAATTATTTTCCGAGATATAAGCACTTATAAAAACATTTATAATATAGTAAAAAGTGAGTATGTTAATATATTCTCTTAATGATTACAAACTACTTTTATTCTTAGAAATTTTCCATTTTAAGTCTTATTTTCTGAGATATAGCAATTTGAACTTTAAAAAATACAATTTCTTGTAACTAGTATTACTCTTCCATATTTTCGGTTTCAATTGTTATTTTTTAGATATATCACATTGAAAATTCTTTAGTAAAAAAAATTGGGATATGTGGAAAACTGAATATGTGAATACATTTTGTTCTCAGAGATTTTCTGTTAAGGTGTTATAATCCTTTTCAATAGTTTGTACAATGGAGATTTAGTAACTTTTTTTATTGAAATGCTTAAAATAACTAGACCTGTGGTTACTTAATAATGATTCTTCAAGTTGAGTAGTCTAATCTGAATAAAATTATTGTAGTGGAATGGTACGTTTATTACAAACAAAATACAATCAATCAGACGGCGCATATTTGCATAAAATATTACAAATTAATCTGGCGATAGTAATTAAACATATATAAATTACTACATATTTAACTAACTACATATATTTTTGTATTTACGGAACTTACCGAATTATTAACTTATTATAAGTTATATATATCGTTGTGTATTTTCATTTCGTCATTTTGGTGGCTCTGCACACTTCGATATATCAAACTTACTATAATTTATTATAATTAGGCAAAAAATTGCCCCCGTCAAAGTATATTATAAACCTACTTCAAAGTATAAAATTAATAACATCAACATTAAGAATAGTGATTAATGATGAGAAAAGTAATAATACATTATTAAAAGTAATAATAAAAGTTTTCAAAGTAATAATACATTATTACCCAAATACCCATGGCTTTTAACGGAGCCTATTTAATGTAAAAATACCAACTATCAATAAAAATTATGGTCAAGAATAAAAGTAATTTTCTGAAGTATGTTTATCGTGCATAACAAAAAGAAATTCAAACTACATATTTCTGAGAAAAAATCTTATTTCAATCTTACAAAAATAAAACATACTTAATAACTTTTAAATAAATATTTTTAAAGTACATAAAGCTTCCTATTTTTATTACAATTTATTTACTCAATATTTCTACAAATTTTCATTTTCATCACTGGAACAACCTAAAGCGTCTTCAGCGTCAGAATCATCATCATCCTCCACATCCGATTGAACACAGATAATACTGGTATCAATAAATTCAATATTTTCCTTATTTTTATCGTCTATAATTAGCAAATGTCGCACTTCACTGGATAAGGGCTGCTTTTGTTTTTGAAGTTTTGGCTTCATACTAGACAAATATGGATCCGACGATACGAGCAAGTTGTTGAGAATGTCTTGATTAGTCGATTTGCGATCGCATTTTCGAGAGTAGTGTTCCCTGTACTTCTTGAAATCTTTATTTCTTGCTTCTGATGCCTCTTCGGAGAGTATGCCAATTGGAATTACGTTAAAATGCTTTATTATTTCAGATCCATGGAATAAAAGTTTATGAACACTTGCTGGCATATGATACCAGCTATACAATGATATATAAAGTTGAATTGTTTCTTGAGCATAGATTTCAAAGTTTTGAGTGCAAACTTTTGCTCCCGAGGAGATGGCCTTAAGGATCACCGCGAATCTATTAATTAAATCCTTATCGAGACCGGTAATAGAGGCAGTTTGCTCGGGATTCTGGAAAAAGCGCCTTGCAGTGTTGCCATCGTTCGTGGTTCCTGAACCTTGTTTTACCACGTCGATCAATAAACCAGTTTCTTTCCTGAAATTATCTTGAATTTGTTTTTTTTTACACGGTCATAATTTCTTTATTATTACCTTTGGCCGACCACTGCTGAAAATCCATGCGGTATGCAATATGGAGAAGGCATTCCATGCATCGAATCCAGGCATGCAACGTAGATAGTCCGAACCGGTACATATTTGTGTTTACTTCTTTACTTTTAATTATATTAACGTTATTCATCTCAGACGGTTTAGCTCTGCAAATATCACATGACTGATTAGAGGTACCGGAGATAATCGACGTAATTTTACCATCGATCATCGTCATAATTAACGAATGCTCAATCAAAACGCCTTCGTAATCGCTGGTTTTGAGATCTCGTATTTCGGATTCTATGGTAGCCATTTCACTTTTCACGTTATCGATTGTCTCCTTCATAAATTTGAAGAAGATAGGACGGCAGTAGTTCGTCGAAGATGGCGTCTCATTTTCCCAGATCACTTCGTCTCCATAAACCAGTTTTATAGGAACCAAACTTGCCATGAAAATGCTTGAGTCGTCTCCTTCGTTCAGTTCTTGAAATCTTTGTTTATATGTACTTTGGCCAGAAGCGCCATCGAATCCCCACTTGCTTGTTAATGTTAGCTGGCAGCCTGTGAGGTTTCGGTTCGCCACTTTCAAAATTCTTTTTGCAGTATGGTCCAAAAGCGCTTGCAGTTTAATTTTGGCCTGTGTTTCGGTAACTTCAATGTCCTGTTTTGGGGGGTAACACTCAATTTTCGCATGTTGAATTTTATAATAAGATGGATAGAGGTCGGAACCTTCTTCCTTAGCCATGTCTCTTAAAGTTATATATTGCCATCTTGATAGCTTTAAAGACACCAAAATCGCAAGTGCTTTTTCAGATGAATAAATAGTCTTGGACTCCTTTTTTTCAATGAATTCTTTGACTTTTTCGATTTCGCCTGGATTCTGAAGCAAATGGTCCAAAACTTTCCCCAGGTCCTCGTTCCCATTTGCCTTCAAACGCATTTTGGTCGCAAATGCTAGTTCCTGCGATGTATAGTTTGTGCGAATGTCTTCGGTTCTTCTTCGCTTTTGTTTGGCTCCTAAACTTTCAAATGGTTTTCTCGGCGATGATTTATGTGAAGATGCTACAAAGATAGGAGGCGCTGTCGATGGTCCCGGAGAAATTATTTGAGAAGTGCAAACCTTTTGGTTATCCGCGAGGTCGCTACTCGCTGAAGGCAGTTGTTTCTTTACGAATTCGGGCCACTTGATGGCCGAGTCCAACCATTCTCGATTCTTCTGTAGAAAACGTTCCTCGTTGTAGCTTGACTTCACCCATCGTTTGTGTAGATTGTAACAATATTTACGACAAAATTCTTTCACTTGTGTCTCTTCGGGCAAATTTACACTAACTATTGAGGCAATAGCGGCAACCAATACCGCGTAATTCAGAAAACTGTCACAATTTCTCATAAACACGTAAATATCAATGTTATTAACAAAAGACTCCATGTTTTCGTATTGAATAGTTTTAAATATGTAAAGCACGGGTATGAAGACTGACTCGTGCAAACGACTGGAGCAGACTGAGTGCCAGATTGATTGTGTTGTTCACTAATGAATACTGCTAATTAGTTCGCACAGTTTGCAGTATTCCTGGTATATCGTTAATCCTTGTTAAGTAGATAACAATTAGCAATGCAGTGTAATTGTTTCTTCGAGAGCTTTCATGGAAATACGTGACAATTCACATAAATATCCCTAATCCGCTAATCCTCGCGAAGTTGAAAATATTCCTAATATAATGGTAAGCATTTATAAGAGATATTATAAGTAAGTATAGCAGCCGATAATAGCGGCTCCGTAGATTATTATCAAAATAGACCAATGAAACTAAAAGTACAAAGTTAATTAGATGGGCGTCGTTTGTCACCTTCTGGGTGCCTCAGCGCCATCGCGCTTTCAATAAAAAAAAAATTAAACATTTTCATCAAGTTCAAATATATAGGTGATATGGAGAAATATATTTACCATTAAAATACAAATATATACATCCAATGCAAATAAACAATATTTGTTATTTGAATATAGCTGAAAGTTACGAATATAGTGAATTCCTCGTAATTCGAGCGGATTCCTCGTAAAACTGTAGGTCCCTTCCCTCCTAATCTTACTTGGTGGTAGGGTTTAACCCGCCCGGGTTGGTACCACCGCACTGAATGAAACGTCGGTCGAAACGGCTATGTAAATAGTTTGTGTTCTCCGACCAGTTCAGTGTAGCCGGCACGATCAAAGGGGGAAGCACTGACATGGCACCTAGTTCACCCGGTGCTATGGGCTGACATCACGGACGTTGTAGGTGATGTAGCCAACCGTGTCAGTTTCAATAAAAAAAAAAAAAAAGAATAAAGGTGAGCTTTGCAGGAATAAATGTTATTATAATATTAAAATGGCATTATACGGAAAAGTCGGACGTCGTCGGATACGGTTTTTACACAGTAATAATCTTTATACCTTGGGGAATCATTATTTAGTAACCACGGGTCTAGCTATTTTAAGCATTTCGAGAAAAAAAATAAAGTTACCCAATTTCCATAGTACAAATTAATAAAAAGTGGTATATCTCGAAAAATAAGGCTTAAATGAGAAAATATGAATCTATGAATGTTATTTCTAATGATGGGTAGATTAATTTAGCGTACTTAAATTTCAGAAATAAAAATAAAAAAATTTAATTATCCTATGTCCCATTTTTTACGGTATCGCCCCACTGTGTGCCGGCGGGGCGGGGACAGGGCGAGCTTTTCTGCAGGATCCTCAGGAACTAGTGCAAGCACGTGTTTATACGCGGCGGGGCGGGAGCGGAGCGGCGCGGCGGCGAAGCGGGAGCGGAGCGGGATATATATAATATATTCTTATGGAGAATATTTCCCCGCTCCGCTCCGCTCCCGCCGGCGCGCCCCGCTACGTATGCAGCGGCCTTAAGCTAGAAGGGTTCTCTAATCTCTGTTACCTGTTTCATAGTTCCTGTTTCCACTGAATTGGAATATTCTAGAAGTGAAATAACGGCCGCATAGTATGGGAACCACGTGTCGCCGTTTACATTAAATATTTTGAAGGAACGTTTAATTCAGCACACTAACGTGGTTTCTCATACCATACATAACAGCGAACGTGCTCTGGCCTCTGTCGCACCGCACGCGATTGGCTGTTTTCTACCTCGCTCTCTCACATTAGTCGCGCATATGTTTTCACTACTCACGCAAACTTAAGGTAAACTTACTCACAAGGCCCAATTGCGCCAACACGAATTTAGAGTTAAGTAGCGAGTTATGGATTTAAACGCGGTTCCCACAGTCAACGGGTACTAGCTTAACGAGTTAAACTGGTTTATATCGTTAAATTCGTGTTGGTGCAAGTGGGAGTGGTGTAGCACGCAATGTATCTGATACTGTATCAACCTACAAGTGAATACGCCTCGTCCATCGCCACAGCAGCGTATCCAGCTACGAGCCTCCGGATCCGCAGTGCTCGCGGCGAGCTCACGCGGTTCTCGTTGAAAATTACAAAAGTCCGCGTCGATTCTGAGAAAGTGCGATCTATAAAAATATAAATCGATCTAATTTAGTATTGGATACCTATGCAATCTCAACAGATGACATTTTAAAAACTTCACGCGTATGTCATGTACAGATTTTGAATATATGATGAACCTGATCGGACCTAAAATTCACACGTTTTCTTCTGTCCACTCCATTTGTGCGAAGCTCGCGCTCGCGCCGACGTACTCACTACACTACACGCCCGCCCCGCACGTGTCGCCGTCCGCGAGCTCGCTGCGAGCGCCTTTGTGTTCGCAGTGAAACCGCCACTCGGCGGGTCGCTGCGCTGCGATGCGAGCACGTTGCGCTCCGCCCGCGAGCGGCTCGCAGCGCGCTCGCGCCGAGCGACGCACGTACTCACTTGATACTGTATCAAATACGTTACATGTTACACCATTAAGTGGGTACCCGCCTTTAGACTCTCTCCTAACTCCTAACTACTAGCACTGTATGTAACGTCACAAAATTGTATGTAGAGGTACCTTATGTAGGAGTATTTATTGTAACTGTAACTTTTTAGCATAATATTTATCGCAGCGAGTAATACTTAGATATATATAAATAAATGTCTAGACGTCGTCGTCGTTCTAAAATAAATGAATTCTGATTCTGATTCTCTTGCGAGAGCTTCGAATCCCGTCGGTGTGCCGACTGGATTGGTACCACCGTACTGGACGTAAGATGGCCGCATAGAAGTCTCGGCGGTGTTCTCCTCTAGTCCAGTATCACCAGCTATACAAAGGGAAGTCTCCGATATGGCACCTACCTTCTTGGAGCATATATCTCGGATATTGGATGGTCGGAGCATGTGCTTGGACCCCTCTGACTCAAAACATCCATACCCGATTACAGAAAAAAAAAGAATTAAAAATTATTTATTTTATTTTATGATGACACACAAACACAAATCAATAAGATACAATTAAGTACCCACAATCAACAAGTTTTAATTGGGTGTAAAACTATTTTTATTATTAATATTATGTATATTATTGGCCGATGAAATGCAGATATTTTCTTAGTACCTGTCTGCGTGACTCATAAAATATCGATAATAATTTTTGCATACCACTAGCTAGAGCAAAAGGTGAGCAAAAGAAAATATTGTTTTAACTTATTTTCAGTAAATTAATTTATTTTCTTAAATTGGTGTTTTCAAACTAATCTGAGCTTTCCTCTCTGAGCCTATCCGACATTTTTGAAGAAGAGTGCAAACGAAGACTTTCAAACGAGCTTTCAAAGAAGTATGTAGCAGGACAGTTCAACTAACTGATCTCTGGACAACTTCAGTCTACCTACATTCGGAAGCTGGTCGGGGCGCGACGCAGCATGTTGGCTGGTAGCTTTTGTCCCCCCTGTAGCTGGTGGTGATGGCGAGGCACCGCGGCGCCCTGGCGCGGCGCCTCGCTGAGCGTATTTTCGCTAGGAGTTGTGTTATTGGCTGTGTCTATTATTCTATTGGACTTTTGTGCACGGGCACCCGTGCCGGTTGTTTACAAAAAATAAGAACAATACCGTCTGTGGATCAAGCGCCACTTAGCCTTACTTTTTTACTCTACGTGAATCCGATATTTAGAACACTTTGGCGAGTATTTTGATTTTGAGTCGAGTTTGGAATTCAGAAGTATTAAAAATACACGCGTGTGTAAATATTCCGTCCGGGCGGGTGCTGCGGTGTGCGGTGTGCGGTGTGCCGTGTGATCGGGCGCCGACTGGATACATATAGCAAGTTTTCGGGGAACTGTTCTGTTAGTTCACTCACGCTCACGCTCCTCACGCTCGTCCGAGTTTTATTGCTGCGCTTACTTCTGCAGTAGGGTTGCCACGCTTTGGTCCATTCGGCACAAAACTTATTTGAGAGCTATGTAGGTTCGAAGAAGGCTGAATCCGAGTAGGTAACATGTTTATTACTAAATATTTAAAAAGTTAAATTACAAATTTAAAAAACCCCCGACCCTTAAAAAGTCAAAAATAATTTCCGTTTACTTACTTAAAGGAGTCGGGAGACGGCTAAGTAAATTCCCGCGCAGCTCTGAGTTTTTATATTTTATTTACTTAGCGGTCCCCCGACTCCTTTAAGTAAGTAAACGGAAATTATTTTTGACTTTTTAAGGGTCGGGGGTTTTTTAAATTTGTAATTTAACTTTTATTTCAAGCTTTTTTAAAAAAACCGCATGAAAATCCGTCCACTTTTTAAGATAATTAATTGTTTTATTACTTAATTACTTGATTACTTGATTACAAACATAGCTAAGAACCATCCCGATTAAACAAGCTTCCTAATAAAAAAAACCGCATCCAAATCGGTCCATCCGTTTGGGAGCTACGATGCCACAGACAGACACACACACACACACACACACACACACACACACACACGTCAAACTTATAACACCCCTCCGTTTTTTTCGTCGGGGGTTAAAAATGAGTATGTTCGATTTAGCGGATACCAACGAGTCACATCACATAGCGGACGCGAAACTATTATATATACCCGCGGACATTGTTTGATCACCCGGAGACTCGGATAAGGTGTTTCGCGTCGATTGATATTATAATTTATAGGTAACCCTAGTCGCGAGGTATAATAATATCAGCCGCAACGGGAATGAATGCGTGTTATACGTGTTACGTGGAGTGCGGCGCGGCGCGGCGTGCGTACATCGCGCGCGGTGGACGCAATGCCATTGAAATAATTAGTCTAGTCGACCGACCCGGCTAATGTGATCTCATTTCTTTCCTCAATTGGATGTTGTCTGGCCTGACTGACCTGACTCAAGACATTCGGGCCGGGCGGGGCGGCGGCGGCAGGTACTCTGCGCCGCCTAGCCTGCACACTCATGAGAGGGAACGGCTGCTTGCTGCACTAATAATCAGTATTACTGATTATATTATATTATAGCATTTGCCCGTGCGTGGCTGCAGCCAGTTCCGCTAGAGTCGACAATCCAAAGGGTATCCAATCTTCGGTATGGCATCTTCTCGGAGGTGATGTTGACTGGTCGATGCATGCACTCTGGCCCCTCTGATTCAGTCACCCGTACGTACCGGATTCCATCAAAAAGCTCTACACAATTTTATTAAAAAAAAATCTCCCGAACCATAACGTCATCTCATCCATCACATCACTTACCTTGTCACTCACATTGTGTGGCTTGCTGAGAATGAAACAAGATAGCATATTGATCAGTTCTAAGAATGTAACAATCAGTACCTAGCCAGTAGCCATGTTTGCCAAATACACTAGTCAACCAGGAGTTTTGATGTATGGAGACCCATACCACAGAATAGAAAAGAGTACTCCGTACAGAAGCTGCTCTGTACAAACACTCACAAAGAAATAGCTACTCTGCGACGACGCGATAAAGTACAAATTGACTCGCACAGAGCTGCATGCCTAAACACGATAACTGCCTACATTTCGCTTCTCTTTCTGTCGTGTAACTCTATCTCGAAAGCGCGTCGTTCAGCGCGTCTAAGGGCTGTGTCTTTATGCTGTCTTATTGTGAGGAATAAAATGAAGATGATACCTACCAACTTTTATCGTTCTAGCTACCAACGATACGATATTTAGGTACGGCAAATTCATGCGAACAAATTCATGCATGCGTTAGCGTCACAATTAGTTTCTCACATCGAAGCGTGCATTGCGTGCAACCTTCCAGTGATAGTTTAGTTTGATCAATAAATTTAATGATCAATGATCATCTACAATGTACCTATTATCCTTATACAAATTAGGCCATACATACCACGCTATTCGGCGTCATCTAACTAATGTTATTGGCAATATGATATTATTTTTCATAGACGTATAAAGGAAGATATTATTCCCCGTATATTATTTCTCTATGTTATTTTTAAATCTATGACCTCCTACTAATATGAATAAATAAATTACTAGAAATAAATCAAAATGCTACTAAACAAAACACTTACCTTTCTTCGTCTCTCGGCAATGAAAAAAAAGACAAGTTTTCATTTGTCTTTTGACTTTTGCACCCGTCCACTGCACAATAATTACGTGATTTCGACATTTTCTAAATTCGAAAGCGCCACGCGCCCGGTCTGGCTGGATAGCAGCAGCCCACTGTTAATTGTAGATTAGTCGGTACGCCAAGCGGTAGGCATTTAACTCGCGACCTTGAGCGAGTGACGAAGGCCTGCCCATACATTAATTCCTCAGTCAATGAAACTTTGATAATATCTTGGAGTAATGTTCGGAATTACGACTGACAAATAATCCAACATTTTTTTTTACGGGAAGTTGGGTATATTCAAAGAAAAGTGAAAATTTAATATAACTCCTATAGACAAATTGCTCCGTCCAAAGTTACTTCGCCATAGGGTAGGTATTATTTATATGAATATGTACGTAAATAAATCCAACATTTTTTGTATATGGAAATAGTGAATTAAAAACAAAATGTGTTTTTTTACTATATTTTTCTCGGCAAAATTGCTCAGTCGGTTCTTTAATCGGAATATACCTTAGTATTATTATGTACATCAATAAGCATAAGAATCCAACAACTTTTTTATATGCATCATTTTTTTTCAAGGTGACGACCGAAACTCTGTTCCGGAAAATTCCTCCGTCCGTTTTTATTGTACAATTATGATTAAGAATTTTGAAGAAAATTATTTGCAAAAGAATCCAACAAAAAATCCATCGGCAAGTTTAAAAAACAAGCGGGCCAAGACGGGCGCGGTGCGCAGAGGAGCGGCCGGCCGCGGGAGGCGAGAGACGCGGCATTTTCCCCTCCTCTGCGTCCATGCTGCGCCGCGCCGCCCCTGGCGCGCCGCTGAAGTTGGCGTGCGGTGTGTGCTAACCAGGGACTGAAAACCGGTTCGAAATGGGGTTCGGGTTCTCCGAACCGGTTCGAAGAACCTTTTTAACGAGCGAACCAGTCTGGTCGCGAACCGGTTCAAAAAAACCCGAACCTGAAGCCTAAAAACCGGTTCAGAACCGGTTTGGACCTCTAATATTAACCGGTTCGCAGCAGGGTACGAAATGGGGTGGAAACCTATATACATTTTTTTGGACTTTGGGCTTCTTTTTTAATGTAAAATATTGTTGTTTTATGTATTTAATAAAATAAAAAAATAGGTGGTTGATTTTTATAGCCTAATCGATTCAGTTTCATAACAGTAACAAAAAAGTCTTAATTATCATTATGACATAACACGTGTAAGTTGGTAAAAAAAATCAAATTCTTTCTATTCCATACTAATAAAACTAAAATTGTGGTTTTTCACAATTTCTGAAAGAAAGGGATCTATGTGTTGGAAGACTTTTTTGTTCCTGGCATGAAACTGAAATGATCAAGAAATTTGTTTTTTACATTTTACATAGAAAAAATGTTTTTGTGCGAACAAAAATTATTTGTTCTTCAAAAGTGATCTATTTCCGATACAGAACCCTCTCTTAGCGTACTATTAACTAATTTTGAAAGACATTATATAAGGTGCTTCGTTATTCATCTCAAGTAAACACGTTACGCAAAAAAAAATTATATGTTTTTAGCATAACTTTTCGAGAAATTTTCAAACGCAGAACAGCTGTTTATTGTAAGTAAGTCACAAGGTCACTAGACCTGTGTGTAACAGTAGGTAGCTTGCATTGTACGGGGTCAATGACCGTTGTATGTCCAAACGCAGAACAGCTGTTTGTTGTAAGTAAGTCACAAGGTAACTTGACCTGTGTGTAACAGTAGGTAGCTTGCATTGTACGGGGTCAATGACCGTACTATGTTCAAACGCAGAACAGCTATTGTTGTAAGTAAGTCACAAGGTCACTAGGCCGCCGCCGCTCTAAAACTAGCTACCTACCTACCTACCTACCTACGTGTGCGGTGTGTGTGCCTACGTTTCTTGTTTCTTGTTTCTTCGCCGACTTCCTGCATGGGCGTAGCATTCATTCAGCAACCGTGCACTACGGTTGCTCGTCGGACGCCATGTCAGTGAACGCCGGCATACCCCAAGGATCTGTGTTGTCACCCACGCTGTTTCTTCTGCATATCAATGATATGCTGTCTCTGGGCAACTTACATTGATGACAGTACGGCACACGGATCCTACACCAGTCACCCTTCAGCCAGTCGGGATGTTGTGGATGAGAAGAGGCGAAGACTTGTGTCTGAGCTCGAACACACACTCGACTCTATTTCCGAATAGGGCCGTAGTAATTTGGTCGAGTTCAACGCTTCCAAGACACAAGTTCGCGTGTTCAGTGCGAAGAGAGCGGCGTTTACACCGGTTCCTTCATTCCAAGGCACGTCGCTTAAATTAAGTGAACACGTCGGGGTCCTCGGAGTCGAACTGTCGCACGACCTGAACTTTCGTCGCCATATCGAGGGGAAGGCCAAGCTGGCTTCCAAAAATCTGGGCGTACTCAATAAGGTGCGACGGTACTTCACACCAAAAGTTGCTTCTCTATAAATCGCAGATCAGGTCCTGCTTGGAGTACTGCTCGCACCTGTGGGATGGCTCTGCCAAATACCAGCTTGCGCCTCTGGACTCAATCCAGCGTCGAACCGTGCGACTAGTAGGTGACCCCGAAGTGTCCTGCGATCTAGAACCACTGCAACACCGTAGGGATGTCGGCTCCCTAAGTGTATTCTATCGCTTATTCCTTGAGGAGTACTCGGAGCGGCCGGTTGTGACGTAGCATTCCCCGTACTCGGGTATCCTACCTACCTAATGGCGGGAATGCTTACGATTTCCTATCGAGGAGTACTTAGTAAAACATCGATGTAACGTATGTGAATATCTTTCATTTATTATCAACACGCTATTTATATGTACATGGCTTACTACTAATTACTTATCCTATATATACCTATCCTAATATCCTAACGTCTACCTATTACTAGCCTAGTTGGGAGGTACCCCTAATCCCTACCCTTATAACCATAACCTAGTGTCGCTGCCTATCGATATCTTACGTATATTGGATAAGGCAGGACAAGGTGTTGGTGCCTACTTGGGTGAGAGGCGGGGGGGCCTGCGATCAAAGCGGAGACCACCGATCGAGCAGGAGGGATCAGTACGGCGTTCGTGCGGAGGCCACCGATCGCTGGTACTGTGGGGTAAGAGGGGGAAGGAGCGGGGGGGAATCTGCGATCAAAGCGGAGACCACCGATCGAGCAGAAGGGAGCAGTACTGCGTTCGTGCGGAGGCCACCGATCGCTGGTACTGCGGGGTAAGGGGAGAGGATGCCTGTGATCAAAGCGGAGGCCACCGATCGAACAGGGGGGTAGGGGGGACCGTCTGAGTCGCTAGCCGAGCTCAGACTGACTAACCGTTGGCTGCGCGGCCGTATTTATATTAGTCGCTGGCGCGCGAGTGAGCGTCGGTGTGTCCGGCCGTGTGGTGGTGTGTGTGCCGGCCGGCTGTAGGTAGCTGCACCGCGCTCGCCTCGCTGTCCGTCGAGCCGCGCTGCCGCCGCCGGGCGTCAGTCTCGCTTTATGTGACGTCATCGTCACACGGTTAATGTGATCCCGCCGTCCCCTTTCCACCTTCGCACCACGCGCACTGGGCAGGGATTGCATTCCTACACGCTGGACTTACCGCGGATGCGTACCAATCGATTCTGCAGATCTTTCCTCTACAGAACCGGTAAACTCTGGAACGCTCTCCCTGCACATATATTTCCCCCCAAGTACAGTCTCGGGTCCTTCAAGAGGGCCGTGAATGGGCACCATAAGCAATGCTCGGCATGGCATTCGGAACCCCCGCATACGACCGAATATCCATGGGCGTCGTTAGACACCTTATGGGTGGCTCGGCGCCATACGACGCGCTGTCAATAAAAAAAACCTTTTTGGGGTCCGCTTGCACAAACGCAGATTTCCAGACCGCCGGCACACGGCCATTGGAGTAGGAGATACGGAATAGGCGCATCAGCACTGGAGCCAGCTCGGGAGCACACTATTTTAACACCAATGCAGGAATCCATTCCGGCCCACACGCTTTCCTGACGGATAGGGAGAGAAACTCCGCCAGTACAGTCTGTTATCGAAACTGTACTTCCGGCATGGAGTTCTCACACCTAGGTATGGCTGGGGGAGTGGCACCCCCATCGTCCAGGTTGAAGTTCCCCGCAAAGAGAGATACCAGTAAGTCGGCTTTCTCCTTTGCGGAGTGGGCAAGTGAGCCTCCAGGACACTGCAGAGGTGGAAGAGAGGAGCGGCAGAAATTCGACTCGACAGATTTGGCGAGAGACCAGAACTCACAGCTCCCAGTTGGGTGCTGGTTCAGTCTGTCGCCGATGTAGTCAAATTTGGCCCTGGCAATAACCCTTTTGCAGGATCTGGAGAGGCGGTTGTATTCCATCGTCTGTTCGGATACGTTTGATTCACGTCCGGCACGGGCATGCGACCATGCCCGATAAGCTGTGAATTTAGCTGCGACAGCATCAGCACAGTCGCGGCTGTACGATGGTTGGCTTTTACCACCGAGGTGGACAGAGGCGCTGGGAATAAACATTTCCTTTGCCCCAAGAACCACATCGGCAACGATATTACCGCATTTTGACGGATCGTCCGAACTGAAGCAGATCTCTCTCCAAGGGTAGGATGCGAAGTGTTCTCGCATCTCATCTTAATCTGCTGACGCGTAGTGCCAAATTCGACGCGTTCCTCCAGTACGGGACTGAGGAGGCGAAGATGACACCGTGGACCCCACTAAACAATGATCAGAAGAACCCGGCGGGGCTCTCACTGAGACTTTATATCCAGTGGGGTTTGTCGTCAGCGGAAGATCCAGCAGAGAGGGTCCATGACCGTCTATATCTGGCAGCCTGGTGGGCTGGTCCACCAGTTGAGACAGGCCATGCGTCAGGGCGAAGTCGTAGGCGGCTCTCCCCGCAAAGTCAGTTCTCCTGGAGCATAGCCATGCCTTGTGATGGGCATTGAAGTCTCCAAGGAAACCCAAATCCGCGGTGGGGAACCGCTCTTGGACTTTGTCTACCGCTCCACTCAGGTACTCGAATAACCGAGCTGTCTCCGCATTGCCAGAGTGCGACCTATTGGGACCCCCGACACCGTTCCCAGATCCACGTGGGGCCAGAGTATTGAGAGCTCGGAGTCCTCAATGCAGCGCAGGCGACGACAGGAAATATCAGCCCTGACAAACAGGCAGACTCCGGCTCGCCAGCGGAAGGCTTCATCCAGGGTGTAGCCGGGGTGGTGCAGGTAAGAAGTGTCGGCAGGGCGAGATATTTGCGTTTTCGTCGAGAAAGCAAGGCCGGCTTCATCCTCTTCACGTGGTGATTGACGGCATTAAGATTGGTGTGCAACCCCCGCACGTTGGTCAAGTCAACGCTAAATAGTGGTGTAGGGGTGTGCACAGCTGATTGAAAGTTGTTCTTTCTTTGTACTGCCATGGTTGTAGTAAGAGGGGGGGAAAGAGCGTGAAGGGTGGCTGTGGTGATTCACGGGCAAAGCGTGGACCCTAGCTTATTCGCTTACTGCTCAGGTTAGTGGTGCGCCGACACGGAAGACGGAAGGGCCCCCGGTCCCCCCCCCCCCTCCCCTCCCCCCGGAAGTGGCCGCCGGGACCCCTACTCCGTTCACCAACCGGCACGACGGACCACTCCGGGATTATGCGCCGGTTTACCAGGGCAGCCTCTCGCGTTGGTTAGACGCGATTGGGCCCCTGTACCACCGGCGGGCGGCCAGCGGAATAACCGTCTCACCGAGTCTCCCTGTCAACCGTGTCGATGCATCACGTCGGAACAGCGAATCCGCGTCGGGATTACTGACCTACTCCTCACCACAGCCATCCCCACCTGCTTTTGGGTCCCCGGGAGGTGCACCAGAACACAGTGAACTGTTATGGCGGTATAATAGTACTGAGCTTGCATCGGTCGGCGACGGACGCGCACACGATGCACTCTAGACGCACCTGCGAAGTAAGCGCAAATGGCGCGCGATAAATGCAATATGGTTGTGAACGAAGTACTAGCCTTCATAAACCATAAAGCGGACGTCTTGGATGAAGTCAGCATCATCCGGATTTGTGAGTCCGCCTTCACCGAAGATGACGTTGAGACCGCGAGAGTTCTGCTTTGTGCATGCATTCCGTCAAGAAGGCCGACTCGCAAGGAAGAAAATCGGAAGAAGAAGACTATCCAGGACATCATCACCATCTTAAAGCAGACAGACCCCGACGACGTGCCAAGGTTGGTGGCGTACGACCTCAATAAGTTGCCGCCTGTGTCCTTCGACCACGTCGACGTTACGGCCTTCCTGAAAGATTTGGTGATCATAAAAGCGGACATAGCTCAACTGAAGGGAAACTGTGGAGCGACAGCGGCGTAGGGGCCAACATCTCTCGTCCCGGAAGTTCAACAGCTGAAACAGGCTGTAATGGTCTTTCCTCAATGTCATCAATTGAAACTTGAGCCAGGTTTGAGATTTAAGGTGCCTAAACACGGTAAATGATCAACATTTTTCAATCAACATTTTTATTCATGACAACACTCATATACTACAGTTTTCGAACACCAAGGCAGTATAGCTAAGATTTAAATGCATGGTGTGTATACGTCGTTAGCGACCAACATTTTTCAATCAACATTTTTACTCATGACAATACTAATATACTAAAATTTAAGAACAGCAAGGCAGTATAGCCAAGATTGAAAGGTATGGTGTGCATACGCGGTTAACTATCCACACCTTTCAATCAACATTTACGATATCAACAAAAGTGTACGGGAATTATATATTTACAAAATGTACAGTATGGACGCCAGACACTGATTTATCTTTTAAGCGGTGGGCAGTGTCTCCCGTTTCAGTAAACAGCTCAGTAGGCTTGACTTAGAGATTAACTTAAATAACTACTTACACTAGTATTTTTGTGGCCACACAAAATGACAATGTTGACAAAGAATTAAACTCCGTGTCGGCCTTCACTAATCTAATGGATAACTTATCTTACTTCATATGTACAGTTCACTTATTTCACTGGTATCGTGATTGGTATTGCAACGAATACTTATACCTATATACTATAATTTTTTATGATCATGATTTCGCAGGCTGCCGCGTCACATATGGTGGTGAGGTATTCACTACGCAGCCATAAGCAAGCCCACTCACAGTTGAATGTCCGGTTATTGGGGTGAAGATGACGGCGGGCTGTGGTTGTAACCAGCACCACCCGATGGTGGTGGAGGTGATCTATTGCGTGCTATGAAAAGCGGAAAGCGGGTGGCGGTGATCTGAGACCAAAGCAATTTCAGCAACTAGGCGTGAGGTCGGATAGGCAATTCGTACAACCTTGGACGTCCGGTGTCATACCACGTACGGCATTGTGGGTGCGTTCGGGTCGGGTCCAGGAGCCTGGTCATCAGCCGGCGGCGGGAGGGCGTTTCGGGATGCTGAAATGAGTACGTTGTGTTTCTTTAGGGGAACGTACCTACGGTGTGCAAATCGTGCAACTAATATTTTAGCGAGCCGGCTTCGCATGCAATAGGTGATGCAGTAGGCGGGGAGGACCAATGCACTGAGTAGTCCCTGATGGCGTTGTGTATTCAAGAGCCAAGCAGCGTCGACTACTTGCACTATACAAGTTAGGATTGGCATTGACTGAATTGGGGGCAAAACAGTTTTGCAAGCAATTTCCTAGGAGGAATCTAGCCACGCCCGTTCTTACTGTTGATTACATTGAACGGCAACTTACCCCGTGTCGATAAACACGCTCGCGGCAGTTTCTTGTAGGAGTTCCAATAAATATCTATAGTTTCAATTATGCAGGTAGCTGAGATCGCAGCGTGCCGCGTGGCTGCTGTCAGTCGCCTCTTCTTTCTTTTTTTTCTTTTTCTATCACGTTCTACGACTGGGTTGTCAAATGTGTGTTTTTTCTTTTTTTTCTTTTTTTTTTTTTTATGCCGGTCTTGGCTCTAGTCATAATATCATTACATTATCCCTCCTCCTCTTAAAGAATCCACCAGGATTCTTTATCATTCCTTATAACACAGTTTCAAGTTTGATGAGTGCCATTTCCCAATGTCTTTGCCTTTTAAATTGGTCAGGAGGAATGTATTAGTCGATATTTTTCGTGAGATCACCGCTTTCTCATATTTAGGCGCGAGTTTCGCCATGAATTTGTCACAAGCCTTCGAAAGGAGCTTAGTACGCTTCCACACTACATCTCCTTCTTTAAAATTAAAACTTCTCCGCCGTAAATTATAAGTTTTTCTGTTCTGTTCATATGCCTTCTTCAGTCGAATATTAACTTCGGCGTATATTTCGTTACGGGCTTTAAGCTTTTCCTCTCGGTCTGTTCTATTAAACTGTAATGGTTCGTCTTCGACTAATTTGATATTGGCTCTCCAGTTCGGTATTGATGTTTCTCTTCCAAACATCAGGTAAGAAGGGGTTTTCCCTGTGACTTCATGGACAGCCGTCCGAATTGCGTGGGCTATATATGGGATGTTTTGGTCCCACTCTCTGTGGTCATTTGCGACGAACGAAGCTATGGTTGTACCTACTACTTTGTTGGCACGCTCGGTTGGGTTTGCCTGTGGGTGGTAGAAAGGTGTAAACCAAATATCGATATTGTACATGTCTGCCAATGATTTAAAACTCTCCGCTATAAATTGCTTTCCGTTATCGCTTATGATAACTCTCGGTATACCATATATTAGTAGGACTTGTTCTTCCATAATTTTCGATATTATGTTAGCCTTTCCACTTTTTAAGGGAAATAACAGCACAAATTTGCTGAACAAACATGTTACTACCAACAGCATCGTATTCCCATTTTTTGAGCGTGGGAAAGGTCCTATCAGGTCTACGGAGATAATTTGGAATGGTTCCGATGCTTCCCTATACTTTCCCATTAGTCCTATGGGTTTCATTTGGCTGTGTTTGTATTTAGCGCATATTTCACACTGTTTAACGTACGTCTTAACATCCTTTATGAGCGTAGGCCAATAGTAATATTGTCGTACTCTATTGACGGTCTTTTTGATCCCAAAATGGCCTGAAGTCGGTAAGTCATGACATTCTTTTAGGACCACGGCTCTTAGTTTTACAGGAACTACCATTTTCCATGCATGTTGCTCTCCGGGGTATTCTCTTAAAGGTATATATTTAAAAAGTTTTTTATCGTGGATTTGGAATGATTCATCACTTTCAGCCCTTCTTTCAGCGTTTTTGTACCAGTCGTCCTTGTCGTTTTCCGTTATTTCAATCTCATTTATTTCTGTCGGTAAAGCGCGTGATAATGCATCCGGTACGACATTATCTTTTTCCTTTTTGTGGACTATATCAAAATCAAATTGCTGAAGGCGCATGGACCATCGTGCTAGGCGACCATGGGGGTCTTTTGCTTTATGCAACCACTGAAGTGCGCTATGGTCCGTAATAACTTTGAATCGAGTTCCTTCCACATATGGCCTAAATTTCTCTACTGCATGCAGTACGCTTATTAATTCTCTCTCTGATGCCGAATATTTAGTTTCGCGTACGGTAAGTTTTCGGCTCGTATAAGCGATTGCTTTATCGTTTCCGCTTACATTTTGTATCAAAACTGCTCCTACACCATGGCTAGATGCGTCGCATTCTATGGTGAATGGTTTACTAAAATCAGGGCACGACAGGATCGGTGACGATGTTAACGCAGTTTTTAACTCATTAAATGACTGTTCGGCTTGTTCGTTCCACTCGAAGGTTCTTTTCTTTGGATTCCCTTTAGTGAGGTCATGCAAGGGGGCTGCCACAATTGAAAATTTATCAACGAATCGTCGGTACCAGCTGGCGAGGCCAATAAACCGTTTCAAATCCGTGTAATTTGTTGGCCGTGGGTAGTTTATTATAGCTTCCACCTTTTCTGGGTCTGTACGTAGTCCATCTTTATCGATTATGTACCCTAAATACCTTAACGAAGGCCTTGCAAATTGACATTTTTCGACATTAATTGTAAGCTCTGCCATTTTCAATTGTCCAAATACCCACTTCATCAAGAATATGTGTTCCTCGAATGTCTCGCTCGATATCACGATATCGTCCAAATATGCGAACACCTTTCCTTCGAATTTTGGTGAAAATAACTTGTCCACGAGACGTTGCTGTGTTTGGGCAGCGTTATTCAACCCAAAAGGCATAACTTTAAATTGGAATAGTCCTTTGCCAGGTAGGGCGAATGCAGTCTTTTCCTTGCTTGATTCTTCTAGGGGTATCTGCCAGAATGCCGACTTCAAGTCCAGGGTTGTTAGGAAGCGTGAATTTCGTAGGTTGTCAAGGATCGTAGTTACCCGAGGCAGGGGGTATGAATCCGTTTTCGTTACTTTATTGAGTTGCCTGCTGTCCAAGCACAGGCGGTTTTTCCCTGATTGTTTTTTTACCAATAGGACCGGGGAGCACCACGAACTAAACGACGGTTCCACTACGTCCTTATCTAGCATGTCGTTTAGTTCCAGTTCTAGTTCTTTCATTACGGCTGGTGAAAACGGGTACTGTCTTTGCTTCACTGGCAGACTGTCCCCGGTATCTATCCGGTGTTTAATTAGTTTGGTCCTTCCTAACCCTTGACCCACTGCCGACTTCATTTCTTCAATCAGGGTTTGTAGAGTTGTTTCCTGTTCGGCGTTTAGGTTGTCCCTAGGAATAATAATGGGTGTTTTTTCCACGTCTATGTGTTGGATTTCGCGGTGGCTTAAAATTGAGTTGCCGCAAGGTGTTGCTACATCTCGCATTGCATCAACTTTAGTAATTTGTAAACCAAACGCTTTAAAGAAATCCATGCCTAGTATCATCTCATGTTTTAGATTGTCTATTATGTGTACGGAAATAACGTTATACTGCTCTTCAAATATAATTGGCAAGGCGACGACATAATCGACGCAGTAAGATTTCCCATCAGCCATAGTTATAAAACGTTCTGTTGTCTTGTGTGTTTTTAAACCTAAATCTCCGAATTGTTGTGCGTAGTTTCTATTGACGGCAGAACATGTGGCTCCGGAGTCAAGTAAGCCTATGTATGTGTTTCCCTTTTCAAAGTCAATTTCCCACAGGCGGACAGAGCGTAAACATTCGTTAGCCTCAGCAGTGATCCTAACCTGATCTGTTCTTTGCTCCTCGTTTGATGGTCCGATCAGTTTAACTCTGCGCAGCAAATGTAGTAGTCTGGATCTAATACGTTTGGCACTGGTAGTATCTGGTTTACTGCTAATCTCTGCTATTGAAACCGTAATGGTCTTTAATTTCTTCTCACATAGATTAATTTCCGCGCCGGGGTCCGTATTACACGCGCTCGGTGGTTTATATTCAATGGATGAGCTTCCGTCCTTTTCTCGTTCTATGATTTGTTTTAGTACTTTTCTCATAGCCATTACTGTGCTTATATTTTGTACTCCACGGCACGCTAACTCGAACTCTAACTCGTCCTTTAAAAGATAATTCACGTCCATAGTTACCCTAACAATATCGTATATTAATTAATACTGAGGTGCGATAGCGTCAAGAGAGGGCTAAATGTTTTGTATTGGTACTCATCAGTATTTAATGTAAGGGAATTTTGGAGGGTCCATAGATTGCAGAGTTTAACTAATTAAGCAAAACTTAATGATGTGTTGATTCAATTCTTATCAAAGTTCTTTAACGTTGGGCGCCATTTGTAATGGTCTTTCCTCAATGTCATCAATTGAAACTTGAGCCAGGTTTGAGATTTAAGGTGCCTATACACGGTAAATGATCAACATTTTTCAATCAACATTTTTATTCATGACAACACTCATATACTACAGTTTTCGAACACCAAGGCAGTATAGCTAAGATTTAAATGCATGGTGTGTATACGTCGTTAGCGACCAACATTTTTCAATCAACATTTTTACTCATGACAATACTAATATACTAAAATTTAAGAACAGCAAGGCAGTATAGCCAAGATTGAAAGGTATGGTGTGCATACGCGGTTAACTATCCACACCTTTCAATCAACATTTACGATATCAACAAAAGTGTACGGGAATTATATATTTACAAAATGTACAGTATGGACGCCAGACACTGATTTATCTTTTAAGCGGTGGGCAGTGTCTCCCGTTTCAGTAAACAGCTCAGTAGGCTTGACTTAGAGATTAACTTAAATAACTACTTACACTAGTATTTTTGTGGCCACACAAAATGACAATGTTGACAAAGAATTAAACTCCGTGTCGGCCTTCACTAATCTAATGGATAACTTATCTTACTTCATATGTACAGTTCACTTATTTCACTGGTATCGTGATTGGTATTGCAACGAATACTTATACCTATATACTATAATTTTTTATGATCATGATTTCGCAGGCTGCCGCGTCACATATGGTGGTGAGGTATTCACTACGCAGCCATAAGCAAGCCCACTCACAGTTGAATGTCCGGTTATTGGGGTGAAGATGACGGCGGGCTGTGGTTGTAACCAGCACCACCCGATGGTGGTGGAGGTGATCTATTGCGTGCTATGAAAAGCGGAAAGCGGGTGGCGGTGATCTGAGACCAAAGCAATTTCAGCAACTAGGCGTGAGGTCGGATAGGCAATTCGTACAACCTTGGACGTCCGGTGTCATACCACGTACGGCATTGTGGGTGCGTTCGGGTCGGGTCCAGGAGCCTGGTCATCAGCCGGCGGCGGGAGGGCGTTTCGGGATGCTGAAATGAGTACGTTGTGTTTCTTTAGGGGAACGTACCTACGGTGTGCAAATCGTGCAACTAATATTTTAGCGAGCCGGCTTCGCATGCAATAGGTGATGCAGTAGGCGGGGAGGACCAATGCACTGAGTAGTCCCTGATGGCGTTGTGTATTCAAGAGCCAAGCAGCGTCGACTACTTGCACTATACAAGTTAGGATTGGCATTGACTGAATTGGGGGCAAAACAGTTTTGCAAGCAATTTCCTAGGAGGAATCTAGCCACGCCCGTTCTTACTGTTGATTACATTGAACGGCAACTTACCCCGTGTCGATAAACACGCTCGCGGCAGTTTCTTGTAGGAGTTCCAATAAATATCTATAGTTTCAATTATGCAGGTAGCTGAGATCGCAGCGTGCCGCGTGGCTGCTGTCAGTCGCCTCTTCTTTCTTTTTTTTCTTTTTCTATCACGTTCTACGACTGGGTTGTCAAATGTGTGTTTTTTCTTTTTTTTCTTTTTTTTTTTTTTTATGCCGGTCTTGGCTCTAGTCATAATATCATTACAAGGCAGTTGAGAAATTGTCATGTTCCGAGTCACTCCGGCCGATAACCCCGTCTCTGCAGCCTGATCGCATTCCGCAAGTGGGAACACCGAACGAAACGCTGAGTGTACGCAACATCAATATGCGCAGGCGAGGTGCTCAAGTGTCGTCACCCAGCGATTGCACATCGACGCCGGTATGCTACGTAAGCGCTGATGGTGCTGTTGATGCCTCGACTTCTACACTGCGCACCCCTCCCGCTCCTCCGCCCACCCGCCCCGTTGCCGCTCGTCCGAAAAGGCGACGCGGATCTATGACGAAGCGTATCAGTAAAACGGTGGAGAAACAACCAAAAAGAAACAACAATGGTATCCCCGCGCTTGGAACCGCGTCCCGACTGTCGGCAGGAGGCTGCACGTGACAAAGACGGGTTCGTACTCGTCGAGAGCAGGAAGAAGAGAAGGAAGAGGTGCAATAAGCGCGGATCTGCGCCCCCTGAAGAGAGCTGTTTGAAGGCAGCTCCCCGCACGGCTCTCATCTACGTGTCTCGCCTGCGAAAGGACATGAAGATCGAGGACCTCATCCGCCACGTCCAGGATAAGGGTGAGCGAGTTGAGAGTGTCGAGGCTCTTCCTTCTCACTGGGCTGACACGAACTTATGCGCTTTCAAGCTGTGCATTCCTGCCGAGAAGGTGAAGACATTCCTTCGCAGTGAGTTTTGGCCCTCCGGGGTGGTGTTCCGGCGCTACAATCGCGACCTTCATCGTGAGGTCGCGCGCCATAAGTATGCTGAGGCCGCGCCGGAGCTGTCTACAACTGCCGTCCTGCACATTCAGGAGACGCAACCCGCGCCGCCGCCGACGACGCCCGCGCCGCTGCCGACGCCCGCGCCGCTGCCGACGCCCGCGCCGCTGCCGACGCCCGTGCCGCGGACGCAATCTGCGCCCACTCTACGCGCACCTGATTCACCGCGTCAGCAGACTAATATGACGCATACGGGTCTCTATTGGGACCCGTACAGACACAAGTGGAGAAAAAGTAATTTTAGTTCTTAGGTTAAGATATTTAATATGTATTGTCAATATGGCCCTAGTTGGCTGAAATAAAGAGATAAATAAAAATAAAATAAATAATTGATTCTCCCAGGGTGTAGTCGCGAACCCAGTGGATCCGAAGATCTCCCACACGCTAACTGCTGTTCATTTGGCACCACCCAGGAGGCACGTGTGACATAAGGACCATGAGGTGTCACAGACGCGAACAGCTTTAACTCCCTATATAAGGTGCTTCGTTATTTATGTCAATAACTTCGGGAGGGTTACATACGCGCTCAAACAAACAGATTCAGATTCAGATATTTATTTCGCCATGAAGAACACACAACAATAACAATATTTCATTGAGACATATGCATATTCAGTATGGTTCGTCATTATCATTATCATTATTATTTTTTTTTTGTCATGTCCCGTTCAGCTCAACACTTTACGCAAAAAAAAAAACATGTTTATAGGAGCATTGTTTCTCCTAACATCTCCTAACAAAACAATTAAATCAAATAGCTGTAAAAACCAATCAAGGCTATAGACCCTTGCAAACAAGAAACGTAGGCACACACCGCACACGTAGGTAGGTAGGTAGGTAGGTAGCTAGTTTTAGAGCGGCGGCGGCCTAGTGACCTTGTGACTTACTTACAACAATAGCTGTTCTGCGTTTGAACATAGTACGGTCATTGACCCCGTACAATGCAAGCTACCTACTGTTACACACAGGTCTAGTTACCTTGTGACTTACTTACAACAAACAGCTGTTCTGCGTTTGGACATACAACGGTCATTGACCCCGTACAATGCAAGCTACCTACTGTTACACACAGGTCTAGTGACCTTGTGACTTACTTACAATAAACAGCTGTTCTGCGTTTGAAAATTTCTCGAAAAGTTATGCTAAAAACATATAATTTTTTTTTGCGTAACGTGTTTACTTGAGATGAATAACGAAGCACCTTATATAATGTCTTTCAAAATTAGTTAATAGTACGCTAAGAGAGGGTTCTGTATCGGAAATAGATCACTTTTGAAGAACAAATAATTTTTGTTCGCACAAAAACATTTTTTCTATGTAAAATGTAAAAAACAAATTTCTTAATCATTTCAGTTTCATGCCAGGAACAAAAAAGTCTTCCAACACATAGATCCCTTTCTTTCAGAAATTGTGAAAAACCACAATTTTAGTTTTATTAGTATGGAATAGAAAGAATTTGATTTTTTTTACCAACTTACACGTGTTATGTCATAATGATAATTAAGACTTTTTTGTTACTGTTATGAAACTGAATCGATTAGGCTATAAAAATCAACCACCTATTTTTTTATTTTATTAAATACATAAAACAACAATATTTTACATTAAAAAAGAAGCCCAAAGTCCAAAAAAATGTATATAGGTTTCCACCCCATTTCGTACCCTGCTGCGAACCGGTTAATATTAGAGGTCCAAACCGGTTCTGAACCGGTTTTTAGGCTTCAGGTTCGGGTTTTTTTGAACAGGTTCGCGACCAAACTGGTTCGCTCGTTAAAAAGGTTCTTCGAACCGATTCGGAGAACCCGAACCCCATTTCGAACCGGTTTTCAGTCCCTGGTTAGCACACACCGCACGCCAACTTCAGCGGCGCGCCAGGGGCGGCGCGGCGCAGCATGGACGCAGAGGAGGGGAAAATGCCGCGTCTCTCGCCTTCCGCCGCCGGCCGCTCCTCTGCGCACCGCGCCCGTCTTGGCCCGCTTGTTTTTTAAACTTGCCGATGGATTTTTTGTTGGATTCTTTTGCAAATAATTTTCTTCAAAATTCTTAATCATAATTGTACAATAAAAACGGACGGAGGAATTTTCCGAAACAGACTTTCGGTCGTCACCTTGAAAAAAAATGATGCATATAAAAAAGTTGTTGGATTCTTATGCTTATTGATGTACATAATAATACTAAGGTATATTCAGATTAAAGAACCGACTGAGCAATTTTGCCGAGAAAAATATAGTAAAAAAACACATTTTGTTTTTAATTCACTATTTCCATATACAAAAAATGTTGGATTTATTTACGTACTTATTCATATAAATAATACCTACCCTATGGCGAAGTAACTTTGGACGGAGCAATTTGTCTATAGGAGTTATATTAAATTTTCACTTTTCTTTGAATATACCCAACATCCCGTAAAAAAAAATGTTGGATTATTTGTCAGTAGTAATTCCGAACATTACCCCAAGATATTATCAAAGTTTCATTGACTGAGGAATTAATGTATGGGTCCAACTCCTCGTTGACTACATTAAAAGCATATGTCATGTTTGTTAGTGCTCCGGCACACGAACGATTGTTGAACGATTGTATCACCAACCAACTAAACAGTTTAGTTGAGTTGGCCATACATGACGGCCTATTTTTTTCCAACCCAACCGTGTTTAGGACCACACGGAGGATTATTCAGTTGTTCACTCTTCAGGTGGTGGTGCGGTCAGAAAGTGCAGCGTTCGTTATATGTTGGCGGATGATTTAACCGCTGTAGGCGTTCCTAGGCTTTATGAAGTTTTTCAACTTTTTAATTGAGTCGTGGGGCGTCATCACGAGTCAGTAAGCCTGGATACGAAATACGGCATCGTTTGTATGAGAACCGAGGTAGCCGCCAAAGGGGTGTGAAGTCTGAGGCGGGAGCGGCGCATGGAACGCCGTGATTGGCCGAGCGAGTAGGTAGCCACGTGACGCCAGTCTTCCATACGTTTGAACGGGATTCATACAATAAGTCGCTCATTGTGTCGATTCGCAATGAAAAGATGAAACGGATTTAACAATATTTAACCCTTCTTTACATCAAGGGAATAATATAACTTTCTCTTAAATGAACAAAGGCAACGCCCCTTTCACAATTTTGCGAATTTGCAGATTTTCGCATAAACACGATAATAGTTCTAAGTTCTGAGATACCTCGGATACTTTATTATAAATCTACATCAAATTTCCAAAACAATGATATGTAAGACCTCGTACATTGGTATTATCTTATTGGAGTATTTGTTATTGGAATTTTCCAAAATTAAAAAAATTATGTTAGAAAGTCGAAAAGTTTTGTAACCAAAAAAAAAATTATTATATTATTAACAACTATTTGCTAATTACTTAGCCAACGATATGACAAATTATATTGCAATATGACTTCGCGAAAAATTCGCGAAAATCTACCCTACCATAAAAAATTTATGAGTACCCACCTGGATATTTAATTTTTTTACGGTAAAATGAGGTTTTCCAGGCTTTGCCTTTTTTAACAAACTAACCAGCCATACCCACCTGGATATTTAATTTTTTTAGGGTAAAATGAGGTTTTCCAGGCTTTGCCTTTTTTAACAAACTAACCAGCCATGCAGCTAGAGCCTTATAAAATGTACCATGCGTCTCTCTGTCAGTTTGACGGTGTGAATTCGTTATATAAGGGTTAATAAAATAACAAATGAAAGGCTGTGTAGTCTGTAATAGAAACATATATTTGAAACAGAACAATAATTTACTTAATTGTTTATTTATAGATCGGTATCTATATTAAAATTTTAATTTGGTAACTTTTGAACAATTGAATTAAATTTAAAAGCACAATTTACGACATTTACATTGTTACTATTTACATTGTTGACATTTACATTGTTATTGTTGAACTAAAGAACTAAAGAACTAACATGTGTCTCGAGAGATGGTCGCGCAACAGATGGATAGATCTCACCGAGACCTGAAGTTTGAGTACCAACACGATGGGTCTAGCACCAGTGGTTCTCGAATTATGACCAAAACAAAAGTTCATGTGACAGATGGATAGATCTCACCGAGACCTAAAGTTTGAGTACCAACACGATGGATCTAGCACCAGTGGTTCTCGAGTTATGACCAAAACAAAAGTTCATGTGACAGATGGATAGATCTCACCGAGACCTGAAGTTTGAGTACCAACACGATGGGTCTAGCACCAGTGGTTCTCGAGTTATGACCAAAACCATAGTTAATGTGACAGATGGATAGATCTCATCAAGACGTTCAGATTGAGTACCAACACGATGGGTCTAAGTTCAGTGGTTCTGTAGATATGACCAAAACTAATGATCACGTGACAGATGATAATTCCGACCCCTCACTCGCATGATCGCATCGCATTTCGCATTTAGATGCTAGCTAGCTAGCTAGCAGCGGAGCGCAGGCGCTATATAGCATTTAGCATTTAGCAGTACCACAGATAAATAGCACATACTTCATTGCTTTGTGCGTTCCAAAACAAACGAACCAACAAAGTTTTACGAACGAAACAGCAATGCTAATTAAAATTAAATGTGATTATTGCTTAGCATTTAGCATTAATTTTTATTCATCAGGACGCTTAGCAGTGCTAAATGCTAACGGGGTATTCATTATGAATTAATTTTGTTAATGCTAAGCATAACAAGACTAATTCGCGGTAGACGCATGACCTAAAGAAATTAATTCCTTTAGAGTCGCTCAAAAGTAAAAACCGGTAGGTACTGGTTGAATGAAAAAAGCGCGATAAACGAATATTGAACGAGGAAACCTGCTGAGGTTGACTAGAAGAAATGTCCTTTGGCAATAAGGCAGAATGCATGAAATATCTGTATACATTTAACATACATATTTATCAATAAACAAAAAAAATTACAAGAGCTAACTGCATCCAACACGATAGTCGACCTATGGTGGGTAAGCAGAAAAGAGCTCTCCATACATATTTACGCCGATGTTTGTTACTGAAAAACAAGCGAAAAATGCTATCAAATTGAATGAAAGTACTTACTCGTGAAAGGTGACTCCATCTGTGTTCAAGTTTGAATTTTTCGACGACTTTTTGCACCAAAGCACTGCACAATGAGGCATTTTGTGACAGACGCGCACGTTCGCTCCGCCTGAGCGGCGGACGGAGACTAAGATCGGTCGCCGGCGCTAGACTGACGCGCTGGCGCGTGTGCGCCGACGCGCGGCTACCCCTGTCCTCCTATGTATAGCGCCTCCAGGCTTACTGACTCGTGGGCGTCATAGTCGCGTCGGTAGGAACTCAATAGCTGAGTTGGCGTCGTCGTGTGCGCATCATCTATATTTTGGCATGTATTTTGGAAGGGTTTTGATTACGACTAAACAGTTTTGTTGAATAAAAAAAAAATTTATAAAAATATAAAAACCGCCTTCAAAAATGTATGAAATAAAAAAATCTAACCCTAGAGTTGAAGGCGGTCGGTTATTTTTGCTTGCTTTAGCACCGCCTTCAACTCTAGGGTTAGATTTTTTTTATTTCATACATTTTTGAAGGCAGTTTTTATATTTTTTTAATTCGTTTTTTATTTCACAGTTTTTTTTAGTAATTTTTTGCTATTAATGTACTCGGCGGAATCGCGAGGCCTTCGGCCTCGCGATTCCGCCTCGCTTTCCTATTCGATCTTGACCAAATAAAAATGGGACCACACGGAAAGCACCAGCTTTCAAATAAAAAAGAATCATAAAAATCGGTTCACCCAGTCGAAAGTTCTGAGGGGACAAACATAAAATAAATACAGTCGAATTGAGAACCTCCTCCTTTTTTTTAAGTCGGTTAAAAATGGTTCGTGTGCCGGAGCCATTATCGCACGCCTAACGACGTGTTCTAAGAAGCGCTATGTGGAACATATCCGATTTGTTAGTTATCACCGCTTGCATGTTGGCCATACTGTCGGTGCATCTCTTGAGGACAATTTGCTTCTGATGCAAATTATACAACTTTCATTGTGCCCGAAGCCCAACCTGTAGTTACAGTAACAAATGGCTAGATAGCCTAGTAACAGTCCGCTGGCATGGCACCTAACTCTCGCCCTCAGTTACTTACTTTTTCGAGAAGGTTTATCGTCTTCCTGAACGCAGCTCGGCCTTCGGCCTCGCCCTCAGTTACTTACTTTCTTCGAGAAGGTTTATTTTCTTTCTAGAATGCAGTTCAGCCTGAAGCATCGCCGTTAGTTACTTACTTTATTTGAGAAGGTTTATCGTTTACCTTAACGCAGCTTGGCCTTCGGCCTCGCCCTTAATTTCTTACTGTCTTCTTTGAAATACGAATTTCACGCGAGCGGAGCCGCGGGCTCAGTATTATAATTATAATTAGAAAAAAAATATATTGTAATATAGGTCAACTTATATTAGAGTTACACATTAACATTATATACTTTCACAATCAGCTGGACAGAAGATGTGCACCGGGGCACCGATTGTTTTGCCTGCTCATCGCCATAACAGTTTACCTATACGTTGTTTGAACACGTGGACGGACAGTAGTGAAGCTTCGTCGCACCTGCTGCTCAGCAATCTGATTCCATTATTGGGAGCCGCATTCACTGTAAATGAGTTCATATAGAGTTCGCAGTTGTACTAGTTACTAGATGATGTAGACAGCCAATCATATCAGGTTAAAACAATCCGTAGGCTACTGATTACTTTAGTATGTACAAGTATGTGTTCACATATTAGTAGTACACATAGAGAAATAATGGTAGTACAGTTACAGTGTGCACAAGTTAGTAGTACAGCGTGCACATGTTAGTAGTACATCATGCAGGCATTACTAGTACAGTATGCGTAAGTTAGTAGTACAGTGTGCACAAGTTAGTAGTACATCATGCAGCAGGCATTACTAGTACAGTATGCATAAGTTAGTAGTACAGTGTGCACAAGTTAGTAGTACATCATGCAGCAGGCATTACTAGTACAGTATACATAAGTTAGTAGTACAGTGTGCACAAGTTAGTAGTACATCATGCAGCAGGCATTACTAGTACAGTATGCATAAGTTAGTAGTACAGTGTGCATAAGTTAGTAGTACATCATGCAGCAGGCATTACTAGTACAGTATGCGTAAGTTAGTAGTACAGTGTGCATAAGTTAGTAGTACATCATGCAGCAGGAATTACTAGTACAGTGTGCGTAAGTTAGTAGTACAGTGTGCACAAGTTAGTAGTACATCATGCAGCAGGCATTACTAGTACAGTATGCATAAGTTAGTAGTACAGTGTGCACAAGTTAGTAGTACATCATGCAGCAGGCATTACTAGTACAGTATACATAAGTTAGTAGTACAGTGTGCACAAGTTAGTAGTACATCATGCAGCAGGCATTACTAGTACAGTATGCATAAGTTAGTAGTACAGTGTGCATAAGTTAGTAGTACATCATGCAGCAGGCATTACTAGTACAGTATGCGTAAGTTAGTAGTACAGTGTGCACAAGTTAGTAGTACATCATGCAGGCATTACTAGTACAGTATGCGTAAGTTAGTAGTACAGTGTGCACTAGTTAGTAGTACATCATGTCGCAGGCATTAATAGTACAGTATACATAAGTTAGTAGTACAGTGTGCACAAGTTAGTAGTACATCATGCAGCAGGCATTACTAGTACAGTATGCATAAGTTAGTAGTACAGTGTGCATAAGTTAGTAGTACATCATGCAGGCATTACTAGTACAGTATGCGTAAGTTAGTAGTACAGTGTGCACAAGTTAGTAGTACATCATGCAGCAGGCATTACTAGTACAGTATGCATAAGTTAGTAGTACAGTGTGCACAAGTTAGTAGTACATCATGCAGCAGGCATTACTAGTACAGTATGCATAAGTTAGTAGTACAGTGTGCATAAGTTAGTAGTACATCATGCAGCAGGCATTACTAGTACAGTATGCATAAGTTAGTAGTACAGTGTGCATAAGTTAGTAGTGCATCATGCAGCAGGCATTACTAGTACAGTATGCATAAGTTAGTAGTACAGTGTGCATAAGTTAGTAGTGCATCATGCAGCAGGCATTACTAGTACAGTATGCATAAGTTAGTAGTACAGTGTGCACAAGTTAGTAGTACATCATGCAGCAGGCATTACTAGTACGGTATGCATAAGTTAGTAGTACAGTGTGCACAAGTTAGTAGTGCATCATGCAGCAGGCATTACTAGTACAGTATGCATAAGTTAGTAGTACAGTGTGCACAAGTTAGTAGTACATCATGCAGCAGGCATTACTAGTACAGTATGCATAAGTTAGTAGTACAGTGTGCACAAGTTAGTAGTACATCATGCAGCAGGCATTACTAGTACAGTATGCATAAGTTAGTAGTACAGTGTGCACAAGTTAGTAGTACATCATGCAGCAGGCATTACTAGTACAGTATGCATAAGTTAGTAGTACAGTGTGCATAAGTTAGTAGTGCATCATGCAGCAGGCATTACTAGTACAGTATGCATAAGTTAGTAGTACAGTGTGCACAAGTTAGTAGTACATCATGCAGCAGGCATTACTAGTACGGTATGCATAAGTTAGTAGTACAGTGTGCACAAGTTAGTAGTGCATCATGCAGCAGGCATTACTAGTACGGTATGCATAAGTTAGTAGTACAGTGTGCACAAGTTAGTAGTACATCATGCAGCAGGCATTACTAGTACAGTATGCATAAGTTAGTAGTACAGTGTGCACAAGTTAGTAGTACATCATGCAGCAGGCATTACTAGTACAGTATGCATAAGTTAGTAGTACAGTGTGCATAAGTTAGTAGTACATCATGCAGCAGGCATTACTAGTACAGTATGCATAAGTTAGTAGTACAGTGTGCATAAGTTAGTAGTACATCATGCAGCAGGCATTACTAGTACAGTATGCGTAAGTTAGTAGTACAGTGTGCATAAGTTAGTAGTACATCATGCAGCAGGAATTACTAGTACAGTGTGCGTAAGTTAGTAGTACAGTGTGCACAAGTTAGTAGTACATCATGCAGCAGGCATTACTAGTACAGTATGCATAAGTTAGTAGTACAGTGTGCACAAGTTAGTAGTACATCATGCAGCAGGCATTACTAGTACGGTATGCATAAGTTAGTAGTACAGTGTGCACAAGTTAGTAGTGCATCATGCAGCAGGCATTACTAGTACAGTATGCATAAGTTAGTAGTACAGTGTGCACAAGTTAGTAGTACATCATGCAGCAGGCATTACTAGTACAGTATGCATAAGTTAGTAGTACAGTGTGCACAAGTTAGTAGTACATCATGCAGCAGGCATTACTAGTACACTATGCATAAGTTAGTAGTACAGTGTGCACAAGTTAGTAGTACATCATGCAGCAGGCATTACTAGTACAGTATACATAAGTTAGTAGTACAGTGTGCACAAGTTAGTAGTACATCATGCAGCAGGCATTACTAGTACAGTATGCATAAGTTAGTAGTACAGTGTGCATAAGTTAGTAGTACATCATGCAGCAGGCATTACTAGTACAGTATGCGTAAGTTAGTAGTACAGTGTGCACAAGTTAGTAGTACATCATGCAGGCATTACTAGTACAGTATGCGTAAGTTAGTAGTACAGTGTGCACAAGTTAGTAGTACATCATGCAGCAGGCATTACTAGTACAGTATACATAAGTTAGTAGTACAGTGTGCACAAGTTAGTAGTACATCATGCAGCAGGCATTACTAGTACGGTATGCATAAGTTAGTAGTACAGTGTGCACAAGTTAGTAGTGCATCATGCAGCAGGCATTACTAGTACAGTATGCATAAGTTAGTAGTACAGTGTGCACAAGTTAGTAGTACATCATGCAGCAGGCATTACTAGTACAGTATGCATAAGTTAGTAGTACAGTGTGCATAAGTTAGTAGTGCATCATGCAGCAGGCATTACTAGTACAGTATGCATAAGTTAGTAGTACAGTGTGCACAAGTTAGTAGTACATCATGCAGCAGGAATTACTAGTACAGTATGCATAAGTTAGTAGTACAGTGTGCACAAGTTAGTAGTACATCATGCAGCAGGAATTACTAGTACAGTATGCATAAGTTAGTAGTACAGTGTGCACAAGTTAGTAGTACATCATGCAGCAGGAATTACTAGTACAGTATGCATAAGTTAATAGTACAGTGTGCACAAGTTAGCACAGCATGTATATACAGTTAGAAGGTCGCGAGAGATTATAGTATCGGGCAGTGACTCGAAAATATATCGGTGACTTGTGTATGTAGCATTCATTTTATAAACCCGACAGTGTTATAAAATACCGACTGAACGCATCCATCAGCGCTCACTCGAAATGTGTCAGTATTTGCTATTTACGCATCGATTGATAAGATATCTGCGTGTCTCCTGTGCGGTGCGTGCGCCGTGCGCTCTGTCTGTGTCGTGCGTGCGTGCGTGCGTGCGTGCGTGCGTGCGTGCGTGCGTGCTTGCATTGCGCATGCGCGGCTCTTCTATCGTAATCACAACTGACCTGTCACTATCGCCGGGTGTGCAGTTGACAGTTGAGTGTGTCGCCACAACCTCACGTGTGCAATGTCCACACTGACTGTGCGGCCATAGTGTGCGGCGGCGCGGCGGCACGATACAATAGTCTACAAGCTTGCCTAAGAACCAAGCGCAAGCTATCCAAACGGTGGAAACTCCATTAGAATTCATTCAGTGGTGCCGTAGGAGAAATTATTACGCGCATGTTAGAGAACCAGTTAGAGAACGCGAATATTCTTACCTATTTATAAGTAGTAGCGATGATACTAAAGTGATGATAGTGATTGATTAGTGATAGTACATACATGCTATAAGTGTCTAAAAACATTGTAAAACATAATAATACCTTAAATTTCTATGCAAAAAACAGTGCAAAAAGTTGACTGAAGTGTTGAAGATACGACTTCGTGCAAGCAAAGTGCGAACCTAAATCCTGAGGTTCGATTCGACTCGCGCGAAGTGCGGCCAAGTATAGATGAAGGAGGAAGTGCTGCCGCTGCTGCGCCAGCGCCACCACCACGACCACCACCGCGACAACGCAGAGCCGGCACAGTGGGAGCGGGGGCGGGGGCGGGGGCAGCTCGCCCCCGCCGAGTGGAGCGACTCCGAGTGCTCGGAGGGCGCGGCGCTACCGCAGCTGGGCTTCTTCGTGCCGCTGCGGTGCCGCTGCCGCCTCCGCCGCCGCGAGCGGGAGCGCGCGCCCGCCTGCGCCACCATCTCCGCCAGGTCCGTCCGTCCGGCCGGCCCACCTCCTCTACTCTCTCTGCTCGCTCTGCATCATGCATGTCCTTGCCCTTGCTACCATCTTGCCGCCCCTTACTACCTAGCTGGTAGCCTCTAATTGTAGCCGACTAGGTTGCCATCATACATAGGCCAATCTGAAAGTTTTGCGTGACTTCGCGAGGACGCGGAGGTAGCTTGCCCAATAGGGTCGAATGAGCCGACTGGGTTGTTAGTTGCTTGTTACCATCATGCTGGACGCAAGATGGCGGTAAGTATAGCAGCCTCAGCCGTGCTCCCCCTCTAGTCCAGTCTGCAGTATAGCCAGCAATGCAACAGGGAAGTTTCCTTGCCTCCTGTCACCTTCTAACTGATGATATTGGCTGGTTGGACGGAGCATCAGCTTCGGGCGCTCGGAGACAGCCACCGGTTGGTGCCGGATTACATCAAAAATGTCCATCATTCATCTCCTTCCAGCTAGGTATATACCGGCAGCCGCTGTATTCACGTCGCTCTATCTGCTCGCACGCACATCTACACCACAGAACAAGGAACGCGCGCTCGGTGCCCTGTGTGCGCTCTGCCTGCCTGCAGTCTGCACACAGAGAGGGTGCCATCATTCATCTCCTTCCAGCTAGGTATATACCGGCAGCCGCTGTATTCACGTCGCTCTATCTGCTCGCACGCACATCTACACCACAGAACAAGGAACGCGCGCCCGGTGCCCTGTGTGCGCTCTGCCTGCCTGCCTGCAGTCTGCACACAGAGAGGGTGGACGAGCTTGTCGCTGTGTAGAACAACTGTGGGCACTAGATAGAAGGGACACTTTGCTCGATAGTGAACTGGACCTGCTCCTTACGTTAGGCTCGCTAGGTGATATGAGATATCCGTTAAGTAATATAAGAGTCTACATGACGCTAGAGAAAGGGCGGGATAGGGCGATAGAGAACTAGTGAGAGAACGAAAAGGAGAGACGTAACTCGATTATTTAATCGCAAGTTTACATTTTAGTAGTAGTTTTTTCCTCGGTTTTTTCGGTGTTTAGAATGAAAATAAAAATTAAAATGATGGAAAAAGAGGTTATTTTTAAAACGTAAAACGCATATGACCTGCTTTACATTGCGAACAGTTATTATTATGCAAGGTTTAATGATCTAATGTAAAGTATTTATTGATTACTGGGGGCTTTTTTTTCTATCGAGAAAATTTAATGGAATCATATTTTCACCACTTATAATACCCAGACTCAACTTAGCATATACATACAGCATATAACAGATGATGATGCGAAGCAATAGGCCAATCAAGATAGGGCCGCGGGGGATTCACATGATACGACTGTTCACATGTGATTGTACATTCATGTAGGATCCATGTAAACAGCTTTGTATGTATGTACTTGGACTAGCATAGCACTGAAGGAAGGCAGGCGATGATAGTGTGCGGTGTTGTGTGTGCAGGGAGTCGCCGCGGTCGCGCCGCTCCGTGTCGCAGTGTTCGTGCAGCACGGCGGGGGCGGGGCGGCCCGCCTCGCGCCGCTCCTCCTCCTCCGCCGCCGCCTCGCCGCCGCCTCCCCCGCACCAGCTCAACAACACCGTCGAGATGTACGTCGAGCCAGTCGTCGAGGACGTGAGTACACCACACCACCCTTTTACATTACCAACATTAGTGTTACCGCTGCTGCTATGATTACCACATGTCGCTTCTAGACTACAGACAGATCCCCATGGAAATGCGCGTTTGCGCGTGTTCACAGTCGCAGCAGTGAAGGTACTTGCGATAAACACCGCGATATTATGTAGTGTATTTTTTTTGTTAGGAGAAATTTTTTTTTTGCTTAACGTGTTTATTTGAGTGGGTACGTAAGCCTATCAAAATATTTGAGTCTAATAATAAATAATCTTATATAGAGCGGCAGCGGCCGGCGAGTCACCGGGGCGCGGCGACAGACAAAAGTGTGTTTGACCGCGTTGCGTTGCGCGTAGCGGTGTCCGTGTTTGTATCCTACCTAGTATCCACCATATAAATATAGTATTGATGTCGCCGTCCGCGTCGTGTGCAGAATCGTACCTCCAACTACATATTCGTAGCTGTCATCAGTTCAATATTTTAGCATTTTTATTAACAGTTTATTTAGAATTACCAAAATACTATGATTGTTTTGAATGCAGCTGTAAGAATATCGAATAGGGAGTTATGGTCGCGTCAGTGAAACATAAGTAGTAGTTCTAGCAGGCAGTGGAGAGTGGAGAGGTAGTTGCGGACGGGGCTGGGAGTTAGGTGTGGTGTTCGCCGAGGGCGCGGCGCATGGCGGCGGCGATGTGGTCGGGGCGGCTGTAGAAGTAGCGGAACTGCTCGCTGCCCGCCTCGTTGTAGATGTGCTGGTACACCTCGCCGCCGGGCGACAGGAACAGTATTCTGCCAGACAATACCCACATTATTGCCAGACTAATGCTCTCCCTCTCTCTCTGTCTCACATCACTCTTCTTCTTGTACGAAGGCTGATCTCATGTATCTCCTGAAGCTCAAATCTTCGATCACGACAAGTATGTCATTAGTAAATTATCTAGAAAAGTGCTCAGCCAAGCAAGACGCACTGCGCACTTTATTGATCAGGTTACGGAGCGTTTTGGGTAAACAATTGCATAGCTGTAGAAGTGACAATGGCTAAGAACTGTCAGCAGGCGTGAGGTGATGACACAGTTAAATACGCTGCGGTTTGCAAGGAATATGGAAGGTTTTAAGCTGTATTTAGGTGTGATTTGTACCTGGGTATATAGGTGCCGTCCGGAGCGTACTTGTTGCCCGGCGGCTCTTCCTCATCCAGCACGTTCACCAGCACGAAGTGCTTGCTCAGCGTCTGCGCCACACGGGACCACGTTCACGAGGAGTGATGGAGTAAATCCACATTCAAGAATATCCTTCATGAATCAGGAGAGAACCTCAAGAAGTGGGGAAAAGCGATACTCCAAATAAGGAAAATACGCGGTAAACCCGCTGTTTGGTGACACCACCGCCGAGCGACATAATGAGCGGATTTCAATTTCAATGAATTCAAGACCACGGTGCATGCTGTAAGTGTTTGAAGAACGTGTACGTACGCCCGTCGCTCGAGCGAGTGCCGCTGAAGTAGTTGTAATACGAGTGTGATGGGCTCTCTACCTGTATCTCGCGCGAGTCCGCGAACTTGGGCTTGAGGCGGCTACAGGCGTCGCACCAGGACTTGTGCACGATGAGCATGAGCGGGCGGCGGTGGCGCTGCGCCAGCTGCAGTCCCGACTCCAGGGACCCGGCCCAGACGTACTCCCGCCCGAAGCCGTTGTCTCTACCTGCGCCACACGAGTATGTGAAGTGGAACACACGCGGTACTGCTAGGTTGTTTGTTGGGCTTGCGGCGGCAGCAGGCGCCGCACCGGGAGTTGTGCACGATGAGCATGAGCGGGCGGCGGTGGCGCTGCGCCAGCTGCAGTCCCGACTCCAGCGACCCGGCCCAGACGTACTCCCGCCCGAAGCCGTTGTCTCTACCTGCGCCACACGAGTATGTGAAGTGGAACACACGCGGTACTGCTAGGTTGTTTGTTGGGCTTGCGGCGGCAGCAGGCGCCGCACCGGGAGTTGTGCACGATGAGCATGAGCGGGCGGCGGTGGCGCTGCGCCAGCTGCAGTCCCGACTCCAGCGACCCGGCCCAGACGTACTCCCGCCCGAAGCCGTTGTCTCTACCTGCGCCACACGAGTATGTGAAGTGGAACACACGCGGTACTGCTAGGTTGTTTGTTGGGCTTGCGGCGGCAGCAGGCGCCGCACCGGGAGTTGTGCACGATGAGCATGAGCGGGCGGCGGTGGCGCTGCGCCAGCTGCAGTCCCGACTCCAGCGACCCGGCCCAGACGTACTCCCGCCCGAAGCCGTTGTCTCTACCTGCGCCACACGAGTATGTGAAGTGGAACACACGCGGTACTGCTAGGTTGTTTGTTGGGCTTGCGGCGGCAGCAGGCGCCGCACCGGGAGTTGTGCACGATGAGCATGAGCGGGCGGCGGTAGCGCTGCGCCAGCTGCAGTCCCGACTCCAGCGACCCGGCCCAGACGTACTCCCGCCCGAAGCCGTTGTCTCTACCTGCGCCACACGAGTATGTGAAGTGGAACACACACGGTACTGCTAGGTTGTTTGTTGGGCTTGCGGCGGCAGCAGGCGCCGCACCGGGAGTTGTGCACGATGAGCATGAGCGGGCGGCGGTGGCGCTGCGCCAGCTGCAGTCCCGACTCCAGCGACCCGGCCCAGACGTACTCCCGCCCGAAGCCGTTGTCTCTACCTGCGCCACACGAGTATGTGAAGTGGAACACACGCGGTACTGCTAGGTTGTTTGTTGGGCTTGCGGCGGCAGCAGGCGCCGCACCGGGAGTTGTGCACGATGAGCATGAGCGGGCGGCGGTGGCGCTGCGCCAGCTGCAGTCCCGACTCCAGCGACCCGGCCCAGACGTACTCCCGCCCGAAGCCGTTGTCTCTACCTGCGCCACACGAGTATGTGAAGTGGAACACACGCGGTACTGCTAGGTTGTTTGTTGGGCTTGCGGCGGCAGCAGGCGCCGCACCGGGAGTTGTGCACGATGAGCATGAGCGGGCGGCGGTGGCGCTGCGCCAGCTGCAGTCCCGACTCCAGCGACCCGGCCCAGACGTACTCCCGCCCGAAGCCGTTGTCTCTACCTGCGCCACACGAGTATATGAAGTGGAACACACGCGGTACTGCTAGGTTGTTGGGCTTGCGGCGGCAGCAGGCTCCGCACCGGGAGTTGTGCACGATGAGCATGAGCGGGCTCAGGCTGTACTGCTAGGTTGCTGTCTCTATATCGGAATTCGGAACTACTGCGGAACCCTATAAACTCATATTACACAATAGCTCACCTTCAAGCTCTTCGCACTTGACAGTCTTCACGAACTTGATCAAACGAAGCGCGTGCGCCGCACTCAGCATCATCAGTGATGCACCTCACTGCTCACACATTCATTATACATTTTCATTTTCCATTTTGAGCAAAGATTTTGAGGTTGCCGCCGAATTGTCATTTTGATGTATTTTTTGCCTTTTTTATCCTTGGGGAAAGGCGATGGTCGTTTGACCGCACAGCCAAGTCTTTTGTTTAATATTATTTTCTTATAGGTTGGTAAAAATCCGCAGTGTGAGTCCAAGGCCTTAGCGAAGTCTTCATTTGTTTCCATGTTTTAACGATTTATTTGTTGTTTCCATATTCAATTTGACACACACACACACATCTCAATATGCAATAAACTGAAACTGATTGAATTTTGACGTTCATCGTAAAACTTTCAATAGGTGCGTTCTAGCGACTCACAAGGTGACAAGGTGATCTCTACTTACGTAAATTTCGTACGCAGCAGGAAAGCAGGAAACGTTCAGACGTTTCCTGCTTTCCTCTATTTCTCATTGATAGACAGAGGCAGGTTTTCACCAGTGCTCAGAGGCCTGCGCGAGGGGCAAGAGCGGAGGGTCGCTATAACGCAGCTATTAACTTTGAATGCAATAAGCTTGCATTAATTTGACACTCGGCAATGGTGCAAGATACATTTCGACTATAATTCTATTTAGTGCACTAAACTGTGTTTAGCGTCTATATGGAGTTTGGTGCAAGTGGCCCCCCCTCGCCTATGCGACATCTGGTGTCAAGCTTTGGCAATTTTTATCCCCAATAAAATGATTCGATTATACATGTAATGACAGCATTATTTAATTCTGATTCCTGCATCAATTAAATGTAAAATTTAGTTTCCGGGGCACTCACTACTACTACGGCCACACTTACGGCTATGCGCCAAAATGACGATAATTAAATGTATGTTGATAGGCTGTAGGTAAATAAAATTTCTATGATCATCATCAGCCAACCGCAATACACATCCACATGAAATACTCTGAGCGCCATCTCGATTGATAGGAGTGAATCAGCTAGCGAGACGCGCACGGACGCCTCCCAGTGTGTCCGTCCGAGCAGTGTCTGCGGCCGAGCGAGCGCGCGTTGCCCAGTGACGGACGATCAACATCAACATGTAGTCCGCGGGGAGCTACAGATGTCGCCACTTGTCCACTAAACTATGCAACAAGTTACATAACTGTAGGTAGGCACCTATCTATCGTGTAGGCATTTTGCCAGTTGCCCTTTGCTCCAACCGATTATCACTAGATCAGTTTTCCCATTAGTTCAGTCAATAAAGGAGGTGTAGAGTGCGTGAGTCGGGTCAAAAGCGATTTCTTCAGAAACCTCTTCGGGGTGCTTAGGGCCGCTTTTGGGTTTTCCGCTACGATCTCGAAAACGGTGCCCCGTAGAGAAAAAAATTTTTATACCGAATGAAAGCTCATAAAATTCTCTACAACTTTTATTCTATTCACGTTTTCGAATTCCGAACCGTTTTCGAGGGGTGCTGCTGACTAACCGTCACACCATTTTGTCACAGCAGTGTGCAGTGCCGGATTTATACTTTTCACAAGTATAGGCCACTTTATTTGCGCCGCCCCTTCATCCTTCCCAGAAATCTTATCATAGTCACTCTCACATTGTAGTAGGCCTTTATTAGGTAACAAACAATTTGTAAGTATTTTAAATATATTATGTTAGGTATGTATTTAAATTTTTTCACACATTCCACTTTTCAATAAAGTAAAAGTGTAAAATAAAACAATAATTGAATTTTTTAAAGGGGTTTTTATTGGATCATCAATAATATCATTATATGGTGTTCATTATCTCTGACTCCATGTATAAAACAGCCAAAGAGTTTAGTTTTTCTTTAGGCAATGAATATCTTTGATAATTCTTCACCCGTTATAAACATGAAAAATTCCTTTCTCCAGAAAAATGTGTGATGCGTAGAGCTATGTCCAAGTTCGTGTAACCGTTGCATAGAGATTGTTTTCTTAAAAACCTAGAGAGAATTTGAATTCCCTATGGCACAACTAGTTGTGTGTGACACTCAGTTGATATGAATTTCATACTTGTGTCATGGGGAATAAATTCACAAATGAATTCCCTATGGCACAACGTTGTGCCAATCAGTTGGTCCACGAGGAACACTTCAGATTGAGCAATGATGTTGATTCCGGTTTCTCCAATGGGTTTCTCTGTAGTTTTGTTAGAGGAAACGTGACTGTTAAAATGTACACATTCCGTAACAAAAAACCCCTCTAAATCATCTTGTTAAAAATTAAAAAAATTCTTTGAAGGCCGGTGGCGCGGCGGCGGCCGGGGTTCCCGGCGTAGGCGCACGCGGGTTTGCTGTTCCATCCAAACATAAACATAACATACCTAACTACGAGTAACATAGTATAGGAATGAAATGAGTATTCGGACTTAACAAATGAGATTTAACTTTAATAGATAGAAAACTCTATCTATCCACAAGCCGTGACTCGCACACAAACTTTATTAACGCCTTAACAAAACGAGCGAGTGCCCTCTGAAAATCTGCCGCCCCTTAGGCCCTGCCGCCCCTAGGCCGCGGTCTATACGGCCTATTGACAAATCCAGGGGTGCCAGTGTGGACCAGAAGATTTTTTTTCCTCCGTGTCACACTAGTGTGTGTGACAGCAACGACGTATCATACAAGCTCTTTGTGTGACAGTCGAGAATTTTATTCTCCACTGTCATACAACGAGCTACACGCTTAGGAAAAGTGAAAATTTTCGAAAAATAGATTTTGACGTGATACGTCACGCCTTATAAATTGATGAACACCGGCTGCACGCACGAAAAAGTGTCACGTTCCATCTGAGCCTGTGTGTGCAAGCGAGAGCGCGTAACAAGCGATAGAGAGGCACAATCGGCCCAAGCGTCGGCTTGTACACATTTATCTCTCTGGTTCTAAAGTACCACCAGGGCAGCACAAATTGAAAGGAGGTTACTCGTACCATAATATATTAAGCGCATCTGGCCGGTCGAAAAAGATTTAAAATTTAGAATATTCATGAAACAGGTTCTAAAGTACCAGGGCAGCACAAAGTGAAAGGAGGCCGGTCGGAAAAGATTTCAAATTTAGAATATTCATGAAACAAGGGTCCGAATATGTATCACAATATCGATTCATGTATTTCGATTCAATACAACGACAGAGAACCAAATATTAGGTATTTAACACTTTTTAGTCCTAGGTTTTTTTTGTTTGGAAGTCGGTTTCGTATTTTTTAAAACTGTTTTTATTTCATTCTTTTTAGTAATATTAAATAAAAAAGAATAATCGAAATCGATTGAAGTGGTACAGAATGATTCGCCATATGTGTCAAACTGCAAGTTGCTGAAAAAGTTCACATCACAAAAGTTTTGCTGAAGGTAACCACACACCATAGTAATTATCCTCCTTTCAATTTCTTCTGCCCTGGTACTTCCCGTAGTACCTGGTAGAACCGTTCCCAGTAGTCTTACCACTTTACGACGTTATCACGTAAAACTATCGTCCGTAAACCGACTTTACAGACAACAAATTTTTTTACCTCCATATTTTTCATCAAACATTCCTTCATATCGTCTAAACTATTTACCTGAGAAAGATATTGTCAAACAAGAAGTTATAGAGAATTTAATTCCCTTTAAGAGTGTGTATACATATGCTAATTTATCTCCAGCCGGTCAACAGTTGCACCAATTATAAGATTTTTTTGTAAAATTTCATCATTTTCAGAAAAAGTTGTTTCGGGTCATTTCTGAGTCACAACTATTGTTTGTTATAGCTATGTATCATCTAATAATATGTCACACTTGAAAGCGGATTAAATGCAGTAAATGGAAATCATGCCACTTGAAAAATGGAAAATTGTATTTTATAGATGATAGATAAATAAAAGTTTGTTATTATAAGTTATATAAGGTAAGTAATTTTATTTTATTATAATAATTCATTGTTTTACTTCCAAGAAGTTTTTATCCTCTTCGGACGTGAGGGTCCTGGTAAGGGTTCTTCGTCCATGGCATCTTCATCCTCAGTGGTGGGTGGTTCTTGATGAAGGGCCCCTGCGTGCTGTTTAGCTGCGCTCTCAGTAGACGCCAGGACTTTTAGTATATTTACTCCCTAAGCACCCCGAACAGGTTTCTGAAGAAATCGCTTTTGACCCTGCTCACGCACTCTACACCTCCTTTGAGGCCATTCGTTGATTGGACTACATGGCACTAGTGGAACATAATAAATAAAAAATATTAGTAGGTACCTATTAGTTTACCCATGGAACTATAGTGGGATATACTCCTCTTTAGTGGGATAGACAGGATTATGGACTATTAGAGTTCAGGTAGTATAATCTATCTATAGTAGGTTAGATTAGAAATTAAACGATACGATATATTCCTAATCTGACGTCGATCTGGGGTCTACCTGCGTTAAACTCACACAAATACTCGCATATCCGGACTGAACGCCTTCTGATTGGTTGAGTGAGATAGTTTCTCATACTCACATCGGCGAGTGAGTAACGCCGGTACAGGGAGCGGCTCATCTTCCTTCATGTAGGGCACAGATTACCAATATAATATGTAGGGTAGGATTTTCATGTATAGACTTGGTATAGACATATTAATTTTTCATTAGTCGGGTTGCTAAGCACCGAGCATTCCTTGTTGCTAAGTAAAAACTCTTTTTTGTCTACATAATTTGAAACAGAATAATAACTGTGTGCACTTAAGACTTAGTACTTGCTGTGCCGGGTCGGGTTTGTCCATGCCTACATACAAGAGCGTGCACAGACATTTCTCCCTAATGTTCTCCCTCAGGTCATTCCTTTTCTTAAATCTAGTTTTTGTCAAATATTCCTGAAAAGTAAGGCTTTCACATTCACATGGTATAAATTATTGTTTTATGTTTAATCCTGCTTAGCTGTAAAACGACTTAAGAGCCACTTGTAACATTTTTTCAGCCTCATCCCTTGAATTTGGTCCTTCGCGGTGGAAAAAAAATATTACTACACTAAAGTGGCATTATGCAACAAACATACGCCCATCTAATGTCGTTTTTGAAATTAGACATCAGTAACATCACTTACCAATTTGCCCAATAATTTATGAGATATTGTTAATTAACTGCAAAAGGACCTCGGAATATGAAAACTGTTCTATCAACTACGAATTACGTCTACATCAGCTACATGACATAGCATCCGTGATGTGAGCCCCGGAACACCTCGGGGAACTAGGCGCCGTGCCAGTGCTTGATGTTTGATTGATTGTAGAGGCTCTAGCTAGCTAGACATGCACTTCCGGCCGGCCGGCCGCAGTGCCGAAGCTAAATTCCATAGTGGCCATTTAGAGTTTGTGTGACTCACAGACGGGTTCTCATCTCAGGTACAAGGTAGGTTAGGTATATGAGTTGCTTACATACAACTCCTACCACTTATTCGTGGCGCACAATTCTGCAACATGCACAGGCACACGCGCGGGCCGGGCGCGGCGCGGCGGGACGAAACTAAGTAGTTCGCCATTCGGCAGTCGCGCGTGTCAGAGCAGGACGACGATCAGACACGTACCACACCACACCACACCACACCACACCACACCACCTATCTATGAAAACTATCGCTGATTTTTTGACATACAATCAATCACCTCACAGATACCCGCACACACAAGCAAGTTGCATTGCTTGTGAAGATGCCAATACCATACCGCGGTGGGTGAGTATTGTACTTCACCTTGCACTCCACTCCATCCACATTATCAATATGATTCCATTTAACTAAAAAAGCAAGACATTTTTATTTATGGAAACTTACACGGTTGGCTACATTACCTACGACACGCGTGATGTTAGCCCATAACACCTTAGTGCACTAGGTGCCATGCCAGTATTTCCCTTCGGTTGTGCCGGCTACACTCAACTGACGGACAACACGAACTATTTACATAGTCGTTTCAACCGACCTTTCACCAACCCGGGCGGATTAAACCCTATCACCTAGAACCATCGATGCCTAGAACGATAAAACGTTCTAGCCTATCAGTATCACGTATAGTAAGGTAAAAGGGAAGGGACCTACAGTTTTACGTGGAATCCTAACCACGGTCAGCCTCCAACGGGCAACGGCAACGGTCGACCGGTCACCCATCCAAGTTCTGACCGCGTCCAGGTGTGGAATATGATTACCAACGACATGTCGTAAAAGGCGACGGATAAGGAGAAGATTCCGTGCTAAAGGGCGACAGGATGGCCACCTGTCACCTTCCGATCCTTCCCCCGAGTCATGCAGCAGGTAAGTCTTCGTGCCTTATTGATGATCACTTGCTGCTTGATAGCAATTACCTCGCCTCGTTATTATATTTAGCTAAGCGTAGCTAAGGTAGAACTCCTGCTGTAGTTCTGCTTCAATTTAGTTGATCGATGTCCTACCGCTGCTGCGCTGTTTGCTATCTGTTGGACATCTGATTTTGGAGATTCCGATCTTCCTAAATCAGATTGTCCGACATTGAATCCCAGACCGATTTCATTGTGGTTTTATGCCGCCATCGTAGTTCAGGTTACAAGGCTCGGTGGCCTGGGGGCGGAACCTACTGACCCGCCGCTGCCGCCGCACCGCGCCCGTGGGCAATGTGGCCGAGATAATGACTCGTTATAAGCAGATCCATTTGAATTGTGGCGAGGTTTGTGAATGTCATACGCACATGATACGCACGTGAATCGTTCGTGTAGTGTCGTGGTGCATGCACCCGACGCACAGAGGAGGGGGTGCAGAGGAGTTGTTTCTAGCTATAATTTTCTAGTAAAACATGTGCCGCCCGCCAGGGCGGGGAGAAGCGGGCGCGGCGGAGGGCGGATGCGGGACTTTGTAGTCCAGTGTCTACCGATCACGCACCATTAACTTTCCATGCGACGACGGGTCACTACCGCTCCGTGGACTCGACTGATGCGATGCCTCGTCCACTCGATGACGTATGGCCCCAGTTGGTGGCGACGACGTACCCAGTTTGTTTAGACCAACTCTTCTCCACTCTCTCGTCCGCCCGTTGAGATGAGACGAGGTGAACGCACAAATCCATTGTCATCAGGCTCTAATATCCATAAACATTGCAGCTAGGTGGGTGCAGCAGTAGCGGCAGTAGGCGCGCGCGGCGCGGGCAGCAAGTAGGAACTTTTTAAAATAGCTGTTGTGTAGCGATGTATGTCGCAAGGTGCGTGATGCTTTTTGTTGCGTTTTCGAATCGTTGTATATGCTTAGTGGTGCGGCGACTAGCGACCGACCGCTCGCTCGGTTAACAAACACATCAAGCGTGAACTGCGCGGCCATGGTCCCGTACTCCACTTCTCCTTCCAGAGCTGGGGCTGAGCCCCCGCCGCCGCGCCGCGCCGCCTGGCACGCGGCCCACTGGCGGCGCGGGGGCGGCGCGGCGCCTCTCTGCGCGTTTGAATTTTTATAACAAATGCTTCAGATTCTGATTTAAAAATGTAGGTAGGTGCACGTAGCTGGAGTGCGGGCAGCACCCCGCCCGCGCAGGACCCATGCACTGCTGTCGGTCGCTCCCCTTGCTCCTTACTATGTTTTATGGAAACTGACACGGTTTGCTACATCACCTACTACAGCCGTGATGTCAGCTCATAATAACACCTCGGTGAGCTGAGTGTCGGTCATTGCTTCTGTTGTGCCGGCTACTTTGACTGAGCCGGACGGAAAACACGAACTATTTACTTGGACGCTTCGACTGACTTTTCATTCAGTGCGGTGGTACCAACCCGGACGGGTTAAACCCTCTCATCTAGTTCCTAAGGTTAAAAAGGAAGGGAGCTAGAGTTTTAGGTGGAATCCGAACCGTGATCAGCCTCAACGGTCGAAAGGTAACCTTCCAAGTTCTGACCGCGCCCGGGTGTACTGGGGGTCGATCAATCACACCGCCGAGCTGCCATGCCGGGGGTGCTGGCTTACTAGGTGGTCGGCTCAAATAGAGGCCAACTGGGTTCCTGTGCTGGCACTACCAGACTGGCTGAAGCCGCATAGCAGTGTAGGAGGTAATAGCCAGCAACACAGAGGGAAGTCTCCACTTTACTCTACTCGGAGTCGGAGGTGATGTTGGCCGGTCGCGTCGCGTCCGCGCGTGCGCTCTGCTCCCTGGCGTTCTGCTAATTTGACCCTGTGTAGTCAGACAGAACACTTATTTGTCCTGTCCAACAACTCGACACCGCACAACCGAGCACGCACCCATGTTGCACTATATCCGTACATACACGCCCCAACCGACACTTCTCGCTTATTTTTTATTTAATTTGGTGTGTAGCTGATACGACGAAACCCTAAACCGGTGAGATAGCTCAGTTATGATAATTTGCAGCGTGCGTGATCATGCTTGTAACGAAACGCATTTCATACAAGCTCCGCATCACCGCCGCGCGACACTCCTGCCTGCAGCAGCAGCCCGCGCTGTCGCCGCGCCCGCCGCCGCGCGCCGCCGCACCCCGGCGCCGCTCAACTCGTAAATATCGCACGATATTTATACAGTTTGGCCGTCCGCAGTCCGCGCCCCCCGAGCTGTGACTCAGTGTGAAACAGTGCAAAAAGTAGATTATTTTTTAACTCAAAAAATATTTCTGCTCATAATCAAGTGTCGTGTGTCGGTGGTGGTGTCGGTGTCGGTGTAGATAGACAGTCGGCAACATGAACTCAGTGAGGCGCGCGGGGGGCGGCGGCCGCAGCGCGTACGGCACCGTGCGCTCCCTCAGCGCGGTGGTGGCGGCCTCGGCGGCGGCGCCGCGCTGCACCCCCGCCACCCCCGCCATCCTCGACGAGCTGCTCTACTCGCCGCCGTACCTGTACCACGTGCCGCCCCCGCCGCCCCACCCCAGCACCTTCCCCGGCAGGAGGCGCAGGAAGCGGGTGAGTGCAGCCGACTCCACATCAGAGCCCTCCACTCGCCTCTCATCGGACACGACGAGCGCACGCTTTTTATATACGAACCTCTGGCACACGTTCCCGTACTGGGTAGCTGTGCCGGGGGACCAAATGTGCTAGACATAGCCAATATCTCCTCCCCTCGCGAAACCGCGCCACGCGAGGTATCATACAAGCTTTGCGGACTACAGCCAGTCGGTACGACAACCATGCGACGATTGAAGAACTTCAGGTAGAAAGAAGCTAGAGACACATTAGTAGAGCACGATGAGTTCTCAAACCGTTCACATTATCTACGACGACGAGAGCGGTGCGGAGATAGTGTTAGTAGCTGCAAGGCAGGCGGGGTAGTGGCAGTGGCTGAGGTATTATCATAGAGAAATAATATGGTATTATAGTATCAAGAGTACGATAATACCTATAGAACGTAGAACGGACTGATCCTACAACGTGTTACACGTCTGACGTTTCTGCCATACTGATGAAGCTTAGTGATGAAGAGATAGCGACTGCAATAGAGATGGGTGATTTTTAACAAAAGAAAGCTCAACTGATCTGTCAATAATTCTACTCCAGACTTGATTGAGCTGAGGACAAAAGACACAGAACTAACAGAACAGCGATCGGCGCCGCCGCGCGGCGCGTGTTCCGAATGAGAACGCTCACAAGCTCAGAATGCTCTTGAAATTTAATTATCGTTTAGTATCAGTAGCAGCGGGACGGCAGCGCGGTGCGACCGCGACCGGCTCGACGGCCTTCTCGTCGAGCATGTCGTTGATAGCTGGGAACATGCCGAAGCTGGCGGCGCAGCACAGGGCCGAGATGAGTATGCAGGCTGTGTAGGCGTTCTGCGCGGGCTTCGCCAGCTCGCCGAGCGCCAGCATGCGGCGCGGGCGCGGCGCGCGCGGTCCAATGCGCACGCGTCGCGGCGGCGGCGGGGGCGACGGGTTCCGCATCTGTGCCGCGAGTTCTCCGCACCGACTTGTGTCAATATCTAGCATTTATCAATTATTCGTATAAATTATCGTATCGCTGATTCATTTACTGAACAATTTGAAACTCATCACTGAATATTTTTTTGGTTTGTTATCTAGGTGGATATTCTTCTGTTACATTTTAGGTGTAGTTGTTCTCTGATCCTGAAAGCAAAAAAAAAAAGAGATATAATATAATAATGCCATCCGGTATGTATGTATGTATGTATGGGTTGCTGATCCGAGCAGAGGAGTCAGAGTCACATCTAGAGCGCACGCTCGCTCCGAGCAGCCAACATCACCTCCGAAGTGCCATACCGGAGACTTACCTTTGTATACTGGCTATACTGGACTAGGAGAAGAACACAGTCGAGGCTGCTATGCGGCCATCTTTCGTTCATTACGGTGGTGCCAACCCAGTTGATTACAATTTGAGCCGACCACATTGCAAACGTCGATACATTCGCAGTTCTGTTTCCACCTGCTTGCACCTGCTGTGCGATATATAGTATAAGAGATGGCACTCTCACTATTTACCATTATTGCTTCAACTCGGTGATTTACGAAGCGGCGGAGGCGGCGGCGGCGTCGGCGCGGTAGTCGGACGGAGTGAAGTTGTGGTGGAGCGGTGAAGTGGGTGGAGGTAGATAGGAGATATCGGTGGACGGACATTAGATAGAGCTAGGGGGCGGCTCACCTCACCGCTCGCTCGTGTCGCAGCAGCGCTATCTCGCGAGGCAACACTCACCACGCAGCACGCAGCACGACACGAGTGATGTGGAGGTTGGTTGGGGTAGGCAGGTAGTACTGAGTACTCACCGAGCGACGACACATCATCTGCAGACGAAGCAGCAGCGCACCAGTGACCACTCAGGATTTCGCGATTTTTTATTACTCTTATTATTTTAGGTAGTCGGTAGCCTGTTTTTATTTTATTTTATTTTATTGTTAATTTTTCAAGTCAAGTATGATGATGACTGATGAGAGCACGGTGATTACATAATTTTTTTATTTTTTGGCAACTCGCTTCGGCGTATGTGCCAGTACTGCCAGTGTCAAGTATGATGAGAGCACGGTAATTACATTATTTTTTAATTTTTTGGCAACTCGCTTCGGCGTATGTGCCAGTGTCAGTATGATGAGAGCACGGTGATTACATAATTTTTTTATTTTTTGGCAACTCGCTTCGGCGTATGTGCCAGTGTCAAGTATGATGAGAGCACGGTGATTACATCATTTTTTTATTTTTTGGCAACTCGCTTCGGCGTATGTGCCAGTGTCAAGTATGATGAGAGCACGGTGATTACATTATTTTTTTATTTTTTGGCAACTCGCTTCGGCGTATGTGCCAGTGTCAAGTATGATGAGAGCACGGTGATTACATTATTTTTTTATTTTTTGGCAACTCGCTTCGGCGTATGTGCCAGTGTCAGTATGATGAGAGCACGGTGATTACATTATTTTTTTATTTTTTGGCAACTCGCTTCGGCGTATGTGCCAGTGTCAAGTATGATGAGAGCACGGTGATTACATTATTTTTTTATTTTTTGGCAACTCGCTTCGGCGTATGTGCCAGTGTCAAGTATGATGAGAGCACGGTAATTACATTATTTTTTAATTTTTTGGCAACTCGCTTCGGCGTATGTGCCAGTGTCAAGTATGATGAGAGCACGGTGATTACATTATTTTTTTATTTTTTGGCAACTCGCTTCGGCGTATGTGCCAGTGTCAAGTATGATGAGAGCACGGTGATTACATTATTTTTTTATTTTTTGGCAACTCGCTTCGGCGTATGTGCCAGTGTCAAGTATGATGAGAGCACGGTGATTACATTATTTTTTTATTTTTTGGCAACTCGCTTCGGCGTATGTGCCAGTGTCAAGTATGATGAGAGCACGGTGATTACATTATTTTTTTATTTTTTGGCAACTCGCTTCGGCGTATGTGCCAGTGTCAAGTATGATGAGAGCACGGTGATTACATTATTTTTTTATTTTTTGGCAACTCGCTTCGGCGTATGTGCCAGTGTCAAGTATGATGAGAGCACGGTGATTACATTATTTTTTTATTTTTTGGCAACTCGCTTCGGCGTATGTGCCAGTGTCAAGTATGATGAGAGCACGGTGATTACATTATTTTTTTATTTTTTGGCAACTCGCTTCGGCGTATGTGCCAGTGTCAAGTATGATGAGAGCACGGTGATTACATTATTTTTTTATTTTTTGGCAACTCGCTTCGGCGTATGTGCCAGTGTCAAGTATGATGAGAGCACGGTGATTACATTATTTTTTTATTTTTTGGCAACTCGCTTCGGCGTATGTGCCAGTGTCAGTATGATGAGAGCACGGTGATTACATTATTTTTTTATTTTTTGGCAACTCGCTTCGGCGTATGTGCCAGTGTCAGTATGATGAGAGCACGGTGATTACATTATTTTTTTATTTTTTGGCAACTCGCTTCGGCGTATGTGCCAGTGTCAGTATGATGAGAGCACGGTGATTACATTATTTTTTTATTTTTTGGCAACTCGCTTCGGCGTATGTGCCAGTGTCAAGTATGGTGGGAGCATGGTGATTGATTACATTATTTTTTTATATCTGGAAACTGTACGAAGCATCTATCGTAGAGAGCGTTTCAACTTTCAACTAAATCTTCCCTTCGCCGTTATGTTGGATCCACTGTTAGTGTCACTGTCAGTGATTAAATTCGTGTTGCCAGATTGTGAAGATTATATTACCTAATAATGTAATCGTTATTTACCGTATAATAAATACGGTACATACCGATAATTATTAATTACGGGTAAATCTATACACAGCAACCCTCAACGCTGTTTTGACAGATAGACAGTGGAGCCAACATAACGGAGAAGGGAAGATTTAGTTGAAACGCTCTCGAGCGTTCCATATAAATCTTCCCTTCGCCGTTATGTTGGCTCCACTGTCTATCTGTCAAAACAGCGTTGAGGGTTGCTATGTGTACAGATTTACCCGTAATTATCAGTATTTACCGTATTTATATACGGTAAATACCTATTACATTATTAGGTAATATAATCTTCACAATCTGGCAACAGGAATTTAAGCACTGACAGTGACACTGGCAGTGGAGCCAACATAACGGCGAAGGGAAGCTTTAGTTGGAACGCTCTATATTTATTTATGACGTTTAGATTTTTTATTCTCTTTGCCATTTATAAGAGAGTTGAGAGATTGGCTATTCTCGTGTTGTGTGGATTACATTACTAGGTTTAGCCCCGGGAAATTTTAAATTTTATAAATTTTCATACTTTGTTTGTTTCACATTTACTTGGTGAGTGTTTTTCTTTGTTTCGTCTTCTCTGAACGTCGCCATGGATCCGACAAAACCGCCGGACCCCGACCCTCCTCCGGAAAATAATTTTTCGCCATTACTGCCAGAGATTAATGATTTTATAAATCACGATAATTTTGACGCAGCCATATCGCAGGACATGGACAGCCCTCTTACACCAAACAAATTTCCTGTTTCTCAACCATCGTCGATTGCTGCGTATGTCACAATCCAAAATGAAGAGTTTCTAGCTCCTAAACCGCCGCGTGAGCGTAAACGACGAGGTATAAAAAGAAATAGCTCCAAAAGGATTCGATCGCATTCAAGGAGTTCAGATTCAACATCGGGCAATGACAATACCACACACAGCAACACCAACACAACCTGTATTAAAAAAACAGGACCTGGTGATGTTCCATCACTTTATAGGTCTCATGACGTTGGACCATTCGTGGTCCACGTTCATCTTACGGAGACTCGTCCAGATTCAGGCACCACGCTTCATCCAGTAAATTTTGGAATTTTTTTAAAAAAGAATTCGTTTAAGGGCTTCGCCAGTGACGGTGCCAAGAGTGTTGGACGTAACAGAGTGGCAGTGACTTTCTCTACATTTGCGTACGCTAATAGTTTTATTCAAAATGAATGTGTTTCGTCTGCCAATTACAAGGCATTTATTCCATCGTTCATAATTACTCGTATTGGCCTAGTAAAAGGAGTTCCCATAGAATTATCAGCCGACGAGATAATTGAAGAAGTTGTCGTCCCTGTTGGGTGTGGTAGGGTCATTAAAGCCCGACGTCTGAACTACAAGCAAATCGTAAATAATTCCCCTGTTTGAAAACCTTTCCAGACAGTTGTGTTGACGTTTGAAGGTCAGAAACTACCTGACCGAGTCACTCTCATGTACAATTCCCTATCAATTGAATTATATAAGTATCCCACGATACAATGCTACCGCTGCTGTCTTTTTGGCCATACTAAGATCGCATGTAGGTCAAAAATCCGATGCTTTAAATGTGGTTATCACCACGATTCTGAAAAATGCTTGGTCTCGGAGGTCGATGCTGTCTGTTTTTATTGCAAGGGCCAACACTTTGCAATCAACAAAAAGTGTGCCGAGCAATCAAGACAGAAAGAAATAAAGGCCATTATGGCAGAGGAATCGATCTCGTATGTGGAAGCTGCCAGGCGTTTTCCTCCTGCGAGACGTTCCTTTGCCGAAGTGACTTCTTCCTCTTCTCCAGTCGGTTCTCTCAGACAGATGTCAAGGACAGTCCTTGCATCCCAATCTCCCAAGTCCAATATTTCATACAAAAAAACCTTCGCTACTCAACCCCGAGCTCGAGCGCCGCTCGCTCCGGGTTATGACCGTAATGCCCATATGGCTATTATTGGTAATCCTCCCCAGTCTCAGAACAGTAGTGTCTTTCCATCACGAGTGGTGCAAGACACATTCACAATTGCTGACATACAATCTCTATTTATATCTTTTATTCAATCTTTTTCTCCAAACAAAATACCGAACCACGATGTTACTAATATGACCTCTTCTCCCCTCGTCACTGCCGATGACCCTCAACGAATCGGTTCTTCAGTGGAACTGTAGAAGCGCCTCAAAAAATAAATCTGATATTATTTATTTAGTTAATAAGCATGCTCCCATTGCGTTTGCCGTCGCGGAGACGTGGCTTAAGCCTGAGGCTCGGTTCAGAGTTCCTGGCTATGCCTCTCTTCGTGACGACAAGCGTGAAGGTTATGACGGGTGTGCATTAATTATAAACAAAAAAATTCCTTTCATTCGCCTTGATCTTCCCCCTCACAGTGACTGCTTTTTTGCAGTTGCTGCGAGGGTGAAACGCATTTCTTTTATATCTATTTACATTCCTCATCCTTCCCCCTCCTCATTACGTGACCTTAAGTCAATCTTAGATATAATTCCAAAACCGTTCATTCTTCTTGGTGATTTTAATTTTCACCACACAGTGTGGGGTTCGGCTACATGTGATACACCTGGAAACAGACTAATGGATCTGATAGATGAACTCAACATTTGTCTCTTGAATGATGGATCTCCTACACGTAGGGTGTCCCCAATTCAAAATGTTAGTGCAGTTGATATATCACTTTGTTCTCCGGACTTGTCATCACTCTTGACATGGCAAACTCTTAGTAGTACTTTTGGTAGTGATCATTTTCCCATTAAAATTATCTTACCGACCCAATCGAGCCCTATCGTAATTAAAAATCCTTTATTAAAATATCGTCTTGCAGGTGCGGATTGGGACAGTTTCAACTCAGCAGTAAATGAATTTATATCGAAACTTCCTGAAGTTTCCCTGGACAATCTTTCGTATTGTTACACTCAGTTCGCAGATGCTCTTATCCGTGCAGCAGACAAGTTTATTCCTCTAAAAAACTTATCAGTCAGACGGTATTCTCCCCCTTGGTGGGACGCTGAGTGCTCGGATATTGTTCGTTCCCGCAAGGATGCTGAAATATTGTATAATGGTTATATGTCTATGCCGAACTTCTTGGAGTTACGGAGGATTCAAGCTAAAGCCAAGCGTCTTCTTAAAGACAAGAAGAGGTTGGGTTGGCAATCATTTTGCGGTTCTATCTCCCCATCTACTCCTTCCTCAATAGTGTGGTCGAACACTAGAAAATATAGGGCATGTTTTGTTAATGACGATAGCTCTAGAGCTTCGTCGTCTAATTGGAAGGAGGTATTTTTAGACAAGCTGGCTCCTCCCTTTGTTCCACACTCAGAGGAAATACCTTTTTTATATCAGTCTATTCCTATTGCAGATCCCATGAATGTTCCATATTCCATGCAGGAACTGAAAACTGTTCTTAAATATGTAAAGGATTCCTCCCCAGGAATCGACGGTATTCCATATTCCTTTTTAGCTAGGGCTGATGATCTCATTTTACAATATTACTTAGATATGGTAAATTTTATAATTGACTCAGGACAAATTCCCCAAGCGTGGAAATGTCAAATTATCATCCCTATTTTAAAACCTGGTAAAGACCCAGAAGAGGGTTCCTCTTATCGACCAATAGCTCTCTCATCTACTCTACTAAAGGTTACTGAGCATTTAGTTAAAAACAGAATGGAATGGTTAATAGAAAGTAGAGGCCTCTTAGCTCCTACTCAGTTTGGCTTCAGAAAAGGTAAGAGTACAATGGACAGCCTTGCCATATTCTCAACTGATATTCGTTTAGCCTTCAGCCGGAACGAATATGTAGTTGCCGCTTTTTTAGATGTTTCTGGAGCGTATGACAATGTTCTTCTTTCAGTTCTCAGACATAAGTTGCAGAAGCTGATTATTCCTTCAAAGATGATCAATTTTATTACTAACCTTTTATTTCAAAGATCCATCTTACTTCGAACTGATGGGGTTGTATCTGACCCTAGAGTAATCTGGAAAGGGCTTCCTCAGGGTTCAGTTCTTAGCCCCCGTCTCTACAATGTTTATACTCACGATCTTGAAAAGTATGTTCTTCCCTTTTCCAGGATATTGCAGTATGCTGATGATTTGCTCATTTATTCAGTTCATAAATCCATTGAAAATGCCTCTAATTCTGTTAATCAATCTATTGACTACTTGACGACGTGGCTCTCTAATCATGGCTTGCAGTTATCTGCAACAAAGAGTAGTGCAGTTTTAAATAAATAATAAATAAATAAATAAATAAATATCCATTTATTTCAGACATACAATTTTCTTTTGGCACAGGTACAATACATAGCGTTCATCCAGTATGCCTGAAAAAGGTATAGGCGCAGTTTTACAATGTAACCTATATAACAAGTTGAACATTGCACTGGTTTTAAGCCTAGCCTATGAAGTTAAAGATTGACAATAAAAAAGAAAACATGGAAAAACAAAGAACAATGATAACAAAATCAAAAAAGAAAAAAATTGCCAGTGATAATACTAATATTTGCAATAATACAATCGGCACTTATAACTTATATATATCGTAGAGTGTCTATCCACTTTTGTGTTTAATTTAGTCGTTCCTGCAGGTTAACTTAACCGTTAAGGTTAGTAGAAGTTACGGAGTTAACTATAAAAAACTATAAAAAAAGAAGTGGTTGTAAAGGAATATGTAAAAAAATTCAATATATAAATGTATACCTATATATATATATATATATATATATATATATATATATATATATATATATATATATATATATATATATATATATATATATATATATATATAAGCGTAATGAACATGAGGGTGTGTAATAGAGCGTGTCTGTGTGTGTGTGTCTGTGTGTGAAGGTGCGTTGCATCTATGCGTGGAATATGGAATGTATAGTGTGGGATGTGGAGTGAAGTGAGGTGGAGTGTAAAGGGGGGTGTCTGAGTGTGAAGAGATCCGATCCTCATTGAGTGTGTGAACCTTAACCTTATTGAGTATATGGTTCTTCATATGTCGCTTAAAGGTAAGCAATTTACTTTGGTCCCTTATCGGAGGTGGTAGGTTATTCCAACACCGAGTTGTGTTCTCGAGGAAACACAAAATTCCGGATATCAGTATTCAGCGTGACAATGCTCAGATCCCTATTAAAAAAGAGGTAAAATTTCTTGGGGTTATTCTTGACTCAAAGATGTCTGGCTCTCTTCATATTGATTATGTAGTGAAAAAATGTGAACGTAATATCAATATTCTTCGAACGCTTGCTGGTGTTTGGTGGGATGCTCATCCATATTCGTTAAAGCTCCTATAATTATAATGCTTTAGTACGCAGTCACCTGGACTATGGAACATTCTTGTTAGAACCGTCAAATAAAACGTCCCTTCGCAAACTGGATCTTATACAATCAAAGGCACTTCGCATCATTGCGGGAGCGATGAAATCAACTCCAATCAATACTCTTCAGGTGGAATGTGTTGACCCTCCCTTATACCTACGACGTAAATTTTTGGCAAATAGGTATTTCTTTAGGGCGTGTCAATTTTTAAATCATCCACTGATCCATAAATTAAATCTTTTAGCTGAATACACATTGCAAAAGTACTACTGGGTTAATAAAGTGATACCTCGATTGGTTAATAGCTACAAAAAATTTAAGTGCCTCAAAGACCCGACCCATAGGTCCCTTACCCTGCCAATGTATGAATTTCCATACTCATCCGTCATTCTAAAACCTGAGGTGCTGCTAAGTATTGGCATTTACAAGGACATGCCAAATGCCAATGATGCATTTAGAATTGCCGTTAACAGTAATTGGCCTAATTGGCATGTTTTCTTTACGGACGCATCTAAATTGACTCCAAACGGCAGTGTAGGTGTTGCTGTGTTTTGTGTCAACAAGGATGTATATTTGAAAATAAAATGTCCTCCAGAATCCTCAGTTTTTACAGGAGAATGTAGAGCCTTGTTGGAGGCGGTGAAGTATATTTCTTTGAATAGCGAGATAGATAAAGCTATAATTTTTTCGGATTCGCTTAGTTCACTTCAATCCTTGCTTCAAAATCCTTTTAAATCCAAAATTCACAAGCCCATAATTTATAATATTAAAAATATATTATCTGGTCTTACCGGGAGACAAGTGGTGTTTGCCTGGATCCCCTCTCACAGTGGTATTCAAGGTAATGAACACGTTGACGCCCTTGCAAAAGATGCTGTGGTTCGTGGGGGTAAGGTTGACTACGAAAATTTTTCGGACGACCTTATCGCCCTTCCAAGAATTTATTTACACTCTTCTTGGTCGAATGCATGGAATAAATCCAGTAAAGACAAGGGGACATACTATGCCAGTATCCAACCAGAAATTCCACTCAAACCATGGTTTTATAAACTTCGAATATCAAAAAAAGTTACATCAATAATATGCCGTTTACGATTTGGTCATTGTTGCTCTCCCGTGCACCTGGCTAGGTTGAGCATTCGGGATTCTTCAGTTTGTGAATGCGGCATTGACGAAGGCACTGTTGATCATATTTTGTTTTCCTGTCCACTCATTAATCAATATCCCACTTTATATTCCACTCTGCCTGAACTTATTATTATTATTATTATATTTTGGATATTGGCCTCTGGATCTTTGCCAATTCCGCCAGTGTCGAGTCATGGAGAAACATGTTGGAGTAGTCAATAGTGCCAGATGAGTTTGTCTATAGGCGTGGGACCTGTGGACACAAAGAGACAACAACACATATATGGACAGTACAAACAGAGAGATGTATATATATAGATATATATACAAAACACATTGATATCACATGGGAGAGCCAAGTGAGGGAATTTAAACTATTATCTTATTAGATTACAGAAAGTTACATACAGTCAGAGTTTAATGTTTTTTGTTTTTATAAAGTGTGCAAGCAAGGATACAGTGAGTGGGGATGGGAGAGTAAGTAAATAATTTATGTTGACTGGGAGGGGGGTTTTGGCTTCTGGGAGCATAGAATATAGTGATGGGAAATTAGGGCACGAAAAGAAAATGTGGTTCAGATCTCCATCTGCAAGACCACATTCACAAAGTGAGGAGTCCCTTAGTCTCAGTTTGTTGAGGAATACTGGGGAGCAGCAGTGGCCGAGTCTCATTCTACAAATGATGGAGCAGCTTTTCTTATCCAAGAGTTTAGCTTTGGAGAACCATGGCTTCACAGGTATGTCAGGTTGTAGGGACGCATAAAAGCGTCCTTTATTTCTTTTCGACCTGTTCCATATTGAGGACCATTTCTTTTTTAAAGCGGTCATGGGTAGGGCAAGGAGGTCACCAGAATGGACAGAGAAGTATTTACGATTGCCAGTTAGGATTGCATTTTTAGCCATCTCGTCAACCCTTTCGTTACCTTGAATACCGGTGTGGCTGGGGATCCAAACTAACTCGACCAAGAGGCCCTTTGAAGTGCATTCTATAATTAGATGTTTTATGTTATAAATAATGTTAGGAACTTTAGCTGAGAAAGGATATTGGTGGAGTGCTTCCAAACAACTCAGGGAGTCTGTGAATATTACTGATTTGCGAAGCTGATTAGATATTATATATGACAGGGCCTCAGCCACAGCAACACATTCCCCAGTGAAGACCGAGGTCTCCGGTGGGCACTTCATCTTACATGAAATCATGGCATTATTCATTCACTGCTCTCTTCCATGGTTAGCATGGAAGAGAGCAGCTCCCACGCATCCTACTTCCGAGCGTTTGGAGGCGTCTGTATATATATGATTAAAGTCACTCCAATGCTTAACTATAAGGCATTTGAGCATTAAATCTGCATTAATGGAGGATTTGTTTATTCCAGTGCTTGTAATAATATTGGGTCTAGAGATTACAGTTTCAAATGGGTTGGAATAAACGGGTAGGAGGGGTGAATGTTTTATGGGGCTCCTAATGGCTTTGAAGTTAATATAGCTTTTAACAAGACAGGGGTCGGTTTTTTTGCTCCAGTAAGCATTTGTATGGCAGTATCGTGAGAGTAGCGCCAGTTTGGGGAGGAGGGGGTGGGATGATATTGCCGATGCTTTGAAGAGGAACCTGTCTGAGAGATACTGTCGCCTAAGCAGTAAAGGGGGTTCAACGCACTCTACCTGTAGTGCGTTGATTGGGGAGGATTTCATAGCACCTATTATAATACGCATGCATTTAGATTGTACGCGTTCCAATTTGTTAAGGGCGGTACTCGGGTCTAGTATGAAAGTACAATAGTCTAGGTGACTCCGGATTAGGGCATTATATAAGAGTTTCTGGCAGAATGGATGGGCACCCCACCATACTCCTGAGAGTGTGCGGATAATGTTTGTATTCTTTTCGCACTTGCTTATTATGTGGCTGACATGTGCAGATCCGTTAAGCTTGGAATCAAGGATGACCCCTAGGAATTTTGTCTCGTTTCTAATTGGAATAATTCTACTGTCAATGCTAATATGGACTGTCGGGATGATCCTTTTCCTCGTAAAAACTAGGATGTTACTTTTGTTAGGGGAAAGGAACAGACCATGAGTGCTGAGCCATCTGTCCAAAGAGCCGAGGGCTGTGTTGAGAGTTGTGGAAGCCTGGATGATAGATTTGTCAGTGGCATATATAAGTATATCATCGGCATATTGTAGTATGCGGCAGAAGGCGGTCACACTTTTGTCGAGGTCAGAAGTATACAAATTGTATAGAAGAGGACTAAGCACAGAGCCTTGTGGAAGGCCTTTTATCAACAGCCTTGGATTTTGTTCACCACTATAACCTCTAAGGTAAATTTTTCTAGTGACAAGGAGATTCATGATAAAATTAGTTAACTTGCCCGGAATTCTCAGATTATGAAGTTTGTTCCTGAGGATTGGGAGTATGACACTGTCGTATGCTGCAGAGATATCTAAAAATGCAGCAATAACTGACTCATTTCTGCTGAATGATAAGCGGATGTCTGTGGTGAAAATTCCAAGGCTGTCGGCCGTGCTGCGACCTTTTCTGAACCCGTACTGGCTAGTGGCTAAAAGTCCTTTTGCTTCTGCAAACCACTCAAGGCGGTTTTTAATAAGGTGTTCGGTTATTTTAGCAATAACAGAAGATAGAGCAATTGGGCGGTATGATTGGTGGTCTTTGGGGTCCTTACCTGGTTTTAGTATAGGGATTATAATTTGGGATTTCCAGTCGTCAGGAACAATTCCTGTGTCGAATATAGTATTAGTGAGATTTAGGAAGTATGAAAAAGATTTTGGGTGTAATTTTGATATAAAGGAATAGGGTATCCCATCTGCTCCAGGAGATGAATCTTTCACATTACACAGAACACTTCTCAGCTCATTCATAGAAAAAGGGCCTTCTAAGTCTGACGATGAGTGTAAATTTGTGTGGTTCAGAAAGTATTCTGGTAATTCCTCATACTGGGGAACCGATGGGGGGGCTAATTTGTCTAAGAAGTTTTCAGTCCAAGAAGCAGGATCTGCTCTAGAGTTGTTGTCGCAGATAAATGATGCACGATAGCGTTTAATTTGTTTCCACACTAAGGAGGGCTTTGTTTGTGGGGAGATCGACGAGCAGAAATTGTTCCATCCGTCCCTTTTTCTTTTATTTAAGGTGCGTTTAGTGGCGGCTTCTATTTTGCGGAATGCTAAGAAGTTATCTAGAGACATTACAGATTTGTATTGTAGCTCAGCTTTTTTTCGTGCTCCGACTGCTTCGGTACATTCTCTATTCCACCATGGCGGGGAGCCCCTTTTACCCGTAGCATTGTTTTTGATGGGGAAAGTAATGTCAGCAGTTTTTTTAAGAAGCTCAATAAATTCTTTGTAGCATTGTACCGAAGACAATGGTAGAATAGGTGACAGAGTTGCCAGAGCATTCTCCACGCGAGAGCCGAAAGATTCCCAATCTGCATTATTCAATCTATATTTCAATAGGGGGGGTGGGCTTATAAATGGAACGGCCCTGAGGGGGATAGAAACTGTGATAGGGAGGTGGTCACTACCATGTGAAATATGGGAAATGTTCCAAGAGAGTTGGGATGAGATATCCGCTGAGCATAAGGAGATATCTACAGCACTATTGTCTTGGCTTGGTGAAGTTCTTCGGGTGGGCGATCCATCATTTAGACAACACAGATTTAACTCGTCCATGAGTTCTGTCAGTTTGGTGCCGAGATGGTCGCAGCGGGGTGAACCCCATAAGTAGTGGTGGCAGTTAAAGTCTCCTAAAATAATTAATGGGGATTTAAGTGGGGATATAATTCTTCTCAGCTCGGGGACTATTGAGCTGGAAGGGTGGGGAATATATATACAAAGGAAAGTGATGTCGTTCGTCCGGACGGCAATCGCATTAAAGTGATCGCCGTGCGGACGAAGGGTCACTTGGGTGAAGGAAAATTCCTTCTGGATAAAAAGGGCACATCCGCCCTTTCCGTCGTTCCTGTCGTCACGCAAACATGAGTATCCAGGCAGCCTGAAAGTGCTTCCTGGTTTTAACCATGTTTCCGTGATGGCACAGACGATGGGGTTTAGTTTATTTGCTAAGTATGAGAGTTCATGTCGTTTAGGACGGATGCTCCGTGAGTTCCATTGGAGAATGTTGACGTAATCCATTAGATAAGTCAATTAGTTTAGTTAAGTTTGTGGCAACGTTGGACGGTAGTGAAGTGGAATAGGTTGAGATAATTGTAATAAGCATATTAATTAATGTTTCCATAATGGGACTGTCATCAGGTTGGGTGTTTTTATTTAATGCACATCCGTTTGCAGGGGTTGGAATGTTAAATTCATTAATAAGGGCTTGATGAGCCGCTTTGTCATAACCAGGTGGGAGAGGTTTGCGTGGTTTTTGTTTTAAGGTCTCTGTTCTTGTATAGTTTTTTGATGTATCTGCATACGATTTTTTGGATGCCGGGACCTTCCTTGATGCCTCTGCATATGAAACAGATTCATCCGCCATAATGCGTTTTATATTATTTTGTCGAATATACTCAGGGCAGGCCTTACTGGTGGCAACATGGTTACCTGAGCATGATATACATTTGGCCTCAGTGATTTCACATTGTTCACCTACATGTTCCTCACCGCACTTAAAGCATCTGGCTTTTGATCTGCAGCTGAATTTTGTGTGGCCATATCTGCAGCATTTAAAACATTGTATTGTAGGGTATGTGTATTGTTCAACCGGTAGTGAAGATTCAAATAAAAACACACGTGGAGGGAGTTTCTGGCCATCCAATGTAAGTACCACCGTTTTGGATGGTAGCCATGTGATTTTCCCATCCACAAATGTTTTGTAGTTCAAACGCCTAGCTTTGATCACCTGACCGTAGCCTACTGGGGTAATTGTGTACTTTATTAGTTCCTCATCATCGAAGTCAGTAGGTACGTCCTTCACAATTCCAATTTTAGTAACATTAAACGTTGGTATTATTGCCTCATATTTGTTTTGTTCTATAATTTGGTTTTTGAGGAATTTGTTTGCTGCGTCGGCCGTCTTAAACTCAACTGAAACACGGTTCCTCCCCACTCTGTTTACTCCACCCTGGACAATGTTACTTACGTTGCCTTGTTGTAGGAATTTGCCAAAGTGAATTGGGTGAATTGAGGTACCAGCTGTAGGGTCAGGTTCAGATCGGAACGCATGAATAATATACGGTCCTTTGTCCGTACCATTGTACTCTTTACGTCCAATGTGTGGCCTGATTTGTTTTAGGTTGGGGGTGAGGGTAACATCCATATTGGGATCAGTGTTATTGTTGTGCCGTTGTGGGATATCTAGCGCGGGGGGGATTGGCGAGTTAGGTCTTTGCCGTTTTGGCGTGCGTTTTGGTATGTTCGGGTCTGCGTCTTCAGGTAGGTTCTGTATTTCGACAAATTGTACTGGGGACGGGACATTGTATTGGTCGTTGTTTGGAAGAGTCAGGGACGCGCGACGTTGCGTATCGTGCGCCACCGTTGTAACAAGCGCTTCCAGCTGTTCAGTGGTGTAATTGGAGCCGCCAGGGTCCGGCGGCTCCTTCTCCCGCTTGGCGTCGTCCATATGATTTACATATAAGTTGTTAGTAACAAATGATATACTCACACGTTCACCAGGACAAGACAGAGTTGTTAAAACACAAAACACAAGCCTCTACAGCCTCTGAATTGAGAATTTCAACAAGTAATTCCGGACTACTCTCTAACACATGTGTTAACCATAGACCCAGAATGACACTCCACCGCCTGAACTTAAAATTCCCCTCCCTTCTAATATCTGTTGCTTACTATCGTCTAACAATATTGCTATTTATAAACTCATTTCGAAATTATTTTTTTTTGATAACATTAATTTGTAACTTTTCAGTTATTAATCAGAGTTAAATCATTTTGTTTTCGTTCTTAGGGTTTTTTTTTCTTTCTTGAAATTGTGCTTATGTTTTGATTTGTAAAACTTTTTTTAGCGTTGTTGTAATCCTATCACACTTGACAATGGCAAAGTTCGCGCGTAAGCGCGAGTTGCCAAAAAAAAAAAAAAGAGAGTTGAGAAAACGATTGCGACGCACTGGAGATAATCTCTATCACACACAAATGGCTGATTATAATCAGCAAAGAGTTTGCGCAGCGACGTAACGTCATACAAACTCTTTGATAATCAGTTATGTGGCATTTTCTCTTCCATTTTCTGCACAAGTTGGAGAAATGATGTGCAAAACACTATAGTATAGTAGCTGTCGACACTCAGGCGGCAGGCCATTAATCTGACTTGTGTGATGATGTGAGTGTACTTTGTGGTGAACTCGCTATAAGTAAGCTCCTTCATTATAAGTAAGTACCTACTTACATATTATAGGGAACAGCAGCGGTGAGAAGAGCCTCAGGGTTCTCATGACATGATACTCCCATGTGGTCTCGTCAACACTTTTAGTCTGGGTCAAAGACCGTACCAACTTAGATAGACGCGGCGCTGAGGCTCTGCGCTTTCTCCGCCAAAAGTAATATGAACTTGAAAAGTAATATGATTGGCCGAGCAGTCAGTTCGTGCATCCGGCCGCGAGCGAACGTATGCGCGCGCGTCGACGATTCAGTCAAGACAAATGCCTTCGTGTGCAGTGAAAAGGTGCAAATGCAATGCAAAAAAGGTGCGTCGGAGAAGACACAAAAGCAAGAAAACAAAACCTACCACAAGTAAGTACATTATCTATTTATACTAAATGTATTGACATTAGCTGCCAATATCGCCCAAAATAAAGCGAGCACGCTCGATGCTTGCATTCGAAGATGGCGGCACCGGCGCGCGCGGCGACATCTTGGAAATATATAGAGCTGATGTAGCCCCCTTCGCAAAGTAAATTTTGACGGTACTTGTAAAAAGAAAAGTATATCGTCATAATGTACGTTAAATAATATATATTTTCGTAGTAGTACTAATACTAGTAGCTAGTAGTACTTGCCCCTTCAAAAGGTTGGTTCATGCTCAAACTCGCTCAGATGTTACTAACAATCTGCGCGATTTTTAGCACTTTTTAGGGTTCCGTACCTCTTTTGAAAAAAAACAACCCTTATAGTATCACTCGCGTGTGTGTCTGTTCGTCTGTCTGTCACACCTCATTTTCTCTGAAACTACTGAACGAAAAATGTTATTTTAATTAAATTCGTTCAAATAACACATGCATTTTGTATTTTGAACTTAAGTCATTTACTGATCTGACTTATTTATTATTAGTTTTTTGTCTATAACTTAATTTAACAATATGAACAAAATACGTTTTTGAGTATTATGAAATAAATATAATAATATAAATTTATTAATAAAGTAATTATGAATTATAAACCAATTACTAATAAATAAGTAAAATAGTATTAAAAACAGTGGTAAATGCACTCTATATAGATCCCACTGCATGTAATTCGCGCACACACAAGCGAGAAGTAAGAGGAAGCTATGGATATGGCCTTACTGTGTTAAAAAGAGACAAATCGTTTTCTCGGCGTCTTTCTCCGCTGCGCTCGTAAGTCCCTAATGTGTTAAAAAGAGTCAACTCGGCGTCTTTGCCACAACAAAGGGGAAAGGGTATGCCGGAGTTTTGGAGCACGATATTCGAGAAAATACATATGGAGCGCCGCGTCTATCTTTGGTCTGGGTCCGATCATTTGCTCCCTCAATCTGGCTTATTGATTGGCACGAAGCTAATTCTAAAATTAGAGTAAAAGGTAAAAGGACCACAGGGGTCTGCCGCCGCCGCCGCCGCCTCACCTGTCCCGCGTCCGCCATACAGGCATACATACAATGTAGGTGTTAAAAATCAAAGAGTTTGTAAGGAGCGCAGCGACGTAATACAAACTCTTTGTTAAAAATATATCCTTGACGCGACCAGGTAAGAATAATGTTTAGCAGCTCGTGTGTGTGTGTGTGTGTGTGTGTGTGTGTGTGTGGGAGCGTGGGTGCGCGCGGGAGTGCCCTGTTGTATGTCCATGTGGACTGTGGGGAGATTAAAAACTCGCACGGCCTTCGCCAGAGATGCACTGGGCGGGAACCGGTATTTATACAGACCACGGTGCGGTGGTTGTATCTCCGTCGCACAGTGTGTTATGGGAGCCGATTTTCTGACACTATCCTTTTTATTTAAAAAATCGAAAGTTGGTTATATTTCAAGCGCGAGAGAAAAACTCCCGTGTGTCAAAAATGTTTCGTTTTAAAGATACAAATTTTAAAACATGTGCCTTTTAATGATCCGAAAAAAAGAAAAAAAATTCTGGTTGCAAAACAAAGATGGTTATTGAGAAATTATATTTACGGTTCCAAAGTACTTTCAAAATGCAATTTTTTTCAATAATTACCTAAGTGAAAGCTTTGTCTGGAATCGTAATATTTAATTAAATAGATTTTTTGTTTTCATTTTTTTTCTCAATCATTCCACTGTAGTAGGTCGAGATATCTACAGGAAAGAAAGATTACCCAGTTATCTATGACCTCTGAAAATATCACAACCTAATACCGTGGAATCTAGAAGTTACATGCAATTTAATTTTTTCAGCAGGGTTGTCGCTAAAATGATAAATGGAGGTTAAATGAAATAAAAGGAAAAATAGCAAAAAGTGGGACGCTATTTCTAGGCATGCATGTTATTTCTTTAATACTAGAAATCTCCCAGCCATTTTGAGAAATTTACCAAAATGTACCTATTTCATCCTACGTAATAATTTCAAATATCGTTGAATATCTTCATAGATAGTGAAATTAGAAAAAAATGTGTAAGAACAAAATTTACTTGTTAATTAAGTGCAATTCATATTTGCAACAAAAAGTATTAAATTCGGAAAAAATTGCCCATTTACACTTTTTTGGGGGTTTAAACCACTGTGCGGGGGCACGTGTGACGTTTTATAGGATATGATTTAAGATACTTTCCATATATATGTCAAATAATAGGAAAGATTCAGATTCCGGATTTTACCCTGTTATAATTTTTTCCGGATCACAATGACAACCCTAACACAGGAAATTACCCGAAAAAATTTAATTGCATGTAACTTCTAGATTCCACGGTATTAGGTTGTGATATTTTCAGAGGTCATAGATAACTGGGTGATCTTTCTTTCCTGTAGATATCTCGACCTACTACAGCGGAATGATTGAGAAAAAAAATTAAAACAAAAAATCAATTTAATTAAATATTTCGATTCCAGACAAAGCTTTCACTTAGGTAATTATTGAAAAAAATTGCATTTTGAAATTACTTTGGAACCGTAAATATAATTTCTCAATAAACATCTTTGTTTTGCAACCAGAATTTTTTTTCTTTTTTTCGGATCTTTAAAAGGCACATTTTTGAAAATTTGTATCTTTAAAACGAAACATTTTTGATACACGGGAGTTTTTCTCTCGCACTTGGAATATAACCAACTTTCGATTTTTTAAATAAAAAGGATAGTGTCAGAAAATCGGCTCCCATAACACACTGTGCGTCGTCGTTGCCCGAACCCGCTCCCCCCACCCCCCGCCCCCCCCCCCCCGACCGTTGCGGCGCGGCGGCGGAGGGGCGGCGGGGGGGGGCGGGCGGCGCGCCGTATCAGCCACTGAGCTATGTCAGTTTTTTTTATGGAAACTGACACGGTTGTCTACATCACCTACAACCACGAGCCTACAACATCCGTGATGGATGTCAACCCATAACACCGGGTGAACTTGGTGCCACGTCAGTGCTTCCTTTCGGTCGTGCCGGCTACACTGAACTGGATGGAAAACACAAACTATTTACATAGCCGTTTTGACCGACCTTTCATTCAGTGGGGCTATTCTTTTAAAGTACCGGCCCCACACGGTCAGTGGCGTCAGCGGAGTCCGACATCTCTGCTTCGGACCCGTCCTCGAAATGTGTGGGATGGAACACATGAGGAAAATCATTTCATGAGCATTTCTCAATTCCTCATCGATGCACTTGAGAGGCGAGGAGGGAGGCGATTGCACTTTGAGTGAAGACACATCGAAAACTTCAGGGCCAAATAGGTACCTACCTACCTACCTACCTATGTACTTTCAAAACGCTCGCCTCTTCAAATGACATAATACCTACCATACATAATACCTACTTTTTATAATGTTTACGCTGTTTCTATCTTGGATAGGGTTTCTCAATTCCCGGGGTTTTTACGATCCCGGCACTTGGGAATGAAAAAAAGAATTTCCGGGAAACCCCGGGACCCGGGAATTTACAAAACAAAATAAACAGGATTATGTGGGCTTTGTTTGAGTTATAAACCTTCGATCATAAAAAATATTCTACGTTATAAACATAAAATATGCTGGCTGGCTGCTGATGGAAAGACGGTCGGAGGAAGGGATAAAATAAAGTGAATGTTTCATGAAATTAAACTTTTATTAGTAGGTACTTATACTTTAAAATAAAAAAAAAATGCATCAGCTTTGTTTAGTCCTAAACTCAGAAACCGGTTGACACAAGTTGTGCTCAACACGTTGTGCGCACAACACGTGGCGATATATTATTATTTAAAAAAAATTAATCAAAAGCTATTAACTATTCATACGAGTATAGTATTCATACAACTATATTCCAATTCATAAGAGTGGATCCAGAACGGAATGTAATAACTACAGACCTATATCTATGCAACCAGTGCTTAGTAAAATTTTAGAAAAAATTATACTTGATCAACTATCCTCATATTTCAGTCATAATAAATTACTTACGCAATGTCAGTATGGTTTTCAACAACAAAAATCAACTGATGATGCAATTGCGTCATTAATTCATAGTGTACTGGATTCGCTTGACGGGTCGCAAAAGACTATAGGTGTATTTTGCGATCTGTCAAAGGCCTTTGATTGTGTGCACCATGAAATATTACTGGCTAAATTAAACCATTACGGAATAAATGGAAAGGAATTAGATCTTATGAAGTCCTATCTAGCAGACAGAAAACACTTAACTGAAGTAAATGGTAATGTCTCAAGTCAATGTTCATGTGATATTGGTGTTCCTCAGGGATCCATTCTGGGTCCTTTCTTATTTCTAGTCTATATTAATGACCTACCGGAATGTATTGAGAATGAGGGGAGTCCAGTCATGTTCGCTGACGATGCATCATTTGTATTTAAACATGATAATGCTAATATGCTTCTAGAGGCAGTAACGACCACTATGTCTCGCATACACAACTGGTTTAAGTTTAACAATTTATTATTCAATGTTGGTAAAACGAAAGCAGTACTATTCGCTCTGAGGCCCTCCCCACTTATGTGTAATATTAAGATGGGAAGCGATGAAATTGAATTTATAAACTGTGTTAAATTCTTGGGATTAAAACTCGATGCAAAATTACAGTGGGACAATCATATTGATTATATTGCTCCGAAACTACGCTCCTCTGTTTATGCTATTCGTACAATAAGAAATGTATGTGGTCTTAAGGCAGCCAAAACAGTTTACTTTGCTTATTTCCAAAGCATAATGAGCTACGGCCTGAAATTCTGGGGTAATGCAGCCAATAATAAAAGAATTTTTATATTGCAAAAGAGAGCTCTTCGCACGATGCTAAAATTGAAATCGCCCACCTCTTGTCGCAACAAATTTAAAGAAAATAAAATTCTAACTATGCCTAGTCTTTATATCTTCAAAAATCTGTTATATGCCCGTAAGAACATGGCTGAGACACCTCTCAACTCTAACAATCATAGCTACAATACTAGAAATAAGGACAAAATTGCAAGCGTGTCGTGTAGATTGGCTAAAAAAGCCAAAAGTTTTATATGCAATAGTGTCAAATTGTATAATGCTCTTCCGAATAACATAAAGGTTCTCCCAGATAAAGCCTTCAAAGCAAAACTAAAGGAGTACTTAATAGAAAAAGAGTGCTACTCAATTGACGAGTTTTATATTGACAATGACGTTAAGTAAGTAGTTACTCGTACTATCTGTGATATATAATTATTTTAGTGTATACAATTTAAATGTTATATTTTTTATTTTTTTTTAGGTTTTATTTTGTTTGACTAATTTGACAATTCTTTTGATGCTAGATGTTTGATTTAATTTTGTGTGTTTTTTATTTTTACCTAATTTAACAATTTAAATGTACCTAATTCTTATTTTAATCGATTGACTAAATAATTTGACAATTCTATTGATGCTACCTATTTTAATTTTGAATTTTAATTTATTTTAATTTTATTTTTATTTTAATTGATTTTAATTTTTTTATATTGACATAATTAAATTTTTAACCTTTGACAATTCTATTGATGCGAAGTATTTTTTCAAACTGTTTTATTCTCTGTATTCTTATAATTTTTAGTTATGTACCTATGTTATTGCTTAGGCTAAAATTATTAGTCCCTTGCCATGGCTAGACCCAGACAGTTTCAATTGTAAAATTGGTAAACTAAATGTGACGAACTCAAGTGTACCGATGCTACCTAAGATGGAAATTAATAAATGAAAATGAAATATAGAGATATACCTACCATGCTTATTTTTGAGCAAATGAGCCTTCAATTTTTGTTGCGAAATTTCCTGCCACTGAAAAAACTCTCGTCTGTCTCTCGTGCGCGCGTCAACGCGCTCGCTCTGTCGAACGAGTGACACGTTACACGCGCGGCGCATTGTTCAATATTTTGATCGTTTTATTTCCTGACGGTCGGGAATTCCCGACTGAAATTTCCTGAAATCGGGAAGGAAACTTTTCCCGGGTATTCCCGCGTTCGGGAACCCGGGAAAGAAACCCTAATCTTGGAACATGCTTGGAACGATTTCCGTTTAGCCCAGCCAGCACCTTGCTAGCGTACCTGCATGCAATTCAACTTGTGGCGACGACACGCGACACAGGTTGCGGAGCGGAGGCGCGCGGCGACGACGTGACATTTTCGCGCGTATTTGTTAATGGCGAATTCGCATGCGCGAATCCAGCCCAGCCCCGCACCGCACCAGCCCTGCGAGTATTGGACGGGGGCCCCGCGCGCCCCGTCCGCGTCGCGTCGTCTTCGCACCGCCCGCGCACCCGAGTCCGACTCTAGCTAGCTAGCTAGCTTGTCTTGTAGTGGGAGAGAACCTGTAGTAGACAGACACGCTCGCCTCGCTCGCAGGCCGCAGCGGCGCTACCTGAACTCTTCCGTCCCTTTCTCTCCCGCCGCCCGCGCGCCTGCCGCGACGCGGCCGCTCCTTTTCGCACCACTGTGGTATGCAAAGATTGATAGCGTATATGACTATTCGGTTTTGAAAGCGCCCAGAAATCTCGGTTTGAAAAGTTTTGGCGTCCTTTGGAAGTGCCTACCGGTGGCGCTTTCCGCGCGGTCACGTCGCGTTGTGTCGTCACGAATCGCAACAACTCGGCGAGAAGTTAGCTCGGCTTCGCGCGACACTTGATCATCGATTGCACCGACTCCACGCCGCACCGCACCCGCTCCCGCGGTGCCCGGTGAAGCCTTATTATTTTTACAAAAGTGTTTGGTTTCGACTAGCCTCCACATCGTCGTCGTCTCCGCTCCGGCTCGGCTAGCGAGGACTGGATGGAATACCTCGGAGCCCGGCAGAGCTTGCCTCGTATCGTACGCCGGTCTCGAGTGTCGGGCCGGAGTATTATTGTATGTTCCCTGGTCGGGCGGGACGGTTGGTGAGTGCGACTAGTGCGAGAGTCGCCCGTAAGGTCGAGGTTCGTGTGTGCGGTACTTTGCTTCGAGGAACAGTGACAGGAATGAGTGGATAGTGAAGGTGCGGTGAACGATAATGATTTTACAAGATGGATCCCATGACGACAGATAGCGGCCTGGTGGTCAATAACAACCTCAACCATGCTCGCACCGACTCCCAGGTAAGCCGCACTCCTTCCTACTGCTTATTGTTAGCTAGTGTGGTGGGTACCTAGACCTACTCACTCCTTGCTAGTTCTCGTGTTGTTTACAACTAGTTTACCAGTAACTAGATACCAGTACCGGCAGAGAAGAAACACTCGAATTGATTTAATTGAGTCAGTCTCTAAGAAAAGCTCTCAGTCATTGAGTGTCGAGCGTCGATTTTTTATTATCTTTATTTATTATCTACTAGCTGTTGCCCGCGGCTTCGCTCGCGTGAAATTCGTATTCCAAAGAAGAATGTAAGTAACTAAGGGCGAGGCCGAAGGCCGAGCTGCGTTCAGGTAATCGAATAAACCTTCTCAAAGAAAGTAACTAACTAAGGGCGAGGCCGAAGGCCGAGCTGCTTTCAGGTAAACGTTAAACCTTTCTCAAATAAAGGAAGTAAGTAAGGGCGAGGCCGAAGGCCGAGCTGCGTTCAGGAAGACGATAAACCTTCTGGAAGAAAGGAAGGAACTAAGTGTGAGGCCGAAGGCCGAGCTGCGTTCAGGTAAACCAAAAACACTCTTCCAACTTCGGGCCTCGCCCTTAAAGACTTCCTTTCTTCGATAGAATATGATATCGTTTACTCAATCTATTTATTTCATAAAAATAAAAAAGTAATATTAATAACTAAAGAATTAAAACCTAACTAACAAACATTAAAATAACTATCAAAACGGGCATTTTCAAATGCTCTTAGAGCACTGAAATTTAAAACAAGACTGCACGAATGGCTACTAACCCAGAACTTGTATGACCTAAAGATTTTCCAAATATTAACTTAATTAAAATGTGCAAGTGTGTAATGGAACCTAATTATTTAATGTATGTAAATGTGATGAATTTAATTATAAATATATAAATGTATAATCCAAATTAATAAAATGTATTTAACTGTATAAACTGTTTTTGACGATGTAAGTTCAAGATAAATTGCATTTTAATGTAACTTTACTATTTTACTTACAAATAAAGTGAATTTTGAATTTTGAATTTGAATTTTGAAGCGTGGACTTTATAATAAAATTTAAATTAAATTAACTCAATCTTAATATTAATTAACTGTATTCGAGGTGGTTTAGCTTCTTCCTGAACGCAGCTCGGCCTTCGGCCTCGCCCTTAGTTACTTGCTTTCTTTGAGATGGTTTATCATTTGTCAGAACGTAGCTCGGCCTTCGGCCTCGCCTTAGTTGCTTACTTTCTTCAAGATGGTTAAGCTTCTTCCTGAACGCAGCTCGGCCTTCGGCCTCGCCCTTAGTTACTTGCTTTCTTCGAGATGGTTTATGGTCTTCCCGAATAGAGCTCGGCCTTCGGCCTCGCCCTTAGTTACTTACTTTCTTCAAGATGGTTTAGCTTCTTCCTGAACGCAGCTCGGCCTTCGGCCTCGCCCTTAGTTACTTGCTTTCTTCGAGATCGTTTTTCAATTATTAGAGCTCGGCCTTCGGCCTCGCCCTTAGTTACTTACTTTCTTCAAGATGGTTTAGCTTCTTCCTGAACGCAGCTCGGCCTTCGGCCTCGCCCTTAGTTACTTGCTTTCTTTGAGATGGTTTATCATTTGTCAGAACGTAGCTCGGCCTTCGGCCTCGCCTTAGTTACTTACTTTCTTCAAGATGGTTTAGCTTCTTCCTGAACGCAGCTCGGCCTGCGGCCTCGCCCATAGTTACTTACTTTCTTCGAGAAGGTTTATGGTCTTCCAGAATAGAGCTCGGCCTTCGGCCTCACCCTTAGTTACTTACTTTCTTCAAGAATGTTTTTCTTCTTCCTGAACTCAGCTCCGCCTTCCGCCTCGCCCTTAGTTACTTTCATCGAGAAAGAATATCGTTTACGTGAGCGCAGATCCGCCTTCGGGCCCGCCTTTAGTTACTTACTTTCTTTTTTTGAAATACGAATTTCACGCGAGCGAAGCCGTGGGCAACAGATATATAAATTTTATTGCACCAATGACAGCGACATAACTTCAACTTTCAATAAATTTTTTTATTTATCAAACAATTTGTCACCGGCCAGCTCACGTCGAGATGACAGTTCTCCGTTGTCAACATGACATTTGTTTTTTACCTTTACTTTGGATTACGTGATTTTTATTATATTTTTTAATTATTATGTTAATCCGGAATATACGGCTCGCTAGTGAACTAAATAAATTCTACATCCATACAGCTGATATCTACGCTGTAAATACTGACGTTCCCGCAGCGTTGCAATATTTGGCGCTATTCACACCGTGCGCCGACCGCTCCTTGCGCTTTCTGCCGCTCACTGTCGATGAGATGATTGAAACCATTGCGCAAATAAAAAAAAAACCTACAAAAGATTTTTATGAAATGCCCTGTCACCTCCTACATACTATGCCTATTGTAATAATCGAGGTAATCTGCAATCAGCTGAACTGTTGTATTCGTAAAGGTCATTATCCCAGCTCCTTGAAAAACATAAGAGTCAAAAAACAGAAGAAACAAAGGGAAAGGGAGGAAGGAGGAGATGAAAAACTACCGCCCAATTTCAATAATACCTATGTTCTCCAAGGTGCTCGAGCTTGCCATGTGCAGCAGGTTAAGAGCATATTATGACAATGAAAATCTTCTTAATCCAAACCAGTATGCGTACCAAGCGGGTCGATCCTGCGTGGATGCTGCTCGTGATTTACAGAATACGGTGATGAATCATCTCGAGGCCGGGAGTCAGGTCGCCTCAGTCTTTTGTGACTTATCCCGCGCATTTGACCTAGTAGATCACCCGCTACTGCTCGCCAAGCTCGAGCACTACGGAATCAGAGGTCCGTTTCTGAACTTGATCGCCTCCTTCCTCTCAGACCGGGTACAGGTCGTCGACGGTGGTGGCGTGCGATCAGCTCCTGCTAAAATTGGTAACATCGCAGTCCCGCAAGGTTCAGCTGCCGGCAATTACCTTTTCTTAATACTAATAAACGACTTACCCTCCGCAGTACCAGAAGGTAAATTCGTTCTCTTCTCTGATGATCTCTCTCGCTGATGATGCGAGCGTAGTTGTACATGCGCTATCAGTGGATGACCTTCAGAAAAAAATTTCATCGGCAGTGAGAGGCTTGGTGGGATGGTTCCGCTCGAATGGAATGGTGTTAAACTTGGAGAAAACTCACGTAGTTCACTTCTGCCTCCGTGGTGTTCCCCGCAACAAACTTACGGTTAAGTGTGATGGTATTGAAATCCCGCAGGTAGACAATGTTAAATTTCTAGGTTTGTTTGTGGACTCTGGGCTGAAGTGGGAGCGGCACATCGATCAGCTGTGTGACAGACTCGGTCGAGCTTGTTTTGCACTGTCGCGGCTTGGCCCGACGCTCGATATAGAGGATCTACTCAGAGCATATTACGGCTATTTTCATTCTTTGGCGACCTATGGAATCGAGCTGTGGGGTCGAGCTGCAGAGCGTGATCGAGTCTTTCGCATGCAGAAGCGTGCAGTTCGCATTTTAGCCAGAGTACCGTTTGATACTCCTGCGCGTGAATTGTTTCGGGACCTCGGTATCATCACATTGCCAGGCGCGTACATCATGGAGGTCGCTAAGTACGTGAGACGTAACCTCAGCCTATTTCAGATCAACGGAGTCAGTCACAGCTACCCGACTCGATCTCGCGACCAATTACGTAGTGTAAAGCATCGTCTTACAAAATCGGAAACGTCGGTAACTGTGATTGGGCCCACGATCTGGAATAGGCTGAGTGAATCTATTCGAAATGCTCCTTCAGACGGTATCTTCTCATCTAAGCTCAAGGAGTTTCTGGTCACCAAGGCATACTACTCCGCAGAGGAGTTCTTAGACCGTGATGATATCATGAAATAATAATATAAATAGGATAATAGGATAACAAATAAAAGGCCATGTAATTGGTATATTGTTGAATTTTATATTATTTTTTATCTATACATATAATAAAATCGTAGAGGTAAGAAAGTCTGTACATTGAATGTATTCGGAAAAAAACTAACCAGGGTGGCTTGAAATGAGATACTGAACATGTTAGAACAGTTTTTAAAATTATTGTTTGTTTGTTTGTTTGTCTGTACGCGCATCACGCAAAAACCACTGAACGGAATTAGACGAAACTTTGTATAGTGGCAGTTTATATGCCGGGTTAACATAATACGTAAAAAAAAATGCGAGGCCGAGCTGCGTTCAGGAAGAAGCTAAACCATCTTGAAGAAAGTAAGTAACTAAGGTGAGGCCGAAGGCCGAGCTACGTTCGGATAATTGAACAACCATCTCGAAGAAAGCAAGTAACTAAGGGCGAGGCCGAAGGCCGAGCTGCGTTCAGGAAGAAGCTTAACCATCTTGAAGAAAGTAAGCAACTAAGGCGAGGCCGAAGGCCGAGCTACGTTCTGACAAATGATAAACCATCTCGAAGAAAGCAAGTAACTAAGGGCGAGGCCGAAGGCCGAGCTGCGTTCAGGAAGAAGCTAAACCATCTCGAATAAAGTTAATTAATATTAAGATTGAGTTAATTTAATTTAAATTTTATTATAAAGTCCACGCTTCTAACGGCAAATATACCGTGCATCCTATATAGAACCTCGCGGTTATTCCCGGCTGGATGGCAAGAGGCCCGATGCTATCACCTTAGTGCCATGGACTAACTAAATTCTTTGATGTGGGACGCCACTTTTTTTCTCACATTGGCTCCAAGTCACGTTAGGACATCTTCAAGAGCGGCTGGCGCGGCCGAGGCTGGGGCGGAGAGCCTCAAACGCAGCAAATATAGAAATATAATTAAAGATTTCGAATTTGTTGCGTTTGCGGTTGAAACCCTCGGTCCGTGGAGCAGTGAAGCCAAAAGAGGCTTGAGCTGGTTGACGCAACTGGTGTCCCGCCATCAAGGGCTTATGTACTTCATTCAAAGGGTAAGCCTTGCCATCCAGCGGGGTAATGCCGCAAGTGCTCTAAGAACATTTGAAAATGCCCGTTTTGATAGTTATTTTAATGTTTGTAAGGTAGGTTTAATTCTTTAGTTATTAATATTACTTTTTTATTTTTATGAAATAAATAGATTGAGTAAACGATGTTATATTCTATCGAAGAAAGGAAGTCATTAAGGGCGAGGCCCGAAGGCGGAAGAGGGTTTTTGGTTTACCTGAACGCAGCTCGGCCTTCGCCCTCGCACTTAGTTCCTTCATTTCTTCCAGAAGGTTTATCGTCTTCCTGAACGCAGCTCGGCCTTCGTCCTCGCCCTTACTTACTTCCTTTATTTGAGAAAGGTTTATCGTTTACCTGAAAGCAGCTCGGCCTTCGGCCTCGCCCTTAGTTAGTTACTTTCTTTAAGAAGGTTTTTCGATTACCTGAACGCAGCTCGGCCCTCGGCCTCGCGCTTAGTTACTTACATTCTTCTTTGGAATACGAATTTCATGCGAGCGGAGCCGCGGGCTCAGCTAGTATACACTAAAATTCGATATTATTCTATAATAATATAAATATTTTTAGGTGTAATAATTATTGTATGACTTGTAATATGAAAAATTATTATTAATAAAAAATCTAAATCTAAGTCTACACTGCCACTATAAAAAGTTTCGTCAAATTCCGTTCAGTGGTTTTGCGAGATGCGCGTACAAATATACATTTTTGCATTTACGATTTAATTATATGTATAGATTATATGTATATATTTCTCCCTCTCCCTCTCCCTCTCCCTCTCCCTCTCCCTCTCCCTCTCCCTCTCACCTCTCCCCCTCCCCTCCCCCTCCCCTCCCCCTCCCCTCCCCCTCCCCCTCCCTCCCCCTCCCCCTCCCCCTCCCTCTCCCTCTCCCTCTCCCTCTCCCTCTCCCTCTCCCTCTCCCTCTCCCTCTCCCTCTCCCTCTCCCTCTCCCTCTCCCTCTCCCTCTCCCTCTCCCTCTCCCTCTCCCTCTCCCTCTCCCTCTCCCTCTCCCTCTCCCTCTCCCTCTCCCTCTCCCTCTCCCTCTCCCTCTCCCTCTCCCTCTCCCTCTCCCTCTCCCTCTCCATCTCCCTCTCCCTCTCCCCTCCCCCTCCCCCTCCCCTCCCCCTTAGGTTAGAAGGTTCTAACATAACCTATATAGCTTCCTTCCGGCTCTATCATCAGGGGACCCTGGAAATCATATATGACTAGAGTACTTGCGAAGAGAAATCCAACGAGCCCAAACATGGTGGATTTATCATGTGTAGTTTAGGAGTTTCTATGGCTTCCTTCCGGCTCCATCATCAGAACCCTGGAAATAACATATGACTGGAGTACTTGCGAAGACAAATCCAACGAGCCCAAACACGATGGGCTTATCATGTTTAGTTTAGGAGTTCCTATGGCTTCCTTCCGGCTCCATCATCAGAACCCAACTAACAAACTAACAAAGTCACCCGAGGATCTGCAGAGCCGTGATTTGATTTTTCACAATTTATTTCATACATTCGGATATTCCTCCTCGCTCTCTCTCTACGCTGTTGCACTTCCAAAAGTCGATTTCACACGAAGCGAAAATGGGAAACATTTGAGGGGCACGAACGAACCATCATCGATAGGCGAATGCTTTTAATGTAGCCTAAAGTCCAAAAAAAAATATATATATTTATTGCACTTGAAAACATTTTTGCAAAAGGTACAGCTTCGCGGTCGCCTTGTCGCAGCAAACTTGTAATGGCGCATGGCGTTTTCAGATATGTGGTCACATTTCTACTGAAGTAGAGGTGTATATAGGCAGTGAGAGTTTGCCGCTCGATACTGTACTGACTACTGGTCCGGTACGTCCGGTCCGGAGGCCGCCGCGCCGGACGCCGGACAACTAGAGAAAGGCGCGGACGCGAGAGAGACACTGTGTCGATCGGCTATGTACACAACACACACATAGCGAGACGCATACCTACTCTACAAGAAAGTCGCACGCGACTCCACAACTAGCGCACTGCATTCAGCAAGTTAATAAGCCAGGTCGAGCCTACCTAGTACCTACACCGAGCGAGGCACGCCAAGTGTCGAGCGTGTCGGTCAACCGATCGGACACTCCAGCGAAGGCGGGGAACTATCCTCGAACGAATATAATATGCTCGGGAAGAGCTGGCCGCTTGGTCAGGCTTGATCGTCAGTTCTCCACATTGTTCACATTTAAATAGCTTTTCTTCAGACCCCTTGCTTCTTGAGGTTTGAGGTAGTTCTTCTGATTTTACTTGAAAACTCTCAAAAACAGGGAAGCACTTTTTCACGCACGGTTTATCATTCATATCATCCAGGGAAGTTTCCGGTATGGCACCTACCTTCTCGGAGGTGATATTGGCTGGTCGGAGCATGCGCTTTAGCCCCTCTGACTCAGCCACCCATACCGGATTACATAAAAAAAAAGAAATTCGATGCTCGTCGATAGCCGAGGCCGAGGTATCTCGGTACCTACCTACTAAAATGGGGGTGTAATTTGTTTGCTTTCTCCGTCGTGTCGTAAAAGCAAGTTTAACATAATAAACTCGACGGCGATTACGGCGATGCGTGCGCCGCGGAGCGTCTGATGCAACCGGCCAATGTCTCCGATATCTTCATTTCGCAGCCTCTCAATCAATGTTGAGTGAGATTGTCCCGCGCTCGAGTGTCGCCCCGCGCCGCCGCGCCGCGCACCGGACGAGACGACTCTTACTTTCCTCGGAGAGTCCGACTCAGGCCGCCGCACCTGCTCCTGCGCTCCGCACTTTATGGTGAAATGTCGTCTCGTTCGTGCTATAATGTCTCCGTACGTGAATATGATCCGTCCGCACGTTCGGAAAGTGGTTGTTGTGCTTTCGCAGACAGGACGGGGCAGGCGGGGCAGCAGCTGGTGTCGGGCGAGTGCTATCAATCGGCCAGTGCAAACGCGAGCGTACGCTCAAAGGTGGCACGCACTCACTTCTAGAAGATCTACTCTAAGAGCCCTCTTCCTGCTTCCTGCTGCATGAGCTTCGGCATACTATTCACTCCTGCTGCTCGATTGAACTATTGATTTGAGGCGTGTTTGCTCCGCAAAATAATACGTATAAACCGTAGGTAGGCACACTTACACTTTTTATGACCACAACTAACTATAATACATTAGTTTCTATGTCGCAAGATAATGTGGCGCCAACTGGTGGCATAGCTGTACATAATCGAAGTGGGCGTGGCAGTGCATCAACCGTGTAACCGGGACAGGACAGGGCTATCCGTAGGTATGAGGTTGGCAGAAAAGTGGTATGGGTGAATGTTTTGTTGGTTTAAAAAAAAATTTACCCTAACTAACCTAATGTTGAGGCGGCGGCGCAGGTTTTGACATGAGGGCTATTCGTAGGTTTACTGCATATAGTCCGGCTGCAAAAATTCAACCTGATAAAAAATTGAAAATACCTACTCTATAGTAGCTTCAACTGCTCTTGGTCGGCCGCGGCTTAACTTGGCAAATTTGCGCAAATGACAAAAGTGGTGCAAAAATTCATCAAAAAAACCCTCATCGAAAAAAAGAATGAAACTTGTATGATAATAGGATAGAGGCCTTTTGAGGACAGTAAAAAAAAGTGGTCGGCCAAATCCTGTGTTGGCAGGTTCTTGTGTCCGACCGAATTTGTGGTACCACGTGACAGCTACATTTTACCTCATCGAAAAATTTAATGAAAAAAACGGATTATAATACCTAAATTAAACCTGTTGACGTATATGTCTTGGTCGGCCTCACCTTAGTCTGGCACTGGCAGTTTTTGCAGTCCGACCACATTTATAAAAAAATATTTTTTTATTTCAATATTTAAAATAGGGTTTCTTCATTGCTTACACTAAACTAATAAATATATATAACGATTTTTCATAAAAAAAAAACACCCCTCCTCCCTTCCCCTCACCCCGAGACACAGCCAAACTTCCACGCCTTGGTCACGGAGCGCATAGATGACCTGAAGCAGCGAATTAGCGCGTGAGCCCAACGTATCCGTCGCTATAGGAAGCGTGTCGACCGTTATCACCAGAATCGTCAATTCCAGAGTGACCAGAGGTGGGTGTACAGAAACTGGGAGCACCCGAACCAACGACCGACAGGCAGGGTCCGACCGACTAACCAAGAAAATGCATCATTTTGGCAAAACATCTGGTCGAATTCTGTCTGCCACGTGGAGGAGGGTGAATGGATAAGAGCTGTCGAGCGGGCGTGTCAGTCGATGGAACCGATGTCGCCAATAAACATCGGCGAAGATGACGTAGGTTCTGCGATCCGTCAGGCACTCAATTGGAAATCACCAGGGCCAGACGGATAGTAGAACTTCTTGCTGAAATGGTTCCGAAGCTGCCACTCCCGCTTGGTAGTTCAATTCCAGGATGCCCTCGAACGTCGGGTTCTCCCGGAATTTATGACCACTGGTGTCACCCAACTGCTTGCTCCATAAATCTGGTAGCATTGCGGAACCCAAAAATTACAGACCTATCACTTGCTTGCCTACCATCTACAAGCTCCTGACATCCATTCTGACAAACAAAATATCAACTCACATTAAGGACAATAACATCTTGTCCGTTGCTCAGAATGGATGTCGGGCTGGGTCCCGCGGTACTAAGGAGCTACTCCTCATAGACATGACCGTTGGTCTGCAGGTTCGACGCAATCGAAAGAACCTGTCTGCTGCCTGGATAAACTATCGGAAGGCTTTTCACTCCGTGCCCCATAGATGGTTGCTAAGAATACTGGAATTATATAAAACCATTGAACTATATAAAACAACAAGAAGCACCATCAGCTTTCCCCTGCGTGTCAAGTCAGGTATTCTAAATCGAACAACTTAGAATACCTGAGCTGTCAGTTTCGATTCATCCGTCACTGCGTTCGCGCGTGTTTGCCCAATCTATAGGTACCTACAAACTGCTCTATGATTGTGGAATTATGCCGTCGTGTGGGGTGAAAACATTTAAAAACTATTATGGGAAAGCCAAGAAGGATAATGGAATCACATATCATCATCATTACAGTACAGATAATCTATCAAAATTTTATGAAATGGCATTTTGTTTTATTGTGCTTACCTCGACACAAATATGGCCGGGCCGGTCCGGCATTGAACGACACAACTAACGAAAAAGCCGGTATCTCTTTCTAGCATACGTATATCCTATTGAAGTACTTCACTATCGGTCTCTGTCAGTCATGCATTTCTGGTATGAGTGTGGTTGTATCGTGTGCTTCCAAGCTAACCCTGTCGATCATCTGCATACAATATTGTAGCTAGTGTTTCAAATGTGACTATACATGTCCACCGCCCAGTTAATGTAGTTGTCGTGTATAGTAGACTGACAGCTAAGCTGTCACTAAATGACAGCCAGCGACGTGTGTATGTGCGAGCAAGACGGGGAGCGTAAAATCGCAAGCGCTCCATCCGTGATTGAGAAGGAGATGCCGATAGTTGGTGTGGCAAGGGCGGAAAAAAAATAATCTGCATCAAGGAATTTGTTAATTTTCGTGAGTTGTGTTTGGAAAATAATTGTATATTGGAGGCATTTTCTTTATTGCTTTGATGTCAGAGCGATTTACAGTGATGTGTTTATTATAGTTATACTTAAAAGAGAATTTCTACCGTGATAAAATAATAAAGAAATACTCGAATGATGGAAACTTCAAATCGCGTTGTAGCAACCCTAGCAGCAGGAGGCTCGCACATTTCTTAGGAGTTTTGGCCTGATGATGCGTCTATAGTTAAATGGTCGAAGTATAAAACTGACACTAACATCTGTCAGTTCCTTGGTGCATGTATGTGACAGTGGAGCACTATCCTTCGTGTTTGGGGTGGTGGGCGGAATCCGGTTGCAGACGACCGGATTCCCATACGGCGAGGGATCTTCCAGAGAGACAGTCTGAGTCTGCTTTGGTTTTGTCTGGCTCTGAACCCTCTTAGCACTCTGCTGGAGGACTCAGGGCTGGGCTACTTCGAAGAGGAGGTACTCGAATATCGCACCTATTTTATATTAGTCCAGTGAATAGAGACCAAAAGAGGGGGCAAGAGAGGGGGGTTACCTTACAAACGGTCCGGTAGATCTAAATTTTTGATATTATGTTGTCTAGGATGGTTAGAAGTATTTAAAATATAAAATGCACAATTCCCCCATTTTTTAACCAACCCTACGGAGTGGGGGGTAAAAACAAAAGTTTAAGCAACGGAATATTGTTTTTTTTTTGCTATTGTGATGCCATGTGATTTTGTATCTAAAAAAATCACTAAAACTTTGTAGTTTTGGCTTGAATTTGGAGTTTATACCAATCCTACTTGAGTTTTTTACATGTTACAGCGCAATGCTCAAGAGGCAGGCACTATTTCACTTTAGTCCAATTAACATAGAGACCAAAAGAGGGAGGTTACCTTACAAACGGTCCGGTAGTTCTAAATTTTTGATATGTTGTCTAGAATGGTTAGAAGTATTAAAATTATAAAATGCACAATTCCCCCGCATCCGCGCCCGCCGCCATATTGAAAAAAACAAAAAAAAATCAGTACTTTCTTCAGATTTCGAAAAAATACCATGGTCAGTCACAAGGGTGGGTTGGTTAGTGCCAAGTCACGTAGTTACAGTTATATTTTACAATATATTTAATTGTTTATGCAAAAAGTAATTTTTAAGTTCAATATGGGAATATCTTGTCCAAAGTTGTTGCAACGTGTATTGTTATTTTAAATAATGATAGTTTTCATTTCCTGCCGATTTACTACCCCGTTGACACCACACTAAGATCTCAAATATTGATTAAATAGGCTAAAAATAGCCATTTCTATATAAGGTCTTTCAAAATTAGTTCAGAGTACGCTAAGGGGGGGTTCTGTATCGGAAATAGATCACTTTTGAAGAACAAAAAATTTTTTTTTATAATTTTTTTTTAAAAATCTAAAATGTAAAAAAAAAATATTGTTGTCTGTAAAGTCGGTTTACGGACGATAGTTTTACGTGATGACGTGGAATAATCGTAGTACATAGAGCAAAGATCAGTAATTCTATTTCCAGTAGAAAGATTAATCATCTTATGACTGGCCATCAATAAACTTCTGTTGTCTGATCTTGACAGTTTTACTTCTTAAGACGTTTCCATGGTAACTTTGACTATACCGATTGTGCCTCTCTATCGCTTGTTACGCGCTTTCGCTTGCACACACAGGCTCAGATGGAACGTGACACTTTTTCGTGTGTGCAGCCGGTGTTCATCAATTTATAACACGTGACGTCATCACTTCAAAATTTTTTCTTAATCGTTTTAGTTTCAAGCCAGGAACAAAAAAGTCTTCCAACACATAGATCTCTTTCTCTCAGAAATTCTGAAAAACCACAATTTTAGTTTTATTAGTATGGAATAGAAAGAATTTGATTTTTTTTACCAACTTACACGTGTTACATCATAATGCTAATGGAGAATTTTTGTTACTGTTATGAAACTGACTCGATTAGGCTATAAAAATCAACCACCTATTTTTTTATTTAAATACATAAAAAAAATATTATATAAAAAAAAGGCCCAAGGTCCAAAAAAATTATATAGGTTTTACTCCCTATATTATACAGAACCCCCCCTTAGCGTACTATGAACTAATTTTGAAAGACCTTATACAGGGTGGCCCAGTTATAGTAGTCCAAAAATTTTTTTTAGATGTAGGACATCATGTTGACTCATTTAAAAAAAACATTAATTCCGCGAAAATCAATAGTTTAGAAGTTATGATTTTTTTTACTTTTTTTTAAATTTCTCTATTTTAGTCACATAAACCGCTCTAGTTGGATATCTATTCCACCAAATCGAATAAAATTAGGTATGGTAGTAGAGGAGACATGTAGCTAGCACATAATTAATAGTTTTTATGTTTATTTCTAGACTTTACTGTTGCTATAGCCCTTTCAGTGAATTTTTTTTTTTTAAATCACTGAAAAATAAAAGTACTACCGGATATTTGCTAATGCCCTTAAAAACTACCTATACATATCAAAATTGTCCAGACAAAAAATTGTAGTGGTGTAACAATTGTAACATATTCAAAATTGACATCATTTGTACAAAGTCACTACAATAAAAAGTGATGATTATCTTAAAATTTAAAAATATTATAATTTTTTTAAAGGAGAATGGGCAAAAGTGGTCCAAGAGCCTCCACGATTGAGACATGTGCCAAAGTGAAGGCCCTTATGGTTACTTCAAAGTGACAGATGGGCATCAAAATCGGTCCTGGTGATTTTGAGAAAAAAATACTTTTTATTTTATCATGAAAGCGTAGGTATCACAATTATTGCCTATTGCCTAGGTATCACAATTAATGCCTTCTGTGCGCGCCGCGTGGTGCCGCGCCATGTCTCCTCTACTTCCATACCAAATTTTATTCGATTTTGTGGAATAGATATCTAACTAGAGCGGTTTATGTGACTAAAATAGAGAAATTTCAAAAAAAGTTTTAAAAAATCATAAATTCTAAACTATTGATTTTCGCGGAACTAATGTTTTTTTTAAATGAGTCACCATGATGTCCTCCATCTAAAAAAAATTTTTGGACCACTATAACTGGGCCACCCTGTATAAAGAAATTGCTATTTTATAATATGTAAAATACTACGTGAAAATTGGGGAGGGCGGGGGGTCTGAGCACAAACCACAGTACACAAGGAGGGGGCCAAAAAGTGGGTAAAATCGGTCAAGTAGAGTGGGTACGAGCCCATACCACATTGTAATACAATGTCAAAAAAATTCTAAATAAATAAATACATTACTTGGATTGTATATTAACTTAACGCTTAGAAGTAAGTTATCCGTGTACATGAACAACGCACACACTCTCAAAGACAAGAAAATGGCATACCCTGCCATTTTCTAGGTTTAAAATTTCCAGTCTATCGTATTCTTGGTCTTAGTTTTCGGGTTGTGTGTGCGTGCGATCGTGTCGTTATTTTTCTTTCGCTCGTCCGTTCGTCATTCATTTTGTGGTAAGCGGCATATGAAAGAACATAGGCTGTTTTCGCGCGCACCCACATGTACGAAACGAAACTTAACAAAAACGACATGCACCGCCTCAACATTAGGTTAGGGTTAATATAGAGAAGATGCGTCGCCGCGACGCATCTTCTTTATATTAACCCTGGTTATTTTTTTGACGTGATGACGTCACGTCTTATAAATTGATGAACACCGGCTGCACAAACGAAAAAGTGTCACGTTCCATCTGAACCTATGTGTGCAAGCGAGAGCGCGTAACAAGCGATAGAGAGGCATATGCAATAGTAGGAAATACAAAATATATTTGTCCGTCTTTTGCGAGCCTCGAACCCGCGGTCCCTGCCACCATCACCGACCAGACGTCTTAACCACCCGGGCTAATCGATCATGTACCTATCGAAGCGAATTTGCTCAACAGTAGGTGAAGATTTCATGGAGCGACATCTAGCGTCAACATCTAGCGTCAATAGTAAATGAAATACTTCAGCTTCGCAGTTAGGTAAGTTTTGCAATGTTGTTATGCGCTTTGATAATATGTAGATGGCGTTTTAATTATGTGTTATGTACAAATTTACAAATTTAAAGTTTATATTGATAATTAATATTATTAGTTTTTAAAGTACTCACATTTGCGATTTAAGAATTAAACTTCTAAGCACGATAGCTGCGAACCCGGCTTCGCTCGGGTAAACTAAACTTGCACTGCAATATTTGATATGTAGTGGATTTTTTGGCTTTTTAGGTTTTTTAAATATAAAATAAACCAAAATTAATAGTCGTTATTTTCTCATATTTTTTATTAGTTATTATGACATCTTTAAATATAAATAATTTAACATATGTAAAATCACACTAATTCATTCATCTATATTATAGTGATTCAAACATAAGCCTAAAGGCATTATCTGCCAGTCATGCCTGAGATTGTGAGTATGGTAGATGGGTAGTGCGTGTAATTTCTGTTTTGTATATAAAAAGTTAAATTACAAATTTAAAAAATTCCGACCCTTAAAAAAATCCCGACCCTTAAAAAGTCAAATATAATTTCCGTTTACTTAAAGGGGTCGGGGGTCGCTAAGTAAATTCCCGCGCTGCTCTGGGTTTTTATATTTTACGCGACGCATCTTCTTTATATTAACCCTAACCTAATGCCGGTCCTTCGCATGTGCACATGTGCACATGTGCACATGTGTAGGACGACACTCGCGAATGCACTCGCGAAGTTTTTACGACATTCGTGCCTTTCCGAACTGTTTTGACGCACATCAAAGAGCGCGAGCCTCGAACACTCGCGTAGTCTCCCACACATGTGCATCGTCATTTGCGCCAGGGATGTTAGACAGCTAATAATGAATTCTCGTACGGATGTTCCAAAATTCTCATGTGGATTTGTTCTGTCAAATCCTAATATTGCATGAAAATAGATTTGTTTAAATTATTTTTACAGTTTAGTGTAAATAACATTCATGATAAAACGGACCTGCGCGCGAAACTCCTTCTTATAATGAGATTTTGACGGCTCTGGATTCTAGTTCTTTGGAGCCCTCTGGTATTCATAAGTGTTGTGATACCACAATTCATTATTTTTGGCCTACTGTTGGCCTATTATATAGTCCGTGAAATTCTCATGCTTTCTACCTTTTGCCTCATAGCTCATGTCGGAGGCGTAATTCTCACAAGTGCGTGAACGTAGAAAGAACTAGAATCCAGAGCCGTCAAAATCTCATTATAAAAACTGTGAAATAAAAAACTATTTAAAAAAACATAAAAACCGCCTTTAAAAATGTATGAAATAAAAAAATTAAAATCGAACCCTAGAGTTGAAGGCGGCGGTCGGTTATTTTTGCTTGCTTTAGCAACATCGCCTTCAACTCTAGGGTTCGATTTTTATTTTTTTATTTCATACATTTTTGAAGGCGGTTTTTATATTTTTTTAAATAGTTTTTTATTTCACAGTTTTTTTAGTAATTTTTATTTGCTATTAATGTACTCGGCGGACCCGCCTCGCTTTCCAATCCGATCTTGACCAAAAAAGAATGGGACCACCTTGGAGCTAGACTGAACCGAACACAAAAATCGATCATCGAAATCGGTTCACAATTGGGGAAGATATTGCTGAACATACATAAAAAAAAAAAAATAAAAAAAAAATACATACAGCCGAACATAGAACCTCCTCCTTTTTTGAAGTCGGTTAAAAAAGGAGTTTCGCTTCGCACGCAGGTCCGTTTTATCATGCATGTTATTTGCACTAAACTGTAAAAATAATTTAAACAAATCTATTTTCATGCAATATTAGGAGAATTTTTTATCAGATATGAGAATTTTGGAACATCCGTACGAGAATTCATTATTAGCTGTCTAACATCCCTGACTCGCGAGTACACTCGCGAATGTATGTGCGAGTGAGTGTGCGAACTTTTTGACGGCCCTTCACATGCGTGCAAACATTCGAACAATCTACGAATGTTTGCGCACATGTGTGGGAGAAGGGTAATGTTGAGGCGGCGCATGTCGTTTTTGTTACGTTTGTATTTGCGAAAATAATTCTTAGGCGGTTATAAAAAAAACTAAACACCCTAAAAAAATGTTAACACCGTAACATTGCTTAAAAAAAACCAAAAAAAATTTGAGGGATTCGAACCCATGGTCAAAAAATACAAATCCTACACTCTTACTACTGAGCCACGAAATCACATAAACGACCAAACGAATATCGGATTCCCTTGGATGGCTTTCGGCTTTCTTAGGAGGACAACTGTCACTGAGAGACAGAGAATTGGCCCCGAGACACTCATCTTTTCAATTTCTTCTGCCCTGGTACTTTAGAACCGTTTCCAGTAGTCTTACCACTTTATGACGTCATCACGTAAAACTATCGTCCGTAAACCGACTTTACAGACAACCAATTTTTTGGTTATGTTTACAATCAGCTGATCTATAGCGCAAGAGTTAATCCTATTCCTTTGTTCTCTCGTGTGCCAGACCCGATTTTGTGCCGTTTGACAGCGCGCGCACGCGAGCATACGCGTTCGACACCTGAAAGACTTCCTGGCTCCTTTCGTCACAGAATAGAAAAGAGTACTGGCGGCGTACTGGCTTTCGTGAACACTCGGTTCGAAACGAATGCACCGCCTCAACATTAGGTTAGGGTTAATACAGAGAAGATGCGTCGCATATTAACCCTGGTTATTTTTTTTTTTAAACCACTAAAAGATCACTCATGCTCGTACCACACCACAGAGCATGAAATACTACTGCGGGCGCCCCCTCCTAGAGACGCCATCAGCGCCGATTTACATACAAGCGGTTGAAACCTGTAGGCGTGGCCTATGACTCACACTATCACACGTCAACACTCACACTACTTGTATGCATGTCGTGCGTGTGCCTAACTTGCTCCGCTGTGAAATGTCGATACTAAAAATGTCGATATTTTCTAATTTTTGTTAAATGCATTTTATATTAAACTTAACATTTTATTGCAGTGTCAAAGGCAAATAAAAATATTGCAATACGATATAGTATAGATAATAAATAATATAATATACCCGACGGCGTGCTTGGAGGCTTGCCTCCCGCCGCCGGCGGCGGTATTACCGTTTTTATAGTAGGTATTAATTTTGCGTATTGTTAGTTAGTTATTTACTATGAGTACCTAAAATATGTAAAATTATTATAAATATATAAGAATGTGAAATAAAGATCATAAATATAATAAAAAATAATAGTAAAAATATAAAAAAAAAATTTTGTTGCATTGAGTGTCTGAAAATAATGAAGGGTTACTTAGATTTATAATTTTTTAACCATAGAGAGAAATCCTTGATTCGTACTCTGTGGCGTGGAAGAACAAAACAAATGCTGCCGAGACTATATACATATTTTTTCTATGGAAACTGATAAGGTTGGCTACATCATCCACGACATCCGTGATGTCAGCCCATAACAGCGGGTGAACTAGGTGCCATGTCAGTGCTTCCCCCTTTGGTCGTGCCGGCTTCACTGAACTGGACGGAAAACACGAACTATTTACATAGCCGTTTCAACCGACGTTTCATTCAGTGCGGTGGTAACAACCCGGACGGGTTTAACCCTACTACCTAGTAAGGTAAGAGGGGAAGTGACCTACAGTTTTAAGTGCAATCCGAACCACGGTCAGCCTTCAACGGTCGAGCGGTCACCCATCCATCCACTGAAGGAGGAAAAGTTAAATATAATATATTATAATAATACTCTGACAATAAGTATGTACTGTAATAGTATTGATTTGCAATAGTCGGGATTGAATGTAGGACACATTACACAAAAGCTCAATCACAAAATTTCGCCCTGCATACGAAATTTGCGGAGAAATAATAAAACAAAAAAATAATAATTACAATAATTTATTTTTTATTTTTAGTCAAACTATGCATATTCCAAACAAAATTTAAAAAGGTTACAGTTTTATTTTTGACTTTTTTTTTTACTTATTTACTTTATATCTTATCTAGTTCACGTATACATCTGTATAATGACATTTTTATCTTGCGCTTATGAGGGGTGTCCGTCTGACATGGTTTGTTATCCGATGAAGTGTGAACGATTGAAGTTGGATGAATCGATTCCTCTTCTGGGTTATTTTTTATTTCTTGAACTCTGATGTCTTCAGTTATCGAAGTTACCTAAAACGGAAATATTATTTTTTTAATGACACAATACAATAACTTTATGGTGTAAATATGTATTGTAAATATATCACTGATGGGATGGAGGACCAAAAATGTAAAATAATAAGAGGAAGAAGCCTAAAATCACAATTAATTTTTTGTCACAATTCATTGTTTGATATGTTATGTCATGGAGGCGAAAGAAAACGTGGATATATCTTTTACACCAGATGGTAGGGACGGATTATTCCGCCCGGGATTATAAATAACGATTTGGTATAGTGTCGTCATGTATGTAAGTCCCATTAAAAAGGAGCGTTTGTTAAATGCAAGTCCCACATTTAGTGCATATTGTATTATAAATACATACATATAGCGTACGCCTGTTTCCCAGTGGGGTAGGCAGAGATAACTGATCTCCATGTTCCACGATCCTGACACGACATCTTTGCTGTCTCTTCCACTCTCATGAAGTTTATTTAAAATTTACTGTACCTTCTTACGTTTTGGAGGGAAAACCATAGCCGTGAGGAGCAGGTCATCATTGTCATTGTCACTGGTTCTCGAAGCATACTAGAATTGGAAAAGAGAACCCGGCATAAGAATAAAGAACGAAATATGTTTATTGTTCGCAAAAACCAAAATAAATAATAACTAATATTTATTGTTAAATAAAAAAAAAAACAGAATTCCAACAAAATTCCTAGACGCAGCTAAATGACCTGAGGAGTCGCTGATTTCTAGTCCAGCCTCGAAAGTTAAAACGAAATATTTTCTTATGTTATTTATTTAGATATCTATTTTATGCTACTAATTATGTTAATTACAAAAGAAAATAATGACCTCGTCAAATATAGGATGCAGTTTTAGCGTGGGTACAGCTCCTTCAACTAGTCGCGTGCGTATGTTCTTTTTTACAATTTCACCCTCATCAAAATGATCTGAACATATCGCATCATACTTTTGCGGACACCAGTTGTACCTCCCAGTAGTAAAAATCCATTTCTCTTTAAGGTCGGGAGCTTTGGGAAATCTGTAATAAAGGCATTTATCTATTAATATATTAAAATATCGTTTTTTATAATTATATTTTAAAAATAATATTTTTTTTCATTTTTTTTTTCATTTTATCGATGTATCCTATCCATACGATCGTCCGCGCGAGTCGCATCACTAGTAGGTATAACACGAACATTTGCAATAATTTGGAATAAAATAGTAAAATTACAACTTACCGGTAGTAGGATACACCAGATGTTCCTTTTTTGTCATTACGAGTGTCGTTCTTACAACTAATGACTTTACACCCAGTCATTTCTCACTGAAATCTTTAAAAACACGCGAATAATGTCCGACGACGTAAGGGAGCTGACATTCGATGCCTGTGGAGCTGTCTGACCCACAGATTACTGATATATTAGGGATATGCGACTCGTGCTTTTATTCGGTTTCAACTATTATTATTACTTTCGCCTCTAGTAGAGGCGCGCGCAGAAGTAATGCGCGCGCAGTTCTATGCTCTGTGTACCACACTTTCCTTCGAGCCGAGACGTGTCTGCCGAAAGAAGCTAAAGGAGCCAGGAAGTCTTTCAGGTGGCGCACCGCGACTGACAGTTCCACGCTGTGCGTGTGCTGTGGTTTTTGGTGGTTGATGGTTCCTTTTCCTTCCACCTTCCACTCCACGTTTTCGCGGAACGTTGTCTTGTTGGGTGAAGTGAAAATAACTTTTCAGTCAATAACAGTGGCACACACAGTGGATAGTAAAATAATGAAAGTCGGCGTCGTTCGAAGTTTGAATTGAGATTCATCATGGCGATGTTGGCGGGTCCGCGGCGCAAGCAGAAAGTGATTAACTTGCGAGCCAAAAATAACGCTTGGAGCAACGATGCCACGAAGTTCGGGCAGCGAATGTTGGAGCGGATGGGGTGGGAGAGCGGCAAAGGGCTTGGCGCGCGCGAACAAGGCGCCGTGGAGCACGTGATCGCGCGCTACAAGAACGACGAGGCGGGGCTCGGGTACCAGGAGCGCAGCGACCAGTGGACACAGCACGAGGACCAGTTCAACGCACTCCTCGCCGACCTGTCGAACGGTACGTATCGCTTACGTGCGATTCTCCTAATAGGAACAATTTTTTTTTAATAGAAAACGCGACATTTGATGTTGATTTGAGACACCTATGGACATTCGCGCGCACGCGGGGATCGTGCTTATTCACGCCTCTCTTTTAGGACCCAAGACTTTACTTGGGGGGAAATATGTGGGCAGGAAGAGCGTTCTAGAGTTACCATTTCTGTGGAGGAAAGATAAGCAGAACCGATTGATCGCATGATGAACGCATCCACGGTAAGTCCAATATGTAGGAATGCAAGTCCTGCACAGTGCACGTGGTGCGGAGGTGAAACGGGAACGGCAGGATCGCGTCAAACATCTCGATGGACCATGGACTCTTATTACACGGAGCCATCGGTTCCGTAGGCAACGCTTATGCGTCTGATGTATATGTACGCCCAGTTTTTCTTATGTCACATTTTTATTATTGCAATGTTTTACATCCTCACCTACAATATACGTGATGTCAGCCCATAACACCGGGTGACTAGGTGCCATGTCAGTGCTTCCCTTCGGTCGTGCCGGCTACACTGAACTGGACGGAAAACACAAACTATATACGTAGCCGTATCGACCGACGTTTCATTCAGTGCAGTGGTATCAACCCGGGCGGGTTTAATCCTACTACCTAGTAAGGTAAGAAGGGAAGGGCCCTACAGTTTTACGTGGAATCCGTACATCGGACTGCCTCCAACGGTCGAGCGGTCACCCATCCAAGTACGGACCGGCCAAGCGTTGCTTAACAATAGGCACCTACTATGTCAGTGCTTCCCTTAGATTGCGCTGGCTGATGTTGAGTTATGTTGTTTGAATAAAACAGACTTGAGTTAGTCAACCATATTATGTTTTTATTATGTAAAACGTACAACAGAACGAACGAAAAAATTGTCGCCGACAGAACCTCAGCTCTTCTAAACTCTACACACCAGATGGCGCAATACAACCGGAAGTAACATAAGTTAAGTTTTTAAACAACGAAATACTTTTATTTCAACACTCCCACGTAAAAATTAACTTATGAATTCTTTATAACACTAAGACAATCTCTTATATATTCAAAACGACCTTTGTACAAAGGCTTTGTCATTATGTCAGCTATTTGTTCCTCCGTACTAACATAGTTGACATCAATAATGCCTTCAGTATATTTTTCTCGTACATAATGGTACTGAATGTCAATATGTTTAGAGCGTTTGTGGAATTCAGGATTATGAATAAGTTTGATAGCACTCTGATTATCTACCAACAAGGGAACTTTATACAAATTAATACCAATATCTTTTAACACTTGCATTACCCAAATTAACTCTTTAGTGGCAGAGCAGGCCGCTATGTACTCTGCTTCGGTAGTCGATAGTGCGATACATTTTTGCTTTTGTGAATTCCACGTAATCACACCACCATTCATCATAACAATGTAGCCAGACACTGACTTTCTTGTATCAACACAATTTCCAAAATCAGCATCTGCATAACCCGTTACTTTCATTTCACAATTTCCATACCAGATGCCGTAATCAGCAGTAGCATTCAAGTATTTTATAATTAGTTTGACAGCACCCCAATGTGTGTTATCATGTTTGTTCAAATATCTACTGACAGTACACACAGCAAAATAGATATCAGGCCTAGTGCCTGTAGCTGCAAACATCAATGAACCTACAGCCTCTCTATATGGCACACGGCAATCGTCGTTTTTTGTTTCGCATAACTTCACGTTAGGATCAAACGGAACGCTACATTTTTTAGAACTATCCATATTGAATCTTTTAACAATTTTTTCAACATATTTTTGCTGGTTAATAAAAATTCCGTCCTTTTTTATATGTAATTCTAAACCGACAAAGTTCTTAGGATTCATTACAGTTACTTCGAAACTTTGTTTTAACTCACAAATAAATCTATCAATTAAGCTTTTATTTTTACTTAATATTAAACCGTCATCTACATACAACAACAAATACATAGGTTCATTATTGCCATTAGATATATACAAACACTTGTCTGCCTTAGAGTTGATGAAGCTTAAACTTTTAAGAAACTGATCAAACTTATTATTCCAACATCTGGGAGATTGCTTAAGGCCATACAATGATTTTAAAAGTTTACATACTTGTCCATGTGTTTCTAATCCAGGAGGAGATTCCATGTACATTTCTTCATCTAAAGTACCATATAAAAATGCTGTTTTTATATCAAACTGCATTAAGTGCATCTGTTCTTTTGCCGCATGAGAGAGCATGAGTCGAACCGTATCAAAACGAATAGTCGGAGAGAATGTTTCTTCATAGTCAATTCCATGTTTTTGCGAGTATCCCTTAGCGCAGAGTCTTGCTTTGAAACGAACTGTGTTATCTTGATTCTCCTTAAGCTTGTACACCCACTTGCAGCCAACAGTCTTCTTTCCTTCGGGCAACTCGGTCAGCTCCCACGTTTTGTTTACCTCATGAGAATTTAACTCGTCTTCCATCGCTTCCACCCAGCGCTCCTTCTCCGCACTTGTCATCGCCTCTTCATATGTTACCGGTTCTATCACTTCCATATAATTTACATGATGAACTAAATTTTGTCTCGATCTGAGATTATACGAGTGTTGATTTTGCTTGTTTCTGTTTTCTTCTTCATTGTCCTCTTGGTTAAGCTTTTCAGTACTCCGATCAATAGCCGATAACTCCTGCATAATATTTTCTTGATAGAACTGCTCAAATTTGTCGTAATCATATGACTGTTCATCATTTTCAATTATTCCATCATTTTCAAGTGATAAAAACGAGTGTGGTTCTTTTCGATTCCCTGCTCCGCCGAGCGACTCTTCCATTTCATTGAAGATGACATCTCTCGACACATGTATTTGTTTAGTCTGACGATCATATAGTCTGTAGTTCTGTGAATTTCTATCATAGCCGACTAGTGTCAGCTTCTTACTCTTTACATCCAGCTTGTTTCGCTTCTCCTTGGGTACATGCATGTAAGCATCACAGCCGAATGTTTTAATATGTGACAAATCTGGTTTCTGTCCCGTCCACAGCTCGTACGGCGTCACGGGCTTATTGCTTCTTCTATTGATCAGATACACTGCTGTATTCACTGCCTCAGCCCACAGGTACAGCGGCATCTTCTTCGCATAGAGCATAGATCTGACGCATTCCATTATAGTACGATTGACACGTTCACTTCTGCCGTTTTGTTGAGGTGTGTATGGAGCGGTGTACTCGAGTTCGATACCTTTTTGTGCTGCATAATCCTTGAACAGTACATTATCAAACTCTTTTCCGTTGTCACTGTGCAGACACTTTACTCTGGTACCGCACTTATTTTCTACAATATTCACAAACTGTTTGAATGTGTCCAATGCCTCATTTTTATGTTTTAAAAAATACACTGCCAAATAACCAGAGTTCGAGTCTTTAAATGTGATGAAGTATCTAGCTCCATTTACTGATGTCACGGGCATCGGTCCACACAAATCACTGTATATTTTGTCACCATTATTTTCATGCCTTGCTTTCGAGTCCTTAAACGGGAACCTATGCTGCTTGCCGAGCATGCATGGCTCACAGAAAAAGTCACTCATATCACTGACTCCGTTTATAAGTTTATTTTTCACCATTTCACGTAATGTTTTTATGTTTACATGTCCCAGCCTTTCATGCCACATTTTTAAAGTGGCCACATTTACTTCACAATCATTTATTATCATTTTAAATAGCAACTTATAAAGATTATTTTCTTGTTTATACGCGATCGCAGAAAGATCATTTTCACAGTCTCTAATTTCTGCGATAGAACCTTTTTTCACGACACTGAATCCTCTCGAAGTGAGGACACCTTCAGACATCAAGTTTCGTTTCAAGTCCGGTACAAAAAGTACATTATTTATTGTCGAATTGTACCACTGTCCTTCAATGAACTTTTTAATTTTTATTTTCCCAACACCTTTCGCTTCTAGTTCGCTACTATCGCCTAACTTCACGATGTTCATTGTCACACGAAATTCAGAAAAATAGTGACGCTGATAGCACATGTGAGCAGATGCTCCACCATCTAGAATCCAGTCTGATTCTTCTATGAAGTTTGCCTCCAACTTATTTGAGGTTATATAAGCCGATTCTTTCTTTGAAGACGAAGGTTCTGACGATGAAAGTCCTGTACTTCTCTCGTTCATGTTTGACCAACAGTTTCTTGCAATGTGTCCTTTCTTATTGCACTTATAGCATCTGATATCGCGATTATTACTCGTAAATACTTTCTTTGTAGCAAGCGCTGTCTCCTCCGTGTTTTCCAGTGACTTATTGCACTGGTAGCACCTTAATTCGCTATTATTACTTGCGAACATTTTCTTCTTCTTTTCGGTAGCGAGTGCAGTCTCCTCGGTGTTTTTAAATGACGCTTCCTCATCCAACAGGCGAGCTGTCAAATTCGCAACTGTCTGTCTAACTGGATCGACTGACAGCCACGCTTGCCTCACCATTCGATATTTTTCTGGCAAAGATCCTAATATCTTTGTAATCACACTCATTTGAGACATATTCTCTCCCACGTCGTGAAGTTGCTGAGCAATACTTGCAATTTTCGCAATGTATGAGGCGATTGGTTCACCATCTACCAACTTCATGTTGTAAAATTTCTCATGTAACAATAACTTGCTGTTTTCGCTTTTCTGTTCGTAAATCGCGTCTAACTTGTCGATTATTTCCTTGGCTGTTGTACACGTTTCTATCAATGCGATTTGATTATATTCCAAACCAGAAGACAGTATGAACATGGCTTGTGCGTCCATCTGAAGCCATTTTGTTTCCTCCGCTTCTTTGAGTCCCGCGGACTTTTCTGTCGTAATGTGATCACCAAGCCCTTTCGCAACTAATGCGCATTTTACTTGGAACTTCCACTGTCTATACCCCACGCCACCGTCAAATCTCTTCACCAGAGCCGACGACGCGAACTCCATTTTTCTTTTGTTCCGCGCTCACCAACACGCCCGTGAACAAAGAAAAATACGACGCAGAACTTCACATCTCACACACGACTAAACTGTCTGTTTTACATCACATCACACGCGTCCTGGGCCCATAACCTGTTGAGTTATGTTGTTTGAATAAAACAGACTTGAGTTAGTCAACCATATTATGTTTTTATTATGTAAAACGTACAACAGAACGAACGAAAAAATTGTCGCCGACAGAACCTCAGCTCTTCTAAACTCTACACACCAGATGGCGCAATACAACCGGAAGTAACATAAGTTAAGTTTTTAAACAACGAAATACTTTTATTTCAACAGCTGAAATGAAGTGGGTGGAAAACAAACTATTTTTATAGGTAGTTTTGATGAACCATAATTCAGTAGGGTGCCTAGTGTAAGTGCAATCCTCTAACTAATAATATATGTTGAATGCTTCAGGTGGGAGCGGTGGAGCTGACGAGGAGAGTGCGGTGCACAGCGGAGTGTCACTGGAGGTGAAGTCGAAGCGGAGCCGCGCGCGCGTGCACTACCACAAGTTCACCCGCGGCAAGGACCTCTCCCGTTACACACGCAAGCAGCTCGCCAACATCTTCGGCAAGAAGTCCTTGAACCTGTCACCGCACCAGGACAATGCTAGCCAGCAGACCGGTGAAGCGCTGAGCGAGCCCATGGAGACACAAACTGTGTTCACGGTGGGCGGCAGCATGCTCGAATACTTCCAGCACAAGATGAAGTCGCTCGGCGGGAGCGTGCAGCGTGCGGAGCGTGGCCCGGGCCCGGACTGCGGTTTCCGCGGCTTCGCCGGCACCGAGCCGCTCCACCGACTGCCGGAGCGCAGTGAATATTCCTGCTATTCGCAACCGGCGGGAGAGGATCTAAAGAGAGACATCGCCGGAGTAAACAATTTAGAAAGAAAAAAGAAAAAGAAGAAAGCGGACGATCACAGTGCGCGCTTAGATAATGTGAGAGAGGATAACTCTGAGAAAACTAAACATAAGGAAACCAAGTCAGAAGGTAGTGTTGCTGTAATTGAAGCCGAGCGAGTAGAAATGATTGCAGAATCGCAGGAAAATGATGCGAAAATGTTGAAGAAGAAAAAGAAGAAACGCAAAGCGGACGCCCTCGCGCTGCAGAACAGAACGGATGAGAGCAGCGCAGAGCGCACGGTGTCCACCGAACCCACCGACATCACCTCTACTAAAAAGAAGACATCCAAAAGAAAATCAGAAGTGTACGTGGAGGAAGCAGCGGAGGTGTTGGAAACGGAGCGGCTGCCTCAAAAAAAGAAAAAGAAATATTAAATAATTTAATAAAAATTATGTTATACTCTATCTGAATGTTTTAATGCTTCGTTATTACCAAACTTGATTAACTCATATTAAGCTATGCCCTATATTATTGTAATACATTGTTTATTGAGCATGACATATTTATGTCAAGGGGCCCTTGCTTTGATATAGGACCAATCACCATCACTATGTACTAATTATAAAACAATAATGGGGTATGTCTGTAAGAATAACATTTTTGTGAAAAGGGTGTTTCAAAAATTAACCTATGTTCAAAATTCTGTTTGGAAAATTTTTGTACATTCGTATGTCTGTAGGTCGGGACATCACCGTTGCTTCTACCTCCGTGCAGTTTTCAAATTAAAAAATGTCTAGATAGTGTACTTGCCAAAATATCTCATCACGCTCAATTATCAGAGAACTGAGCGGTGAGGATAGTATTACGATTTATATTATGCCGAGATGAGAGGCGGGCAGACCGGAGGGAGGGGGCCAGGCACACCTACATCCTCGCCCTCACCCTTCCGGTTCGCCGAGTGCGCAGATATTGAAATTCGGATTTTTATTGTCAGCCTCAGTAGCTCAGTGATGCGGTCGGTCGACTGTTCAGCAACCTGAGCGCGGTCAGTACTTGGACGAGTGACAGCTCGACCGTTGAAGACTGACCGTGGTTCAGATTCCACGTAAAACTGTAGGTCCCTTCTAGGGTTGTAACGAATATTCGTATTCGCATTCGAAATTCCGAATATTTGGTTCATTTTCAATATCCGTATTCGCATTCGTATTCGGTTCTAAGATACCGAATGTTTACCGAATTTTGCTAATGAAAGAGTGAGGCGACAATATCGGTAAGTGCGGCGGAGTGGGGGCGAAGGAGAGAGTATACTCGGACGGAACGTGTGTGTGCTTGCTTGTTTGTTAATCAAAACAAAGTAACACGCAGAGACGGAAGTTGAAAAGAGTGTTTTCGTGTGTTTTTTTTGAGTCGAATTGAACTGTGTAAAGCTGCTAATCTGTTATTTCTTATGTATAATTTACCATTCCTAAAGTTTGAAAATAAAATTAAAAATCTTTTGTAACCATTGATTAAAATTCACTGTCAAAAATACTCAGAGAAACATATTAAAATAAGTTTGTCTTCATATAAATAGGACTCTATGGAGGTAGACCTACATCTATTCTATACTAGAAAATTTAAGTGTTTTTTCATTAGGATATATAATTTCACATAAGTTTTTTTTAAATTTAAATATTCATATTCATATTCGCAAATATTATTTTGTATATTCGTATTCGCATTCGTATTTGCGAATGTGAAAAAATTGGCATTTGTTGCATTGCAACACTAGTCCCTTTCCTTCTTACCTTACTAGGTGATAGGGTTTATCCCGCCAGGATTGATACTACCGCCAGGCCTCCGCACTCTATGTACTTGCGCGCGCTAACTACCTACCGCCCGACGGGCCACCGGCGGTCTTTTTCAGTAGAAATTCGTCTTCCGCGCGAAGTATACATAGACGCTCGCCCACGCAAGTGCGCGCAGCTGCAAAGCAAAAACCACTTTACACTCGATCATTAAGGTACATTTTCGCATCCAGCGATTGGCGTTGTGAAAGGGTAGGCTATTAAAGCCCGAAGGTAGGAACTTTTTCTATGGAGTGATTTATCTGTTACAAGTAATCTGTGCTACCGCACTGAATGAAACGTTGGTCGAAACGGCTATGTAAATAGTTCGTGTTTTCCGTCCAGTGTAGCCGACATGAAATGAAGGGAAGCACTGGCATGGCACCTAGTTCACCTGGTGTTATAAGCTGCCATCAACTCATCACGGATGTTGTATGTGATGTAGCCATAGAGAAATGTAGCCAAGCGTGTGTCAGTTTCCATAAAAAAAATTCTATGCAAGCGTGGGGCCCGTAGCATTTGCTATTCCTGCAACTTATAATATGGCTAATCAGACACTGCTCGCAGGGAATCACTATTTTGGTATGATCATCATTATACTACATATATGTTATATTTATATATATATTTAAGAGCTAACATTCCGCTGTGACCTCACATTCTGTCCGTGCCGATGGCACGGTACGAGGGGCGCATTAGGAGTGCAGGTGCGGGGAGGTGGGTGTAAAATATTATTTCTTGAGATTTAATTTACGCGGTGTGTGGAATTTGATTTCTAGATTTGCGAAACTCATTGTGGCGACTTTTTTATATTTTCTTTTTTTTTGTACTGTACCACCGCGACTGAAATTAAAAAAAATATATTTAGAATATTTGTAGGTATGGTTTATGCTTAACCCTAGAGTAGGCCCGCTTCTCCTTGTAACGTGAGTCGGCACGGAGGGAGCATTTAGCCACCCATATTAAAATGAATATTTTTCGCACATAATTATGGCAAAAAAAAAAAAGAAACATTAACTTATGTATGACATAAGATAACAAACAAATACAAGTGAGAATCAAGTGCCCTCAACAAATAAAGTACACGCATTATCAGCTCTATACAGATGGCTCGGTGAGCGCTGATCATGCGCTGATGGTATCGGGTCTGCTTTTTGGGACGTACATGCGCAGTGTGGGATGGAATTCAAGGTGTTAACGAATATTCCTATCATGGCCACAGAAATGATTACTATATACGAGGCACTCTCTTACAGCACAAGTATAGACACAGGCAAAATTGTTATTTTGACTGACTCAAAAAGTTCCCTACAGCACTTGATTGGTTGTGCGAGAGGGTCTCGTAGTAGAATAATAGCAATTGAGATAATTAAACTGAATCAGCAAGGCAAAGAGGTGGCTTTTCAATGGATACCGTCCCACATTGGCTTACCAGGAAACGAGCAGGTCGACAGGCTGGCTAAACGTGCTGTTGGATGCGACAATGTATGGAAGTGTAAACCCTTTTTCACTGATTTTCTGCCACATATTAAGAAAATATGCTACGCTCAATGGAAAGAGCATTTTGATGGAATATCAGTGAGAAAGGGTATCTGGTATAAAAGCCTGCAAAGTGAACCAAGACAACAACCGTGGTTTGTGGGCCTACATATGTCAAGAGTGGACATCACTACAGTTCTAAGGCTTCGGTCAGGTCACACTCCACTAAACAAAAGTGCATTTTTAATGCGTAAAACAGAGTCCCCAAATTGTAGCTTTTGCATGAAAGAGGAGGACCAATTCCATGTTCTCATGGAGTGTGGTCGGAACGTCAACCTGAGAAAGGATTTAGTCATAAGTTTACAGACGGATGGGATGAACTTGGTATGTGCTATAACATTGTGCACTGAGTGATCCACACTCCGCGCACTGTCAACAAGTTATAAAATTCTTTAAAAGTTCTCTCACTTTGAGGGATGTTTAATTAATTTCTGAACTCTATCAACTTGAAAGTCACCATGGGGCTGACATTTCCGAATACGGCTGAAGCCCTAAACTTAAATTAAGATTAAAAAAAAAAAAAAAAATTACACGCATCAGCTTAAAGTTGCTAGTGAACAATAATATCAGGAACGGAAGGCGCCCGCAAACATTCACTCAGTATGTGTGTGATTTGATCACCAACAAAACTTCCTAGTAAAACCGTAATACTAGTAAAACCAAGGTTCTTGTTTTTCGCCATGGCAGAAAACCAGAGAGTGTTCCACCGGTATACCTCTACACCACAGCAGCAAGTATCTTGGTCATATCGTAACTGAAAAGTTGTAAGATGACTTGGATATGGATGATGGAGTGTCAGCGGCGTGCGCTAGCTGTCGTGGGTAATATGCTGGCGAGATGCTTCGCTCGGTGCTCTCGAGATGTCAGGATCATGTTGTTTAAGACATACTGTCAGTCGCTGTACACTGCGGGTCAATTACACAAAACGAGCGTATAACACACTTCGAGTGCAGTACAACAATGCCTTTCGCTATCTCCTTCGACTGCCCAAATCTTGTAGCGCCTCGGGTATGCTTGTAGATGACAGGGTGGACAGTTTTGCTGCTGTAATTCGGAAGCGATTGGCCGGCTTCCGAAACAGAATGTATATAACTGAGAACAAAACCCTGTCCGTCACATGGGAAGGTGGAGCTGGTCAAATTGTTAAATTCTGGACCCAAATCCACCTGCCATTCGCCAGTTATAGAATATAGGTACGGCAGCGTATGGTTAAATTGTGATTTTCTATGTGTAGTTTTTAGTATTATTTGCATTTGGAATTATTATTCTGAATTAAAGTTATTTATTATTATTTCATCCATCAATTTACAAATTTTTTTAAAATATTAATTCTATGCTTCAGGTGGGAGCAGTGAACCAGTGTGAATTAATGTACACACATACCAGTGGAATGAATGTACACATACCAGTGTGAATGAATGTACACATAGGTACCAGTGTGAATGAAGGTAGGTACACACATACCAGTGCGAATGAATGTACACATACCAGTGTGAATGAATGTTTTGCCAAATGACAATTGAGTTGTATAGATCAGAAAACTTGCCTTGTGGACACTTCCTAATGTGTCGCCATATTTATTTGCGAGGTGGAATAATATTGAAGATATTTATTCGCCCGTCTTCTGTCCTCTGTCCTCTGCCTCATCACTTTGTAACGCGAGTCTGCAATCTCAGTCGGCGAATTGAGGCGTGAGTGCCAGACTTATCAGTAGTTATCTGTAGGTACGCACGCTAGCCCAGGAGACATGGCACGACGCGCTACGCGGTGGCGTGGGGAGTAGCGGCGCGAAATGTGCCATATATTAATTTTTTATGGAACCTGGGCTGGTTGGCTACATTACAACGGTAATGTCAGCTCATCACACTTTAGTGAACTAGGTGTAATGTCAGAGCAGCTTTGGCCGTGCCGGCTACACTAAAATATGGAAAACACGAACTCTTTTCATAGTTAGACTTTTATTCAGTGTTTTAATCTGTACTCGTTAAAACGTACCCTATGTGATGGGAATAGATGATATGGTATAGATATTATGGTTAATTCGAACCACGCAGAACCTTAACAAATGGTCGATTACCCGTCCAAAGTGTTCGATGTGCTTAACTTTAACACTCCATCGCAGAAACGATGCACCACCTGACGCTGACACGGCAGATCTTGTACTGCAATCGCGCTATTAGATTAACCATTACTTACTGTAGTCTAGGAGTAGTACCTACTGGCTGGAATGCTCTGTCTTTTGTGAATTGATATTACCTATGTTAGGTAATGTATGCCTGCCCATAGGTATATAATTATATTTTATATGCACGCAGATCTATTGTTGTGTGAGCATTGGTTGGGGGAATTCTCCATAAACATATTTGAAATGAAATGATCAGCACCTTGCCCACTGACGTGCAATGTAACCAGACTAACGCAGACACACTTTCTCCAAAATTCTAACTGAGGAAGCTGTACCTACCTACCACCATGCGGGGAGCGACATCGATGCATATGATTCCTTCACACCAACCTTCACCAGACGGATCTAAATGTTATCCGACTGTAGATGCCAACTAAAAGAACCCCTTGCCCACCGCGCCGTTAGGGCAACTGTACCCGTTTGCACTAGTGGCATCACAGTGGCATAGATCCGGTCTCTGACTGCACTGAGTGGATCAGATATTAAAAACTGAAAACCAGTGTCAGGTTAAGGCTAGCACCTAACCTAACCCAGACACATGCTGAGCCGTGGCAAATTTTACAAAGGTAATTTAAAGCGAAACTAAAAAATAAACAGAGTTTTAGAATGAATTACATTTTTGTTCGATTTCCTCTTCTTTGCATTTAGGCGTAGGTAATTTGATAAAGCACTATCTGCATCTGCACGGACACGGACAGTGTGAGGCTTACAAACACGAAGACATAATATTACCTACCTATCTCTGTACAGTTCTTAAGCACAATGATATGACGAAGTGATAACGAAGTTCCTTTAATATATATCCAGTAATATCCAGATAGAGTTGCGCTGCCGGCAGGATCCAGCCAGTCAGTTCTGTCAATCAGATACGTGATGCGTGTCACTCAGTAGTTCTCAAACTGTTCTCTCAACAATACTGGGGCGACCCTAGGGGGGTGAGAGCGGTGCGGTTCACTGGGCGTGATGTTCGTCCTTGTGGAAAATTTAAGAATTTCCTGCGCTGCTTTCCTCGTAATCGCACGCCCTGTTTGAGGTGTTCATATAACTATGTCACTTGAAATCGCCCCTGCCTCACAAGCTGTAATCGTTCGCCTAGGATGCCAAATTTGCTCCGACACGCGCTGAATAACTCGTACACCTACCCTAGTACAGATCAGCTGTAATGAAACAATTATTGTGTGGACACCTGGGCGTCGCATCCAGGTCGTGGTGTGATATCTCGCTATCGTGAGATATCACACCTTAAGGAAAAATATCTAGGGCCGCCCATGTTCCCCAATGTTTCCCAATGTGGTAAACAGACCTTGGATCTCCACATGCCACGACCCTGACGCACTTGCGCTAGTTGGTGGCACTATGACTTTACTTATTTTGTTCTGACAGGAAACCCACAAAGTGGTCCATACTACAACATTCAACAAAAAATAATAAGCTGTGTTACATACTTAATTTTAAAATAAATTTGATAAAGACCTTCCGGCACTAAATACTGAACATAACTATTAAAAAAACCACCAAAAAACCAAAAATGCTTCATACTCTTTTCGGTAGATGGCGCGCATAATTTTTAGTTTCTTATATGGGGACCCTGTGAATTTTTTACTTTTTCTTATTTTTATTATTCGTTATAATCGGCCATACTTAACACATGTTCTGTGAAAATTTTAAAGGGTTACCTATTACGGTTCAAGAGATTACAGCCCTCGGACAGACAGACAGACGGCTTAGTAATAGGGTCCCGTACGACGGTACCCTAAAAAGGGAATTTTTAGAACAATAAATTTGACTAATCATATAATAATAATACTTTAGTCTTCAGTAGACCACTAGGTAGGCTTAGAACTACTGGTGTGGATAGACGGGACAACGCGGTCACAGGCCCCGCTTGTTTAGCTCGGGTTTCACTTCTCAGCCACGCTCAACTTATCTTACTCACACTGTAAACCAGATTTTAATTTTCATAAAATATTATGATTATAAATGTAAGTGTGAGAGTTAGGGCCCCTGAGCGCTGTTATCACTGCGACCTAATAAGATGTAATTGTGATCTCTCAAAAGTTTATAGTTCATTGTAGAGCTACCTGGAAGCACCTTGCCTCTAGCTAGCCACGATTTTAAGCATCTTTGAGCGGCTTCCGTGAGGAACCCCTTTCCTCCCGATACTTCACAGTGCCTGGACGTATGTTGATTTGGTCACATGTCTTGTCCACTTCGCTGACCAAAACCACGCCCGAGAAGGTGAAATCCTCGGACGGATCACGGATGATCTTGTCATGCGTCATCTTTCGTTCAGTACAGTAGTACCAACCCAGTTGGCTACAATTTGAGCCTACCAGGACCTACAATTTTACATCAGTTGTGACTTACTTCAGTCAACAAAATTTATAGTGAACTGTAAAACTTGCATGTATCTTCTATACGTACCTAGATAAGCAAACATTCGGCATCGCACTCAATCCGCACACTTGCGTAATACACTCGACAATTGCAGCGGTCACACGCACACGCACACAAGGTAGTTCATTTTAAAAATGGCACGACGACCTTCTTGTTGGGCTTCATGGTTACCGAACCAAATAGCTGGCGGCAGTCCAACACTTGTGTGTGACGGCTGAAGTACATAACTACAACTTCATCCACGTGTTGTAGCCGCGTGCGAGTACACATGTACCGTACCCACAGAGAAGATAGCCAGAGAGCAGTTATTGCTAGCTCTAATTACCACTAACACGTGTCGCCAGCGCGGGGTGTAGTGGGGGTAGGCACGCGACCAATCACGCAGCACTCCACACGTGCTGGGTCACGCACGACCGCTCTGTGGACGCGACTGATGCAGACTTGGATGATGTATGCCCCCAGTTGATGTGCCCAGTTTGCTTAGAGCAACTCCTCTCTGCTGTCTCCTACGCGGTACACACCGCACGGAGCGACGCCGCTGCCTCGTGTCGTGCGTGAGGCGTGTGCGATGAGACCGTGCCTAAACAGCTGATCTTGCTCCTACATTACCATTACACTACCAGCACTGTGACCGAAGGGAAGCACTCATTAGTCTAGGAGCCTAGTTTTGATAGGGTCGAGGTATTCAGGCCTGACGTCGCGGTCTACATCGGGTGTAGTAGGTGCCATGCCGGGTTCCATAAAAACGAAAGCTTCAATAACTCAATCAGTTCAGAGGCTGCACACTCTGTTTATAGGAAATGCGACGTGTGGCATCGTTCCACACATTCCAAGGTGGCTGAGCGTGTGCAGGCGTTCGGTCCGTGCTACAGTGCTGCAGCTCACCTGTGGATAGGGTTGCCATCTCCATCTTGGTAAAACTAGGACAAGAAAATCTAAAACCCCTGACATTTTGGACAAAAACCCGGACACAATATAAAAATGTAATAATTTTCTTAGCATTGTATGGAAGAGAAACTAGCATGGGTTCGCCGAGCCGAGACCCGAGAAACGGACATTTGGCGCGGTATTTAAAAACCTAGGACGATTAAAAAAACCCCCCCGGACTTCCCCGGACACCCTAAAAACCCTGATCCGGGGAAACCCGGACGGATGGCAACCCTACCTGTGGAGTGCATTACACATTTTGCTATTTATCATTTTTTTCTATAATAATTACCAGACAAGGTATGACCAGTCGCAGTTACTGTCAGCCATTATCAAAATACTGTTCATCTCTGACCAATTGGGTTGAAAATGTAGTTAACACCAAAGTACTGACTGCACCGCACCGGAAGATGGTTTGTATGAGACAAGCTGCACTGCGCGTGCTAATACAATTTTCAAGAGTTTAGTTTGTGAGTGTGGAGGATTGTAATTTGAAGAAGGCGGTCAAGTACGAACTTCACAACAAGTTCTACCAACATCCTCCGCACTTTCTTTACAACTATATTATTTTCTCTGTAAATGTTTATTACAAAATAGTTTTTATACCACAAAACTGCTCACACAACTTTATATTTCTTTTATTGTGCTATCCATTTTGAAAAATGTATAATTTGCCTCGGACAGCGCTTGTGACAGACGGACCTGACCAATACTATAAGGGTTCTAGCCAGTGTAGACGGCTAGGGTACCCTAAACAATATGAATAACATATATACAGGGTGTCCCAGAAACCGACGATAATCCTTTAACAGGAGATAGGGCTGCTAATCACCTCTCAGAATATCTAATTTTAGGTTTAGTAAAAACGGCTTAGTTTTTGAGATATTGTCATTTTTGTTAAAATCCAAAATTTTCTCCCTCAGCTCATTTTTTTAAATGCCACAAGTACAAATGTAAGATTTTCTTAAATCTAGTTTTTGTCAAATATTCCTGAAAAGTAAGGCTTTCAGACGATATAATTTATTTTGTCATGTTTAATCCTGTTTAGCTGAAAAACGACTTAAGAGCCACATGTTAAAAAAATTTCAGCCTCATCCCTTGAGTTTGGCCCTTCGCTGTGAAAAAAAAAATTACTACACTAAAGTGGCATTATGCAACAAAAACACGCCCATCTAATGTAGTTTTTAAAATGGTACATCACTTACCGATTTGCCCAATAATTTATGAGATATTGTTATTTAACTGCAAAAAGACCTCGGAATTTGATAACTGTTCTCCCAACTACGAATTGGTATAAAATAAACACTTGAAGTAATTGGTCTTTATTAACCTGTTAAAGTAGATGTTCAAATAGTTTACAACCTGCACAAATGCTAGCTCGACATCTTCTCACAAATGCCCGGTTGATGCGTCGAGCAAGTACTCGATGCAAGTGCAAATACGTCCACCTATGCTATGTAAATAGTTTGTGTTTTCCGTCCACTTGACTATAGTCGGCACGACCGAAGGGAAGCACTAACGTGGCACCAAGTTCACCCGGTGTTATGGGCTGACATCACGGATGTTGTAGGTGATGTAGCCAACCATGTCAGTTTACATTAAAAAAACCTGAGCTACTGACATGGTTGGCTACATCACCTACAACCCGTGATGTCAGCCCATAACACCAGATGAACTTGGTGCCACGTCAGTGCTTCCCTTCGGTCGTGCCGGCTACACTCAACTGGACGGAAAACACAAACTACATAGAATAGGTGGACGTATCTGCACTTGCATCGAGTACTTGCTCGACGCATCAACCGGGCATTTGTGAGAAGATGTCGAGCTAGCATTTGTGCAGGTGGTAAACAATTTGAACATCTACTTTAAAGACCAATTTACTTCAAGTGTTTATTTTATTCCAATTCGTACTTGGTAGAACAGATATCAAATTCCGAGGTCCTTTTTCAGTTAAATAACAATATCTCATAAATTGTTGGGCAAATCAGTAAGTGATGTACCATTTTAAAAACTACATTAGATGAGCGTATTTTTGTTGCATAATGCCACTTTAGTGTAGTAATTTTTTTTTTCACCGCGAAGGGCCAAACTCAAGGGATGAGGCTGAAAAATTTTTAACATGTGGCTCTTAAGTCGTTTTTCAGCTAAACAGGATTAAACATGAAAAAATAAATTATACAGTGTGAAAGCTTTACTTTTCAGGAATATTTAACAAAAACTAGATTTAAGAAAATCTTACATTTGTACTTGTGGCATTTAAAAAAATGAGCTGAGGGAGAAAATTTTGGATTTTTACAAAAATGACAATATCTCAAAAACTAAGCCATTTTTACTAAACCTAAAATTAGATATTCTGAGAGATAATTAGCAGCCCTATCTCCTGTTAAAGGATTATCGTCGGTTTCTGGGACACCCTGTATATACAGGATGTTGTAACGGCCAGTACATTAATTTCGCCAGCGCCATCTTCATGTTTATCCGAGACAAAAAAGTAAATAAAGTTTTCCTCTATAGTGTCTAGTTTTGAAGATATTAATTTTTGAAATTTATGTTTTCGCCTAGTGTAATATGGCGCGCGCGGGGGGAGAGTGCTGGCGCGGGAACGGTCGGGATCGAAAAACTAACGCCGCGCCGCTGCCGCGCATCTCCTCTCTCTCTCGCTCACTCGTCCTTGATCGCTCACTGCGCCCCTTTCATTCCCACGTTCGTGCGGAACATTAGATCCTTTTTACACTAAATTACTCAATTAGTTTGTATGAAAACTGTAACTTTTTATTTAAAGGGAATTTAGAAAAAAGTTATTAGACTTTTTTGTTACTATTGATCCCAATAATCATTTCCTAAATTTAATGTAGTAGCCGTTACAACACCCTGTATATATTAGCTGAAGATAATGTATAAAGCGACGGATATCGGCCGCTCCGTAGGAGAAGGGTTAAGCTAGTGAGCTTGGTGATTTATATCCCAGTATTGTACTGCGGCACTACTGAACATTACTCCTTCCCTTCTTACCTGACTAGGTGGAAGGGTTTAACCCGCCCGGAGCGGTACCACCGCACTGATTGAAGGCCAGTCAAACGGCTATGAAAATACTTCTTATTATTCATCCAATTCAGTGTAGCCAGCACGGCTAAAGGGAAGCACTGACATAGCACCTACTTCACAGCAGTGTAGCGATCTGACGTCATGCATGTACTAGGTAGATGATGTGGTGAGAGCCAACCATGTCAAGTACCATAAAAAAAAATACTGTTACAATAAGAGAAGCGTTAGTGTGGTCAGCAGTCAGCGTGCTTGTGTGCCTCCGCCTTGTTAGTGTGGTCAGCACTCAGCGTGCTTGTGTGCCTCCGCCTTGTTAGTGTGGTCAGCACTCAGCGTGCTTGTGTGCCTCCGCCTTGTTAGTGTGGTCAGCACTCAGCGTGCTTGTGTCTTGTGTCTTGTGTCTTGTGCCTTGCTCCCCTCTGTACGCACAACATTTTCTCACAATGCATAACGTGTCAGTGCATAGAATCGCCCACACACATACACTAACACAAGAGAGGCTGAGCAGCAAACAAACAATGCATTTTTCATGCAAATGGTCCAGCTCGGTTGCTGGTTGTTTGTGATTGCACGGGATAATTTTACAGGCTGAACGCAGAACGTTAATTTAGTTGATACTTCCCTATGCATAATGTATATCCCTGTTGTGCTATAGTCCGCAAACTGTAACTCTGCCGATGGGAACACTTAATTTCCACCGCGACAGTTATGTAATTTGTTTAAATTTTGTTCAACAAATCTATAGAGTGTAATCAAATCAACCTTCATATTATCAATCAATACTTACTATAACATTATTTCTCTATGCTTACTAACAATAAATCTGTAATAATTTGGTTTCCTTTTATCAAGATGTTTTTATCATTTTTACGTTTTTCTGTCCATAACTGCTTTCAATAAAATGTATACATATCGCCAAACTTATTACCTGATAATCTGGCTCCACTCGCGTTAAAACACTCGTTTTAAAAAAAACCACCAAGTAATGACTGACTGTCATAAAGTGAGCATTCAGAGAAATTATAAAATATTAACTATTACATTTTATTTTATTCTATTAATTTATTGTTATTACATGCCATTTATTTACATAAAATATAAAAAAGTAATACTAATAACTAAAGAAATAAACCAACCTAATAAACATTAAAATAACTATCAAAAGGGGCATTTTCACATGTTCCTAGAACACTTGCTGCATTACCCCGCTGGATGGCAAGGCTTACTCTTTGAATGAAGTAGGCCCTTGATTGCGGGACGCCAGTTGCGTCCACCAGCAGAAACCCAAGCCTCTTCAAGAAGCTTTTGGCTTCACAGCTCCACGGACCGAGGGTTTCAACCGCAAACACAACAAATTCGAAATCTTGAATTATGTTTGAATATTGGTTGCCTTTGAGGCTTTCCGCTCCGGCCGCGGCCGCGCCAGCCGCTCTTGAAGAGGCCCGAACGTGACTTAGAGCCAATGTGTCGACACAAGTGGCGTCCCACATCAATGATCTACCCTTAGCCCATGGCACTAGGGTGATACCATCGGGCCTCTTGCCATCCAGTCGGGAATAACCGCAAGGTTCTAGGATGCACGGTATGTTTGCTGTCTGAAGCGTGGACTTTATTATAAAATTTAAATTTTGATGCCTGGAGTTTCTACCTGCACTTTTGATACATGATAGTCCGTGGTGGCCATATATGTCGACTGGTGACCCACACACACAAATATGACTTTCACAAATTTTGAGGCCTAAAGGAAGTGCAACCGAAATTTTGGTGGTTTTCTGATCTAATAATGTCCCTAGGTGACTCGATGGGTAAGCTTCAAGCCACGCTCCAGATTCTTTTTCTGAAACCGCCAAAATACGTGCACGATTAATTTCATTACAATTTTCAAGGAGAATGTTATGTTTCATTTTGACTATTGGAATATCCCACTTGGACTGGGCGACAGCTTGGCTTGGATACGGTGGTTGTTCGTCGGGACAAAGCACCTTCCAAGCAGAAACGGCTTCTTCGAAGTACGAAATCTCAAACTCACATAGTGAGGGACTTAACGAACCAATGAGAGCTGACGTACTATTAATTGAAGAAATGAAGGCCGGTAGACAAATATCCTCCACCTTTCTCAGACCGATTCCACCGTATTTTACGGGTAAAGTTGCTTGTTCCCAGGATGAATCAGTCATTTCGAATTCAGCAATTTTTCCAAGTTACAATGCAGAGAGTTATCAATTGAATTAATCAAATCATTTTCCTTCCAAATCAGACTTGAGCGCAGAAAATAAGTGAGTTTCGGCATGTATATACAGTGGCGAAGCAAAAATAAAGCCATATGTGTATTAATGTCTTTCAATCGTTCACAAAATTTCGATATTGTATCTGTTTTATTCTCAATCAGTGGGCGTATACCTTCGGAAGTAACTGGAGCACCAAGAAGATAAAAGTTATCGTTTTCTAGAACTTGTATGTTTGGCGCTATTTCGTTGAATTTCTTAATAATTTCATCTTTTTCATCCAGTTTTCATCGTTCGATTTGAAAACATAAATTTCACATTTCGAAAAATTTAAATGAAGCCCGATTTCTTTGAAAGCTATGATTATTGTATTTAAGTCTGTCAATACTGTGTCAACTTTCCCGCCCAAAGTTCCGTCGTCCAGGTACCATATATTCAGCTCTGAAGTTATTTGTTCAATAATACTATGGATTGACAGACTGAATTGATTTATCTCTTTCAAATATGCGTGGTTTTTTTATTGACTATGGTATAAATTTTGCATTTTCAAACAAGAAACCACCCTTGCGGCTTTAGTTCTAAATAAAATAAAAGATGGATGACCTAGTGTAGAATGATATTGTTTGTGTTATCATTGTGTTTGAAGGTGAGATAAGGAGTTGCCCAATGTTTTCCTTGTCTCAGCGCTCGTGAAGCAACACACTTCCCGCACTCATCCCCATGTTGATCACTCCAGAGGAAAATTATTTGCAATATTATAATCTATAATAATTATAGCAAACATGGCTACTACTCAAATGCAAACATTCTTTATTCACTTCTATTGGCACATGAAGTATCCGATACTTCCAACCAAGAACATTAACTTCCAACATTTACTTATATAGAGATTTATTATCAGTCAATGACTAAGGGAAGCACTGACATGGCACCTAGTTCACCCGGTGTTATGGGCTGACATCACGGATGTTGTAGGTGAAGACTCCTAAAGCAGAAATGCCCACATGCGACATAGGTACATAATGTAAGTAGTTATACCGGAACAGATATGCTGTCAGACAAATAGGGTCAAGCGCGTAGTCGTAACGAATGAGAACATTATATTGACGAATTGTTTTGTTAAAAGCCCTAAAAATAAATTAAATAAAAAAAATACAAAAAAAAGTGTGGAAGCGTAGTCTGAGGTGTCTCAGTATAGCGGGACGTAGAGATCCATTATCTCTGCCTACCCCACTGAGAAACAGGTGTGATGTTATTAATGTATGCATGTAGGTATTCATTGATTACTACATAACCGCACACCAGCGAGTGTGAGGTCCGCCGTCGTTACATAACCGCTTCCATCAGACGGATCAATAGCTCAGCTGTGCTGTAGCCTGTTGTGCTTTCAGGTAAATTAAATGGGCACACATCCAGATGTCTCTCTCAATACAATTTGCCATTTACATTTTGATTAGCAGAACATATGTTTTAATATTCCCATTTTCTGAATGAACATCTTTAGCTAAAGGTTTATGTAAGTGAGCATGTGACAGCTGATTGTCAGTAGAGCCGCACGCACGCACACGTGCACTCGGCTACCGCGGGACGCGCGCGTCGTCCCGCCGCCGCCCGACCCACTGGCTAAAAATACATCAGCCAAGGCAGCGGCTGCGGCGCCCAAGGGTCAAAGATAAATCTACTGAATGTTACAATTAATTCTTAGTGAGTGTGACTCTTAGAACAACCACCGATTTGAATGAATGCACGTCTGGGCCTCTACAAGTTATGTCACAGCGGTGCGGAGGGTCCCTTTCCACCGTTCAGGATTGACAATGAAAAAAATGTTTTACAGATTTTTATAGTGTTTTTAATGTCTAGTTTCGCAGTGGCTTAACATAAAACGAGACAAAATACTATCACGGAATCAACAATAGGTTGCGAGGGGAACACGGCACTAGAGACAGATTAGAGGACTTTCTTGATCTCGTCGTAGAGGACGAGCACGAAAGCTCCGCCGGTGCCGCGGAGCACGTTGGAGAAGGCGCCCTTGAAGAAGGCGCTGCCGCCCTCGCTCTTGGCAATGGTCGCCCAGCAGTGGATGGTGTTCTTGTAGATGATGTCGCTCTTGGCGCGGCCTGACTGCATCATCATGCGCCGGCGCACCGTGTCGAAGGGGTAGGAGACGATGCCGGCGACGGTGGTGACGCACTGCGCGATCGCCCAGCTGATGACGAGCGGCGTGTTCTTGGCGTCGGGCAGCATGCCGCGCGCCGTGTCGTAGAAGCCGAAGTAGGCGGCGCGGTAGATGATGATGCCCTGCACGGACACTCCGAAGCCGCGGTAGAGGCCGCCCAGCCCGTCAGACTTGAAGATCTTGCTGAGGCAGTTGGCGAGGCCCTTGAACTCGCGCTGCCCGTCGCCCTTGCCGACGTCGGCCGCGAGGCGCGTACGCGCGAAGTCGAGCGGGTACACGAAGCAGAGCGAGGTGGCGCCGGCGGCGCCGCCGGACGCCAGGTTGCCCGCGAAGTAGCGCCAGAACTGCGTGTGCTTGTCCACACCGCCGAGGAACACCTGCTTGTACTTGTCCTTGAAGGCGAAGTTGAGGGCCTGGGTGGGGAAGTAGCGGATCACGTTGGCAAGGTTGCCGCGCCAGAAGGAGAGGAAGCCCTGCTCCCTGGGGATGCGGATGAAGGCGTCGATGATGCCCTTGTAGCGCTGGTCTGCCGTGATCTGCTTGGAGATGTGTTGGACCTGGAGCAGGAGCTTGACGCGCTCGATGGGCGCGACCACCGTCTTGGAGACGGCGGCCGACACGCCGCCGGCGATGAAGTCTTTGGCGAAAGCCACGGGGTCTCCGAGTCCCTTCGACATCGTGTGTCGTATGTAGGTCGCGCGGAGGTTAGTTGGGTAGCGTGGCTCGGTGGCGTCCGGTCGATAGGCTATCGACTCGTCTCACCTGCGGGCGGCGACGGCGGCGGAGAGCGCGTGTGGGTCGGTCGGGCGTCGGGCGGGAGTGCGGGCGATGTGGCGGCTCGAGTGCGGCCTTTACATAATCTACTGCTCGGAACTTGCAAGTACTGTACGAGCTGTGACGTCACACTGCTCCGCTCTACTCTCCTGCTCGCCTGTCGCGGTCACGGTCACGTGTTAAATGAGGGCGCACCGTTGCCAACTTTTCAATATATTCACGAGTGCGAATGTGGCGCCACCGCGCGAGAACTAACAAAAATCTCGCTACCTGCACTGACCGCTCGCTTTCGACCGTCTTGTTCGCCCTCTCCTTTGTTCGTTTAAAATACCTGGCTGTAGTTAGATCTAGGAACGTTTCTCGGAAAGTGGACTTTCACATTGAACCTTTCCATGTTCTCATTTTTTTCCATATCGCATGTTTTGAAATCACCTAGCTAAAAATAATAATTACAGCTTTGAACCAAGAGTGTTAAAACTGCAGCTCATGGGAACAAGTACCGGTTTTTGATGAAGTGAAGTTGACGCGATACCTTCTCAGTCGCTCAATACTTTAGTATGGTTCGATTATTGATGAATGATCTAATTTCCTAAGTAAAACTATTACAAACAATAAAAATAATATATAATCAAATGCATACAATTTGCTGCTACTTTTCGAATAAGAATTTGGAGTCAGAGCCAATATTGTTGTGCCTGTATCCCGCTAGTGACGTAATCGCGTACTTTGCTCAACCTTCAACGAATTCGGGCGCCACGCCGCGCCGCCACTCGTTCGACGCATGCTCGGCTCGGCTCGGGCCAGCTTCGCACGAACTTCACACCGCGGCATTCCTGAACGCGCTGCGCATGCGCACTTGCGCAGTCCGCCTCAGCCTCCCCTTTTTTTATTTGGTTGCGTCACACACGTCGCACGCATCGCTGGACCAGCGCAGCGGCTGGTTGCCATATCGTTTATTGTTTTTGTCGGTAGCTTGCCAGGCGAGAGACAGTAATGATAAGCATCTTGCCGCTCCTATAATTGTTTTCGTTTATATCTTGACGAGTTTAATAGTTTATCACCAGAAAAACAAAATTACTGTACTAGAGAAATTGTCGAGAAATCAAAGACCGCGAGAAATGCGTAGAATAGAATGCAAGAAAGTTAAAAAAAAAAAAAATAAGTAGTGATGTCAATTTTGTTTGTTTGACAACTGACAAGTGACAGAACAGTCAGTGACAGTTCTACTGCCATGCGGAGCGCAAATTTAAGCATAAATATCGTGGCATAAATAAATAAAAATACCATTTGAACATCTTATAGTTTGTGCATTTGAATGAAAATACTTTCTGTGAAACTAACGGACCTGAGAATAAATTTTAGTAGTGCATGTATGTATAGCATTTTAGAAATTTAGAAACCATAATCCTAATAATTGAGGCTAGTTTGCCTAAGAATATGGTGATCCACGAGGAACGGGACGGACCGGCGGAGGTGTCTGCGCGGAGGCCGGAGCGCAGCAAGTACGTCGTCGTCAGGAACCACGTGCGCGAAATACGAGATCTCGGAGACGCGGGCCCGTCCCACGACGATTCCAATGCTGAGCCCAAGAAGAAAAGAAAATTCACTTCTCCGGCCCCGACCGATTCTTCGGCAGAAAGCTCAGAGCGGTCGGGCGCTTCGACCGCGGATGAGGACAGGCGTGCTCTGGAAGAGCTGCGGGCTGTTTATTACAAGTGCAAGCGAATTCTCGCTAACATCGAGAGCAAATACGGTCGTCGACTCGATTTGGGCAACGAGGATGCTGGCGCGCAGGACGAACCGAATCAAAGACAAGACGAAACTGAAAGCGACGCTTGCACCTGCCTAAGGAATACAAAGATAATATTCGACGACAGCGGCGAGCGTGCCATGACATGTTCGATGCGCTCCGCTCACGTCTGCATTCATAACCCCGCGGAGGCGTGCAGAGAGTACCGCTCCCTCCGGATAGAGTGCGAGAGCGCGGAGGCAGAGTTGCCAGACACGCTGCCGGGCCTGTGTGCGCTGCTGCGCGAGCCGGAGCTGAGCGCGGCGCGGCGGCGGACGGCCGTGGGGAGGGTGCGCGCGCTGAGGGCGGAGCTGAGCGACGCGCTGCGCTACTACCGGAGCTCGCTGCTGGAGCATGCGCGACGCGCGCCCGACGAGGTGCTCGCCTTCGTCGGCACCAACCTCGCCGCGCTGCCCGGCTACTCGTAGCCCCACCCCACCTTTCCCTCCGCCCTCTCACTCGTAAATATACTGTTAGACCAGTGTTGCGTCCCGTAACATGGGTATCCTAGCTTGGCAAGCAGGGCTCCAGCAAAAACAAATACAGCCTAGATTATAAATGCTACCTCTGTTCTTAGATTAAGTAATATAGTTCATGAACAGTTGCTGACTGTATTTATCTTTAAGGTTTTTATTATTAAATAAAAATAACAATAATTACATTGAGATGTTTTATTCATTAGTTCTACATTTAGCAAACAAAGTTAATAAGTAAAATGTACATATGTAAAAATAATCAAGGCCCGCATATACACTTGTGCATACACTCCTCCCGAGCAGTGCGTGACATTCTGTGCGCTAGGCTGTGCCTAGCCAGCCTAGTGTGCGCGCTGCGCGGGCTGCGATCACTTTGTAGTGATCAATAAAAAGTAGCCAACTTTTGATTTAAGTAACGGACGACAAATTGTGCAAATTATTTTCTCAAATATCTGATCCCTTTCGACCATACTAGTCATCCCGCTTTAAGAGATTACGTGATGGCACAAATGTCAATAATTGAAAAAAAATCCCAGATCATATTGCTCGAATCCCTATGTAAATAGGTTGAGTATTTTTAGAGTAAATCACATAAACGCAAACTGAAGTTACATTTTTTTCTCTGACTATGTTCACTTCCGACCCCACGGCTCGGCTCAATTTATGTTTCACGTTAAACCGAGTCAGGCCCTATATTTTGTGAAAAGTTTGTTCGAATTGGTTCAGTAGCATTGTAGCATTTTCATTGTTCAGTAGTTTTTACGTGATACCTACATGCACAAACGCAAAAACACACAAAAAAAAATCTATGCAATTCTATTACTTATCTTTCATCTCATCCCCATAATTAATTTTATTTTGCAGATATCTTAAATGCACAAACATTAAATTTACAATATAAAAACTGTGTGCAGATAAGTGCAGATGTAGAAGTTATAAGGGTCAGAAGTGGTCCCTTTTTCGTCTAATTTCAGTATACTAATCTTTAAAGCATTTGATAACTTCCCAATGTTTTTATATTTTACTAGGTACGTCACAGATAAATAAAATAATGTATATAAGGTACGTATGAGCAGAAATTTAAACAATTTACTTAATTTTTTTTTTTTTTTTTTTTTTTTTTTGGCGATCACGCTTTTAGTTTAGCGTATTTAAGCCATAGTCACGTCAATAGTAGTTGCATCAACAAGATATAAAAAAAAAACATACAGCAGTTTAACATAAAAGCAGAAAAATTTATAAGTTAACTTAACGCGCGCGCATACTTACGAACCAAGCTAACAATGAGTAGCTTGCGTGCATGAAAATAGTAAAAGAACTTATATCTAAACACAATAGTACTCAAATATGAAAAAATTTATATACAATCTTCATCATCATTCCCATTTACAATTTTATATTGTTATCAACAATAAATTTAGCTAATAATTTCAAAATTTTAACATTATTAATCAACAGTAAGCAATTAATGTTAGTGGGGAGGGGAACCTTAAGAATTGATAAAGAAGAGTACAGTGGCGGAGAATTATTATTTAAGGGACAGGAAAAAAAAATATGATTAAGATCCCCCTCTTCCAGACCACATTCGCAAATGGAAGAGTCGAGAATACGGAGTCTGGCCAGGTGAACTGGAGTACAACAGTGACCGAGCCTAAGTCTGCAGATTACAGAAGTGGCAAATTTCGAGACGTTTAACTTATAGAACCATGGTCGGGCTGGAATATTTGACTGAAACTGTGCATAATGAGAGCCTTTGTGTTTACTGGATGATTTCCAGACATTAGTCCAAGATTGAGATAAATATGTTTGAGAGAGAGAAATCAGATCGTGAGAATAATTGACATAGGGAAATTTATCCCCTCGCACCACAGCCTCCTTAGCAAGGGCATCAGCACGCTCATTGCCTGCGATGCCACAGTGAGACGGAATCCAAGCCAGAGTGATTTGTTTTTTATTAAGACAATTGAAAATTAAATTCTTTATATTGAAAATTATGGGATTATGTAATTTGGAGTAAAAAGGGTTTTGCACTAGGGCCTGTAGAGCACTAAGTGAATCTGTAAATATGATAACTTTTTCTAATTTTTGAAACAGATGCACAAATTTTACTGCTTCCAGAAAAGCTGTGCACTCTCCCGTATAAACTGTAGTCTCCGGTGGACATTTAATTATTTGATAAGTATTGCTGGATTTATGATATACAGCAGCCCCTACACTACCTTTCTCTGATAATTTTGAAGCATCTGTAAAGATAAGATCCCAACCTTGCCAATTTTTGGAGATGAGCAAATTAAATAATTTATCAGCTTTTTTAGAATCTTTGTCTATACCAAAATTTTTAATTACATCTGGTTTGTATATGACTGCCTCATATGGAGTCATGAATAAGGGAAGATGAAGAGATCGTTGCACTGGAGCTCGAAGATAATTTAATTTACGAAAACTACGGACTAGCCTAGTAGCTGGCTTGTTAATCCAGTAGGGTTTTTCAAATGAAAATTTTGAAAGAAGTCGTAATTTGGGGATAAGTGGATGATTCGAAATTTGTATGGCCTTAAATAGAAATCTGTCAGCCAGAAACTGACGACGTAAAAACAAAGGAGGGTCTACACACTCAACCTGAAGGGCGTTGATTGGACTGGATTTCATAGCTCCCGTTATGATGCGGAGGCACTTGGATTGGATACGATCAAGCTTCTGCATAGCAGATTTGTTTGAAGGTTCCAATATGAAAGTTCCATAATCTAGATGACTCCGTATGATCGCATTGTAAATTAATTTTAATGAAAATGGATGAGCTCCCCACCACACTCCAGCAAGAGTTCGTAATATGTTAATGTTTTTTTCACATTTTGTAACTATATGTTCAACGTGAGGAGAACCAGTCATTTTAGAGTCTAAAATAACGCCTAAGAATTTGGTCTGATTAGAAGTGGGAATGCGGACATTTTTATAAAATACATCTATTCGAGGAATGAGTCTTTTCCTAGAAAATACTACTATGGAACTCTTGGACGCAGATAAGTCTAGTCCATGAGTATCAAGCCACGATGACAAGGAAAAGATGGAACGATTGACTGAGCCAGCAGCCTCCGGAATTAATTTATGAGAAGCATAAATAAGTAAATCATCGGCATACTGCAGAACTCGACCAAAGGGATTTATAGCTCTGTCAAGGTCGTGGGTATACAAGTTGTATAAAAGGGGACTCAGGACTGAACCTTGGGGCAGACCCTTCCAAACAACTCGGGCATCAGTCACAACCCCTTCAGACCGAAGAACTATGGTTCTCTCAGTAAGTATATTTAAGATAAAAGAAACAAATTTAACTGGAACTCTGAGATGAATCAATTTCTGTCTGAGAATCGGAAGTAAGACATTGTCATAAGCGGCTGAAATGTCCAAAAAGGCAGCGACAATTGATTCATTACGGCTAAATGAAAGACGAATATCCGTACTTAATTATTATGAAATATTTGAATGAATGTCAAAAGTCAAAGAGAATGTCAAAGAAAAAGTGTATAACTCCAAAATTTTATTTTTTTTATTTTAAGTAATGGAAGTTTATTTCGTCGCGATATTTTTTGAAAATCCATAATTATTAAAGTATTTTTGAAATGTTTCAATTTATGAATGAAATAGTTTTACTTTTACTTCCGTATTTACTTTTATTTCATAAATACATTACTTGTGTTTGTTTTTGTGTTTAAATATGGGTCTACTTAGCGAATAGAAAATAGTTATTTAATATTTTTTTTACCAAAGGAATATTTTCATAAGCTCAGAAATTTAAAAAATGGTTTTACGTAACGCGTAAGTATTACGTGTAGTAATTAGTTTCACAACAACAAATTAGTTTCACAACAACAAGTCAATTTATTTGTATCATTTAAGGCGTCCAGTTAGTGTGATTTATAATTATTATTATTATATTATATTTAAACACTAGCAGCTTAAAGCTGATGCGTGTATTCTAATATTCCGAGTGCACTTGTATTTATTATGGTTTATTTTCTTTTTTACATTTGTTTATTTTTTTATCGATATGGTTTTTGAAACTATTTATTGAGGGAGAACAGATAGCTTCTTCCGGGAGTTTATTCCATGCGTGCTCTATGTGCCACTCTATGTGTCAAGAAATGCTTTCTGGGATTTGTGTTGGTTCTGATACAGTTCAGTTTCAGCGAGTGTCCTCGTAGGCGTTGGTTAGTGTTCATTGAGTACATTGATTGAAGGCTCGGTACGTTGTAATAATTTTTTAAGATTTTGTAGGTTTCAATTAGATCTCCGCGTTGCCTTCTTTCTTCAAGTGTTGTAAGACCTAGGATCTGTAGTCGTTCCTCGTATGATTTATTTTTTATTGATTTTACCATTTTTGTGGCTCGGCGTTGAATTTTTTCCAAAAGGTAAATATCTTTTTTGAAATATGGGTTCCATATTTGGTATCCATATTCCAGGAGAGGGCGTATGTATGTCTTGTAGACTTTCAGGAATACCTCTGGCGTCATGGAGGAAAAAGCTTTTCTTATCATGTAGAGGGATGAATTGGCTCTTTTTGTGAGATCTATTAGGTGCGTTTCCCACTTCAAGTCTTCAGAAATTATCAGCCCAAGATCTTTTTGAGTTTTTACGGCCTGAACAACATCTCCGTCTATGTAGTATTTTAGTTGTGGGTCTCTAATTGCATCATCTTCTTTTGTTCGAACGCGCAAGAGACCACGAAAGAAAAATACAAAATGAACATACACACGCAATGATGCACGCACGTCCATTTTAGCACCAAGAACAAGCTTTAAAATGCCAATATGCATAATACAATGTGTTGTTGCTACTTACGGGGAGGGCCCGAGCCTGGGTACTGGCTCTTCGTGAAGGCTTACTACTTCCTCCCCATAGGATAAGGATAAAGAGAGGATAAGGAATTCGTCAAGAGAGCTATCATCATGATAGGATAGTTAGGCGGCTCCTGAAACATGGGATATCTACACGAAAAGGAAAATGAACCAGAGTGGGCTCTCGCGGAATTTTAAGGGCTTTAAGATTATTATTATTATTATTATTTATTTATATACACTAGCAGCTTGCAGCTGATGCGTGTACTTCACGTGTTGAGTGCACTGTTTTATAATAGATCTTATTTATATTTTTATTGTTTTTTTTTTTTTTTTTTTTTTACTTTTTTATTATTAATTTTTTTTTATTATATTATTAGTGTTTGTTTTTATTTTTGTTTATATTTAGCAAATGTTTGTCAAGTAGATTTTTAAAACCATTCACTGAGATAGCACTTATCACTTCTTGTGGTAGCTTGTTCCAAGAGTCCACTACTCGGTTAGTTAGAAAGTACTTTCTTGGGTTGGAGTTGGAAGTGTTTCGGTTTAATTTTAAAGAGTGACCACGGAGTCCCTCGTTGGTGTTCATTGTGTACATTGAATTAAGGTTGGCTACATCGTAATGACCATTGAAAATTTTGAATGTTTCGATGAGGTCCCCTCTTTGTCTTCTTTGCTCTAGTGTAGTAATACCAAGTGCGTCCAAGCGGCTTTCGTAAGACTTGTTCCTCAGGGATGGAACAAATTTTGAGATGGTATAAATTTTTTCGAAAATTGAAAAAAAAAACGCTTTTTGACACTTCTCCCAGAATATCGTCGATATCTCGTTATAATTAGACGCAGACCAGAAAAGAAAAATTGCTACTTTACTCCCTCCGTAACTCTGAAACCGTTCACTTGAGCAAGATTATGCCATAGACCATTTTTGTTCGTAATTTAATGTAAATTATTTTTGTCCTTGGCACTTTTGCGCTAAACCGTATAGTTTTTGAAATATTTAAGAAAAACTGATAAAACCCAACTTCTCCCCGCCCCCCCCTCCCCCCCAAACCCGACGCTAAAAATGGTGTAACTTTTTACCAAACAATATGTGGACTGTATAGAACAATTTGGAGCTGGAATGATACTTTCACTTTGGATGTTGAGGTCTGGCTCTAATTGCACCATACCATTGATTTTATAGGGGGAGTCAGATGTACCGTCAGCGATGTTTTAAAGGTAACATGAAATTAGTCTTCAATTATGTCCTAAGATGGCGCCAGGAGTATCGAATTTGAATTAAATAATTATTATATTTTTAAATCTGCTAATTATAGAACGATGCTAAGTGGGAACAGCATAGTTAAATTTAAAGATTATTTTATATTAAGTAGACATTTCAAAATAGTGTATTTTAAGGTTTTCATAATTTTTCCAATAAATATTTTCATGTTTTGTCAGTCCGTGAGCTTGGCGGATAAAATGTATAATTTCGCCGCTTCTGCATCATAGATGTCAGACCAAAGTTAAGTTGTCCTATTTGTCTATAGATGGCATGCCTATTTCTTATTATATTTTTAGTTGCCAAATACCCACCAACCAAACCTGCGTGCAATTCAAATACGCGCGTGCGGTTAGAATAAAGTGGAGATACCTTCTTTAAAATTATATTTTTTTACCTCACCAACTTTGAAAACGGAAACAAACACGATGGATTAAATATAATAATAATAATAAAAATCGTTAGCCATTTATAAGAAAATCGACCTCATCGAAATAATTTGTATAGCAGCTACCCTTATTTTTTTTAATTAAAAAAAACTAAAAAAGGTACCCCTAGATAATCGTTTCAAACTACTAAATATGAATTTTCAACGAAATCGGTTGAGCGGTTGAGGCGCAACGTCGCTGGACACATTGCCATAGACAAATTTGTATGACGGCTACCCTTATTTTTTCGAATTTTGAAAAAGTAAAAAAATTTACCCCTAGATTATCATTTCAAACTACTAAATACGAATTTTGAACGAAATCGGTTGAGCAGTTTAGGCACAAGGTCGCTGGACGGACACACACACACACACACACACATACATGTTTCTCAAAACCACTTTTTTGGGATCGTTGACAGATATATAGCCCAAATCTGTACTGTGTGGGGCCGGTACTTTAAAAGAATAGCCCCACTGCGTCTCTCCCCGTGTATGTCGTAAAAGGCGACTAAGGGATATGACCCCCTTCTTATATTACTAGGTGGTAGGGTTTAACCCGCCCGGGTTGGTACCACCGCACTGAATGAAAGGTCGGTCCAAACGGCTATGTAAATAGTTTGTGTTTTCCGTCCAGTTCAGTGTAGTCGGCACGACCGAAGGGAAGCACTGACGTGGCACCAAGTTCACCCGGTGTTATGGGCTGACATCACGGATGTTGTAGGTGATGTAGCCAACCGTGTCAGTTTCAATAAAAAAAAAAAAATCAGTCGCATTCTCAACTTCGACATTTTGGACGATCACAATACTTCCTTTCTCCTTACAGTCGCTCGAAAGTAAAAAGCCACCTCCATAGTTTTTAGCCGTTGCGGCAATTTATCGATCGACGCGCGACGTTCGCTTGTTTTGGAACACGCAAATGTTTGCGTGGAGCGTGCAGGCAAACGATACGGGTTACTGCGCGTGGAAAAAGGATGACACAATATCGATGCGATCTCTTGAGACGGTCGGTTCTGTATTCACGCGATACGCACACTACCATAATCGCGGTGTCTCGTTTTAGTAATAGTTGAAGTATGAACAAAATGTCTTTGAGTATGAAGTACGGAGTCCAGGCACCGAATTAAAAAAAGTTGAGTCCAGGGCTATTTTTTCCATCTACGATGCTGCTGGTGGTGTTATACCAAAGAGATTAAAAGAGGGTGGGTTTAATGTATTTGTGATAAACTTTACAGAATATATAAGTCAATGATATTTTATATAAAATTGTAAAATTGTAGATTTTACCGACGACGACACGACGACGAATAAAATAAAAAAATAGTAAATCTGATTTAAATGCAAAATTGATAATAAACCATCGCTTCTCTTATATTCTCTATCTTTTTCGGGAGGAAGGAAGGGATTCCTTCCTCGCCCATCTCTCACTCACCTCTCTCCCGGTCTTCTCTCCTCGATCCCGCCTTCCTCCCCTCCTTCCCCTCACCCTTCACGGACCCCCTCTTTGCCACCTTCCCTTTCGCCCATTCCCTCCCTCTCTCCCTACTTCCCTTCCTCCCCTCATGCCGCCCCTCCTTCCCATCACCCTCGCATTCCATTCCTCCCCTACTACCCCTCATCCTGTCCGCAACCCCCTCTTACCCCGCCCCTTCCCACTTTCAACCTCTCACTCCCTCGATATCCATTCCTCCTCGTTCCCTCTACTACCTTCCTCCCCCACACCTACCCTCATTCACTACCCCTTCCTCCCTCCATACCTCTCCTCCTCCTCTTCTTTTTTTTATGGAAACTGACATGGTTGGATACATCACCTACAACATCCGTGATGTCGGACATGTCGTGCCGGCTATACTGAACTGGACGGAAAAAAACGAAAAAACTATTTACCGTAGACAGAAAAAATAGTTCTGGACTCCGCACTTCATACTTCAATTATTACTAAAACGAGACACCGTGGTTATGGTAGTGTGCGTATCGCGTAATACAGGACCGACCATCTCAAGAGATCGCAGTGATATTGTGTCATCCTTTTTCCACGCGCAGTAATCCCGTATCGCTTGCCTGCACGCTCCACGCAAACATTTACGTGTTCCAAAACAAGCGAATGTCGCACGTAGTCGATCGATAAATTGCCGCTTGCTTCAACGGCTCAAAACTATGGAGGTGGCTTTTTACTTCTTATTATTAAATTATTTATTAAAAACATTTATTGCAATTTTTTTCGTTTATTTTTTTTATGGAAACTGACACGGTTGGCTACATCACCTACAACGTCCGTGATGTCAGCCCATAACACCGGGTGAACTAGGTGCCATGTCAGTGCTTCCCCCTTTGATCGTGCCGGCTACACTGAACTGGTCGGAAAACACAAACTATTTACATAGCCGTTTCAACCGACGTTTCATTCAGTGCGGTGGTATCAACCCGGGCGGGTTAAACCCTACCACCAAGTAAGATTAGGAGGGAAGGGACCTACAGTTTTACGATTTACATTTATTTGTGAAAGAAAACCTATGGACGATGAGTGAATTATTTTATAAAAAATTCAAACGCATTTGTTAATTTAGGTCGACTTTAGACGTGTCTTATATTATATCACTTGCAACTAAAATCACCTAAAATTTGACAGATGTGCTTAAATTAAGATTATTAAATAATTCGTTCATCTCCTGTCTTTCTTTCTCAAAATGACAATAATGACAGGAATATCTAAATTTTAGCTTTAATAGTGTGAAGTGTATACTAGAAATAAAGCCAATATGTTACTAACATTAAAAACACAGACCAAGTTGACCAACCCACAAACCGAGGGTTCCGCACAAATACGACGGAGGCGTGGCTTTGAAGTGGGGAAGTTTGCTAGCAAATTGCTAGTAAGCTTATTGTGTAGACTGAAGTTAAAAAATAAATTTTAGTGAAATAATGTTTTGCCGGACGCGTAGTTTATTTAGTTTACTTAAAAGAAGAAACAGGTTTCCATACAACTTTTAATTTTTAATCTTTCATGCAAAATTAAAACTTTACTTTTTTTAACTACAAAAACATTGATTTTGAATAGACATGTATGCAAAAACGACACGGGCTGCCTCGACATGGTCCCTATTAGGTTACGGTTAATTTATAGAAGATGCGGAGCGTAGTGACGCATCTTCTATAAATTAACCTTGATAATTTTTTTTTAACCACCAAACTGGTTATAAAAAGAAAAACATTTCTCACCTCCACTCATCACCTTTTTGATACATAAATATATTACAAACAAACTTAATTTTGCAGTCAACCTAAATAATAATTTCTCACTAACTATTTAAACGAGACCAGTTTTAATATTTTCGTATTCCTCCCTTTGATGTTAACTTTTTTGAACCACTTTGTCATATACGTTTCATAAAGCCAATAAATATGTTATTCAAAATCTGTAAGAATCAAACAAGAACCAACCAAGAAAGAAACACGTAAATTTCTTGTGCACCTAAGTCCTTTTGCACAAATCGCAGATCAGGTCATGCGTGGAGTACTGCTTGCACCTGTGGGATGGCTTTGCCAAATATCAGCTTTTAAAAGGGAAATTTGTTTGAAAAGAGGAATTTGTTAAAAAGGATTGCATCCCCACACGCTGGACTTACCGTGGATGCGTACCAACCTCTTCTGCAGATTTTTCCTCTATAGAACCGGTAAACTCTGGGACGTTCTCCTGTCTATATATTTCCTCCCAAGTACAGTCTCGAGTCCTTCAAGAGGGGCGTGAACAGGCACCTGTCGGGCCGGCATGGCATTCGCAACCCCCGCATACGACCAAATGTCCATGGGCGTCCTTAGACATCTCCCTTAGGGTGCCTCGGCGCCACAGGTCGCGCTTTCAATAAAAAAAACACAAAGAAAACACAAGCAAAAATCTGTAAATAAAAATCATGTAAGGGTTCTGGTATTTTGTTGATTTTATTGTAGCTTTTCAAATTGCCATCTAATATAGTAAAATATATATATTATAAAATAATTCTTTTGGGAATCCAGTGTTACCGTTTTCAAATTTGGTGACGTAAAAAAATATAATTTTAAAGAAGCCATCTCCACTTAATCCAAACACATTAAATGTATGAAGTGAAAATTTTTACTTTTTCTTATATAACATTGTATTTGAAGGGATTTTCACTCTTGAAATATAATGCCAGATGCTCTCGTATACTATGCAGAGGCCTGAAGCCGGCATTTGTGTAATATTGAAGACGCTGAAGCAAGTGCTCTCGCGCTGGCGGTCGATGGCAGAATGAGCGGGCGATGCACGTAATATTTGAATTGCACGTATTTTTGGTGGGGCACGAATCGCCCTGACATGCGGAATCTTAATATTTATTATGATCGAAGCTATTTACATCAAATCTCTTTGATTTACATAGCCGTTTCGACATACGTTTTATTCAGTGCGGTGGTACCAACCCTAGTAAGGTAAGAAGGGAAGGGTGCTACAGTTTTACGTGGAATCCGAACCACGGTCAGCCTCAAATGGTCGAGCGGTCACCCATCCAAGTGTTGACCGCGCCCAGGGTTGCCTGCACCACTGAGCTACCGAGGCTGACAAACGTACCTCCCACCCACTCCCCCTTCTTTTCTCTCCCCCTTCCTCTTCCTGACCATTATTCATTATTTCTTACCAAAAGCAGTAACTATTGAGTAATCTGTGCCAAAAGCCTAGATAATAAATTTTCATATCCTTACCTAGAGAAATCATGGATTCCCCATACAAAAACTTTCACCCCTATTTCACCCCTTATTTTTAGGTTTCCGTATCCCTGTACGGAAGCCTATTACTAAGCCTCCGCAGTCTGTCTGTCCGTCCGTCCGTTTGTCTGTCCGAGGGCTGTATCTCTTGAACCGTAATAGGAAGCCCGTTGAAATTTTCACAGAATATGTGTTACTATAGCGGATATAACAACAAATAAGCGGAGCTAGGTACAACCCAAGTACAACCAAAGAGTTTGTAAACTCTTTGGACCGGAGTAAAACCGCAAACAGGAAATTACAATCTTACACGTTCAACGCCACATGAAAAATCCAGTATTTCCGTTTGGGCCACGGGGCTCACCGCTCACCGGTGAGCCTTTCCTTACTGAACCATTCAGGTCATGGGTGTCACCGGTGAGCCGCGTGAGAGGGCCTACGTAAACGCTTCCTACAAGCCACAGAGCGCAGCTACAAAGCCAATATGGAAGTGAGCCGCATGGCCTTGTAGTCGAAGCGGACGGCGTGGTTTTCAAATCCAATAGAAACTTGTAGTTTTTTATTAAGTTAATTGTAACGATGCTAGGGCTGCTCTTAACGATAAGGTAGAAAATAATATTTGTATTAATAGAATTAATAAAACCAGAAAATAATAAGAAAATATTCGTCAAAATAAAAATGAACATAAAATTTTCTTCATTGCCAAATAAGAAGACATTATTTATTACGAAAATAATTTATGAAATTGAACAAAAGAAAATATTTATGAAATTGAACAATCACAACATTATGACACTTCATTATTTAAAATAATCAATCATCTTAACCCCAAAGGGTTTAACCATAAACAATAAAGAATTATCCGTGAGTCATGTTAAAACAAGGCAAACAAAGGAATGGTTTAGTTGGGCTGCTTTGGCAATAAGTGGATACTTTTTCGACTTGGTTTTAGCCTGTTTGCTACCCATTATTGGTACGTTCTTTGCATAACATTGGTGACATGTTCTTCTCACTTTTCTGGCCAATCCCTCTTTCCTTTCCAGAGTGTGTTTCATTCTCTTCCGTCTTTCTATACGCATTTCATAGTCGCTATCCTCACTCTCCGACAAAAGAATTCGACAGCATCTTCTTTTCGTTGGTTGAACTACGTCTTCATAGAATCTATTCCGAAACTACGGTTCAGAAGATCTATCTCGATGTTTTCTAACTGCGTTAGCGCTTCTTGTGTTAACTCGAAATCTTCTAAATAATCATTTTTGGCGAGAAAAGCGTAAAACATCCTCAATTGTCGACGCAGCCGGACCGGGATTGATCGCTGCGTCCGCGGCGTGCGCGCAACGGGTGGGCCGCGGCGTGACCCCGCGGCCCCAGCCAACAGAAAAATACAAATCCTTCATATGAGGCCACACGATCCACCCGTGAGCCTTCTGCTATATCTCGAAAATTAGACGGTAAAAGTCGCAAATTTTTATTTTCCTTACAAATTACCGCATTTTATAAACTTTGTGATGAAAATCTCAAGTTGATGAAAATTACGGATATAATGAGTTTGGCTTGGCCCGAACGGAAAAGTACGCTAGGCCCACCGGTGGGTCGTATGGCGTTCAACGTGTTAATTGTGGGCTGATTTTGAAAATTCTTTTTTTGTTTGGTAGGTCATACTTCAGAGGTGCTCCCATTGAAATTTTATTGAAATTGATTGAGCGGTTTATGAAAAAGCAACAAAATACTATTGGTGTGTGGTTACCTTCAGCAAAACTTTTGTGATGTGGCATTTTTCAGCAATTTGCAGTTTGACACATGGCGAATAATTCTGTACCACTTCAACCGATTTCGATTATTCGATTTCGATTATTGTTTTTTATGTAATATTGTTTTAAAAATATAAAACCGACTTAAAAAAAAATAAACTAGAACTAAAAAGTATTAAATAGGTACCTAATATTTTGAAATTTTCTCTGTCATTGTATTGAAATACATGAATCGATGTTGTCATTCATATTCGGACCCTTGTTTCATGAATATTCTAAATTTGAAATCTTTTCCGACCGGCCAGATGCGCTTAATATATTATAATACGAGTACGAGTACCATCGAGCTGGTCTGATGATGGAGACGGAAGGTGGCCATAGGAACTCCTAAACTACACATGATAAACCCATCGTGTTTGGGCTCGTTGAATTTGTCTTCACGAGCAATTTACTTTAGACCTAGGAGATTCTCAATTCGACGGTATGTTTTCTTTTTTTGGATGTTTGTTACGCGATTACTCCGTCAATTATTGTGGGCCGATTTTGAAAATTCTTTTTTTTTGTTTGAAAGGGGATAACCATGACGTGGTTCCATTTTAATTTGGTCGAGATCAGATTGGAAAGCGAGGCGGAATCGCGAGGCCGAAGGTCGAGCGATTCCGCCGAGTACATTAATAGCAAAAAATTCCAAAAAAAACTGTGAAATAAAAAACTATTTAAAAAAATATATAAAAACCGCCTTCAAAAATGTATGAAATAAAAAAAATCTAACCCTAGAGTTGAAGGCGGTGCTAAAGCAAGCAAAAATTATACATGAAAGAAAACATGCGTGGATGATATCCTTTGTGATTTGTGTAGCCTTCTTTAGCACCGCCTTCAACTCTAGGGTTTGATTTTTTTAATTTCATAAATTTTTTAAGGCAGTTTTCATATATTTTTTTTTACATACAATTCTGACATTATTAGAATGAAGAGTGACGAGTATTTGTTTAACTGTTCAACTAAATAAATACGTTCTATCCACAGAGCACGGAATACCGCGCGCGCGCGCGCGGGGGTATTCCGTGCTCTGTGGATCTATCTATTAAAAGCGCACAAACAGGAAATTACAATCATAATAATATTTTGTTCCGTATACCAAATTATTTTCAAAACATTTTTTTATTTTATTTAATTTGATAAGAAGTGTTAGTTTAATTGTAAATTGTCATAATTTTATTATTCAAATATAATTAAAAATTTTGGAATTTACATAAATAATGTTCTTTATAAATATAAATGAAAGCGCCATCTTTTGTCTAGTAGCAGTAATTCTACAGCCTAGTGACAATTAAAGGTACTTAGATACATGTTGTATTTCAACTAGATAGCGCCCTTAGTATAGAAGTATTAACAAACATTAACGCCACCTGTTTGTTTTACGACAACATCAAGAAAAATTATTAACGCCCCCTGTTGGTTTTACGATTTACAGCGTTACCAAATTTTTTATATGGAGTGGTCTATCTGTCCCGACAGGGTTATAAAATCAATGCACCATACTAAACCTGGCATCAAAAGTTTTTCGATACCTTGAAGTTTGGAAAAAAAAATTTGAACTACTGTGGAGCCCGATTCTCAGCCCACAGTGCGCCGCTCTGCCGTTTGTTTGATGTTCAGCTCACATCGGAATATATGCCATTGTTAGCCGCATCCTGTAGCGCAGGTACACTCGCGTCAGCATCAACACTCAACCCTAAACAGCACGACGTGCATACGGTACGCCACCAGTCACACACACACCCCGTGCGCTCGGTCCACCCGTCCACTTCGATGACGTAAGCGCCCAGTCGGTGGTTACGTACCCAGTTTGCTTGAACCACCTTCCTAATGGGTGTGACAACAACGTGTGTGTTTGCCTGCAGACGGGGGGCAGCGGCGGAGGCGGCGGCGGCGGCGGGTGGGAGACGCACCGCGTGCGGCTGAGCCGCGTGCCGGGCTACGGGTTCGGCATCGCCGTGTCCGGCGGGCGCGACAACCCGCACTTCGCGAGCGGCGACCCCTCCATCGCCGTGTCGGACGTGCTGCGCGGCGGGCCCGCCGAGGAGCGCCTCCAGTACTGCCCCGCTCTCTCTCTCTCTACTCTCTCTCTCTACTCTCTAGTCTCCTCTCCCTCACATCTCTCCCAGATTCACCTAGATATTATCTCTCTAATCACTAGGTAGGTACCTACACAGTTACACACATCCGGTTAAACACTGGCGGAACCTTATCCTCCGTGAGCCGACGTCTACGAATACTTGCCACCGAGGGCGAGTGGAGGCCGTATCTCCTCACTCCTGTAAGAAAGAAGGAGAAGTAGACTCGCACGTGTCTTTAGAGCTGAGTGAGAGCCGGCGACGCAGGTGCGCGCCACGCCGCCGCCGCGCCAGCGTGTCGTCACTTGAGCGCGCGGTGTAGATGTGTGTGTGCGTGCGGTTGCAGAGTGAACGACCGGATCGTGAGTGTGAACGGCGTGGGGCTGGAGAACGTGGAGTACGCGCGCGCGGTGCAGGTGCTGCGCGAGTCGGGCGCGTGCGTGTCGCTCGTGGTGCGCCGCCGCGCGCCCGCCGCCCCCGCCACCGCGCCCACCACGCTCAAGCTCGCGCTCACGCGCGCCGGCAAGAAGGAAGGTCAGTCTACTATCTGAAGTGGAAGCTCATTGCCTACAAACAAAATAGAAACCCGACTACGAGAAACGACGGATACAAGAAAAGTTGATATTATATTATATATAAAGAGCAGTAGAAAATAATGTAGTCAGGCTTCCTGTCTATTCGAATCCTTCTGCACACCCGATTACATCTTTGTTTCCAGCTCCTAAGATTAACATTAGTTTTCTTACTTTCGTAGTGGGATTTAAGACGGTTTTATGTTTTATTATTTAGTATGGTCGGTGTTGCAGAGTTCGGCGTGGTGCTCGGCTGCAAGCTGTACGTGAAGGAGCTGACGCAGAAGGCGCGCGAGCAGCTGAACGCGGCCGGGCAGGCGCTCTGCGAGGGAGACGTCATCACCAGGATCAATAAGTCAGTGCCGTGCGGTACCTACATAGCTGGCGGAGCTCACATCGCAACTGCCTAACTAACCTCACAAGAGCTGAGCGAGAGAGCTCTACTCGGGCGTCTCGAGTCCTCGAGCCCACCGACACCGCCCCGCTTGGCGGGCGGTGCTCCCTCCCGCTCCCTCCCGCCGCCTCCGCCTCCGCCGCGCGGGTGCTGCTCACACTCACTCCAACGGTCGACTTGTCGTCGGCGCTTACGTGCCTAGCCTGCCTGCGTACATGTGAACTACTCTGGTCCGAAATGTGATTAAGGAACTTGGGCTCTGTTGTGGAGGTCTGGTTTCTTGTAGGTCTGTTCTGTAGTAATGCACGGGCGTGTGTGTGTGTTACTGCAGCACGGCGTGCGAGGACAGCATGACGCTGAAGGAAGCCAAGAAGCTGATGGAGTCGTGCAAGGAGCGACTCAGCCTGGTGGTGACGCGCGACCTCGTCCGCGAGGAGACCGTCAACAACACACACAACTACCACAACAACTACAACAGCCTAGGTGAGAGAGCTCACCCACCCGGCCGGCACACACTCGCCCACACAACACAACTAAATACTAGAAACTAGTTACCGGTCGGTAAACATATGTGTGCACACATGCTACGAGTATTATCATCATGATTACTTTCAAACGACCGCATTAACAGCCACCTCTTGCCAATAATGCGCTATAACGCTCCTCACTCACGTATTTGCGGGCATAAGACTATAAGGTGAGCCATATAGTATAGTATAGTATAACACAAGCATCTAGTCATTGTGAAATCAGCTTATAAGCTCATTTGGTCGATGACATGTCTTTTCGGGAGTGATGTAGGTATGAGAAAGGATCATTGATCAATGAGCTCACCTACGTGCCTACATCTCGGACCTCTCATGCACTGTACGTCCACACGCGTCCCCTCTCACTGCCAACTTGTCCTGCGTTTACCTCACTTGTCACAAAGTAGTCTACGAATAATGAGTACCACCTGCGCAAGCTTCACCACACTTGCCTGCGCAAGCTTCTCGCGTGAACAGACTGAACACGGACGCATCTACCACACGCATACCGCACGGCACAGTTAAGTACGCTCACACCACATTCTGATCATAATCGTCGGCTAGTAAACAATATTTCCCAATGAGGAACTACTATTTCTTCTGCTAGTATTTTTCATCTGTTCAACTTTAAATATAGGTACGAAATATAAGGTAAAAAAAAAATTGTAAACATTCTATTCAATAAAATATTATCTTCTTACCTGTTTCATTTTATTTATCACTAGCTGTTGCCAACGGCTTCGCTCACAAGAAATTCGAATTTCAAAAAAAAGTACCTAAGTAGCTAAGGGCGATGCCGAAGGCCGAGGTAGGTTCAGGTAAACGATAAACGTTCTCGAAAAAAGTAACTAAAGGCGAGGCCGAAGGGGGAGCCGCATTCACTTAAATGATATTCTTTCTCGCTGGAAGTAACTAAGAGCGAGTCCGAAGGCCGAGCTGCGTTGAGGTAAACGATAAAACTTCTCAAATAAAATAAGTAACTAAGGGCGAGGCCAAAGGCCGAGCTATATTCTGGAAGACTATAAACCTGCTCTAAGAAAGTAAGTAACTTAGCGCCAGGCCATTAGTTAGTTTCTTCGTAAAGAATATCGTTTACCTAAACTGAGCTCGTTCTTCAGCCTCACCCTTAGTTACTTGCTATCTTCGAGAAGGTTTATAGTATTCCAGAAGTATTCAAGCAAGACGAAAGGTTCGCAAGCCGCGCTTTGGGGATTGCCCGTGATACACTTTTACCAAGTTACTCTATGGTTTTACCGAGGGTTTTACCAACTACGCGCACGGTGTTCCGTCTACAAGTCGGCCTGCGCACGCAGGCAAAAGCATCCTCAGTGGGCAAAAGTGTGGTGACGCTTGCGCGTGTGGTAGGCCCATAACATTATGAGAGTCATTAAAACTTACTAGACCTTCATTCATTATGTCATGTCTAGAAAACATAGCGTACGCAAGTCCACTCATACTTGACGGATCCAGGTGGGATGTGCCAGCAGGCAGGGAGGTGTTCCACTGAGCCCGTAGGACCTCGCGGAGGAGGGTCGCGGAGGTCGTCGTGCTCTAGCTAGCCGCTAGAGTTGAAGTAATGCTGTGCGCTGTCGCCGTCTTGTTGTCGAGCGTTTGACTGCTGATGTTTGTTGATAGTTGCCTCGTGGTTGTGCAGGTTCAGAAACCCTTTCGCCGTCGTACTCTGGTCAGAATCTGTACGTGGCGGCTCCTTCGCGGCCGGGCGGCGGGGGCGGGGCGGAGGGCGGCGGCGGCCGGCGCGCCCCCCTCTCCTCGCACGACCTCACCCAGCTGGAGCCGCAGCCGCCGCGACCCCCGCCGCCGCGCAATGACGGTAAGCACCCCTCAGAATATAACCACTGCAATAGTGTTACATAGCTACATACATACCAACACGTCAGTTTCCCAATGCTTTATGCAGAGACAACCGGTTACCGCATGCCGCCAACTTGAAATCGCTCCATAAATCTCATTCATTGGTAGTCTCGTCACTGTATCATGTTCCTTAAGGTTACAGAGCTCTCGAATAGTACACACATCTGCTCGCCATTCCACAATAATTACTCTAACCGACAACAAAAACATACTGCCGCGCTGTTGCTACCCGACGCGACGCGCGTACGCAGCAACATCCGCGCGTGCGGCAATTGTGTGCTAATGCTGCGATCGCTTGCAGACTACTACAGCAGCAGGCGACAGCTGTACGAAGAGGAGGGAGGCGCCAGCCACAGGAGCAAACCTCCGTGAGTTGTTTACTTAGCTGCTCTCACAGTGGTGTGTTCCCTTCCCAACACCGCACGAGGACCACATTTTATTTCTACTCTTTTTTTTGAAAGAACCAAAACCGCCGTTATTAATAAACTTGACTTTAAAACAGTGGCGGCTTTGACCAATAAATCTTAGTGAGGCGACTAAAAATCCACCTACATTGCTATTACTTTATGATGAATTGAAAAACCTAAACCAAATTTTTTTCAATAAAGTACTATCAAAAATCAAGGTTTTATGTGGCTATAAAAAGAACCCATGCTGAAAAAAGAAAGAAAGAAAGAAAAAAAAGAAAAAAGAAAGAAAGGAAGAAAGATTGTAAAACTTCAAAATATTCATTCAAGTCACTAAATAAAAGTACCCAAGCCTCATTTAATATGCCACTCACGCCATCTAGATGGCGTGTTTTGAAATGCTTCATATTAGTTTAGTCAAGCAAGATTAGAAAATGCTTCCTAATCTATTCGGTAGATGGCGCGCGCGCATGCACTTTTTGGTTCCCCCGTGAATTTTTTACTTTTTCTTATTTTTATTATTATGGCCGATATAACAACAAATTTTGTTGTTATATCGGTCATAATAACACATTTTCTGTGAAAATTTCAACGGGCTACCAATTACGGTTCAAGAGATACAGCCCTCGGACAGACGGACGGATGGACAGACAGACGGACGGACGGACAGACGGATGGCGCGTAGGCTTACTAATAGGGTCCCGTACCGGATACGGAACCCTAAAAAGAAAAGAAAAAGAATTCGCAAAAGTGAGGTTCGAACCCACGTCAATAGATTGAAAAGCAAAGCATATACCATTGAGCTATGAAACTTAGGTTAAGAAATGCAAATTTCGCCATCAGGTTAATCACGGAGGTAAAACAAGCCGACTTGTGAATCGCCCCATCTCGCTCTGCATTCTAGGTGTCTCGTTCGGCGGCATATAACAGAGCCTCAGTGCTCCCTACACCCAAAGCCTTCAAGGTCAAACTGTTTTCTTTACGCTTGGTGAAGCGTTATCAACATATGCGATTCGGCGCCGCATCGGAGAGGTGAGTCACCATGTGCCATGCAGCACGTGACACCACGTCACGTCTGTGTGCGTGTGCGTGCGCCGTGCTGTGTTGGTGATGTCGGCATTTGCGCCAACACACGCGCGTGGACAAGTCATGTGTATATTGTATGCACTAACACATATTTGGCGTATTTCGTCGCGCGCGTCGCCTCCTCGGCTCGCCTCCGCCTCCGCCTCTCCGCGCCGCGCCGCCGCGTTAATATTGAGATCAGCTCGGATCGGATAGACTTTTTAAAATTTTCTTTCATGATATTTTGAAATGTTTTTTTTTCTTTACCTTCAAGATAATTAAGTGAGGCGGTCTTCACTTGCTTCACCTAGGGAACCGCCACTGCTTTAAAATATATTGATTAATGAATTGTTGTAACTAAGGAATCAATCACTAAGTAGTGAATAGTCCAGCTCTGGACGCTGTTTTTGTCATTGTGTGTGTATTGTTTAGTGTAGTGTGTTGTTATCGTCGCAGGGGAGAGCCTCGTCTCATCAGCTTCCAGAAGGAGGGGTCGGTGGGGCTGCGGCTGTCGGGGGGCAACCGCTCGGGCGTGTTCGTGTCGGGCGTGCAGCCCACCAGCCCTGCGGCCCTCCAGGGCCTCCAGCCCGCAGACAAGATACTCAAGGTACACTCTACTCTTGTCAGCGCTCTCCAGCTACGTGAGTCAATACCGTACACAGTCCAAGCTGCATATGTACAAGTCGATACTGTTGTTGTTGTTGTTGTTTGGCTTGGGGTTGGCTCTAGGCCTGCAAACTAATCCCGCTTGGTTGGGGAACTTCGTGCAAAACCCCGCAATCTCCAGCTACCCCAGCCACCCTATGTGTTCCATGAAAGCCACAAGTCGACCGGGGTGTCTGCAAACTGCCGCCCTTAGTCGCCTTTTACGACATACACGGGGAGAGATGCAGTGGGGCTATTCTTTTAGAGTACCGGCCCCACACGGTACCATGTCGATACTATCATTTTAGTTCTCTTATTACGTTTTGTTTATAGACGTCCGCAGATATCAACCTTGCGGTTACAAAGTCCAGACGTTTACACCTGCACTCTTGCGAGTACAGTGATCATGTATGTCAGATCGAGGCCCCATAGCTGTACCGTCTTCCGAAAAAATCCCATGGGAAACACAGACTGTGACCTTTCCCCAGCCGATCCGAGCCACCACCCGTCCACCCGAAGGAACCCCCGACCGAAGCCGAGAGCCGGGGGTGAAGCCTTCACTGCCACTGGGGTTCGCTCCCTATCCAACCACAGCCTGTGCCCAGGGCCTCAGCACTTTGTACTAGCCGCAGCTTTTGTTTTCACCAGCTATGTATATGCGTGGAAGTGCATATGACCACCACCTAATGTGTTCCGGGGATCCACCGGTCTCGAATGACTTACAGCGTCATTAGCTCGTAAGAAGTCCAACCCACATCCACATTTAAGTGTGTGTTGCACCGACATGCCGATCTACCGTATTCGCATGTCTACCAATTCTCCACATTGGTTACGGAGCTCTAAGTGGCTCACCACTCGCAGCTTTCGCTACTTATTCCCGTATTTGATACTTCGAAAGAAGCACCAGGGAATCAACGCTAAACCACAACCCCTGCGAGACCATCTTCAGTGTTCCGTGCAGAAGCACGAAGCATTCTGGGGCTTTTAACGGAACCCCGCAGTACTCAACCCAGCGTTTAGGGTAATATCTCATTTTGACCCACCGACCTGATTGGGGTCAGCAGCGGGAGCTAAGAGGAGGCCTAAACCCCCAGCTTAGTACTCATGTTAGACTGGCAACGTTTAATGAGTAATAGTCGAGAACAAGTTTTCTACCACACATTATTTTCTAACATTGACGCCCGTTACACCGCCCAGTTGCGGGATAGGGTAGCCATCTGCTAGTTTTAAGGGTAGCCGCCGTGTGGTCTGCAAAAGAGAAGCGTCATGGATACTAGTACCCAACTCCGACACCTTGGACGACTGAACGCCTCTGCGATTCCGGCTCAAGGGTCGCTCGATACGGGGTCTCTGGATACTAGTGGCTGGGCCAGACACCTTGGGTAAACCGAAGTCTACCGCTGCGATCGCTCCTCAGCGACTACCCACAACCGCTGCATACGTACAACCGTTCAGCCGTGTTCATGTACTCCAAGCAAGACCTAACCTGCGTTTTATACAACGACAGTTTTTGACCCGCCATGAAGTACCGCCGCACCTTGTTGAGTACACCCAACTTTTTTGAAGCCTGCTTGGCCTTGCTCTCAATGTGACGCGTTCAACACCGAGAACCCCGAGGTGGTCGCTTAATTTAAGCGAAGTACTTTGGAAGGAATGAGCTGGTGTGAACGCGGTTCTTTTCGCACTAAAAGCGCACACTTGTTTCTTCGATGCGTTGAACACGACCAAGTTACTCCTGCTCCATTCGGCAATAGACTCGAGGGTTTACTCGAGTTTGGACACGTGTTCGCTCTCTTCTCGTCCACATCACACCGTCTGGCTGCAGGGTGACTGGTGTAGGATCCATGCGCCGTGCTGTCGTCTGCATAACAATGTATGTTGCCGAGTGGCAGCATATCGTGGATATGCAGAAGAAACAGCGTGGGAGACAACACAGATCTCTGTGGTACACCGGCATTCACTGACATGGCGTCCGACGACCGTTCACGAGGACCTGAATGCTACGCCCATGTAGGAAGTCGGTTACCTAGTCACAAAGGCCAGAGGGGATTCCGTACGCCGGCAGCTTACCCAAAAGCGCCTTATGCCAGACCCGGTCAAATGCCTTGGCAATATCGAGTCCAATTGCCAAGGATTCGCCGTACCTTTCAAGCGCTTCCCACCAAAGGTGAGTGACGTATGCTATGAGATCGCCAGCTGACCGGTTTGGCCGGTAGCCGTATTGCCGATCGCTGATGAGATTATTCGTCTTCAGGTACGTCATGAGCTGCGTGTTGATAACACGCTCCATCACCTTGCAGAGGAGGGAGGTAATTGCTATGGGTCGGTAGTTTTTAGGGACAGGCTGAACGAAAGCTGATTTCCAAGCTGCGGGCACGCGGCCAGTAGAGTACGAGAGGCGAAAGAGGCGCGTGTCAGTACTGGAGCCAGCTCGGGAGCACACTTTTTCAACACCAATGCAGGCACTCTGTCCGGTCCACTCGCTTTCCTGACGTCTAGGGCAAGAAGCTCCTTCCGCACAGTTCTCTGTCGGAACTGTACTTCTGGCATGGAGTTCTCACACCTAGGTATCGATGGAGGAGAAGCTCCCCCATCATCCGTGTGCTTGTATCGTCACAAAACCGATCGTGTCGTGTGTTGTCCAGTACGTCTTCCGCAACTTTGGATGCGTGTCCACGAAGACATTCCGCCTGTACGGTGCAGGTGAACGAGATGGAGATGGCGGGTGTGACGCGCGAGGAGGCCGTGCTGTTCCTGCTCAGTCTGCAGGAGCGCATCGACCTCATCGTGCAGCACGCGCCCGCAGAGTACAACGCCGTCGCCGCCGGACACACACGTACGTACTCGCTCGCTACTCACTCACTCATCATTCGGTAGATTGCTTCTGTAATATCCTGTATGTTGTTATGTATGTGTGTGTTTTGCAGCGGGAGACTCGTTCCACATAAAGACGCACTTCCACTACACGGAGCCGACAGATGGGGAGATGTCGTTCCGGTGCGGGGACGTGTTCCACGTCGTCGACACCTTGCACAACGGCACCGTCGGCGCGTGGCAGGTGTTCCGCATCGGTGCGTACCCACCGCACCTCACCTTGTACATAGATACAAATACTATAGGTTAGTGCTATGTAGGTGAGTTGTTGTGTGCAGGTCGGAACCAGCAGGAGGTGCAGAAGGGCACTATCCCCAACAAGGCGCGCGCGGAGGAGCTCGCCACGGCGCAGTTCAACGCCACCAAGAAGGAGCTCTCGGGCGGCGACAAGAGCGGCTTCTTCCGCCGCCGCCGCTCCACGCACCGCCGCACCAAGAGTCTCAGCAAGGTACCCACCTCTCACCTCCTCTCCTCGCCGCGCACACCGAACAACCAAACACCGGCGCAAGAGAGTGGAGACACTTTGCGCGCCGCATTTGATGCAAGACAGCTAACGCACAAGGGTTTCGTAATTAGTTCGTTTATTCGCGTGGTCTGGAAATACAGTAATATATCTGCAAACACATCTTCACATTGGCCTTGGTGGTGGAGTAAGAGACTGGGAAAGGAGAAGAGGAAGAATTTAAAGTACATTGATTTTGAAGTACTCTTGGCAAATGTATGTGTCACCGTCCGTGTATGTGTGTGTGTGTGCGCAGGAGCACTGGGACGAGGTGGTGCTGTCGGACAGCATCAGCAAGTTCCCCGCGTACGAGCGCGTGGTGCTGAGGCAGCCCGGCTCGGTGCGGCCGCTCGTGCTGCTCGGCGTGTGCGCCGACATGGCGCGCGACCGCCTCCTCACCGAGCGACCCGACAAGTTCGCCTCGCCACGTTAGTATCTCTACATTCTCCTCACGCAGAGAAGACAGCGTACGAGCGCGTGGTGCTGAGGCAGCCCGGCTCGGTGCGGCCGCTCGTGCTGCTCGGCGTGTGCGCGGACATGGCGCGCGACCGCCTCCTCACCGAGCGACCCGACAAGTTCGCCCCTCACGTTAGTATCTCTACATTCTCCTCACGCAGAGAAGACAGCGTACGAGCGCGTGGTGCTGAGGCAGCCCGGCTCGGTGCGGCCGCTCGTGCTGCTCGGCGTGTGCGCCGACATGGCGCGCGACCGCCTCCTCACCGAGCGACCCGACAAGTTCGCCTCGCCACGTTAGTATCTCTACATTCTCCTCACGCAGAGAAGACAGCGTACGAGCGCGTGGTGCTGAGGCAGCCCGGCTCGGTGCGGCCGCTCGTGCTGCTCGGCGTGTGCGCCGACATGGCGCGCGACCGCCTCCTCACCGAGCGACCCGACAAGTTCGCCTCGCCACGTTAGTATCTCTACATTCTCCTCACGCAGAGAAGACAGCGTACGAGCGCGTGGTGCTGAGGCAGCCCGGCTCGGTGCGGCCGCTCGTGCTGCTCGGCGTGTGCGCCGACATGGCGCGCGACCGCCTCCTCACCGAGCGACCCGACAAGTTCGCCTCGCCACGTTAGTATCTCTACATTCTCCTCACGCAGAGAAGACAGCGTACGAGCGCGTGGTGCTGAGGCAGCCCGGCTCGGTGCGGCCGCTCGTGCTGCTCGGCGTGTGCGCGGACATGGCGCGCGACCGCCTCCTCACCGAGCGACCCGACAAGTTCGCCTCGCCACGTTAGTATCTCTACATTCTCCTCACGCAGAGAAGACAGCGTACGAGCGCGTGGTGCTGAGGCAGCCCGGCTCTGTGCGGCCGCTCGTGCTGCTCGGCGTGTGCGCCGACATGGCGTGCGACCGCCTCCTCACTGAGCGACCCGACAAGTTCGCCTCGCCTCGTTAGTATCTCTACATTCTCCTCACGCAGAGAAGACAGCGTACGAGCGCGTGGTGCTGAGGCAGCCCGGCTCGGTGCGGCCGCTCGTGCTGCTCGGCGTGTGCGCCGACATGGCGCGCGACCGCCTCCTCACCGAGCGACCCGACAAGTTCGCCTCGCCTCGTTAGTATCTCTACTTTCTCCTCACGCAGAGGAGACAGCGTACGAGCGCGTGGTGCTGAGGCAGCCCGGCTCGGTGCGGCCGCTCGTGCTGCTTGGCGTGTGCGCGGACATGGCGCGCGACCGCCTCCTCACCGAGCGACCCGACAAGTTCGCCTCGCCTCGTTAGTATCTCTACATTCTCCTCACGCAGAGAAGACAGCGTACGAGCGCGTGGTGCTGAGGCAGCCCGGCTCGGTGCGGCCGCTCGTGCTGCTCGGCGTGTGCGCGGACATGGCGCGCGACCGCCTCCTCACCGAGCGACCCGACAAGTTCGCCTCGCCTCGTTAGTATCTCTACATTCTCCTCACGCAGAGAAGACAGCGTACGAGCGCGTGGTGCTGAGGCAGCCCGGCACGGTGCGGCCGCTCGTGCTGCTCGGCGTGTGCGCGGACATGGCGCGCGACCGCCTCCTCACCGAGCGACCCGACAAGTTCGCCTCGCCTCGTTAGTATCTCTACATTCTCCTCACGCAGAGAAGACAGCGTACGAGCGCGTGGTGCTGAGGCAGCCCGGCTCGGTGCGGCCGCTCGTGCTGCTCGGCGTGTGCGCCGACATGGCGCGCGACCGTCTCCTCACCGAACGACCCGACAAATTCGCCTCGCCACGTTAGTATCTCTACATTCTCCTCACGCAGAGAAGACAGCGTACGAGCGCGTGGTGCTGAGGCAGCCCGGCTCGGTACGGCCGCTCGTGCTGCTCGGCGTGTGCGCGGACATGGCGCGCGACCGCCTACTCACCGAGCGACCCGACAAGTTCACCTCGCCTCGTTAGTATCTCTACATTCTCCTCACGCAGAGAAGACAGCATACAAGCGCGTGGTGCTGAGGCAGCCCGGCTCGGTGCGGCCGCTCGTGCTGCTCGGCGTGTGCGCGGACATGGCGCGCGACCGCCTCCTCACCGAGCGACCCGACAAGTTCGCCTCGCCACGTTGGTATCTCTAAATTCTCCTCACGCAGCGAACACACGACACAACACTTTCCCGGTGATCGCAGGTAGACAGCAATGTGTCCTCTACAGGCGGTACTTCTATTGCAAAGCAGATAACGAACTCAGTACTCAACGTCTTTACTGAAAACGTCTGGGCACATTACAAGTAGGAGAATGTTTCAATTGAGCACTTGTTTCACCCTGTTTCTGAACCAAGTGTGCGAGTGTGAAGTGAGCGCGTGTGTGTGTGTGTGCAGAGATGGACGGCGGGGGTGAGGAGGGGAGGGCGCGGGCGGGCGTGATCCGGCTGTCGGGGATCCGCGCCGTGATGGAGCGGGGGCGTCACGCCCTGCTCGACGTGACGCCCAGCGCCGTCGACCGGCTCAACTACGCGCAGTTCTACCCCATCGTCGTGTTCCTCAAGGCCGACAACAAGCACACCATCAAGAGGCTGCGCGCCGGCCTGCCCAAGTTAGTTTACTCGTGTCGTTTGTTTTTAGCGGACTAACAACACTAATGGACTTTAAGACCCTGCCCTTACCTTATGGTCCACAACTCCAGCAAGAAGCTGCTTGAGCGGACGTGTGGCCACATGTTCACGCACACGGTCAGTGTTGAGTGTGTTGTATCCGTGCAGGTCGGCGCACAAGTCCAGCAAGAAGCTGCTCGAGCGGACGTGTGGCCACATGCTCACGCACACGGTCAGTGTTGAGTGTGTTGTATGCGTGCAGGTCGGCGCACAAGTCCAGCAAGAAGCTGCTCGAGCGGACGTGTGGCCACATGCTCACGCACACGGTCAGTGTTGAGTGTGTTGTATCCGTGCAGGTCGGCGCACAAGTCCAGCAAGAAGCTGCTCTAGCGGACGTGTGGCCACATGCTCACGCACACGGTCAGTGTTGAGTGTGTTGTATGCGTGCAGGTCGGCGCACAAGTCCAGCAAGAAGCTGCTCGAGCGGACATGTGGCCACATGTTCACGCTCACGGTCAGTGTTGAGTGTGTTGTATGCGTGCAGGTCGGCGCACAAGTCCAGCAAGAAGCTGCTGGAGCAATGCCAGCAGCTGGAGCGGACGTGGGGCCACGTGTTCACGCACACCATCAGCCTGAACGACGCCAACCTCGCGTCCTGGTACACCAAGCTCACGGACGTGGTGGCGCGCACGCAGCAGCAACAACTCTGGGTCTCCGAGACCAAGGTACCCCACTCCGCACAATACTCTTACTGCATACTCCTACTGTACCTGCGATTGCTTATTGTATCCAAGTTATTTTGTAATGAGATGAATATCTTACTTTTATGGTTTTGGGATAAATAATCAACATGCGAGCTGCTCACTGATAACTGTCATCGTCACCTTATTCGTATTAGTATTCGTACTTTCTTCTGTGTCATGTTGTGGTCTCTCGCCGGGTATGTTGCGTGCCCTCACTCAACTGTCGTGACTTTATCGGTGGGCGTCGGTTCTCTCAGAGAGTACCTACGTAGTATGCTGTCTGTCTAGCTGACTGACACTGTATTGTAATGAATAACGTATGTATATGTCTCTCTGTTGTGACGCGGCTGCGGTGTAGCACGTTGACCTGGTGTCGGACATTTACTTCCCGATCCCCCCCGCCGCCGCCTCGCACTCCCTTCCCGACTACTACCGCTCCCCCTCCGCCCTCTCCCCGCACCGCATTAACAACCATCTCGCTCCGTACTACTACTCGGACGCTCGACACTCGCACGATAGCCGCACGCTCCCCGCGCCCGCGCCCGCCTACTCGCACGCGCACGCGCGCGCCAGAGCTCGCCTCAGCCCCTCCCTGCACGCGCGCCTCTCCGCCAGCCCGGAGCTCTCGCGGCTCGTGCACCCCGCGGCCCCGCACCGCCCCCGCAGCGCGGCGGATGCGTGGCGCTACGCCCTCCTCCCGCACGCGCAGTTCAAGCCCGCCTCGGCATTCTTCTCCAACGAGCGCGCCGCTTTCGCGGCCGACTTTCTCGACCTGAGCGCGGCGACGGACCTCCCGAAGGAGCCGAGGCCGCCGCCGCTCTTCCGAGCGTTACGTCGGCCTTGCGACATTGCCGGCTGCGCGTGCGCTGCGCGGCGAGCGCTGGAGCCGGCTCGCTTCAGCGAGGTGCGCTCGCTGCCGCCCGAGACGGAGCGGCTACTCGAGAAGACTAGGAACCTCTCGCTGCCGTCGCTCGCTCTCGCCGCCGACGACTGCCGCGCGGAGAGAGACGCGCGCGCGGGCCGCCCGCGCGCGCGCTCGCGCTCCCGCTCGCACTCGGTCGCGGAGCAACACCTCGGCTATGTCTGACCCTCAGCTTTTACTAACTATGCACCTCCTCCTGATTAAAAGCCACGCGCGTGTTCAGGTTTTCGTGCAAACCCGCTTCCTCTCGCTCCTGTACTGCGTATCCTGCCACTACGAAAAAAGGATGTTGACCTTTGAGCTCCCTCGCACAACTCCGCGCGCATCTCTCTTTCTTGCGCAGGTGTTGGCGGCTTTGCGCCTTGCGTTTGTGCGAGGGGGGCAATTATCAAAAGTCAATGTCCTTTTTTCCCCGTGGACTTGAAACAGAGTATAATCCTCAGTTTTCTTTGATAATTGCTCACTCATATTCTCGCTTTATCGTAGCCTAACACGGATTGCTGTAGAGGTGCTTGTGATGTGTACGAGTATGTTGTGGAGTCACATCGTTAAGTTTTGCTTCATGCTTGCATGTTGTATTGTTGTATTGTTTGTTGTTGAAACATTTACATTTTGTTACATATTTTTATCTTAAAGTAAAATCACACTTGCGCCACGTGACGCTGAACAGCGCACTACGTCGATGCATGATTACATGTCAGTTGTACAGTTCCAGACATGATCGAATAGGCACACGTGTGCTCTTAGCTTTAACAATTGAATCTGTTTGACTTAAGAGTGTGTGGCTGGACTCTGGACGCACAGATAGTGGGGAACACCCACGTCCCACGTCGACACTTGTGTTCCCTCGTGTGTCGCTTCCCCCGTCCGTGCTCACACTTTACAACTAATTAGCATTCACATTACTCACACTCACCTAGCGAACATTGTACAGCTCCAATGCAACACCAATGTGTGAATTTCGTTGTGTGTAAATAGTGCTTTAGTCACGTGTGAATAACTAATCGTTTACAGCGACTACACCTCATTTGTAATCTGCTATCATTATTTCATATGTTTTGTCTTGTCTGTTGGCCTTCCCCCTTCCCCCGCCCGCCCGCACCCGCTCCCCCTCGTCCGGTACGTCGACCCGTCGCGCCGACTTGCGCCGCAACTATACTCCACTACTGACGCGACGGCGCGGCAGAGGTCGGAGCCGCTGTCGGACGACTTCCTGTTCCCGCCGAGCGCGCCGGGCGGCGAGAGCCGGCTCTCGTACGCGTCGAGCCCCGAGTCGGAGCTGGAGGTGTCGCCGCCGCCGGCGCCGCGCCTCGTCAAGGCCTCGTCGGACCCGAGCGTGGCGACTGCGCAGGACGCCTGCGAGCGCGACACCGACCTCGACGCGCTGCTCGCCGACCGCGACCCGCCGCCGTACACGCTCACGGTGCGCTCACACTCCTCACTCACTAGTCACTAACTACGTGTGTATACAAGCTTCCACAGTGTGCAGAATGTGCCCTACAGAACGAGAATAGTGTCACACTATAAAAATATTATTATACTAGTACACTAGAATTGTTATATATTACATTACAATTATGTTTTGTGAAATGTTTTTCGAGATGTTTTTAATGAAAACAGTCTAATTAAAAACCAATTGATACATACATACATAGCGTCACGCCTGTTTCCCGGTGGGGTAGGCAGAGACAACTGATCTCCACGTGCTAGCATCCTGACACACCTCTGCTGGAAATTGATTGGATTTTAAAAACAAAATTAGACAAATGCAGGCCTAGTGTAACTAGTACCGCGCGCATGATGAATCAACTTGTAATATTATGTCCGGTTGTATTCGGTGAATCTACTCTGTTCATCATCACCTGCTTCATTCTTTTGCAATAAACAGAGCGGCTACGGGGACAGCAAGTACGGCTTCTCGGCGTCGGGCGGCGGCGCGGGCGGCGCGGGCGAGCCGCAGTACCCGCGCGCGCCCCTCGCGCACTCCCCCCCGCACTCACCCCTCTACGGCACCGGTACTACTTTTTTCATTTTCAATAGGTTTATTTAAAGATAGCGCGGCGTTTGGCGCCGCGCGCCGTACCCCATCTATAGGGTGAAAAAATGTTATACTCCTCGAGAAACCGCACTCGGCCGCGCCGCCAGCTGTAGGCGGACAGAGAGGCCGTCGGCTCATTTATTGACAGTTGACACGACAGCGCAGCTTGTAGACTGTAGGGACAACAAGCTCACCACAATACCAATACATAATAATAATTGTTATTGTACAGCTTATATAAGTTCCTTCCGGCTCCATCATCAGAACCGACAAGAATTGGATATTATCTGTAAATAGGAGGTTTTGAGTAAATAAATAAATAAATAAACCCAACTAACAAACTAACACAGTCACCCGAGGATCTGCAGAGCCGCGATTTGATTTTTCACAATTTATTTCATACATTCGAATATTCCTCCTCGCTCTCTCTCTCTCTAGGTATGCTGTTGCACTTCCAAAAGTCGATTTAACACTCTCAGCGAAAATGGGAAAATTTTGAGGGACCACCTAGAGCACGAACCATCATCGATAAACGAATGGTTTTTTTTAATGTAGCCCAAAGTCAAATATAAACATGTTTTTTTAATTTTTCGATATCGCATTTACTTTTTGATATATGAGAGATTTAGTTCGAAAAAAAATAGAATTTTTCACATTTTTGCATTTAAAAAAAAAATTTCTACTTAAAAAAAATTATTACCATCGCGTAGCCCTAGCAGATACGCGTCTTTTGAGCCCTCAACTCTCGCGTAGCCCCAAAACTCGCGACACCAGGACGATTTCACACTCTCAGCGAAAATGGGGGGCTATACTGAAGCGATCGAAAAAACATTTTCAATGTTAAAAAAAACTATCTTCTTTGTTCCAAAATGGGAACCCCACGTCACAGACATACTTAGTGAAAACAGCCAACTCTTTAACATATCTCATAATGAAAAATAGCTTCCTTGTGTTGGCGCCACTTTCGCCACTGCCACAAAATTGACAAGACTTACGTTGACCGCTTTTGGAAAATGGATTCAATATATGGCAACCATACCCATCTCCTACGGAGCGGCCGATATCGGCCGCTTTTTACATTATACCTTCACCTACTTTCTTTTTTTTCTTTGTTTTGTTGGGTGGCCCCAACCAAATTATTTTATTCTTTTATCTCACTTAGCCGTGTGTATTTGAAAGTGACGAATTCAAATAGTAGAATAAATTTCCCTTTAGGCGACAACCATTCCCCCATAGAGAAATGTCAGATTTACCGCCCTGTCAGTGTCATCAAGACAGCGGTTATAATAGGAGGGCGTTGTACGTTGCTCTTCTGTTTTCGGGTTTTCTGAGTGTTTTTTGTGCAGATGAACCCATAAGTGATGTTTTTTCTCTTTTTCATTATATTCCGGATGTATTGAGTGCATTTGTTTGTGCTGAGTTGATCGGAATTTTTCGTAAAAATACTAAGAAAATGCCTCCTTTTCGGTACCAATTTCGGCTGTTTTTAGAGGCTTGTTTCTCGATATAAATCCGTTTTCTAGATAAAGTGAGGTGATAGAAGTGTTATTTAGTTCCTGTAGTTGAAATAATATATGCCGTATAGTGTTTGCATACAGTACATTTACGAGAAATAAGCAATTTTTGTGACCTAGTTTTCTCCATACAAATAATACAAACCATACAAATTTCTCCATACAAATTTTATTGTGAACGACACGGGGGGCTGCTGATACACAAGAAAGGTATGATTAGGTCCGTTATTTATGATTGTTTATAATAAAAATACTATGTGACCGATTGGCGGTCTAATAAATTTATAAAAAAAAAAAAACCTGAGAGAGGTCGCGATTTTCACATAGAACAACTTTACAAAATAATTTTGTTACCTAGAATACGTAATATATATAAAAAAATTCCATTTATAGCTAGAATATTTATCTGTAAATACAATCCATATGTTAGTTCATGAAGTTTTATGGAAAAATCTTCCAAAATGATTTTTTTCGAGAGTAATGCGCCGGCGCCGATCGCGGCGCGCCACTTGGTGTAGCAGAAGGATTGTTTTGGTTAATGCTTCTGTAGCAGAAGGGTAAGAAGTCCACCAATTAGTCCAGTCGACATGTCGAAAAAAGGTGGGGTAGCTGGAAAGTGTTCCGAACAGATTGTTTGGGGGTACACTAGGAATACTATCCTAAGTCTTCGACCTCGAGCACCCTGTGCTAACCTGGGGGTGGACAAAAAACTCAAAAAAATTCTGTCTTTTTTCAGCTTTTCGCCTATATCTCTTAAACTAAGGATATTTTGTTGATATATTGCATAAAAAAGTTGGAGAGCATTAAATTTCCTAATTTAGTTAGTTAATATTGGGCCTGAATATCTGATTTAACGAATTAAATCAGATATTCAGGCCCAATATTAACGGAGATACAGGCGATCAAAGTTAGACAAAGTTTCTTAAAATGTAAAAAATAGCGGAAAAGCGAAGGTACCTAGAACCGGAACCCTATAACCATCATTTCGATGTTAACTATGTTGATCACTGATCAATATCAACGTCTTGAAAAACCTATGACTCTCCACCCTCCTCCAAACGTTACGATGTCCCACTAAAATGTAAGAAATACATTATGAAGAACCCTCTCTCACACCAAAATCCCTATCGTTGTACACATAATATAATATATATATATATAATGTTGTAAAATGTATTTACAAAAAAAGTTATAATATTAAAAATATCCATCGATATGCCGACCAATTGATCGATCGTTGTGCCCATAGTCGTATCGGCGCATGGGCTGATAGCGAAGAGCCTTGACGACCACCTTGAGAGGCTCTCGCTAGAGTGGTTGGGTCAACGGTCAGATCTAGAAGGTTTCTCTCTTTGGGGACCCGACCATCGGTAGCCTGGGTCCACCCCGCTGCCTGTGGTTTCACATCAATTTTAGATTTAAATTTTTTGTTTATAAAAATAAGTTGCCTTGGGGTCTTAAAAATCGCCAACATCTCTGAAAGGCTAGGGTTCTTGCTATACATCTGCATCACCTTCTTTTTTCCAATACCAAATGTTGCTGAGGTGGTGTCACACCCACTTATCGTATGCAGGAAAAGAATATCCTGTGGATCGTACTTGAACGAGTGAGATGAATACAAGTTGGGCTGTGAACCTTTTCAATTTTCTATAAATAAACGTTATTTTTGGAAGAACCCAAAGCAGTGAGAAGCAACAGAAGATCTATATCTTCCCCTGTTATGACGACACCATCATACTTGTCAGCAGCTGAGACAGCAGTCTCCACAATCATTACATCGGCGTCTTCTACTGTCTGCTTCACTTGGTTCCCCCTCGTTTCCATTTCACCCGTCAGCATAGTTATGAAGTTCTGCTTGTTGGTATCGTTGGAAAGAAATTTCACCTGCGAAATCGTGCTGATCGAAGTTGTCTTGGAACAGACAAACTTTGTTGAGGAGTGAAGCAAAGAACGCTGATCAGGATATCCCACCAGGATAACCATCAAAAAGCCACCTTGGGGGAGGGGGCGGGGGAAGGGGGGTCATAGGTTTTTCCAAGACGTTGATATTGATGAGTGATTAACATAATTAACAAGGAAATGATGGTAATAAATAGTTATAGGACCAAAACCTTCGTTTTTCTGCAATTTTTTAAATGTTAAGAAACTTTGTCTAACTTTGATCGGCTGTATCTCCGTTAATGCCTATTTTGTCATATGTCATATGTCTATATTATCATGCCTATTTTGAGAGCATCATGTCATATGGCCTTATGTTTTGGGGAAATGCAGCAGACTCAAATAGAATATTTTTATTACAGAAGAGGGCCTTGAGGTACATCCTAAATATGAAAACTAGAGATACTTGTAGGACAGCGTTTGGGGAGATAGGAATCATGACTTTACCAAGTGCATATGTTTACCAGAACATAGGTATGCTATGCCAGAAAATACATTAATGATTCCTCTCTTAATTCCGACAATCATAACTATGATACACGGTGTAAGAATAATGTACAACTAATAAGACATAGATTAGCTAAAACCTCAAAAAGCTTTATTTGTAATAGTGTTAGACTTTATAATAAACTGTCTTGTAACATAAAACAATTAGATGATAATAATTTCAAACGACGGATTAAATTAATGTTAATTGAAAAGAGTTATTACACTATTAAGGTTGCATTAACTGACCGTAATTTTATCTAAGAGTTTGACTACTGTTTTTTCCACTAACAAACTTTGACAATTTGACATTTGGATACACTTTGTTTCATTAGATTTTTTTTATATGACTTATTACATCTCTTTGTAATAAATGTAAACTAATTTTTATTTATTTTTTGACTTGATATAATATGAAGTATCAAAATTGACGATGGCACTATACACCAGATATAGGTAATTTAAATAGGCAGTGTGGTCAGATTCTTCAGTATTCATGTTTATGCTGTAAATATTAATGCTCTTGTGAGCGGTAGTATGGGTTAATTATTTGTAAGTTACTATAATATAATACTTATATATAAGGTACTAACAAAACATTGTGACTTGCGAAGTTTGTTTGTCAGTTCTTCTTCGCATTGAATTTAGAACTGGCGGAATTTTCGACATGTCCAAGCGTAGGTTACCTACCTATGGATGAAATTATACAATAAACAACAATGTTGAAATTTTAGGAAATTTAATGCTCCCCAACTTTCTCATGCAATGTGGTGAACAAAATATCGTTAGTTTAAGAGATATAGGCGAAAAGCTGAAAAGAGTCAGAAACATTTTGAGATTTTTGCCCACCCCCAAGTTAGCACAGGGTCCTCGAGGTCGAAAACTTAGGATAGTATTCCTAGTGTATCCCCAAACAACCTGTAAAAGTTTCATTAACTTCGGAATACTTTCCAGGTAAAAGTACATAACTGCTGGACTAAATTGGAACAAGTTTAAAGAAAACCTTGAGCTACGAGGAAAGATTAAAACAACTTGAACTGACCACTTTGGAAGAACACTGCGACAGAGGAGACCTCATGAAAGTCTACAAAATACTCACCTCAAAATATGACTGCCCAGATCTGATTGAAATGTTTTACCAGCAAAAAAACTTAACCGCACCACTGTTGATTGAAACCCGATTAGATAAATACATAAAAAGTATATCGACAATAAATAGCAACAGCGCCCAAGAACGAAAACTGCAATGACAATGTAATACTCGTATAATAATAATAAATATTTCTAAAATAAAACTTTTTTTATTTTTTTATATATTTGTTACTTCAATCTGTCTGTGAGCCGACATTCATAAGTAGTTGTGTATTTGAAATAGGTCTTGTATGGTAAGTGTCCATTGACAGTTCCATATACTTTATTCTCAGTCATTACACTCTGTGATGAGATCTTGAGGTGCTCTTCTTTTCAATCTGTTGAAGACTTTCCTAGAAGCCATCAACTCGGTTGCCAGCTTGTTTGGGTGCCTTTAGACTCTTTTTTTGTATGCCTCAGTTCTGGCTCTCGCTTCCTTCTTTACCGTTGGAATCTCAAGGTCCCGATGCAGCTGATTATTGGTGACATACCAAGGTGCGTCAAGAACCATGCGAAGGGTTTTTGATTGGAACCGCTGTAGGATTTCGAGGTTTGAATTGGCCGCATTGCCCCATAGTTGAATACCGTAGCACCAAATAGGTTTGAGGATACATTTGTACAGCAACAATTTGTTTTCCATGGAGAGTTGAGATTAACGGCTTATCACCCAGTAAAGTTTTCTGAGTAGTTGGCTCAGCGCTTTCCGTTTTGTGAATATGTTTTTTCTCCAAGTAAGACGTCTGTCCAAGTGTAGATCTAGCATCGTCCGCTTGGGGGATTTCAACACCATTTAATGTTACCGGCGGGCATGTGTCACGTCTGATGGTGAAGGTCACTTGTACAGATTTGGTTTCATTGGCCTTGATACGCCAATCTTTTAGCCAGGCAGATATGTTATTTAGGCTTCTCTGCAGCATGCGAGATACCTCAACAGGGTCCACGTGAACAGCCAAAGCAGCTGTGTCATCTGCAAACGTCCCCATCAGGACGTCGTGGGTCAGTGGGAGATCGGAGGTATGTAACAGGTAGAGTACTGGGCCCATCACGCTTCCCTGTGGAACACCCGCTTGGATGTTGTGCAGGCTGGTTGTATCTTCTCCCTGCTTTACAAAGAATAGAATAGAATAGCGTTTATTTCCTCTTCACATCAGAAGTGCCTATTATTTAGGTATGATTTTATAAATATGTAATAGTTTATTGGCAAGGTCTTTTTTATTTTAAAAAGAAGGCCATCATGCCAGACACGGTCGAAAGCCTGAGATATATCAAGGAATGCCGCAGAGCAGTACTCCTTCCTTTCGAAAGTTATGTTTATCTTGTCAACAAGCCTATGTATTTGTTCAATTGTTCCATGGCCTTCGCAGAATCCAAACTGATGGTCTGGAATCAGTTCATTTTTGTCTATGATTGGCTTCAGTCTCCTTAGAAACAAGGCTTCCAGAATCTTAGATGGAATTGGTAGCAGACTAATTGGACGATATGATTTGACATCTTCAGGGCTTTTCCCCGGCTTAGGGACCATAATAATTTGCGCAACCTTCCATTGAAGTGGGACATAACATCTGAGTAGAATAGCGTTGTTTAGCTCAGTTAAAAAGACAAAACCCTCTTCTGGTAGTTCCTTCATAATTTTCGCAGTAATTAGGTCATATCCAGGAGCTTTATGTTGAGCGAGTTTTTGTATGACATATTTTACCTGAGATTTTTGGTGAATTTCTTTATGGGTAGGTCTAATTGATGTGTTTGTCTTAGATAGTCGGTAACTGCTATTCCTGTCTCAGGTGATCCCGTGTTTGGATTTGGTGTGAACACTTCTTCCAGGTGAGTGGCAAATGTTTCAGCCTTTTCAGCATCGCTCGACGCCCAAGCATTGTCCCTTTTACGTATTGGAGGTTGAAAAGCAGTAGGTCTTTTAAGCTTTTTTGTTGCTTTCCAAAGAGAATAATCTGTGGCTTTTGTCGCGTCCAAGTTCTTCATATAGGTGTCAATTCCTTGGTTCCGGTCATCCTCTAGCAGTTGTTTCAGCTGAGCGGTTAAGGCGTTTAGGCGTGTTTTGTCCTCAGGGAATCTGGTCTGCTGCCAGCGTTTTCTGGCCTGGCGTTTCTTTGCTAGCATTTCCCGTATTGTCATGGGACATTGAACTGAGCTTAATTTAGAGCTGCTTGGCATGGAATTCCAGGATGACTGTTGAACGGAATTATTGAAGAATTCGACTGCGTCTTCAATGCCATTCTCAGATTTTAGTGGTAATTTCACATTAAGACCTTCTGCACACAGTTTTTGAAAGAAAAAATAAAACTTGAAAATAAATAAATAAATATAAATTTTGATTTGAATAGAAAAGAATCGAAAAGATTCATATTATGGGATCGATCTGGGATATCCTGTACATCTCAGTCCATGTTAAATTAAAATAGAGTTTGTATTATTTATTATTCAGTTGCTAGTGTGCAGTGGTAGTGGTTGGTAGTGGTAGTGGTGATGCGGGTTTAGTGTCAATTATTTAAATAAAATGTTGAAATTGTTTATGTGGCTTTATTGAAATTATAAGAAAAAAAATTTTTTTCTGCAGGCGAGTTTTTTTACCCATTTTTCACCATGTTAATTGAATGGGCGGATAAAATGTGTATGTTTGTCGTGTCCAAGTGTAATGTGTATTAACTATAGTTAAATATATAAGGTGTTTCGTTATTCATGAACGAAACTTCGGGAGGGTTACATACACACTCAAATAAACACTTTACATAACTTTACGTAAAGAAAAAACATGATTACAGGAGCATTTTTTCTCCTAACAAAAAAATTAAATGAAAAACCGAAGCGTGCTATACCTTGCAAACGTCTGTGTTTGTAAAACACGAAACGTAGGTAGGTAGGTACCTAGCGCGCGCGACATCTCTAGTAGGCAGGCGGAGCGAGTGTTCTTGGACTCGCACCTCACCTGACGCCGCCGCTAGATTTTCATGTGTGGGGAGTGGGGACGGTCCAAGGACCTAGTTTATGGGCAGGATGGCCACACCGTGGAGAATGAAGAACAGTTACGTGCTCGGATTGTAAACGCATTCGCTATAATAAGAGGTGACCGTGACACTGTTATCGTGCGTGAGGAGGGCCCCTCTTTGCATCGAGTGCAAGTTGGCCATTTTCAGCTATTTTTGTAAATGTGGGTAAGTACCTTATGTAAGTTCCTGACGACTATTGTAAGTGAAGGGTACCCACACATACTCACACACGCGCACACACCCTCTCACACATTCAAAAACACAACAAACAGCTGTTCTGTGTTCGAACTAGTACGGTCATTAACCCCGTGCAGTGCGAGTTACCTACAGCTGGTATAGGTTGATCATTTTAATGTTTAGATAGCAAACATGTTTTGTTAAATTTCTCGAAAAGTAATGCTAAAAACATATATTTTTTTTGCGTAACGTGTATATTTGAGTGTGCATGTGACCCTCCCGAAGTTTCGTTCATGAATAACGAAACACCTTATATAGAGTGAGACTGTATAGTGCCGGAGCTGCCGCCGCGTGCTGGCGGGGGTGGCGGCGGGGGCGGGGTGGCGCGGCCGGCGGGCGGGGTGCTGCTGCCGGGGCCGCCGCCCGGCCGCCCGCTCCACCAGCTGCGGCACGCCGCGCGTCCCAGCGCGCAGGAGCGGCTGTTCGGCTCGCCGGCCGGGGTCGGTGCGGGGGCGGGAGGCGAGGACGCCGGCAGCTACTCGGCGCGACCCGCCAGCATGCTGCTGCACCCGCCCGCCGCGCACACCTCCCTCGACAGGCACGCGCACACCCAGGTAGCTACTCACCACTCTCACCAACACTCGCACCAGCCGAGACGGCGGCGGCGGCTAGTCTGCTCGCTTGGCGCGCCGCGCCGCGGCATTGTCAACCGTGTTTGTGCTAGTTTGCGCGAGCGCCGAGCTTCCTATATTATCCACTATCCGCGACTCTCGGATGGAGGAGGTGATGATGAGTGTGCTGTGTGTTGGCAGAGCGGGTACGAGGGCGGCGGCGGCTAGTCTGCTCGCTTGGCGCGCCGCGGCATTGTCAACCGTGTTTGTGCTAGTTTGCGCGAGCGCCGAGCTTCCTATATTATCCACTATCCGCGACTCTCGGATGGAGGAGGTGATGATGAGTGTGCTGTGTGTTGGCAGAGCGGGTACGAGGGCGGCGGCGGCTAGTCTGCTCGCTTGGCGCGCCGCGGCATTGTCAACCGTGTTTGTGCTAGTTTGCGCGAGCGCCGAGCTTCCTATATTATCCACTATCCGCGACTCTCGGATGGAGGAGGTGATGATGAGTGTGCTGTGTGTTGGCAGAGCGGGTACGAGGGCGGCGGCGGCTAGTCTGCTCGCTTGGCGCGCGCCGCGGCATTGTCAACCGTGTTTGTGCTAGTTTGCGCGAGCGCCGAGCTTCCTATATTATCCACTATCCGCGACTCTCGGATGGAGGAGGTGATGATGAGTGTGCTGTGTGTTGGCAGAGCGGGTACGAGGGCGGCGGCGGCTAGTCTGCTCGCTTGGCGCGCCGCGGCATTGTCAACCGTGTTTGTGCTAGTTTGCGCGAGCGCCGAGCTTCCTATATTATCCACTATCCGCGACTCTCGGATGGAGGAGGTGATGATGAGTGTGCTGTGTGTTGGCAGAGCGGGTACGAGGGCGGCGGCGGCTAGTCTGCTCGCTTGGCGCGCCGCGGCATTGTCAACCGTGTTTGTGCTAGTTTGCGCGAGCGCCGAGCTTCCTATATTATCCACTATCCGCGACTCTCGGATGGAGGAGGTGATGATGAGTGTGCTGTGTGTTGGCAGAGCGGGTACGAGGGCGGCGGCGGCTAGTCTGCTCGCTTGGCGCCCCGCGGCATTGTCAACCGTGCTTGTGCTAGTTTGCGCGAGCGTCGAGCTTCCTATATTATCCACTATCCGCGACTCTCGGATGGAGGAGGTGATGATGAGTGTGCTGTGTGTTGGCAGAGCGGGTACGAGGGCGGCGGTGGCGGCGGCGGGGGTGCGCTGTACGACGCGCCGGACGCGGCCGCCTCCACGCGCCTCGGCCCCAACGCTCCCGACGACCTCAAGGTCGCGCCGCCCGGGTCAGTCTCACTCTCTACACACACACACACACACCGCTGCTCAGTCACCTGTGGACCAAACATAATGACAATATGCTGTACCGGAGACAGCTAGGGCGACAGGCATAAGCCATCTCTGATCTCAGCACAATCCTTACAAACTCAGTAGCTCACTGTCTCCGGCCGGGCCTCACTTACTGCTTCATACTTATCTTATTGTAATACTTTGCTAAATGTGCTGATTGGTGGTATGTGGTAATATACCCAAGCGCAAGTTGCACCACAACACCGATTGCTCTGCTTACGCCAATTGTCGGGATACAGCGTAATAGAATTCGAATGACAGCAGCCTTAACGGTCGGACCGCGTGCTTACCTTCGCGATTCGAGCGGCGATGCATAGCACCAGGGAGCTAGCGAGGCTGAGCGTAATGTTGCGATGGTTGGAAGTAGTGATAGGTCGGTGTGTGCTGTGGTGTTGCAGGAAGTTCGAGTCGGGAGCGAGTCCGCACCGCAACTCCAACTCGCACGAGCACAGCTCGCTCGACTACCCCGCGCCCGCCGCCGCCTCCGCCTCCGCCGCCTACCACCGCTCGCTCAACCCCCTGCACACGTACGTACTGCACACTGCACTGTTGTCTCCTGTATAGAAAGCGCAACCAATTAACACGAGCCTCCGGAGCGCTAGCTAGCTCGCAGCGGGCGGAGCTCGCAGCGGGCGGAGCTCGCTCCCTCCTGTCCTGTCCTGTATCCCGGTACCCCAGATGTCTTCAATGCGTTTCCACGACATATTTACTAGTCTGCCCATAAATATTGCTACAACTTAGAAACTTCTCATTAAATTTTTTTTCTGAAATTCAAATTTGGAACGTGTTTATTATGTCAGAAACTTCGATCGATTTCCCGCCATTTCACATAATTTCTTCGAGGTTAATGTTAAATTACCACATGGAGTGGGGTGTTTTGCAGCGATTGCCTCGCACAAAGTGGGTATGGAGGGGTCAGTTATTTTCAAGACACTTCAAACTTCGGTATCATCCAAATATTTGTAAATCGTACTATCGTAGAATTTGTATGATCGAAGGGTACTATCGACAGATACGCCAACACTTCCTCTGTCGAAGACCAGACAAGATCAGGGCGACCGCGTGCTGTTAGAAACACAAAGGCTGTAAATTTTTTTTTTTATGGAAACTGACACGGTTGGCTACATCACCTACAACGTCCGTGATGTCAGCCCATAACACCGGGTGAACTAGGTGCCATGTCAGTGCTTCCCCCTTTGATCGTGCCGGCTACACTGAACTGGTCGGAAAACACAAACTATTTACATTTCTACGGCCGTTTAGACCGACGTTTCATTCAGTGCGGTGGTAGCAACCCGGGCGGGTTAAACCCTACCACCAAGTAAGATTAGGAGGGAAGGGACCTACAGTTTTACGAGGAATCCGAACCTCGGTCAGCCACCAACGGTCAGCGATCACCCATCCAAGTACTGACCGCACCCAGCGTTGCTTAACATTCAATAGCGACAGTTGACTGTCTGTACCACTGAGCTATCCAGGATGACAATGCTGTCAAAGCCAGAATTCACCGAATCCCCATAAGGAAAAAACAATATTTTCGCAAGAAATTAAGATAGCTGCTAGGACTCTGTCGCGTATCATCAAACAAGAGCTGAGACTCGGTGCTTATCGTCGGTACACAGGACATGCCCTAAATGAATCCCTGAAGTTAAAGAGAGTGGATCTATCAAATTGCTGGCTATAGCGATACGCTGGTGAAACGTATCCTCTTTAGTCATGAAACAACTTTTACGATTGAAGAGCACTACAACAAGCAACATGACAAAGTGTACGCTCATAGCTGTAAAGAAGCTTCGCAAGTGGGCGGGAAGGTGCAACGTGGTCATCCTCCTGCATCAGGCATGGTGTGGTGGGGGGGTGTCTTATTAAGGAGTCACTAAGCTTTATTTTTGTGAAAATTGAGTGAAGAGTTCAGCCAAAGTGTACAAAGACAGCTTCTTGGATCGTGTTGGAAAATCTCTCAGCGATACACTTTGTTTTAAGGCCGTGACAAACGCCAACGACCTTGAGCATTCGGGAATTCTACATAATGTACCATGCGACTGCTAATTTCGCTTCGCACGTTCAAGTCACATTTAGCGTAGTTTGTCGCTATCAGCCTAAAGAGTTGATGGTTCGGGGTTCGAATCCCACTTTCGTATGTTTTTTTTTTTGCTTTTTTATTATTTTAATTATTAAAATGATTGTGGCTTATGTAACTGATGCGTGATTCTAATTTTTTATTTTTTATTATTTTACCTAAATAACATTTTATTGTAATTTCTTCCAAATTATTTTAGTTCATGTACTTACCACTTTTTATAAACCTCTAAATAGACTATCGATGAAAACTAAAATAAAAATAGGTAGGTAGGTAATAGGTAGATAGGCATTTAGGTATGTATGGCAAATATCATAGCAACATAGGTACCGGCATTCGGGAATTCTACATAATGTACCATGCGACTGCTAATTTCGCTTCGCACGTTCAAGTCACATTTAGCGTAGTTTGTCGCTATCAGCCTAAAGAGTTGATGGTTCGGGGTTCGAATCCCACTTTCGTATGTTTTTTTTTTTTTGCTTTTTTATTATTTTAATTATTAAAATGATTGTGGCTTATGTAACTGATGCGTGATTCTAATTTTTTATTTTTTATTATTTTACCTAAATAACATTTTATTGTAATTTCTTCCAAATTATTTTATTTCATGTACTTACCACTTTTTATAAACCTCTAAATAGACTATCGATGAAAACTAAAATAAAAATAGGTAGGTAGGTAATAGGTAGATAGGCATTTAGGTATGTATGGCAAATATCATAGCAACATAGGTACCGGCCGGCGCGCGCGGCGCGCGCGGCGGCAGCATGGCACGGTGCGGTGGGGTGCGGTGCGGTGCGGTAACTCTGTAGCAGCGTGCGGTGCGGAGGCGGCACGGCGGCGGGGCGGCGGCGGAGGCGGCGGCGGCGGCGGCGCGGTGGAGGCGCGGGAGGCGCAGACAGCGTTATACCACAGTACCTATTAGTTATTCTGTGGTTATACCAACGAAAGCCATGCGTATAACGCCCCGTCAAGTTACGTACCGGAGCGTATACTGATAGATACCACAGAAGAGAGATATTACTGATACGGTCGTACTGTATACTGGTACGGAAAATGACACGGTGGCAACATCACCTACAATACAACATCCGAGATGTCAGCTCGTAACAACTGGTGAAGTAGGTGCTATGTCAGTGCTTTTCTTCGGTCGTACCGGCTTCACTGAACTGGACGGAAAAAAAGAAGGGAGTCATATCCCGAAATAGTTTGTATTTTCCGTCCAGTTTAGTGTAGCCGGCACGACCAAAGGGAAGCACTGACATGGCACCTAAGTTCACCCGGTGTTATGGGCTGACATCACGGATGTTATAGGTGATATAGCAAACTGTGTCAGTTTACATAAAAAAATCCCTCAGTCGCCTTTTACGACATGCACGGGGAGAGATGCAGTGGGGCTATTATTTTAAATTACCATCCCACACGGTACAAATATACCTAACCTACCTATCTTTTTTCCATTCGATCCAAACACAGAAGACAGAAATGACGACCGACACGCGGGCGCAGCAGGGCAGGAGCGAGCAAGCGAGCCCGGAACTAAAATTGTATCTAGTATTGAAGTGCCTGCTAAATTGACGAAGGCAAAAATTTTACCCTTCCGACTGAAGAATTACGTCAATAATTTCATGTAGGCGTTTTTTGTTTTTTATTTTTATCTCCTTTCGTGGATAAAATAATAAAACAAATTGAATAGAGTTTTCTCAGAGCTTTGTGACCTTTGAATCGGTGGTATTGTAAAATTGTAATAATACACACATACTCAGATTTTCAAAAATTCATGCTTTTTTTATATATTTTTAATTTTATGTTTATTACTTACTTTTACTCATTATTAAAAAAACCAGCAATGCACTTTGTTGGTAAGGAACCAAAATATAGGTTGGTATTTTTTTAATTTTCTGAATGTGTGTCAATTGGTCAGTTTTGGACCTTCTTTGTCGCACTTTTTGCATGTTTTGCGTATTTGGCGTTTGTCACCGCCTTAATATACCGTTGACTTTCCAGCAAGATGTGCACCTGGTCACAAGGCACGAACTGACCAAACCTGGCTTGAAGACAATTTTCCGGATTTTATTGAAGACTGGCCCTCGTCGTCCAGGGTCATTATGGGCAGTCTTAGAGGAGAGGACATGACTTGTTCTAAACGACACTCCGACATTGACTCTCTTATGAAATCTTTAGAGCAAGCAGTGGCTAAATTTCCCATGAAAACAGTGCGTAAATCCATAGAATCATGGCCAGAGAGATTAAAGGCCTGTACCAAAGCAAAAGGCGGCCACTTTGGATAGAGAGACCTCAGTTAATAAAAACTTATAAGTTTTATTAACATTACATTACTTCATTAAAAAAATTGTATTTTCATTTTAAAGTTTCTTTAATCAATAAAAACGATAAAAATAAATAAATAATAGTTGTAGGAAGAAGAGATCGATGTGTGTGTGTGTTGTGTGCGCAGCTCGCCGGAGGTGGTGTACCGGGGCGGGGGGCGCGGGCCGGCGGGGGCGGGCCGCGCGCTGCCGGCGCCCGCGCAGCCACCGCACCCGCCCACCGACTACGCCAAGTACAGGTACTACCTGCCGTCTTCCCTTGCCTCTCTTACACAATAAATAATTATACATATAACTAGCTGACCCTGCGGACTTCGTTCCGTCTTTATTACACTATAACCTTATTCCGATTATTCCGACATTTTACAAATAAAAAATTTGCCAAATCGGTCCAGCCGTTCTGAAGTGATGAACCGATTTGGCTAATTTTTTATTTCTCTATCTCTCTCGCTCTCTCTTCCCTCACTCTATACCCTCCCACTATCACTCCCCCTCTCCCTCCTATCCCCTCTCCCTCGCCCCTCTCTCACCTCCTCCTTTTTTCTCTCGCTATTAAAATAATCATCTGTCCCACATGAGGTAAGAATTCGTGTGGTGACCCAATTAAAATAAAACCATTTGTCCCACAAGACGAATCCTATGGTCACCCCTAAAATAAATTTAGTTTTGTCCTACGTGAGGTAAGGAATCGTATGGTCACCCTATTAAAATAAACCATTTGGGAATAGCTTGGCCAACGTTTTAATAAAATATTTGTTTTGTCCCACGTTAGTGAAGGAATCGTATGGTCACCCTATTAAATTAAAACTATTTGTTCCACATGAAGAATCGCATGGTCACCTCTCTACTAAAATTTTTTTTATCCCACATTAGGTAAGGAATCGTATAGTCGGTCACCGGTTCAAATAGAACCATTTGGGAATCGCATGATCATTTCTCTACTAACTTGATATTTTTTTGTCCCACATTAGGTAAGGATTCCTTATGGTCACCCTATTAAAATAAAACTATTTGTCCCACATCAGGAATCGCATGGTCGCCCCTCTAATATTTTTTTGTCCTACGTGAGGTAATCAATCGTATGGTCACCCTATTAAAATAAAACCATTTGTCCCACATGAGGAATCGCATGGTCACCCCTTTAATATTTTTTTTTGTCCTACGTGAGGTAATCAATCCTATGGTCACCCTATTAAAATAAAACCATTTGTCCCACATGAGGAATCGCATGGTCACCCCTCTACTAATTTAATTTGTTTTGTCCCATATTAGTTAAGGAATTGTATGGTCAGCCTATTAAAATAAAACCATTTGGGAATCGCACCCCTTTACTAAAATAATTCTTATTGCCCCACATTAGCTAAGGAACATGTATGAGACATAATAATTTTTAATAGTATGGTCACCCTATAAAAATAAAACCAATTGGGAATCGCATGGTTACCCTATACAAATAAAAAAATATTTAATCGTATGGTCACCCTATAAAAATAAAACCATTTGTCCCACCTGCATGAGGAATCGCATGGTCAGCCCTGCAGTAATTTTTTTTTCTGGCGTTCGACTGCGGTGGTTGTTGACAGCTACGAACAACGGTCTTTTCAGCCTGTACATGTTGTCAAATCCGTTTTTTCATGAAAACGCGATAACGGCGCCATCTACCGGGTCCAACTGTATTTTCAAACCATCCAGGGACCCACTCAAATATTCACACTAAATTTCATCCAAATCGGTTCAGCCGTTTAGGAGGAGTAGGGTGACAAACACACGTACAGAAGAATTATATATATTAAGATGAAGAGAATTATTTCTCTACATGTATACACTTTTAGTTGAATACACTTTTGCCCGCGATGTTCAATAGACTCCAATATCCTGTTTATAATGAGACCGGTCGAACTCCTCAAAATAACAATCAACCGTCGACTTTACCTCTGCATTGTTGGCAAATCTTTTACCCGCGGGACAATTTTTCAAGTTTGGAAAGAAAAAAAAAATAAAATAATGTTTGCGTGTGTGTGTGTCAGCGGTCGCGGCGGCGGCGGGCCGGAGTACGTGTCGAGCGCGCGGCCGGTGAGCGGGGGCGGCGGGGGCGCGGTGCCGCCCTACAAGCCGGTGCCGCCGCCCAAGCCCAAGCACTACCGGCACCCGGGCGGCGGAGGCGGCGGCGGCGGCGGCGAGCCGCTCCCGCCGCCCGCGCCGCACCACCACAAGTCCTACAGCCACGGCAACGGGGTCAGTGTCATCCATCACTTCACACCACCTGCCAACCTATCTAACATACCTAGTGCTCAAATCATTTATTCTTTATCGAAAGCGCGACATATGGCGCCGAGGCACCCATAAGGTGTCTAACGGCGCTCATAGACATTAGATCGTATGTGTGGGTTGCGAATGCCATGCCAGCCTCAGGTGCCCATTAACGCCCCTATTGAAGGACCCGAGACTGTACTTGGGGAGAAACATATGAGCAGGGAGAGCGTTCCAGAGTTTACCGGTTCATTATTATTAAATAACGCTAATGACAGTTATGAAGTAGTAGGAACAAAGGGCTGGTAATTGTTAATGGACACACAAGAGAAGCATTACCAAATGCCTTCAAAAAACCCTACATCCTACAGAATATGGATAGGTAGAGAGAGGGAGGTCAAGGCTATTATAGCGTTGATATTTTCGTTTTTGTATGGAACTGAAGTATCTGTATTATCTCATCTGTGTGTTGGGCATTCCAACTTGAGTGGTTGAGGTTCAGGAGGAGTAGTTGAGTTGTTGGCTCTGCATAGTGGTGCGTAGGTTGGCGGATGACTAAACAGTCGTCGTGGAGAGTCGATGCCAGCTAGTTGTGCCACTCAGTTGGTTCACGGGGAACACCTCCTGAAAAGTTGAGTTGGCGTAATTTTAAATGTATTTTGGATGTTTTTTTGCTACATCACCTACAACATTCGTGATATCAGCCCATAACACCGGGTGAACTAGGTGCCATGTCAGTGCTTCCCTTCATTTCATTGTAGTGATAATAAGTTGTGTCCAGGCGATGGAGGGTGGAGGCGGGGGGCAGCGGCCGCCCCCGCCCACCAACGGCTATGCGTACTACGGCGCGGGCGGCGGCAGCGGCGCGAGCTGGCAGCACGCCCACTCGCACTCGCAACCCGACCACTACGCACACCATCGCTACGCACACCATCAGGTATCCGCCCACGCCCACATACGTACACCCTAACCTATTCCTAAGCGTTATTCGTTATCGCTGTGGGTTGGGTAGCGAATACACCAATGGGTATGCGATTAACTCACGGTGCAAGTCAGTCAGTCCTCTGCTGGATATACGCCTCTCCAATACTTCTCCACTCCTCCCGGCCTTCAGCGGCGCTGAACCACCACTCACGGCCGAGATGTAGCTGATGTTATCGTCCCACCTGGCGGGTGCTCTTCCCGCGCTCTGTCCACGATCACCAGTGTAGGACATGATTATTTTAATGGTGTTATCTTGTCGGGTGGCGTGCCCAGCCCAATTCCACAGGAGGTTAGCCATCCAGTGTCAATACTACTTGCTGCGTCACCAGATTGCCTTGTTACGCAATTTCGCTGGCAACCCGGTACCCGGTATTGCGACACCTGCATTGTAACATTATACATGGACCGTCAGGATACATGAGTGATACAGCTGTGTGCGTGCTGGTGTGTTGGCAGAGCGCGCACGGCGCGGGGGGCGGCGCGCCGCCGTACTCGGGCCCGCCGCCGCCCGCCACCCACCCCGCCGCCGCCGCCGCCGCCGCCGCCGCGCCGCACAACCCCAACCACATCGGTCAGTACCTACCGCCGCGCCGCTACCCTGCACCTACACTTACAACTCGCCTTTTTTACGTTCCTCACTTAAAGAGGTTAAATAATAATAATAATAAAATATAATAAAATTCTTTATTCAGGCAAAAAAACCCACACTTCACAATACATACACAATACACAAAAAAAAATAAAAAAACAGCAAACATTTCATACCCCGTTGGGTGTAGTCATAATTTTTTCCCAGTGGGCAAACATTCCGCCGCACAGGCTTTGTGAAAGCCCTGCGAGAATCTCGTTCGAGCTCATCACGAGTCTCTGTCGGAATCCGGATACCCTGGAGCGCATAATGGCGTAAAAGTCCTGCACTCTTGCATCTGCAAACATGCTCGATGCACTGCAGTGTCTGGGCAACTGCATGAGCTGCCTGAAGATGTTGTTGTATTGCACTCTTACACCATTATACGCCCCTTTTGTGTACGCCGTCCACAGTTGGCACGTGTAGAAGGTTTGGCAATATGCCCTGAAAAGGGTAATTTTCACCTCCTCAGGGCATTTGCCAAACCTCCTAGCCACCATATTGCCAACCACGGATAATGCCCTCCGCTGCCTCTCAATATCAGCATCATCTTTCAGGTCGGAAGTCACCACGTGACCAAGGTACTTAAACTGTTCAACCCGTTTTATGACTGAGCCATTTAGATATACTGGCGGAACATGGTTCGGCCCAGCACGGTGTTTGAATACCATCATTTCAGTCTTTTTGACGTTGTACGCGAGCCCATGCTCCGCCGCGTATCTCTCGCACACTGTTAAGAGTCTTCGAAGTCCTTTGATCGATGGACTCAGCAACACCATGTCGTCAGCGTAGCTCAGGTTATTAACATATCTTGAACCCAGCTTGAGTCCAACGTCGGTGTTGCTGAGTTCAACGATCAGGTCATTAACATACAGGTTGAACAGGTCGGGAGAGGTCAACCCGCCCTGTCTCACACCACAACACAACCTGTAGGGATCCGATAACTCGCCCCCCCAACGTACGCAGTTATCTTGATTGGTGTACCAGTATTTGAGGAGCTGGGTGACCTCACCCGGCACCCCGGCCCCATGAAGCTTCCGCCATAATTTTCCGTAGCAAACCGTGTCGAACGCCTTACTCAGGTCGAGGAAACACGCATACACAGATGTTTCGTTCCGAGTATACCAACTAACCGTGCGTTTAAGCGAGAAAATCGCAGAGTCAGTCGATAATCCCGGTCTGAAGCCAAACTGTGCATCGTCCAGCTTCAAGTGAGATAGTATCCTCGGCTGAACGAGACGCTCGAACACCTTGGCTAATATGGTGGCCAGGGATATCGGCCTATAATTAGCGCTCGACGAGATATCCCCGGTCTTGTTTTTAACTATTGGTACCACCACAGTACGCATGATGTCACATGGCAGGTAATTGTATTTAACACATAGGTTATAGAATAGTGATAGAACGTTGTGAATACTCTGGCCCGCGTGCAGAACGTGTTCAACGCTTAAACTGTCGTGACCGGGCGATTTACCTCTTTTCATTTTCTTTATTGTCTCAAAAATCTCGTTTGGTGTAAATTTAATCCTCTCCCGATCACGACAGTCGTCATCGCTGAGGCTGGATGCGTCGTCATCAATGTTACTGTCAACACGAAAGCGACGAACAAACAGATCCGCAATCTGTTTCTTATCTTGAATTCCTTCAACAGACAGAGGTAGACTAGATGCGTGCTTAAGTTTGTTCGTCGCTTTCCAGAACTTGGAAAAATTATTTTCACGTCTGTGGCGGGCCAGAATATTCAACCTAATCAGTTCTTGATTATTCTGGGCCCATTTGAGTTTACTTTTACATTGTTTACGTGCCGAACGCATTTCGTCTAAAAAAGGCCCAGATTGCGGTTTGCCGCGTGACATCCATTCTCGAAATGCTGACTTTGCGTTATCATAAGCACCCTTGACATGGTAATTCCACCCTACCACTACCTTGCGCGCGCGCGTGGGGCGGAATGTTTGCTCAGTGTTTGTACAATGTTAAAATATAATAAATCAATAAAATGCTTGTATGAAATTTCATCTAAAGTTGAATTGTTTAAAATCTTGTAAAATTTTCCATTATCACAGATTACCTTAATACTGCAGAAACAATTTTCTAACTGGTACATATTGTAGTTTTCAAAATTATTCATCTTTTCATTTAAACATTTAATAATACATTCAAAATTATCACAGTCGCAATCATCACTTAACAACATATTCTGAAAGACATCCTCACAAATTTTTGCATATCTGTTTATTTGTTCTGGCTCTCTGTTACCCCAAATATATTTTACATTATGCGTATTGTTCGAGGTGTTGTACAGTTTTGGAATTATGCCATTCGAATCGCACTTAATCACAAGTGGGAAGTGATCACTCCAAAAGACATCGTTTAAAACTTGCACAGAAATAATAGTCCGAGAGGCTGAATGGGTGACGACGCAGTGATCTAACCACCTGCGGCTCCCGTGCGAGTCGCTGACATAGGTAAATGTTTCCGAGTTAACTCCCAGCACATCCAGGTCAGCACATCTCAAATTATTCTCTTCACAAAAGTTAGTTAGGTCATTGCTAAATAACGTACCTGGATGTGCATTGTAGTCCCCGAGGGCGTACACGCATTCCACATCTCCGCCATTAAAACGGAGCCTCGTAGTGAGACTGGTGCGTCCCTCTCTGTCTGATTGTCACAGTGACATTACTTGAAACGCTTGATCGTATCCAGTTTAAACTTGGCAATTAGTAGCGAAGTTGGGAGTTAGGGCACCTGAGCCCTATTATGACTGGATAGATCTATTGTGATCTCTCAATAGTTCTGACAAGACAACATCAAGCAGCAAGTAAGGCATGCAGACCCACCTGCTGCGTGACACGTTGAGAGATGAGCCAAGATGAGAGGTGGCTAGCCTTTCACCCTATAGCACGGCATCTCGTCCTTATCCCTTAGTCGCCTTTTACGATATGCACGGGGAGAGATGCAGTGGGGTTATTCTTTTCAAGTCCCGGTCCCACACTACACCGTGAATGAGTATGGATACGGGAGAGAGAATGAAACTAGTAGAAAAGGGATAACATAAAGGAGAATGGGCGTTTTGGTCTACCCCTCCTAGCTAGCTGTGAGTGTTATATCAATGGAAAGGTTGATTTATATAGAACATTTTTAGTATGGCAGCCAAAGTCAATTATTAGTACTTTATGAGTTATATCACTTTTAAGTTTTATAAACATATAAAATATATAAAAGTATATTAAAACATATTAAAACATATAAAAGTATGTTGGGACAAAATGGTTTTCTTGGAAAGACCTTTCGATTGATATATCAGTCATTAGAGGAGGGGTAGACCAACTCCCATACATTTTTGCCCATCCTCCTTTGTTTAGCCATCTGCAATGAGTGTTTAACTGTAATGTAATGTGTGCAGACCTGGCGGGCAGCCGGGAGCAGCGCGGCTCCGCCTTCGAGCTCTACAGGAAGCCCCAGCACATGCACAACCTCAGGTACTCCCCCTCCCCTCTGTCGCTCGCACCGTACCGGCCGGCATCACAGTAATGTGTGCAGACCTGGCGGGCAGCCGGGAGCAGCGCGGCTCCGCCTTCGAGCTCTACAGGAAGCCCCAGCACATGCACAACCTCAGGTACTCCCCCTCCCCTCTGTCGCTCGCACCGTACCGGCCGGCATCACAGTAATGTGTGCAGACCTGGCGGGCAGCCGGGAGCAGCGCGGCTCCGCCTTCGAGCTCTACAGGAAGCCCCAGCACATGCACAACCTCAGGTACTCCCCCTCCCCTCTGTCGCTCGCACCGTACCGGCCGGCATCACAGTAATGTGTGCAGACCTGGCGGGCAGCCGGGAGCAGCGCGGCTCCGCCTTCGAGCTCTACAGGAAGCCCCAGCACATGCACAACCTCAGGTACTCCCCCTCCCCTCTGTCGCTCGCACCGTACCGGCCGGCATCACAGTAATGTGTGCAGACCTGGCGGGCAGCCGGGAGCAGCGCGGCTCCGCCTTCGAGCTCTACAGGAAGCCCCAGCACATGCACAACCTCAGGTACTCCCCCTCCCCTCTGTCGCTCGCACCGTACCGGCCGGCATCACAGTAATGTGTGCAGACCTGGCGGGCAGCCGGGAGCAGCGCGGCTCCGCCTTCGAGCTCTACAGGAAGCCCCAGCACATGCACAACCTCAGGTACTCCCCCTCCCCTCTGTCGCTCGCACCGTACCGGCCGGCATCACAGTAATGTGTGCAGACCTGGCGGGCAGCCGGGAGCAGCGCGGCTCCGCCTTCGAGCTCTACAGGAAGCCCCAGCACATGCACAACCTCAGGGTACTCCCCCTCCCCTCTGTCGCTCGCACCGTACCGGTCGGCATCACAGTAATGTGTGCAGACCTGGCGGGCAGCCGGGAGCAGCGGGGCTCCGCCTTCGAGCTCTACAGGAAGCCCCAGCACATGCACAACCTCAGGTACTCCCCCTCCCCTCTTTCGCTCGCACCGTACCGGCCGGCATCACAGTAATGTGTGCAGACCTGGCGGGCAGCCGGGAGCAGCGCGGCTCCGCCTTCGAGCTCTACAGGAAGCCCCAGCACATGCACAACCTCAGGTACTCCCCCTCCCCTCTGTCGCTCGCACCGTACCGGCCGGCATCACAGTAATGTGTGCAGACCTGGCGGGCAGCCGGGAGCAGCGCGGCTCCGCCTTCGAGCTCTACAGGAAGCCCCAGCACATGCACAACCTCAGGTACTCCCCCTCCCCTCTGTCGCTCGCACCGTACCGGCCGGCATCACAGTAATGTGTGCAGACCTGGCGGGCAGCCGGGAGCAGCGCGGCTCCGCCTTCGAGCTCTACAGGAAGCCCCAGCACATGCACAACCTCAGGGTACTCCCCCTCCCCTCTGTCGCTCGCACCGTACCGGTCGGCATCACAGTAATGTGTGCAGACCTGGCGGGCAGCCGGGAGCAGCGGGGCTCCGCCTTCGAGCTCTACAGGAAGCCCCAGCACATGCACAACCTCAGGTACTCCCCCTCCCCTCTGTCGCTCGCACCGTACCGGCCGGCATCACAGTAATGTGTGCAGACCTGGCGGGCAGCCGGGAGCAGCGCGGCTCCGCCTTCGAGCTCTACAGGAAGCCCCAGCACATGCACAACCTCAGGTACTCCCCCTCCCCTCTGTCGCTCGCACCGTACCGGCCGGCATCACAGTAATGTGTGCAGACCTGGCGGGCAGCCGGGAGCAGCGCGGCTCCGCCTTCGAGCTCTACAGGAAGCCCCAGCACGTGCACAACCTCAGGTACTCCCCCTCCCCTCTGTCGCTCGCGCCGTACCGGCCGGCATCACAGTAATGTGTGCAGACCTGGCGGGCAGCCGGGAGCAGCGCGGCTCCGCTTTCGAGCTCTACAGGAAGCCCCAGCACGTGCACAACCTCAGGTACTCCCCCTCCCCTCTGTCGCTCGCGCCGTACCGGCCGGCATCACAGTAATGTGTGCAGACCTGGCGGGCAGCCGGGAGCAGCGCGGCTCCGCCTTCGAGCTCTACAGGAAGCCCCAGCACGTGCACAACCTCAGGTACTCCCCCTCCCCTCTGTCGCTCGCACCGTACCGGCCGGCATCACAGTAATGTGTGCAGACCTGGCGGGCAGCCGGGAGCAGCGCGGCTCCGCCTTCGAGCTCTACAGGAAGCCCCAGCACATGCACAACCTCAGGTACTCCCCCTCCCCACCGGCATCACAGAGAGCGCTCACCCAGCCGTCCCTCTCGCGTGATGTGCGCGCCGCGCGCTGCCTACAGTCCCGTACGCCTCGCGTGGCACGCCGAGTACGACCGCACGCGTCCCGCGTTAGCGCGCTCTGTCAGCGTCGCACTGTGAGCGCTGCTAGTATTTTTCCATTTTCCACATTGTCTGAGTGACCAACTCGTCATTCAAAGTTGTGAAGTTCTGAACGTACTCGTTGGAAACTTTGTTACTGAAACATGAACCGCCACTCGGCTGATGCGGAACGGATGCGGCCTGTGAGTATAACTGCCCTAACATGCAAACACTCATCCGCTTCTCAGGTGACTAACACGTGTGGCGCCAATAGTTAGTGGTTGCGTATGCGGTTCACTGTCGGTCGGTATATATCACTATAGTGTTGTTGGGGGCTCGTGTAGTGTGTGCCAGTTGTCTTATAATATCTTGTATAATATTGTAAGTAGTTGTTGTTGCGCCTGCGCCGTGCGCGAGAACAAACGCTCCGTCCGCCGCGTCCACATTGGCTGTGCGTGTCTGCATCTTAGTGCATTTACACTGACGAGCATATTGAGTTAATCTGACCCGGACCACTCTCTCCAACTCTTCATATTCATCATTCTTTAGTTATATTTTTTAATTATTTCTTTATTTAGTATATTATTAATAAGGTTTAGAAGTAACTTGTGCACATATTAAGTACGAGGAGATATCTACATTATGTTTCATGTTCAATTTCTAATTTTTTAAAGCTAAATTTTGTATTAAATATATATATATATTTATGGAAACTGACACGTTTGGCTACATCACCTACATACTATACTCTGTTCATCCTAGCAACTAATGCCGAGCGGTTTCTCTTTCTCTGTACTTCTCACTCTCGCAAAGGGTAATTGAAGTGACTGTGAACTGAGGTTATGAATATAGTTTAATTTAAAAAAAATATTGAATTATTGTTTATTTATTTGATGAATGAAAATTTTGCAATAAACCTGTTTATTTTTATTTTTTGCTTGGAATCATGTTAAATATTTATATTTTCACTGTAAATTATTAAATATTAAAATTATATTATTATTTAAACTTTGTGCCTAATCTACTTACTTCAGCTGTTCGTTCTATTGTAGGTGGATAAGTTAACCCAGTGCCGTAATACCGGGTAATCCATATTCATCACTGTCTGATGATTCACCCACGTCACAGAGGTCCTCGTCACTGCCGCTGCTATCCTCACGTAGATTTATGATATCCATCCAGTCACGTGAACTTTTGTTTTGGTCATAACTCGAGAACCACTGGTGCTAGACCCATCGTGTTGGTACTCAAACTTCAGGTCTCGGTGAGATCTATCCATCTGTCACGTGAACTTTTGTTTTGGTCATAACTCGAGAACCACTGGTGCTAGACCCATCGTGTTGGTACTCAAACTTCAGGTCTAGGTGAGATCTATCCATCTGTCACGTGAACTTTTGTTTTGGTCATAACTCGAGAACCACTGGTGCTAGACCCATCGTGTTGGTACTCAAACTTCAGGTCTCGGTGAGATCTATCCATCTGTCACGTGAACTTTTGTTTTGGTCATAACTCGAGAACCACTGGTGCTAGACCCATCGTGTTGGTACTCAAACTTCAGGTCTCGGTGAGATCTATCCATCTGTCACGTGAACTTTTGTTTTGGTCATAACTCGAGAACCACTGGTGCTAGACCCATCGTGTTGGTACTCAAACTTCAGGTCTCGGTGAGATCTATCCATCTGTCACGTGAACTTTTGTTTTGGTCATAACTCGAGAACCACTGGTGCTAGACCCATCGTGTTGGTACTCAAACTTCAGGTCTAGGTGAGATCTATCCATTTGTCACGTGAACTTTTGTTTTGGTCATAACTCGAGAACCACTGGTGCTAGACCCATCGTGTTGGTACTTTACGTGACAGATGGATAGATCTCACCGAGACCTGAAGATTGAGTACCAACACGATGGGTCTAGCACCAGTGGTTCTCGAGTTATGACCAAACAAACAAACAAATATACTTTAGCATTTATTATAAATGAGTAACGTAATTTTCTTATGAGTGTTGCATGCATGCATTGCATAGTGCCATTCAGTTTTTGTGAAAAACAACACGTGAAATATATGCAAAACAACCTTATTATTATGACGCCTAGGAAAGGCTACTGATTGTAATGCGTCGACTGACCGGCCGACTGCACCTGGCTGCCTGAAACCTTCTCAGAATAAAAACGCAAAATTAACTCTAGGCGCAGCGGCGCACGCGCCGTTATGGTTTTGAGATGACTTTCGCATACACCTATGACTCACAAACACAACGTTGTGTCCTGTGTAAAGAAGAGTAATAACCGTTGCGAGAGCGAGAAACCGCTCCGCATTAGTTGCTAGGATGAACGGAGTATACATACATCAGTGATGGCAGCCCATAACACCTTGGTGAACTAGGTGTCATGTTAGTGGTTCCCTTCGGTCGTGCCGGCTACACTGAACTAGAGGGAAAACATGAAAAATTTACATAGCCGTTTCAACCAACCTTTCATTCAGTGTGTTTCATCAATCAGGGGGACTAAACCTTACCACATAGTAAGATAAGAAGGGAAAGAACCTACAGTTTTACGTGGAATCCGAACCAGCACGGTCAGCCTCCTACGCATTATTTGTATAATAAATAGAAATAATATAGTTTCTTACAAGGCCAAGTAATTTGTGACTCTTAACTCAATATGCTTTCATATTAGCATACACTGTCAAAATCTGTAAGAATGCAAGAACTTACTTAACTCTCGCTCGCACATAAACGTGTGATACTGCGCATGTGCGAGCGAGAGGAGAGAGGCGGCGTCGCTAAGCGGGTTGTCGCTTGTGGGTCCGCAGCTCGGACGCCGCGCGCGACGCGGACGCGCACTTCTCGCCCAAAACCAAAAAGAAACTGGCCAAGAAGCCGTCCTTCATCAAGAACGCCGTGCTCGACCTCTTCCGGCCGAGGTCTCGGCACAAGGTGTCGCGGCAGCGGTCGCTGTGCGAGCCGCCGCCGGCGCCCGCGCACCGCGCCGCCGCCGCGCCCCGCCCCCTCGCGCGCAGCAACTCCTCCTGCGACAACAGCCCCGCCCTCAAGCCCATCCTCAAGCGGCAGAGCTCGTTCTGCGACGCTGCGCGACACTCGCCCGCCCCGCCCGCGCTGCGCCGCCAGACCTCCCTCTGCGAGATGCAGAGCGAGCGGGCGACGCCGCCGCCGCCGCTGCGCCGGCAGCGCTCGCTCATCGAGTACGAGCGGCGCGGCATCTACGGCGCGCGCTTCAACCTCATCACCGAGATCGACCCCGTCTACCGCCGCCGCCACCTCCACCCGCCCGATGTCCTCCGCAGCAAGGAGCTCATCTACGACCCCATCCCGAAACCGCGTCGAACCTACGCCTCCGCGTACGGGCAGCCGGGCGCGAGCGGCTCTCAGCCGGCCGATCGAAGCTTCGAAACTCCCTTCGGCGAGCCGCAGGGCGCGAGCGCCGTCGACCACGCGAGCGAGACTCTGTACGTCACCAGGCAGGAGGTTAACTCGTCCAAGCTGTCCAACTCTACCTACTGCGAGACTCCGTACGTCACCAGGCAGGAGGTTAACTCGTCCAAGCTGTCCAACTCTATCTACTGCGAGACTCCGTACGCCACCAGGCAGGAGGTTAACTCGTCCAAGCTGTCCAACTCTATCTACTGCGAGTCGCCGTACGCCTCGAAGGAGCAAATGCTCAAGCAGAGGATGAACTCGGAGAGTCCGTACGCCACGAAGGAGGAGATGCTGCGGCAGCGCTTCTCCGAGTCGCCGTACGGCGCGCGCGAGGACTCGCTCAGGCAGAGGCTCGGCACCGCGGCGCGCGAGCCGGTACACGGCACGCGCACCTACGAACCTCCCGCTGCCTGGAGTGAAAGTCCATACGCCACCGCGGCCGAGAGCCGGAGACTCGTCACTCCCGTCAACTTTACCACAAGCGCGTCGACGAGCGAACCTCCGTACGGCACCGCCGAGTGCACAAGCGAGCCGGCGTACGCGCCGGAGTGGCGACCGGATGTCGGCGAGGAGGCGGCGCGAGCGTCGCACGCCGAGTGCGCGTACGTGTCGCGGCAGGAGATCCTGTCGCAGAAGGCGGCCGCGCTCGCCGGCAAGGAGTCGCCGTGCGCGAAGCTCGAGGAGAAGCTCGAGATGATCAAGCAGAGGAACCAGGCCAAGAAGGAGCTGATCTACCAGTCGCGCCGCGAGGTCGGCGACGGCGACGCCGCCAAGCTGCGCGAGCCGCTCTACGTCTCCAAGCGCGAGCTCAAGGAAAACGTCATCTACGAGTCGCAGCAGGAGGCGCCGCCGCCCTCGTCCGCCCCCAGCCCTCCGCCCTCGGCGCGCGCCAGCCCCTACGAGCTCAGCGACGCCAATCACCTGTCGCGCCGCGACCCCGTCTACCAGAGCAAGGCCGACGCGCTCGCTCTCCCGGGCGACGCCTTCCAGGAGATCGACTTCGCGGCGCTGCGCCTCACTCACTCCAAGACCGACACCGAGAAGCAGAACTGCCTCAAGATGGATAGTAGCACACTGAAGGGGGAGCCGACGTACGCGCCGCGCCTGCGCGCCGGCGCCGCGCACATCTCTACCGACTCGACCGGCTCTATGGAGACGCACTACGCCTCCGAGTGCAGCATGAACTTCGACAGCAAGCCGCAGAGCACGCCCTACACCTCGCAGGAGCTCGACGCGCCGAGGCCGCACGCTGCCGGCCGCAGCGTCACCTTCTGCGAGGGTATCGCCGAGCGCAGCGGCGAGGGCTCGCAGGACAACTCGGACAGTGTTGGCGAGACGACCGTGGTGGCGGCGGCGGGGGAGGCGGGGGAGGCTGAGGCGCCGGACAGGCCGCACACCACGTGGGGCATCTTCGACAGCGCGGGCGGCGTGCTTGAGGACCGCCAGTGGGGCGTCTCACTCGTCATCCCGCCCAAGGCGATCGCGCCCGGCATCAAGCAAAAGATTTACTTCACGGTGTCGGACCCGCGGCACAGCCAGCGCGTCGGCGGCCCGCCCATCGACATGGACAACGGTAACGCCGAACCCCTCCCCCTTCTCCCCGGCGGCGCACGCCCGCACCCCCGCACCTCCCCCCCGCACTCGTCGTTAGTCGCTTCAACGCACTCTGCTCGTATAATAGTTATTGCGTGACCTCCGTCCTCAGCTCGTCAGGCACGATCCGGTGGGAAGCGGCGGCCGCGTGACCGGCGGGCGGCCCGATCACAGTTTCTCTGACGGGCGAGATCTTAGAAGTGGGAGTGAAGTGTCAAACTAGCCCGCGATTGAGCTGCGGCCTCCGCTGCGGCTGCGAGGCCGCGGCGAGCTGGTGCGGAGGTGACGCAATACGCACAGGTGGTAGCGTGCACGTGTGTGTGCGCATGGCTAGTAGTTAGTGTATCCGGGTATCACCTTCTCACTCATATGTAGTCCGGTCATAGTTGGCTTTTATAGTATTATCCTCGTCACCGTTCTAAAAGGCTCGCAAGATGGTCGCGACGCGCGCACGCGCAAACTTACCCAGCAACAACTACTCAGACTAATGCGATGCACTGACGCTACGTTCAGAGCCTCTTACATATCGGTGGCGGTGGAAGTATAGTCGAACAGCGTTTGTTATCTAAGGGGCTCGTGCTGACAACCCAATCTTATCCAACTAAACTGTTTAGTCGTAATCACAAAACTTCCAAACGGCGCCAACTCAACTTTTTAGTTTGCACCGACTCTCCGCGACTCAACTAAAAAGTTGTAAAACGACTACAGCGGCCAAATGTTTAGTCGGTCGCCGACGTTTTAGTCGAGCACCGGCCCACGCTGCAGTATGCAGAGCGAACGACTGAACAATCGACCGTGTGACCTCAACGACTAAACAATTGGATGGGAGAGAAATGGGCCGTTGTGCCCGACACAACTAAACAATTGGTCGTGTGTCGTAGTATGATTAGTCTACTCTGCATGCACTGCCAGTAATAACTTTATTTTATTCAGTTTTTTCTTCAGCTTCTTTTCTCAAGGATGATTGATTATGTATGAAGTTACACACGATCACATACCCACACCCTCACAGCACACACACACACACACACCTCACACAACGGCGACTTGCACACTAGACTAGAGTGGCATGGAGTGGGGCATGGCAATGAGCATGGCACGGCAGCAGTGTGTGTGGTGCTGGAGCGCTTAGAGCCGAGCATGCCGCGAGGTGCATATACTTACTATACATAGATGTACACATGTAGCGTGAATGCTCGACGGTCGCGTCGCGCTGCCTGCCTCCAGGTTTTGCTAAACTTGATTGCCGCTACTACGAAGTCCCTCTGCTTACATTTGTATGCATATGCATAAAGCTACTATGGATGGAGCATCGCTCGCGCGAGCAGCACGCACGCTGTGCAGTGCTGCTGCGCTCGAGCAGTGTCGCTGGCTAAACATAGTCCTGAACATTGTGTAGTTTACCTGAGTAATAGAGCAAATCTCTGTGAATATTCCCGTGTATTTAATTCATAATTGCAAACTTTTCAAGTTTTCATGAGTCATATTTGGTGTTATTGTCCATAATCGTACATACATAGGCTCATGCCTTGCATTCAGCACAGTCTCGCTCGCGCGGCAAACCAGAACAAGCCGCGCGACAAACCGACCGGGAGCCGACTTGAGCCGAGCGAGTTGAGTCGGCTCGACACCGCGCAGAACGTGTGAACGTGTCGCGTACCGCACCACCACCGGTTCTATTTTTGCAAGTTTCTGCCGACACAGAGATACGAACACACGACACTTGTGTCGGCTGGCACGTCTCCACGGCAGCGTAGGCGGAGACAGTCGGGCGGGATAGAGCTAGACGCGGGAGAGCGGCGAGCGGCCGTCGAGCAGTCGGGCTATCAACCGTCACTTTGCCTGCACAATGTGTGTTGTTATTTGTGTTTATGTGATTGATTGTGTTTATGTTCATACTTTAAATTTACCTTTTTATTGGCAGTTTGCAATAATACTTGTGAGCCCAAACGCCATTTTAAATCCAACACCTAATCAGCTTATGGATGCATACCGATTGCACATTGGTACACAAGAAAGGAGGTGTAGTTGCGGTATGTTGTGCGGTTGCGCAGGTGAGGCGATGCTGTCGCCGCTGGTGATGTGCGGGCCGCAGGGGCTCGTGTTCCTGCGGCCGGTGACGCTGCGGCTGCCGCACTGCGCCAACGCGGTGCCCTCGCTGGGGCTCACGCTCAAGGCGACCGACACCGAGGCGCACCTCAGCACCGACTGGGACAACATACACCTCCCCGCCACCACCACCCTCAACACGGTCGCCGTCAAGGTCGACCACTTCTGAACCTCACTCCTACACTCCTAGCTGCACTCTTGTGCGGCCTCTCTTCTCATCTTCTCACTCGTGTATAGAGACATTGTGCTTTGATAGTGTTGTGTCTATTTTAATTATTAAAATGAATATAAAACATAAAGTTAATTGTCGTCGAGAAGGCTGGCACTGTGTAGTGAGAGTCCGGAGCCACTCACGTCACCTCCTAAGGGCCGTGCATTTATCTGACGTCATTTGATATTGAGGGCAATTTAGAATAGAAAGAGAATGAAGATAATCGTTACCCCGGGGCCACACTATCGGGCGAAGATTTGTGGCGCGTTGTCGCTATAAAAACTTCTTGTTCGTCCTAGCTCGAATGCTGCGGCCAGACCTGGCCAGACATAATAGGATGAATGTTCGTGGCGCGCTGTCGCGCGTTCTGGCAAAACAAAATGGAGGAAGCGCTTGCTTTGTATTATATGTCCGTGAATAATTCATCATAAATATTAAATGTTTTTTTTTATGAGCGGGCTCTTCGGTGTTCCAAAGAATAGGTTCAGCTTCATAGTTTACAATAAATTCGAGCACTTTCTCGTTACTCCGATCAATGACGGCAAGAAAATAAACTACGCCTTACGTTTACGAACTCCGAACTCGAAATGGCGCAAGCAAAGTGTGGCCACTTGCACGAACTTTGTCGCGATAAGATCTGCGGTAGAAAACCGACAGTATACCGAACACAGTTCGAGTTCGCGCGAATGATTAGCGTTATAGCGAACTAGTTGGCCAGACATACCACGACAACGCGAACCTTCGCCGAATCCCGCATGTGTGGCGCCAGCATTAGAGTTGGTTATGGGCGAGGTGAGTGTGTTGTTTTCCTCTATTCTTAACTTCCGCTATCACATCACATCTCTATATAGCTTTATATTTACATATATAGAAGCCGTCGTACTTCCATTAGGTAGGATTTGAAAATAATTGAATGTTATATATAGCCTATATATAACCTAGCCTATATATAGTGATATAGCCCTAGGTTTTCATTACTCCCATCGTTTGTATAGTGTATGTGTAGGTAGGTGTATCTGTGTAGGTAGGCACGTGGTGTGTCGCACTGTAGTAGTATGTTGTTTATTGTGAGAGAGGGAATGATGGTGGATGGTACAGGTGACAGGTGTACGTTAGGTTGCGTAGACAGCGGAGCAGAGCAGATAGCCTGTATATTATATTTATGATAAAGACAGCTGTTATATCCTATATATACAGCTGTTATATCTACATTTAGTTTTTGCACGTACTCATTAGTGTTTCTAATTATCAGTAAAGACATTGTTATTAAATGTAAATGGAGGAGGCAGTATTCCTTATTATATGGTATTGTATTACGTGGTGTGGTACCTAGCTTATTGTAACGGGAGTGTTTCTCGCAAATAAGACGTTTTGTTTTGGTCGTAGATTATGAAGGTGTTTTAATTATATTTTTGACAACTCGTTGAATAGGTATGTACGTATCTATATTGTGTTTGCAGAGCACGCAGAGAGAAGGGCATTGACCTTGAGCGTTAGCTCCCTTGCGTAGCTCGTGGCGTGCAAAGCGGCATCTCTCTCGCGCAGGTGGTTAGGTACGACAAGCGCGGCGCAAGAGAGATGGCGCTCGTGCGAGTTGTGCGCGAGTGAGCTAACACTCATCAATGTGCTTTGTTCCGCGTGGTCGGGGAGCACGCACTGCCACTGTGTCCATCCATTATAGCTCAATGTATACCTACATAATGTTAAGTCTGTATGTATCTATGTATATATTTTTTTATATTGATTAAATGATTATTGTCTACTCACGAGGCTACGTGAGTACTTGTGACGGTGTAAAGTGGTGGCGGGTCGTGGTTGGTACGCACTGGGTTACATTTTGGGTGGTTGCCTCTGCCCCTTTTCTTTTTACCCGACTACGGCGAAGCCAAAAATGGAAGGGTTATCTCTGAAAACTTATTTGTATGTGAAACTGTAGGAAGGTGTGGAACTAAGCTTGCGATGGCTTCACCGAACATATCCGGGCCCATCGGCAGTAGAGGAGGGTGTTAATCGAGGTAATAATCGAATACCATTTTTAGGTTTCCGTATCCCGTACGGAAGCCTATTACTAAGCCTACGCCGTCTGTCCGTCCTACTGCTGTATCTTTGGAACCGTAATAGCTAGCCGGTTGAAATTTTCACAGAATGTGTTATTATGGTGGATATACAACAAATAATAAAATATAGAAAAGGTCAAAAATTAAGGGGGGTCCACATACAAGAAACTTTTTTTTTTCAAAGAAATTTTTTGTGGTGCGGAAACCTAGATGCGCGATTCCAACTCGCACTTGGCCGGTTTTTTTAAGTTTTTACTGGAAATATAAACTTAAAATTTTTCGACACTTAACATACGTAAGGAGAGCGGTCAAGAGCGAGTCGAGCTCGCGTAGAGAGGGTTCCGTACCGTTCCCTTTTCCATAAGAACTTTAATTCTTCAGTGGGCGCGTAGAGAAAATCACACAAGTAGTCGCATGGAGTCTCTGATGACCCAATATAAACTTGGTAAGTAGTTTTTTTTATAGAAAGTGCGACATGTGGCGCCGATTCACCCATAAGGTGTCTAACGACGCCCATGGAGATTCGGTCGTACGCTGGGGTTGTGAATGCCATGCCAGCCTCACAGGTGCCTATTGACGCCTTTCTTGAAGGACTATACTTGGGGGGAAATATGTGGGCAGGGAGAGCGTTCCAGAGTTTACCATTTCTGTGTAGGAAATATCTGCAGAACCGATTGGTACGCATCCGTGGTAAGTCCAGCGTATAGGGATGCAATCCCTGCCCAGTGCGCGTTGTGCAGGGATGGAAAGGGGACGGCGGGATCGTGTTAAACAGCTCCTCCGAGCATTCCCGGTGGAATAAGCGATAGAACACACCCAGGGCGCCGACATCCCTTATTTAGGTGTTCTTATAGGTTTCTTATTTATTATTGAAACTAATATTAATAAAAGGCACTTAACCAAGAAGCTAGCAAAAATGCGGGCGCACTGCATTCAATATAAAGACATATTGTGTTGCTTCACAGTTACCATGACCCCGGGCGCACTGCATTCAATATAAAGACATATTGTGTTGCTTCACAGTTACCATGACCCCGGGCGCACTGCATTCAATATAAAGACATATTGTGTTGCTTCACAGTTACCATGACCCCGGGCGCACTGCATTCAATATAAAGACATATTGTGTTGCTTCACATGACCTTGTTACCATCACCCCCATGCGCCCACTTAAGGGTTGACATTTAGGATTTTCGTTTAGGTTTTCCTGTAAGCAGTGTTGCCAACTTTTTTTTAGCTCGCCCACCAGTTGCTCCAGTTGAAACCACCAGAATTTCCCCAGATTTTCAGAAATACCTACTCAAAAATAAAAAAATTATAATATGTAGAAATAAAAATAGAATTTGTTTATGGACAGAGCAGAAAGCACCGTAGGGGAACCTAACCTAAAAAAATATTTAAGCGGCGGGTGGCCGAGTGGTTTGGGCATCGGCTTTTCATGCGGGAGGTCCAAGGTTCGAATCCGGTCGGCGGCGTGTACCAATGAGTTTTTTCTGACGAAAAAAATTTACGTGCATACCTACACCCGCTGCTTCACCGTTCGGAACCGGTGTAAAACTGTAGGTCCCTTCCCTTGCCCCTTACTAGGTGGTAGGCTCAAATTGTAGTCGACTGGGTTGGTACCACCGTACTGGATGTAAGATGGCCGCAAGCAACCTCGGTTGTGTTCTCCTCTAGTCCAGTATAGCCAGCAATCCAGGGAAGTCTCCGGTATGGCACCTATCTTCTCGGAGGTGATATTGGCTGGTTAGAGCATGTGCTTTGGCCCCTCCGACTCAGCCACCCATACCGGATTACATCATGACATATGAAAAAAAAAATTATAATAATTATGTATGTACCATGGAAGGTTGCCGATGTCCGTGGACCGGACAGTCCGGTTTTTGAGGCTGTGTCTGATCTTTAGAATAATGAAAAACCGGTCAAACGTCCTTTTCAGGATCTTCAAATAAAAGAGTAGGTACGATCATTTCCAAACAAATCAATATATTATACGTATTAATTATTATCACTGCAATCACAGGACAGATGGTTACATACAAAATAATATTACTAAAATAACACTAACACCTTGAGATTAGTCTTCTTCTGAAGAAGAAAGCGTCTCAGCTTCTTCGCATGAAATGGGTGCAGCTTAATTTGGATCCAATTTTGTTTAACAGTTCCTTGGTGAATGCTATTCTTTCTCTTTGGCTAAACTAGATTGTTTATGTTAATTCGCCACATTCATCGATTTAAACACTGAAATTTTTGCACAACCACTAAAAAAATCTGCTCAAACCACCATACTCAGCACTAGACCCTAGATCGCAAATTTGGCCACCAGACGGGATTCCAAACCACCAGATCTAGTGGCGCTAGCACTAAGTTGGCAACACTGCCTGTAAGTGAACTATAAGAGAGGCCCTATATTCCCAATATTTTTTTATTTTAGAGTCAGTAGTCTCCGATGCTCAAAAGAAAAAATATATTTATATTTCTTATAACGATTCCATTGATACGTCAGATGATGCACTGAAAGTCCCTCAAAATAGAAATGGCTTCATTTGGGTTTGTTTGGATTTGATTGATTGGGTCATCAAACTATATTGTACCAAATTTAAACTTTTTTCGTCCAGTAAATTCGGAGAAAATAAGCTGTGACAGACGAATAGACAGGCACGAGAATTATCCTATAAGGGTTCCGTTTTTTTCCACTTTTGATATACAGAACTCCAAAAAGGGGATTACCAACCAAAATGTAATACGACACGTATCTGTCTCGTTTCTACCAGGCTACACCACAACACAACACAACATATGCAATCTTAATGATTTGAACTAAGTAACGTGATTCTGTCCAGTACGAAATGCTTTATTGTGTACCTAACTGTATAGATAAAATAAAAATTAGTTAAATAAGTGCCTAGCATACTTTAGTACAGACGAGTAGGTAGATAGGTAGGTAGGTAGGTAGCTAGCATGCAGGAGATTGTAGCAACTCTTATTGCAACTGTATCTACGGACAATAAACGTTATATTCACATATCTCTGTTTTTTAATATTTTTTCTATTAAGAAATACCTACGAATAATGTTAGCATCAGCAGCAGCAGTGGTCGGCGGCACCGCGGCGGGAGAGAGACAGAGTGTGGATAGAGTAGAGCAGACTTAACAACACTAACAACCACAGAGCAAGGAATACCGCGCGCGCCCCCTCCTAGAGACGCACTTAAGTGATAATATTTGAAACCCAATAATCGTACGCAGAGCTGCTAGCGCTTCGTATGTGTGTGTGTGTTAGTATCGACACTACACACAAAGAGGAGCAAGTTAGGCACACGCACAACACACATATGTAAGTCATAGGCCACGCCCACAGGCTTCAACGGCGTTGTAGGGAAATCGCGCTCAGGGCGTCTCTAGGAGGCGCGGCGCGCGGTATTCCATGGTCTGTGCTAACAACACTCACGACGACTCACTCAGCTCACTCTCACTCAACAAGCGCAGTCAGTAGTGTACGGCCTAGAGATCTCATCTCACTAATATTATAAACGCGAAAGTATGCAGTTTCACTCCTAAACAGCTGAACGGATTTGGATGAAATGTGGTAGGGTAGGATAGCTAATTAATAAATAATGCATATTATACCATCGACGTATATGTGCCAAGGCACTAGACTGGCAGATCGTAGTGAATCCTGCGGCGCACGGACCGCCAGTGTAACATTCGCGCCAGTGTCGCAAATGTTATAGTGCTAAACTATTCTATTCCATACATTAGAATATAGAACAACACAACATTCGCGACTCTAGCGCAAATGTATAAATGTGCCTCTCACAGCTAAGACTTTCCAGGTGCGAGAGAGACAAATAGCAGTCTCCCTTACGCACGCACGCACCACGACACGAGTAGCGCTTCTATCTTCTAACGCGCGCGTTTATCCCTTTCGAACTCACGGTGGCGCTATTAACACGTGCGTGCACTTGAACGTAGGCTGAACAAAATAGCAAATCTATTGATACGCAGCAATGCAATAAGTTAGAAAGAGATGAAGTGACTAATCGTCGTTGCGGATATCGATAAATTTAATACTGGCTTAAAAAATCAATTAAACTAAATAAATAAGAAAGAAATAAAAAAAATATGATGTACTTACATGTGATATGTTATGCCATCCGTCTTTTTGGAGTTTCGGTGGTTGTGATTGCAGTTTTTAAATGCACAACACGGCATTTTGTTGCGCACCGCACCGTCTCACTCACTCACACTGTACAACACACACAACAACCATACTCGCTGACAGTGAACAAGCGACTGTCGTTCAATCGTTCCCAAATCAGCGCCGTTAACGATTGTTTTGCGGCGTTTGAATGTATGAAACCTGCCATCTAGTACCTTTAGGTACATATATATCGATGTATTATACATATAATTATTGTAGCGTGTGGGACCGGTGGCTTCAAATAATTGCCTAATGCGCACTGCATCTGGCTGGATACGTACTTTCAAATTCCTTTGCATTTTTATTTCTAATGTAATGAGCTGTACACGGACGGACTCGACGCTGAACTCATTCTGTATTCTACCTTTTGCCAATGGAGCGGCCGATATCGGCCGCTTTATAGATTATACCTTTACGAATGGAGCGGCCGATATCGGCCGCTTTCTTTTTTTTCTGTGTTTCGTTGGGAGGCCCCAACAAAATTATTTTATTCTTGTATCTCCTTTAGCCGTGAGATGCTGGCAGTAATTAATTCAAATAGTATATCCTATAGCCTTTAGGCGACAAACATTCTCCCATAGAGAAATGTCAGATTTACCGCCCTGTCAGTGTCATCAAGACAGCGGTTATAATAGGAGGGCGTTGTACGTTGCTCTTCTGTTTTCGGGTTTGCTGAGTGTTTTTTTGTGCAGATGAACCCATAAGTGATGTTTTTTCTCTTTTTCATTATATTCCGGATGTATTGAGTGCATTTGTTTGTGCTGAGTTGATCTGAATTTTTCGTAAAAATACTAAGAAAATGCCTCCTTTTCGGTACCAATTTCGGCTGTTTTTAGAGGCTTGTTTCTCGATATAAATCTGTTTTCTGGATAAAGTGAGGTGATAGAAGTGTCATTTAGTTCCTGTAGTTGAAATAATATATGCCGTATAGTGTTTGTATGCAGTACATTTACGAGAAATAAGCAATTTTTGTGACCTAGTTTTCTCCATACAAATAATACAAACCATACAAATTTCCACATACAAATTTTATTGTGAACGACACGGGGGGCTGCTGATACACAAGAAAGGTATGATTAGGTCCGTTATTTATTAGTGTTTATAATAAAAATACTATATGACCGATTCGCGGTCTAATAAATTTATAAAAAAAAAAAACCTGAGAGAGGTCGCGATTTTCACATAGAACAACTTTACAAAATAATTTTGTCACCTAGAATACGTAATGTAAATAAAAAAATGCCATTTATAGCTAGAATATTTATCTGTAAATACAATCCATATGTTAGTTCATGAAGTTTTATGGAAAAATCTTCCAAAATGATTTTTTTTCGAGAGTAATGCGCCGGCGCCGATCGCGGCCGCCACCTGGTGTAGGCGAAGGAAGATTTATAAATAATGCTTCCAGAGCCAAAGGGTTAATTTCTTTTTTTAAACCACCAAAACATCACTCATTCTCATTACTACACTTTCCTTCGAGCCGAAGTCTGCCGAAAGGAGCTAAAGGAGCTAGGAAGTAACCAGGAAGTCTTTTAGGTGGCGCACCGAAACCCACCAACATCAATTTGCCAGTGCCAACTGCCACCGAAGCGGCACATGAAAGAACAAAATTTATGGTGCGTGGGAAATATGCGAAACTGTCGAATCGAAATTTCAAGTCCAAAGTGGTGTAGACAGTCGACTGTCGCTATTGACGCTGGGCCGGTCAGTACTTGGATGGGTGGCCGCTCGACCGTTGGAGGCTGACCGTGGTTCGGATTCCACGTTAAACTGTAGGTCCCTTACCTACCTTCTTATCTTACTAGGTGGTAGAGTGTAACCCGCCCGGGTTGATACCACCGCACTGAATGAAACGGCTATGTAAATAGTTCGCCGTCCAGTTCAGTGTAGGCGACATGATACGTGCTTGTACTCAAACTTCACGTCTCGGTGAGATCTATCCATCTGTCACATGAACTTTTGTTTTGGTCCCGAACACGATGGGTCTAGCACCAGTGGTTCTCGAGTTATGACCAAAACCAAAGTTCGCGTGACAGATAGATAGATCTCACCGAGACCTGAAGTTTGAGTACCAACACGATGGGTCTAGCACCAGTGGTTCTCAAGTTATGAACAAAACAAAAGTTCACGTGACAGATGGATAGATCTCACCGAGACCTGAAGTTTGAGTACCAACACGATGGGTCTAGCACCAGTGGTTCTCGAGTTATGACCAAAACAAAAGTTCACGTGACAGATGGATAGATCTCACCGAGACCTGAAGTTTGAGTACCAACACGATGGGTCTAGCACCAGTGTTCCCGAGTTATGAACAAAACAAAAGTTCACGTGACAGATGGATAGATCTCACGGAGACCTGAAATTTGAGTACCAACACGATGGGTCTAGCACCAGTGGTTCTCGAGTTATGACCCGGTTCTTAAACGAGCCCGGTTATGCAGCTCAGTTCGAGAACCGGTTCTCAAAACCATCATGCAAACTGGTTCTTAAAAGGGTTCTTTCGAACCGTTTCTAAGAAGCATTCTGCAAACTGGTTCGTAGAGCGTTCTTACGAACCGGTTCTTGAACCCACCTGCGGAACCCAGATATCCATTTTGAAAGCAATCGGTCGAGTAACTAAACAGTTTAAAATGGCGGCCACTTTTTTTGAATTTTGACAACGGATTCGTATTCAGAGCCCACACAGACACCCAGATATCGATTTTGAAAACAATCGGTCCAGTAACTAAAAAGTCCAAAATGGCGGCCTCTTTCTTTAAATGTTTACAACGGATTCGTATTCAGAGCCCACACAGACACCCAGATATCTATTTCGAAAGCAATCGGTCCAGTAACTAAAAAGTTCAAAATGGCGGCCACTTTTTTTAAATTTTGACAAAAAATATAGGTACCTATCTTATAGTAAAAAAACATTTTTAAATATGTGCTGTAGCTCACGAACAAACATTCACACATATTTCCTCTTTATAATATTATATTGTGTAATGAATTTATATTTTTATCGAAAGTAGCAGCCCTAGCGTCACCGAGTTTGCTTCAAGGCCACGCGGCTGCAAAGCAATAATCACTTTACGTTCTTTCGTTTAGGTACATTTTCGCACGCAGCGACTGGCGATGTAAAGCTGTAGGCTATTAAAGCCGTAGGTATTGAACTTTTTCTATGGAGTGATTCATCTGTTACGAATTAACTATTGGGTCATATGTGACTAAACTCAGTCTTAAATTAAAAGTCACTTTATCATTGGATTGCACGCACAGTTTCCACAATGAAATGATTTCGCAACGATACCTGCTACCGTCTTGAGCTAAACAGTTACTCTATGAACTAAACTCAAGTGCTAACTGCCGAACGGCGCACGGTACGGTCACCGCGTCGTCGGCGGCGGCGGCGGCGCAGAGAACAGACTTGTGACGTCACAGCGGTGTCGACCGGACCGGACGCGCGCCGAACAATTTGAAAACGGGAGGGAAAAGACTTATCATAACTTCGTCATTTATGTACGGAATTGAAAAAAAAATTCACTAGGCTTTATGGCAATCTTAGTATGTTTTTTTTTTAAATATAATAAAAAAAGTGGAAACTTCCTTATTATTAAAAGAAAACAACGGTTATTATAAGCTTTCCCCCTTTCGTTAATTTTTGAGTATTCCGAACACTTGGTGTTCCACAAACACTCGTATTGACATGTGTTTTTCTTGCCACTTAAAAACAAGATACTTAATACCTATTTGCTTGAAAAAGACATTTTTCCTAGTTTCAACAGTTGTCCGCGCATTCACTAGAATGAGGCTGGTCTGTTTAGGCTTGTCCCGCATTGTCACTATCGTTGAATCATCCGTTCGATGAAGATTGCTTTCAACAAAAGTAGGAAGAGGGTCTACTTCGTTCATCGTTCAACTTGGATGTTCACTCTGGTTGAACTCGCAGTGCAACTCAATTTACACTATCACTTTGGATGATTCATCCGGGTTGTACCTCTAAAGTGATAAATGTAAACGGGCCTGTGTGTATTGACAACATTTGAAAGGACAATGCGACACCATACAACCAAAACCCAATAACTTAGGAAAACATAGTTTCGAGATATTTCAATTTGAAAGTTTAGACATCCAGAAGACCATGAATTAAACAATATAATCTGTTTAAACTATTTTATTATGTTTAACCCATTCACATTCTACATGCCCACTGGAAAAATTCAAGAAAATTGTAAAACAGAAGCAAGAAAAAAAATAAAAATGTTACCGGGATAGGCGAAAAATCACACTTATTGGGTTTTCGCTGAACTACTTTTAGTTTCAAATACGTTAAGTTGTATGGTAACTTTAAAAAAAAATAAGATTACTCATATTTTGCCTTAATTTGAATGCAATAAAACAGTTACTTTACATATATTTCTACTACGGTCGAAACTCGATAACTATAATTTATAACGAAATGCTGAACGAAAGAAATAAGAGGTCCAGATTTATTGGTATTCATACATTTTATCCTAATTTATTAGTCAGAGTCATCATCACTCGCTTCGCCTACCGCAGGTTCAGGTGCACGATCAATAGCATCTTTAGATGTTGGCAGGTTCTCGTACCATCCATGAAATTCACAAGGTGTAATACCCTCTCTTGCAAAGTTTTATCAGATCCTTTTTTTTTCATTATACTAATGGTGAGTTCTTTATGTATAGTTTTTAACCCCCGACGAAAAAGAGGGGTGTTATAAGTTTAACGTGTGCGTGTGTGTGTATGGGTGTATGTGTGTGAGGGTGTGTCTGTCTGTGGCATCGTAGCTCCCAAACGAATGGACCGATTTGGATACGGTTATTTTTATTAGAAAGCTGGTTTAATCGGGATGGTTGTATGTAATCAAATAATCAAGTAATTAAGTAATCAAAAAATGTATTATCTTAAAAGTGAACCGATTTGGAAGCGGTTTTTTTTAAAAGCTTGAAATAAAAGTAAAATTACAAAGATAAAAACCCCGACCCTTAAAAAATAATTTCCGTTTACTTACTTAAAGGAGTCGGGGGAACGCTAAGTAAATAAAATATAAAAACTCTGAGCAGCGCGGGAATTTACTTAGCGGTATCCCGACTCCTTTAAGTAAGTAAACGGAAATTATTTTTGACTATTTAAGGGTCAGGGTTTTTAAGAAAATTTAATTCTGGAAGTACTAATTGATCATTGGAGCTCTTCCTTGATGTGCTGGGGCTTCCCGTTGGAACTTTCCTTGTTGTTCTGATTGCCTTTGACGTTTTTGGTTTATTTTTTGAACGTTATGCTCACATTCATCGTTAAGGTTGTATTTGATAGATTTGATCTATTGCATTTTTTATGAATTAGATATTTTTTATTTTCATCTACATGACACGTTCACCTTCAGTATCAATATTTTTGTTGTTTATAATATTGCTTGCCATATTTTTCAGATCACAAAAGTTGCAATACTTGAACTCTTTGATACATTTGTATACATCTTTCTTTACTTTCTCATTTTTTTTTTCTTCCATAGATGCATTTGTTCCGGGCTAATCGGAAAATACTCAGCCAGTCCTGCATTGTGTGTACCTACTGGGACAATTTTTTTGTTCTCTTGATGCATGCGTGCATGGAATCCACTTTTGTGGCCTGGTTCTAGAAATTTTTGTTTGTTTATTTCAAGATGCCTTTTTTTTAACTGCGTAAATCAACATAGCTGCTAAGTATTGGTTCCTGTTCTGTCCGCCAGCTGTATCGAAAAACAGTATTATATGTTTCACAATTTTCCTATGCAGTTTTCTTAGTAAAACAGGATACAACTGCCGATTTCCGAGCTTCCTTTCTTCCCTTTTATCTCTGTCCAAGAGAAACAAAATACATTGTTTGTGAGGCATGCTTCATACACTGTAAGATTATAAGCATTTAATTTCCGACTGTAATACAGTGGACTAGCTTCGCTGCATGGAATCTGCAGGACAGATTGCAGATCAAATGTGACGGATAGAAAGGATTGTTCTTTGTTGCTTTTTTCTTTATCCGTTTTCTTTTCTGCAAGGCATTCTTTAACCCGTTTTAAGTGTCCCGAATGACTCCATTCTAATTTATCCTGATGCAGGATTGAGAAATTTGATTTTCGTGATAGATAAATTAATTAAGTGGGTTTCTAAGACTACAGCAAAAATTCTATGATAGTATTTATTTCATTTTATTGTTAGAAAAATTCAACGAACAACCGTCATAAGTACAGCGAAAATCGTATGACTGTAATTTTTGCTATAGATAAATTAAAAACAAGAGCCTAAAAATATAGCAATAATCGTATTATCAATCTTATTTGGTTTCAGCAGAATAACATTTTGATTTACAGACAGCTGAAACAACAAAAATCCAATCTTTGTATTTATTCCAGACAATTTTATTTGAAAAAATATGCTGAAAATTAGAAATAATAATGGAATATGATTACGAATAATGAAATTTAAAAAAGTCCTTTTAAATTTAGTTTTTTTTTATTTATTTGATTTTCGTGATAGCTAAATGAAATAAGTGGGTTTCCAAGACTACAGCAAAAATTCTATAATACTATTTATTTGATTTTATTTGTAGAAAAATTCAACTAACAGCCGTCATAAGTATAGCCAAAATCCTATGACTGTACTTATTTGATTTTTGTTGTAGATAAATAAAAAAAGAGAGCCTAAAAATATAGCAAAAATCCCATTATCAATCTTATTTGGGTTTAGCAGGATAAAATTTTCATTTACAGACAGCTGATATTAACAACAAAAATCCAACATCTCTTATTTATTGGGTTTTCGCTGTACAGCCTGTGTAAACCATACATTAAGTTAAGGTTATTGGTTTTTGATTGAATAATACGTGTCATTTTGTGGGTTTATTGGATTATGGTAACCCATATCTCTGTCATTACTCGTGTTAGAAGAAATTGGGTTTTATCTGTCGAAAGTACGTTTCAAAATAAACATTTCTGTATATTTAACTCAGTTTCGCTAAAAAGCCAAGTTATTGGGTTTTGGTTGTATGGTGTCGATGGAGGTAAACTAAACCCACCGCCCCGACATAACCTGTTAGTGTGGCTATTCCCTAGAGTGTTTTATAAGCCGGAGGCGCGTAGGGAGTGCAGCCCCTGTTCGCCGTAACACAGCGCAGGCATCCGTGTGAGCCGGAGCGGCTGAGGCTGGTCGTCGCAGGCGACCAAAAAGCCGAGGCTGCGGAGACGAGCATGGGTGCCTGCGCGGTGTTACGCAAGGACGGCGAGGCTGCACTTCCCAGCGCCAGAGAACAGGCCCCAGTTTTGATTTCCGCAGGCTAAGTCATTTCTAATAGCTGTGTTTTGTGGTTGTTGTGGCTATCCGGTTACACTATCTTTGCCTTAACGTAGACACTAAAAAAAAACCCCCGTGTGTCAGATCAGACGTCACGTCAGTTGTCCTTGTGACAAATCTCCAACCAAAGGCAAAAATATAGTAGCTATGTATGCAATGTTATTGGATTCAAGATTCTACCCTGTGGATTCAAGTTTGATGTGGCTGATGTGACTGATTGAGATGTCTGGTTCCTGAATGATTTCAAGAAAGGCGGGTAATTAATCAGGTCGGTATCCACATTGCTCGCAAGGCAGTGTCGCTTAGCTGCCGCTTCCAGTAATAACCACCACTACTAGCGTAGCGTAGCTCAGCCGTAAGGACACGAGCGACAAACGACCCGCACTCCGCGGCCCGCGGCCGACGGGCTTGCAGCCGCGCCCGTCGGCCGCGAGAGCACAACCGACGAACCGCAGTGGCGCACACGATCGGGGGCCGGTTACTTACCAGCTCCTCGGGCTCGTTAATGTGGGACAAAGCCTGTGTCAAGGCCGTGTGGTCTGTACAATCAATCGGTCCGACCCACAAATAAAATAAAAAGGAATCTTCAGTCAACAGTAATGACAAGAGGCAAGCGTCAGACTGAAACTTATAACACCCCCTCCTTTTGCATCGGGGATTAAAAATAACAACCGTATGACTTGAATTTGACATTTGGCTTAGGAATAATAGCTTTCGCCCTGGATCGAATAATGCTGGCATTTCTACCCTGTAGTTTAGGATATTAGAAGAATATTACTGTTAAAGAATTTCTTGCCGGAGAGGCATACTTTCCGAGAAAACAATTTATGTAACATTTTCGAATTTGGCACTGGAAGCATCCTACAGTATATGGATAGGTAAAGTACGAAATGTAATTCGAGATCTTCTTCTTCTTTTTTTAAATAGTGGCAACCAAACGAATAGGAAATTCGTTTATTACTGCCAGTATCCAGTGACGGCGCTGCACGGTATAAATTTGTGATTACTTTTTATAATATAATAAAACAAAATAATTTTGAAAGGAACGAAGCATTTGAAGTTACTAGTTTGCATGCACAAATTCTGGAAGACACATACTTAGTTGTAAATAAGAAGATGAAAATAAATAAATAAAACATTAGCCCCTCGAGTGCTACCGGTCCAATTTGGACCGTGTCATTTGCTGTGTCGGAAGTGCTACCGGTCCAATTTGGACCTCCCGCACAACTTCATACAAAATAATTTATTTCTATGTCAAAAATGTATCTAATCTCTTCTAGCTTACGTATAATTACTCATGAAAGAGTAGGCTACCTAAAAATACACACTTCTATGTGCTTGTCCTGTCAAAATAATTTTTACAAGCGATCTTCAGTCGGTCTCTTCGCGTTCGCGGACGGTGACGTGTGCGCCTCGTGTTTTTAGTCGGTTTTTGTGGATTTTGTGGTGTTTTCTTTGTGAAAAACGATGGAAGGGTAAGTAATCTTCATTTACAATAGTTTCTCGGCGCTGAGGAACGATTTATTCGTAAAGTATCGTAATTTTGGTAACCCCCTAGACAAAAACCGTTCCGAAAATTCTTGATTTTTTTAAACCAGTTTAATAATGATAGTATTAAACACATTACCAATGAAATTATAGAAAATTTAATGTACATTTGGAAAATAAAACCTTTTCATATACGTTTAAAAGAAAAAAGTCTAGAAATATCGCCAAAAACGCAGAGCGCACCCGATTTTGGCCAAAATCGATTTTGCCCAAAATGGCGTGTCGCACTTATGGGTTGACAGCTAAACTGGTTGTTCGCACTCAAAGGGATATTACGCTGTTAACCCGCAATCCAAAACAAAATCAGGCGCTTCTTAAGGTGGTAGATGACTATTGTTAATGGACCAAAGGGATGAAGATAAAACCAGCGAAGTGCTACTGTTTGAGCTTAACCAGGAAAGGTTCAAAGTTTACCTCGAGCAATCCAGGTCTGACAGTAGCCGGAAAACCAATCGCAACCGTGGCTGATGAAGCTCCTTTTAAATTCTTGGGCAAAGGGATCACCAGCAGAGGAAAGGAGCATCCTACTGAACTTTCGAAGAGAGCCTCCGCCAAACTGACAATCTTCCCCTCCTGGGTACACAAAAGGCATGGATTTACGATAACTACCTGACATCAAAACTTTCATGGCCATTTCTCGTCTACGACTTCACAAAGCAAAACCTGACTAAATTAGACTCGTATGTGACCAGATTCCTGAAATCATGGTTCGGACTGGCTCACCCGGCTGACTCGTCAACGCTGTACAGATCTCACAATAACTTTGGACTGAACATTAAGAAACCGTCGATATTTTATCAAAAGGCGAGAATAGACAAATGATGTATACTCAAAGACTCCAATGATAGCGCTATTCAAGCCTTACCCAACACATCGCTATCAGATGAACTGGAATCGAGACTCGACTTCTACAAATCATTCCAAGTTGGTACACGCACCAATAGATCTGGATTGGGCATAGAACCAGCAAAGTCTGATAAAGAAATACTGAAAGGTTTTGCTCAGGAGGACATGGAACAAGGCTTCAAACTTCACGCCTTAAACCTAGAAATGCAGAATGATTGGCTAACAGTGGGCGACTTCTGCATCCCTCCTGCATTGAAGTGGAAATCCATAATATACAACTGATCCCCTGAGCTGCTTAAGTTCTACTTAAATGCATTCCAGCTTACTCTCCCCGACCCGAGTAACCTAGTTAGATGGGGGAAATCTACAAATAGACTATGCCCGTCATGTAATGAGTTCGTAGGCACGGCCAAACATCTGTTATGCGGATGCAAAATACTACTTGAGCGAGGCCAGTATGCCTACCGTACTGCCGATGGGCCCGGATATGTTCGGTGAAGCCATCGCAAGCTTAGATCCACTCCTTCCTTTAAATAAGTACTTATTCGTTTTGTTACAACACACATGGCTGCAAAGTGGCAAAATTATGCCCGAAACTTACTAGTAAAAGTAATATTTTTTATATTAGTAAGAGTAATATAAAAGATAAATAAATACAGAAATTGTCATAACCAATAATAATGGTAGGAATAAATAAACCACTGATTGAATTTAAATAGAACACATAAAGTGTGACCAATAAATACTGTAGAGGAAAATTGTTCTATTGAATAGAAGTACTAGTACTTTTACTTTACCGAAAACCCCTACTAATTGTTTGACTGACTTTGTGGGGTTAGTAAAGAGGTTCACCCTGCATTTTTTCATGAAAGCATGAGGCTTTCACCAGTTGTTAATTAGGTCAAACTGAGCTGATTTAGATTGGGAGCCACCGGCCAACCCCCTGCAGGTGGGGTGGGGGAGGGGGTTTTCAGGGCCGCCGCCGCGCTCCATTCTGAGCTAAATATCTCAAAATGTTTTAGCACTAGGTCGAGTTTGGTATCGTTTCCGTATGAATCAAGGACAAGGAATTCATTTCTGATATAAAATTTTGACTCTGTCATAGAAAAAAAATGAGAAATTGGGAAAAAATCAAAATTTAGCTCTTCTAAGATTCTGAAAAACCTTTACTAATTTTTTTACTATTTATTAGGTTAATTTTGTCAATGGTATACATTATTAGTTAGGTTTTAATTATTTAGTTATTAGTATTTATTTTTACTAAATAAATAAATTAATACAGTAGATTATTATATTTTTAAACTAAGTATATATTGCCCACTTAAAAATTCATTCTAAATAACTCAGTTATTCTAGAATACAGAAAAATTTACATCATAAACATAAAGCATAAATAAGTGTATTAAAAAAAATCTTACCTGTGCCGGGGCGAGCGCGCAGCCAGGCGAGTTTTCGAACATTGTATGATTCTAAGTTTAATATTTTTATATATTTTGCCACTAAATCGTGTTTGGTATACTTATAACAGAAATCACGGATGAAGAATTTATTTTTGCTATAAAATTTTAAGTCTTCGTTAGAAAAAAAATTACTATTTTGAAAAAAAAAATCAAAATGCCGCACTTAATATTTGTTATTGCATTTTAATTACCACACGTGCCGTCACACAGGCACAGATTGGTACATTTCAGTTTTCTTTTGATGCAATTGCATCGCCCCCCACATCCTTTCTTACACTTCCACCGCACTAACTCCAAACAAGCTTTGGATCCTGTCGGTATGGTCGTCCATTCTGGTTTCCACCCCTCTTCAGTATTTTTCCATCCCCAATTAGATGGACTGGGAAGCTCTTGATGCAATACATGAGCCTGGCCTCAGACTTTGCCTCCCTGATACCTATATTGCACGAAGTGCATGCTGCTTAAGCGTGTCTAAAGTCGGAGGAATGTTCTCCAGTGTCCTGTCCTTCTTCGTAAACAGCGTTTTCCGGCACTCGTTTACAGACGAGACTGTTGAAAATTGTGGTGTCTTACATATCTCCTTTGTGTGTGCAAAAATGTAATATTTTGGTGATTATACTCGTAAATTACATACCTGTCATACAGCGTTACTACATATTTTTCGAGGTAACCCATTGCTTCTTCAACGTTTCCTTCTACGGCGGCAAAATACCCAGTGGTGGCTTCCGGATATGACTTCCAGGCGTCATATGCCGAAGTGTCCCAGATAGTGCAAAACAAGATATTCCACCTATCCAAGTCAAAATATTGAACGGGACATTTATAGTGCACATGTTCAGTCCCGGACAGTCTAACTAAAACATTCAAAGACTATGCAGAGCGTGCATTCGTAAGCTTCGGGAAAAAAGAGCTAGCCTCAGTGCGGCGGCTTGACTTTGTGTGGGACAGGTACCTTCCGGATAGCCTTAAAAATTATACTTGAGAAAAACGTGGTGCTGGCATACGGACCCGTGTGTATTTACAAAAATGCCGAAAAATTTGTCCCGTTTCTTGCGGGATTCGGAAAACAAGGACGAACTCTTCAAATTACTGGCCACGTATGTTTTAAGCATAACAGAAGGTGGGAAGAGGTGTGTTCTACTGTCGACTCGAGTGTCAACAATACGTCAGGAAGGGATACCTCTGATAGTCTCTCTCCGTGTAATCATGAGGAGGCAGACACACGCATCATGATACATGTGACTGACGCTGTTGCCCAAGGATATACCAAAATTATGGTTCTCTCAGTCGACACCGACGATATAGCAATGGCGATAAGCTGTGTCCAAAAAGTGAAGGGTCTAACAGAAGTGTGGCTACACCTTGGCACTAATCACAAATAATTGGCAGCTCACCATTTTGCAGCTAGTCTAGGTAAGGAACTTAAAATTAAGTTAACGTGTCCATGTTTCTCATGAGCCTCTCTAGCCTCTAAATATTTGGTAAGAGTTTATTATTATAATAAAATTGCAGGTCCTGGTATGTCCCAAGCGCTACCCATGTTTCACGCATTTTATTTATTTTTTTTTTTTTTTATTGTCAGCGCGACATATGGCGCCGAGCCACCCATAAGGTGTCTAACGACGCCCATGGACATTCGATCGTATGCGGGGGTTGCGAATGCCATGCCGGCCTGACAGGTGCCCATTCACGCCCCTCTTGAAGGACCCGAGACTGTACTTGGGGGGAAATATATGGGCAGGGAGAGCGTTCCAGAGTTTACCGGTTCTGTACAGGAAAGATCTGCAGAATCGATTGGTACGCATCCGCGGTAAGTCTAGCGTGTAGGGATGCAATCCCTGCCCAGTGCGCGTGGTGCGAAGGTGGAAAGGGGACGGCGGGATCGCATTAAACAGCTCCTCCGAGTACTCCCCATGGAATAAGCGATAGAACACACTTAGGGAGCCGACATCCCTACGGTGTTGCAGTGGTTCTAGATTACGGGCTGTGACACAGTGTCGTCATTTTGTGGCAAAGGGAAAAAATCGGCATATGACGCCTGGAAGTCACATCCGGAAGCCACCACTAGGTTTGTTGCCGCCGTAGAAGGAAACATTGAAGAAGCAATGGGTTACCTCGAGAAATATGTAGTAACGCTGTGAAAGGTTTTTTTTTTTTTTATGGATACTGACACGGTTGGCTACATCACCTACAACATCCGTGATGTCAGCCCATAACACCGGATGAACTTGGTGCCACGTCAGTGATTCCCTTCGGTCGTACCGGCTACACTGAACTGGATGGAAAACACAAACTATTTACATAGCCGTTTCGACCGACCTTTCATTCAGTGCGGTGGTACCAACCCGTGCGGGTTAAACCCTACCACCTAGTAATATAAGAAGGGAGTCATATCCCTTAGTCGCCTTTTACGACATACACGGGGTGAGATGCAGTGGGGCTATTCTTTTAAAGTACCGACGCCACACGGTACAAAGCCCCCACAAGGTATTTAATTTACGAATTTCACCAAAACATTACATTTTGCACACACAAAGGAGATATGTAAGAACACAATTTTCTAACATTTGCTCCTATTTAGGTCCAGTACAGTCTCGTCTGTAAACGAGTGCCGGAAAACGCTGTTTACGAAGAAGAACAGGACACTGGAGAACATTCCTTCGACTTTAGACGCAGCATAGCAGCATTGCACGTGCAATATATCAGGAAGGCAAAGTCTGGGGCAAAATACTGAAGAGTGGTGGAAACCAGAATGGATGACCATATCGACAAGATCCAAAGCTTGTTTGGAGTTAGTGTGGTGGAAGTGTAAGAAAGGATGTGGGGGGCGATGCAATTACATCAAAAGAAAACTGAAATGTACCAAGCTGTGTTTGTGTGACGGCACATGTGGTATTTTTTTATTTTTATTTTTTTTATGGATACGCGAGACACTTAGCGCCGTCAGCATGGATTGTTGAGCCGACGACGCCCAAAAGCATTCGGTTTAGAACGAGGGCTGCGAATGCCGTGCCGGCGTGGCACATGCCTTTTTACGCTTCTCTTGAAAGATCCTAAGTAATATGCTGAAGGAAACACATCGGGAGGAAGTGCATTCCAGAGTTTCGCAGTGCGGAAGATATAAGAAATACTGGAGCGCTTAGTCCGCACTTTAGGCAGCTCTACAGTGTAGGGATGCATTCCCTGTCTGTTTCGCGTGGACCTATGGTGAAATGGTGAAGTCGGAATCGTTTCGAACAGCTCCTCAGAGCATTCACCGTTGAACAGTCGATAGAACACACTTAGTGATCCTATGTCTCTACGGAGCTGCAAGGGTTCAAGTTTGCAGGACACTTCAAAGTCGTTAATTTGGCGAACTGCACGTCTTTGGATCGAGTCTAACAAGCCAAGTCGATACTGAGCAGCCCCACCCCAAAGCTGCGAGCAATATTCCACGCATGACCTCACCTGCGACTTATACAGCAGCAGGATTTGGTCAGGCGTAAAGTATCTCCGCGCCTTATTCAGGACGCCCAGCTTTTTAGAGGCGAGCTTGGCTTTGTCCTCGATGTGACGGCCGAATTTGAGTTCGCCGGTGGTAATTAAAATGCAATAACAAATAGCGGCATTTTGATTTTTTTCGAATTGTAATTTTTTTTCTAACGAAGACTTCAAATTTTATAGCAAAAATAAATTCTTTATCCGTGATTTCTGTTATAAGTATACCAAACACGATTTAGTGGCAAAATATATAACAATAATAAACTTAGAATCATACAATGTTCGAAAGCTCGCCTGGCTGCGCGCTCGCCCCGGCACAGGTAAGATTTTTTTTAATACACTTATTTATGCTTTATGTTTATGATGTAAATTTTTCTGTATTCTAGAATAACTGAGTTATTTAGAATGAATTTTTAAGTGGACAATATATACTTAGTTTAAAAATAAGTAACGATTTTTCAGAAACTTAGAAGAGCTAAATTTTGATTTTTTCCCAGTTTCTAATTTTTTTTCTATGACAGAGTCAAAATTTTATTTTAAAAATGAATTCCTTGTCCTTGATTCATACGGAAACGATACCAAACTCGACCTAGTGCTAAAACATTTTGAGATATTTAGCTCAGAATGGAGCGCGGCGGCGGCCCTGAAAATCCCCTCCCCCACCCCCCCTGCAGGGGGTGGGCCGGTGGCTCCCGATCTAAATCAGCTCAGTTTGACCTAATTAACAACTGGTGAAAGCCTCATGCTTTCATGAAAAAATGCAGGGTCTCTTCGGTATTTTCCGCTAACTAGCCATACTAACTGGACTAGAAGTATTTTTTAGCAGAGGCTAACGTTATTTATTTGAATTCAATACCTACTTCATTTCATCATGGAGGTCTCGCTCGGTTAGCGTAGGCAACACTCGTTAACGGACTCGTATAGTATGGGAACATTTCGCACGCTTACTGGCGGCGGCATACCGTGCAGTTTTATTGGTTGTGATTAACCTGATGGCGAAATTCGCATTACTTAACGTAAGTTTCATAACTCAATGGTATATGCTTTGCTTTTCAATCTAGTGACATGGGTTCGAATGTCACTTTTGCGAATTCTTTTTCTTTTGTTTTTAGGGTTCCGTATCCGGTACGGGACCCTATTACTAAGCCTACGACGTCTGTCTGTCTGTCTGTCCGTCCGTCCGTCTGTCCGTCCGTCCGTCCGTCTGTCCGAGGGCTGTTTCTCTTTAACCGTAATTGGTAGCCCGTTGAAATTTTCACAGAAAATGTGTTATTATGGCCGATATAACAGCAAATAATAAAAATAAGAAAAAGTAAAAATTCACGGGGGTTCCCTTAGAAGAAACCAAAAAGTGTATGCGCGCGCGCCATCTACCGAATAGATTATGAAGCATTTTCTGATCGTGATTAATATGAAGCATTTTATAACACACAATCTAGATGGCGTGAGTGGCGCTAGCCGTGACATGGCGATACGGAACCCTCGGTGCGCGAGTTCGACTCGCAGGTGGCCGGTTTTTTATTATCTATTATGTATTATTAGCATATTAAAAATAGGTTTGGGTTCATTTTATAGCCACATAAAAACTTGATTTTCGATAGTACTTTTTTGTTAAGTATAGTTAGGGACAAAACAATTAGGTTTAGGTTTTTCAATTCATCACAAAGTAATAGCAATGTAGGTGGATTTTTAGTGGCCTCACAAAGATTTATTGGTAAAAGCCGCCACTGTTGGCATAGGACTTTTCCAGGGTTGCTGCCTCTCTCCTGTCACATTTAACATTGTTATCAACATTCTAATTGATACGCTTGTCGTAAAAGAAAACAAATGGGGGTACAGGTTTGACCTGACCTGGAATTTGCGGATGATATTACGCTGTTAACCCGCAATCCAAAACAAAATCAGGCGCTTCTTAGGCCCACTTGCAACAACACGAATTTAGCGATATAAACCAGTTTAACTCGTTTTAAGCTAGTACCCGTTGACTGTGGGAACCGCGTTTAAATCCATAACTCGCTACTTAACTCTAAATTCGTGTTGGCGCAATTGGGCCTTAAGGTGGTAGATGACTATTGTGAATGGACCAAACGCATGAAGATAAAACCAGCGAAGTGCTACTGTTTGAGCTTAACCAGGGAAGGTTCAAAGTTACCTCGAGCAACCGAGGTCTGACAGTAGCCGGAAAACCAAACGCAACCGTGCCTGATGAAGCCCCTTTTAAATTCTTGGGCAAAAGGATCACCAGCAGAGGAAAAGAGCATCCTACTGAAGGTATTGTCCAACTTTTCGAAGAGAGCCTCCGCCAAACTGACAATCTTCCCCTCCTGGGTACACAAAAGGCATGGATTTACGATAACTATCTGACATCAAAACTTTCATGGCCATTTCGCGTCTACGACTTCCCAAAGCAAACCCTGACTAAATTAGACTCTTATGTGACCAGATTCCTGAAGTCATGGTTCGGACTGGCTCACCCGGCTGACTCGTTAACGCTGTACAGATCTCACAATAACTTTGGACTGAACATTAAGAAACCGTCGATATTTTATCAAAAGGCGAGAATAGACAAATGATGTATACTCAAAGACTCCAATGATTGGCGCTATTCAAGCCTTACCCAACACATCGCTATCAGATGAACTGGAATCGGGACTCGACTTCTACAAATCATTCCAAGTTGGTACACGCACCAATAGATCTGGACTCGGCATAGAAACAGCAAAGTCTGATAAAGAAATACTGAAAGGTTTTGCTCAGGAGGACATGGAACAAGGTTTCAAACTTAAACCTAGAAATGCAGAATGATTGGCTGACAGCGGGCTTGATGCGAGCCGAAACGTGAAGCATGCGCGGGAAATTTAGAGTGGCCACTCGCTAGTCCCGACCTCGATTAACACCCTCCTCTACTGCCGATGGGCCTGGATATGTTCGGTGAAGCCATCGCAAGCACCGACGTATATAAGGGGGGGGTTTAGGGGGTCCGGACCCCCCCCTTCGACACGCAGTTTACACGAGAGATATAATTAAATTTTCAAACTACTATACAGGATGTTCGGCACATCGACCGACAACATTTTTTTGTAGGTAAGTGGGGTCATTTGCAACGTTTTGACCGATTTACGAGATACGATTTTTTCCTTTATTTTTGAAAATTACCAAAATCCCAGCTATAAACCCTTGTACCATTTTTGTTTATGATTATATCAGCACGAAACAAAATTTATTGAATTTTACTATGTATCCTTGTTCTAGAAAAAATATTATTTGATGAAGTTAATACCATGAAAAGGTTTTATGACCTCCCAAAGTCCCGAGAACGAGTAAAATGTGACAGAATCTTAATTTCTTAATTCGTTTAAAGAAAACTAACAGCAATTGAGTGCTTCATTTTCTTTTAAAAAGTTCCCTAGTTTACGCCCTTTCTAACGGTATACCACATGCCGTGCAAATAATTCACTATGTGGCCAAAATTAGGCACAGAGACAGAACAGAACGATAACACGGGCACTAATCGGCGGTCGCTTCCCGTATTGAGAGCGCTTTTCCGGAGCATTTTCAAATTTAGAACATGTAAGTACCGGTCGCGCGGGCACTCTTGCAAATTATCCCTAATTTTGTTCTGTTCTGTTTCTGTGCCTAATTTTGACCACATAGTGAATTATTTGTATGACATGTGGTATACCGTTGGAAATGGCGTAAACCAGGGAACTTTTTAAAAGAAAATGAAGTTATCAATTGCCGTCAGTTTTTTTTTTAAACAAATTAAGAAATTAAGATTCTATCATATTTTCACTCGTTCTCGGGACTTTGGAAGGTCATAAGACCTTTTCATGGTATTAACTTCATCAAATAATATTTTTTCTAGAACAAGGATTCATCGTAAAATTAAATAAATTTTATTTCGTGCTGATAAAATCATAAACAAAAAAAAGTTACAAGGGTTTAAAGCTGGGTTTTTTGGTAATTTTCAAAAATAAAGAAAAAATATCGTATCTCGATACCACGTGACATCTGACAAAAGGTATCATGAGTCAAAACGTTGCAAATGACCCCCCTTACCTACAAAAAAAATTTGTCGGTCGATGTGCCGAACACACTGTATAAGGTCTTTCAAAATTAGTTAATATTACGCTAAGAGGGGGTTCTGTATCATATAGGGAGTAAAACCTTTATACATTTTTTTGGACCTTGGGCTTTTTTTATGTAAAATATTTTTTTATATATTTAAATAAAAAAATTGGTGGATGATTTTTGTTGGTGGTGGATGGTTTCATAACAGTAACAAAAAAGTCTTCATTACCATTATAATGTAACACGTGTAAGTTGGTAAAAGAAATCAAATTCTTTCTATTCCATACCAATAAAACTAAAATTGTGGTTTTTCACAATTTCTGAAAGAAAGAGATCTATGTGTTGGAAGACTTTTTTGTTCCTGGCATGAAACTGAAAGGATTAAGAAATTATTTTTTTTACATTTTACATAAAAAAATTAAAAAAAAAAATTTTGTAAAAAAAAAATTCTTTGTTCTTCAAAAGTGATCACCCGCCCCCCCCCCCCCCCTTAGCGTACCATTAACGAATTTTGAAATTATAATTTTTTTTTTGTCGTATTCAACCTGCCTGCCACACACAAAATTATAGAACTTTCAGTATCGGTACCCCTCTAGGCCGAAATACAGAACGACTCAACAGGAACACTAGAATCTTATTGAGTTGAGCCTATCCCTATTTCGTCAGATCACCCCCCATGTGGAAGCTATAAATACGTCCCTGATCGCAAGCTTAGTTCAACACCTTCCTTTTTTATTAAACATAATTATGTGTTGAAAAGTTAGGGTAATTTTTTCAATCAACTATACATGACCCCCTGCTGCACCAAACATTTTACTCAAGGGTACTTGGCTCTCAGAAAATTCGCTAAGAGGTAGGTACATATTAAAATATAATTGGGAATACTTGATTCCTTTTTTATGGATTTTTTTTGTTGTCCTGACTCTGATGCTAGTAGAAGAATGGAATAACTGGCAGGAGGCTGGTGAGTGTGTCAGCTGGATCACTTTTCCGCCAGGAGAGGCGCCAGAGTCGGGCTGTAAATGTGTCTTGCACCTACTGTGCAGTCATCATACCTCTATCGACTGGTATAGTTGTCTAACAGTGCCGGATGCCGGGGCAGCACGATGCATGCTAGCCTTATTCTGATGTGTGTTGCAGAGCGGGCACCATGAGCTGGCTGCGCGCGGCGCCCTTTCCGTTTGGGCGCCAGGTGTCGCGCGCGCTCGATCCGCGCACCGACTACGAGCCCACCGCCTGCTACCAGACCTTCTGCAAGCACTGGCAGCAGGCGCTTCACATCATCAACACCTCTCAGGTGCTCACGCCACGGCGAAGCTGTGGCCACTTGCTCGCACTAGAGTAGTAGTAGTAGTAGTAGCCTGCTACCAGACCTGCAAGCCCTGGCAGCAGGCGCTTCACATCATCAACACCTCTCAGGTGCTCACCCCACGGCGACGCTGTGGCCACTTGCTCGCACTAGAGTAGTAGTAGTAGCCTGCTACCAGACCTGCAAGCACTGGCAGCAGGCGCTTCACATCATCAACACCTCTCAGGTGCTCACCCCACGGCGACGCTGTGGCCACTTGCTCGCACTAGAGTAGTAGTAGTAGTAGTAGCCTGCTACCAGACCTGCAAGCCCTGGCAGCAGGCGTTTCACATCATCAACACCTCTCAGGTGCTCACCCCACGGCGACGCTGTGGCCACTTGCTCGCACTAGAGTAGTAGTAGTAGTAGTAGCCTGCTACCAGACCTGCAAGCCCTGGCAGCAGGCGTTTCACATTATCAACACCTCTCAGGTGCTCACCCCACGGCGATGCTGTGGCCACTTGCTCGCACTAGAGTAGTAGTAGTAGCCTGCTACCAGACCTGCAAGCACTGGCAGCAGGCGCTTCACATCATCAACACCTCTCAGGTGCTCACCCCACGGCGACGCTGTGGCCACTTGCTCGCACTAGAGTAGTAGTAGTAGCCTGCTACCAGACCTGCAAGCCCTGGCAGCAGGCGTTTCACATTATCAACACCTCTCAGGTGCTCACCCCACGGCGACGCTGTGGCCACTTGCTCGCACTAGAGTAGTAGTAGTAGCCTGCTACCAGACCTGCAAGCCCTGGCAGCAGGCGTTTCACATTATCAACACCTCTCAGGTGCTCACCCCACGGCGACGCTGTGGCCACTTGCTCGCACTAAAGTAGTAGTAGTAGTAGTAGTAGTAGCCTGCTACCAGACCTGCAAGCACTGGCAGCAGGCGCTTCACATTATCAACACCTCTCAGGTGCTCACCCCACGGCGACGCTGTGGCCACTTGCTCGCACTAGAGTAGTAGTAGTAGCCTGCTACCAGACCTGCAAGCCCTGGCAGCAGGCGTTTCACATTATCAACACCTCTCAGGTGCTCACCCCACGGCGACGCTGTGGCCACTTGCTCGCACTAGAGTAGTAGTAGTAGCCTGCTACCAGACCTGCAAGCCCTGGCAGCAGGCGTTTCACATTATCAACACCTCTCAGGTGCTCACCCCACGGCGACGCTGTGGCCACTTGCTCGCACTAGAGTAGTAGTAGTAGCCTGCTACCAGACCTGCAAGCCCTGGCAGCAGGCGTTTCACATTATCAACACCTATTTACACTACACTACACTAGAGTAGTAGTAGTGGTGGAGTGTGCGAGTGTGCGAGTGTGCGGGTGTGCGTGGGTGCAGGGGGCGCAGAGCTCGCAGCAGGACGAGGTGCTGGGCGTGGTGAGCCACGTGGAGCAGACGGCGACCCTGCTGGCGCTGGAGGCGCGTGCGCGCGACCTGCGCCCGCCCGCCCCCGGCGCCGAGCCCGCGCCCCCGCCCGCCTGCCTCGAGCACCTGCTCGCGCGCAACCTGCTGCAGCTCCTCTACCAGTGGAGCCTCAACACGGGCAGGTACTACACACACACACACACACACACACACACACCTCTTCCCATACGCCGCCTCACCACAGCGCAGCACACCCGCCACGGTGCGCTTGTCATATATAGGGAAACATTTCGAATGTTTCAATTGTTTATTGTTTATTGAGCATTCATATGCATAGGTACTAATCGATGCAGTCAGGTAATTATTATATACATAGGTATACCATTCAGATAATATGCTGCCATACTGGTTGACATGCTAAAAGTGATCATACTCAAAGAAGGTGTGGAACTAAGCTTGCGATGGCTTCAGCGAACATATCCGGGCCCATCGGCAGTAGAGGAGGGTGTTAATCGAGGTCGGGACTAGCGAGTGGCCACTCTAAATCTCCCGCACACGCTTCACGTTTCGGCTCCCATCAAGCCCTCGTCAGCTAGTCTGCGTTGACTGGGACGCGGGGAAACCACCAGTCCCGCTCTCGACCTCCCTCTCTGTACCTATCCATATTCTGTAGGATGCTTCCAGTGACGTTTTCGAAGCTCTCTCCATGTATGAGCTTAGCGTCGATCTTGGCAGCCCTAGATTCTTGAAGAGACTGCAGACTGGACACAATACTACTGCAGACAGGTTACCATAGGTCTGATTATAGCTGAGTATAGCCACAGCGTGATCGTGGGATTAAGTCCCCATGTCTTACCTATGAGTCTGCGACTTGCCAGAAGGCTATACGAGCTTTGTTTATTTTGGGATTAAGATGTTTGGCCCAGTTTAGCTTACTGTCAAGTGTGATGCCCAGGTATTTGACTTCTGTTGCCAGGGGTATTTGAGTGCTAAAAAGTTTTGGGCAGTGTTAAGAGAATCGGGAAGTCCGCTCTCCTCCATACACCAGGGGAAGTCTCTTTTCAACCCTTAAATCTTGCACTAGCATTTTCAAATTTTTATGTGTAAAAGATATTATCAATATCTATGCCCCTATGTTGTCCTTTTTTCGTTATTTCATTTTAAATAAAATATATTTGATTATAAAAGTGTCAAAATATAGCCTAACTTTCATATTTTTTATATAGAAAACTATTAAAAAAATAATTAAAATTAAAACATAGAGGCATCCAGTAGGCTTTTGTTGATAGCAAAAAAAATATATCCCTTAAATTGAGGAAGAATAAAGACATGAAAACAGACTTCGCCTGAATGATGATTCACAAATATTTTGTAGGCAGTTAGCTTCTGAGCTGCAAATGTCCTTTTCACACAATTCGGGGTGTGAGGGTGGAACTACTCATGGACAGCCCACTAATACAGAAACATATTACGTGATGTAATAGTGAAGTTCATTTCATTATCGATATATTTTCTTTAGGGCTGGGATGCATTTTATCGATGTAATATAAGCATCTACGAGTATGTAAGTCTACTTACTACTAGTCAAAGAACAAAAGATATTTAATTAGGTGGTTGGCCATATCAAAATTTAGTTTTTGTAATATAAAAGAAAAATTCAGCTTTTTTGCTGAATTTTAATAAGATACTTTTTTAATAATTTGAAAAGGTCTATTTTCTGAAATATCATCATCATCATCATCAGCCTGTATCGGTCCACTGCTGGACATAGGCCTCTCCCAAGGCACGCCACCACACGCGGTCTTCCGTTCTTCAATATAAAGTATTAAATTTGAACCTTCAGAAAACGGTCGTTCAGAAAAAGCTACTACACAATTCGCAGCTCATGAAGTACCTGGAGACGAATGGTCTCATCAGCGATCGGCAATACGGCTTCCGGCCAAAACGATCAGCTGGTGATCTCCTAGCGTAGATCACTCGTCTTTGGGGTGAATCGCTCGAAGATCATGGTCAAGAATCCTTGGCAATTGGCCTTGATATTGCCAAGGCATTTGACCGTGTTTGGCACAAGTCGCTCTTATTAATTTATTTTTATTTTTTCGCTTTAATTTTTTTTTCTCTTAAACCAAGTCGCATTAGCATACAATTATTATATAACAAAGAACCCCAGACTAACGTATGCCAAAAACACCGAAAGGTATTCTCGTTTGGTATAGAAGTTACAGCTAGGTGTGTAAGTTTTTTCGTTAGGGTTGTCACAAATGTTCGGGCTAAGTTTGGCCGAACATTTTTAACAACTAAATCAAATGAAATGAAATTTAATGAACATACAAATTATTATACAAGAGTTGACAAACAAAAACAAATATGAAATACATCAGTACACTATATTATATTATAATATCTAAGAATCTAATCCGGCCGGAATATAATCCGTTATTAATATTAACTGTGAAAGTGATAGACTATACAAATTTATCTATGTTTAAAGTAACCAAGAGCTCAAATAGATAAAGAAAATGACTTTGAGGGCGTATTCAAATATAAGCGTATAGTGGCTCGCCGACTGTGAGCGTGCTGACTGTGAGCTATAAGAAGCGATTAGTCGGCCTCAGGTCAGTGAGCTAAATGAGCATATGTATTGTGTAATTACATTGTAACGTAGTAGTCTGCGGTAGCCAGAGAGAGCGAAACTGACTGGCGGCTTAGTTTCCAAGTATAGCCGTTTTAATTTTGGCAGCTGTCATTCAAAATGAAGATCTTGACGAGATATATCATTACTGCCATCACACTAGTAGTCTAGATTTTTTTACAAAAATAAAAAATAAATAAAAACATTAAATTATAAAATTATTTTTTTTAATTTTCAAGTATGTATATGCATACACGAAACCCATTTTAACTATTCACACTGCAAGATAAAGACGACTCGTAACTCGCGTAAAAAATCATATAAAAAAAATCATAACTCCCAAATTTTTCACTTTATTCAAACAATAAAAAAAACATCCCCAGATGTTCAATCTACAATATAAAAATATAGAAGTTTAAAATATATAGTATTTAGAAATATGTTAAAAAGTGCCCTTTTTAAACCCCCTAAAAACGGCAATTTTAAGCGGTTTTTTTGCGATTTTCTCAAAAACTCCCAAACTTTTTAAAACTTTTTAAATTGTTTTTCCACCATCCGTAGCCCTAATCGATACGCGTCATTTGACATCCTAAATATTTACGTATCCGTAAAACTCACAACACCAGGGCGAATTCGCACTCTCGGTGGAAATCGGGGACTATACTGAGGCGATTGAAAAGACATTTTAAATGTCAAAATAAAATGTGTTGGAACATTTCACACACCACGACTATTATCGAACTTCGGAGATTTCATATTTATTTACATTTATTTTGGACAAAATAAGCCTGTACTATGCTATGCCTGTGCCTGACCTTCGCAGGCAGGCGTACTAAAAAAAAAAGAAAATGTGCAGTTTTCTGGTTCGGATTCCACGTAAAACTGTAGGTCCCTTCCCTTTTTACCGTACTAGGTGGTAGGATTTTTTTATAGATAGAAAGCGCGACATGTGGCGCCGAGCCACCCATAGTGTGTCTAACGACGCCCATGGACATTCGATCGTACGCGGGGGTTGCGAATGCCATGCCGGCCTGACAGGTGCCTATTCACGCCTCTCTTGAAGGACCCGAGACTGCACTTGGGGGGAAATATGTGGGCAGGGAGAGCGTTCCAGAGTTTACCAGTTCTGTGGAGGATAGATTTGCAGCACCGATTGGTACGCATCCGTGGTAAGTCCAGCGTATAGGGATGCAATCTCTGCCCAGTGCGCGTTGTGCGGAGGTGGAAAGGGGACGGCGGGATTGCGTTAAACAGCTCCTCCGAGCATTCCCAATGGAATAAGCAATAGAACACACTTAGGGCGCCGACATCCCTACGGAGTTGCGGGGGTTCTAGATCGCGGGATACGTCGGGGTCACCCACTAGTCGCAAAGCTCGACGCTGGATCGAATCCAAAGGCGCAAGCTGGTATTGAGCTGAGCCATTCCACAAGTGCGAGCAGTACTCCAAGCAGGACCTAATCTGCGTTTTATAAAAAAACAGTCTTGGTTGTTTGTGTCCAGGTACGCCATGAGCTGTGCATTGATAATGCGCTCCATCACCTTGCAGAGTAGAGAGGTAATCGCTATAGGTCGGTAGTTCGACGGGTTTGAGCGGTCGCCCTTTTTGGGAACTGCTTGAACAAACGCAGATTTCCAGGCTGCCGGCACACGGCAAGTGGAGTAAGAGAGGCGGAAAAGGCGCGTCAGCACTGGAGCACACCGTTTCAGCACCAATGCAGGAATTCTGTCCGGCCCACTCGCCTTCCTGGTGTCTAGGGAGAGAAGATTTGCCCGCACAGTTCGTTGTCGGAACTGTACTTCCGGCATGGAGTTCTTACACCTAGTTATGGATGGATGGATGGCACCCCCATCGTCCAGGTTAGAGTTCCCCGCAAAGAGAGACACCAGTAAGTCGGCCTTCTCTTTTGCGGAGTGAGCAAGTGAGCCCCCAGGACATTGCAGAGGCGGAAGTGAGGAGCGGCAGAAATTCGACTCGACAGATTTGGCGAGAGACCAAAACTTACGGCTCCCAGTTGGGGGCTGGTTCAGCCTACTCTGCCGATAGGGGTCCCGGCGGCCGTGTCGGTGCACCACTAACAGATCGATTATTCGACGAAGTGCAAGTCCGGGTTCCCTTCGCGAATATGGCTCTGCTCGGAGATTTTAATGCCCACCACGAGGTGTGGCTAGGCTCCGGGAGAACTGACTTGGCGGGGAGAGCCGCCTACGACTTCGCCCTGACCCATGACCTGTCTCAACTGGTAAACCACCCGACAAGAATACCAGATATAGACGGTCATGAACCCCCTCTGCTGGATCTTCTGCTGACAACGAACCCTGCTGGATATAAAGTCACAGTGAGCGCTCCTCTTGGCTCCTCAGACCACTGTCTAGTGGGGTCCACGGTGCCATTTTCGCCTCCTCCGTTCAATACTGGAGGAACGCGTCGAATTTGGCACTACGCGTCAGCAGATTGGGATGGAATGCGAGAACACTTCGCATCCTACCCATGCAGAGAGCTATGCTTCAGTTCGGGTGATCCGTCAGAATGCGCTAATTCCGTCGCCGAGATGGTTCTGGGGAGAATGGACATGTTCATTCCCAGTGCCGTCGTCCGCCTTGGTGGTAAGAGCCAGCCCTGGTACAGCCGTGACTGTGCCGATGCTGTCTCAGCTAATGGTGCAGCTTATCGTGCATGGTCGTGCGCTCGTGCCAGAGGTGATCCTGACATCTCCGAACTGAAGAAAGAATACAACCGCCTCTCCAGATCCTGCAAGAGGGCTATTGCCAGGGCAAAATTCGAGCATATCGGCAGAGTTGGCGACATCGGATTTATCACGCCCGAGTTGATACCACAAAACTGAATAAAACATCGGTCGAAACGGCTATGTAAATAATTCGTGTTTTCTGTCCAGTTCAGTGTAGTCGACATGAAATGAAGGGAAGCACTGACATGGAGGCTAGTTCACCCGGTGTTATGGGCTGACATCACGGATGTTGTAAATGATGTAGCGAACCGTGTCAGTTTCCATAATTATTGATCGGTAATGGTGCTCTATATAACAATAAAACTCTTGATGAAGGTAACAATAGATCCTCTAAGTCAATAAAGAAGAATGATATATATTTTTTTCAACCGATCAAGATAACATTGAATTTATTATTAAAATTTACCTACATAATGAAATTACTCGAGTTCGTTCTACACTGACTCATTTACAGTTAGTGCGGCTCGCACGTGGAATCAGCTTCCTGAGGAGATACGTCGCTCCACTACTATCCACATGTTCAAAGAACGTATCGACAAACGATTTCTGAAACCACATGGCAATGAGTAGGTAAAATAAATATAAATACTCATCGATGCCCTTGCGTCTTCAATCCAGTTGAAATATATGTAAAGTATGTATATAAGTATGTATGTATAGTATGTATGTATAGTATATAAGAGTTGATGTAGGTATATTATAATATGTATATTTCTTAGTGTATATATGTAATTATGTATATGTAAGGATTTATATTGATTGTATGTATCTTTGTACAATTTGTATATGTGTGTATTTATATTTCATACAACTGTTCCCTGTTTAGTACTGCATTGTCCGCCCCTACGTGTTTTCCACATCCCAAAGGTTAGTTCGTAAAGAATGCCGCAAGGCATTAAACTCGCCTTTTGTAACCTTTTTATACGGTGTACAATAAAGTATATTTTCATTTCATTTCAAATTATCAATGTAATTAATTAATAATAATATCTTAGAGGCTTGTCTGTCTCCCGCCTCCGGCGGTATTACCCTTTTTAATTTTTGTGTATTTTTATTACTTTGGTATAAATATGTAAAATTAATATAAATTTTTAATGTGAAATAAAGGATATAAATGAAATTACACTTTCGGCCAAACAAATAAAATTAATTTACAATTCGAAAAGTGACAACCCTGACTGTAAAATTTTTGGCCAATGCATTAGTACTTATGTTAAAACTTCTATATCAAGCGAGTTTATATTTCGGTTTTTCTAACATACGTTAGGCATGGTCTGGGGTTATTTGTTAAATAATAATTTTATGCTAATGAGGCTTGGTTTAGGTGAAAAAAAATTACTCGTATTGTACTTTTTTTGGCCAAAAGAAAAGTCAGTTTTTTTTATTTATTACTTTGAAATTATGTATAATTGGCACACGGGAGTTCTACTCTACCTTTTTAAATACTCAAAACTAACTAATTTTGGAGTAAAAGGACCTTGTACGAAAATAAGGTCAAATTCCACACTGTGCGCCACTCACGCCGTCTATGTATTAGTTAAAATGCTTCATACTCTTTTCGCCAGATGGTGCGCATACACTTTTTAGTTTCTTGTATGGGGACCCCGTTAATTTTTAACTTTTTCTTATTTTTATTATTTGTTGTTATATCGGACATAATAACACATATTCTGTGAAAATTTCAACCGGTTACCTATTACGGTTCAAGAGATACAGCCTTCGGACAGACAGACAGACAGACAGACAGACGGCGTAGGCCTAGTAATAGGTCCCGTACGACGGATACGGAACCCTAAAAAGGTTCACCATCAAACAGGTATCTATAGAATTCTCCCATTTCAGATTGTACTAAATGTTTTGAAATACCAGGGTGTAAAAGAAAACGCTCATGAAAATGTTCAATACATGTTCTCATTTTCTTGGATCGACTATCTCTGAAAAAAAAGAAGAATTATAAAAATTATTTCCAATTTCGGTTCAATTTTTTCATTCCAAAACTTGTCTCTTTGTTTTTTTTTCCACAGTAATCCCTTCTTCGTTCAAAGAATGAAATAGGCAAATTTATTTTCAGCCACATGCATCTGTCCTTGAACTTGATAATAATAATTAGCATTCCTCTTTAAAAATACGCGACGCTACTCAATCCAAAAAATGAATGATGCGAAAAAGCATAAAACCTCGCAACCTGCTGCGCTGCGATCGTCATAGTGTCCGCCGAGTGCGTGTGTGTGCGTGCGCCACGTAGACGCACGCACACAGAGACAAGTGAGCTCGGGCGGCTGGTATGTTTGTGTGCGTGACCAGCGGCGCCGCCCACAGCGACAGCAATAAGATGAAGGAAATCCTAAATTTGAAAACGCTTCGTAGTACACGATGCTCTTAAATTCCCTTTCGGCCGCCTACGTAATTGGAGTTTCGTAACTAATTTCAATGAAGGAATTTATTTTTCCTTGCACATAACCAGTTTCAATGGAGGAATTATTTTACGAAAACTCAGTTATGTACCATGGTTACGCACAAAAAATTTATTGTTAATTACCCATCGGTGTAATAATAAAATATCAAAATTATGGAATAAGTATTGTTTTTAATAGTGTTATATTAATAACTAGAAAACAGAAATTCTAAATAATTACTAATTTAAGGTAATTTATCTTTGTAGTCGTGTTGTATTTTTTAGATTTCAACCAATTCCTGGTTTAATTTTATTTTATTCCATATATTGAATGAGAAAATAAATATAGCGTCTCGCAACATAGCCCGCTACCGTTGCGAGACGCTCGGTACCGAACATCGGCTCGCAACCGAACATTCGGAAGATCAATTTTCTCTCATTTTTTCGCTCGCAAACGCGATCGTCGTAAGTCGGCGATAGCATGTTCGACCTTTCGTGTGTCGGTGTCCGCCTGCGCGGCATGCTGCGTCCCTATCTATTGCACGGAACAGCGCGCGCGCTCCATCTCCCTCGCTCCCGTTGGCGCTGGGACATTAAAACGCTGGCAGACCTAACTTGCGGCAGGTTTTGAGCTGGCAGTCATATGTCATGTAGAGAAAAAAAATATCTTCAATATGGTATAAGTATTGTTTCGATAACAATGAGTGCAAAATTCAACAAAAATTGACCTCTTTCCACGTGACTGCGAGGGGGTTGCGGCAGGCAGAGGGGTGGCAGTCAGTGTTTTCCGAGTTCCTGAGAGAGAGCTCTTTCAAATGACACTTTATTTACTGGCCTAACACATCAAGGAAATTTCAACTTTTTTTCCAAAAACAGCTCAAATTACTCACGGCCAAATTACTCAAATTACTTGCGGCCAGATTTTGGCAAAACGTTTTATGTCAGACGTATTCCCCTACATTAAATCTTCATAAAAATCGCATTTCGCTGAAATAACAGTGAGCGCATAAATCACGCGGTCGGATCTTATACTATGAGTGAGAGAGGTCGCGATTTTCACATAGAACAACTTTACAAAATAATTTTGTCACCTAGAATACGTAATATATATAAAAAAATGCCATTTATAGCTAGAATATTTATCTGTAAATACAATCCATATGTTAGTTCATGTAGTTTTATGGAAAAATCTTCCAAAATGATTTTTTTTCGAGAGTAATGCGCCGGCGCCGATCGCGGCGCGCCACCTGGTGTAGCCGAAGGTATGTTTTGGTTAATGCTTCTGCGGCAGAAGGGTTCGAAACCAGTTACGAAACTCCGGTTACATAGGCGGCCGAAGGGATTAAATCGCCTAACTTCCGTTTGTGTGTAAAGAGAACTAGCTCAGTCTTGTTGGGGTTGACATTTAGCGAGAATTCTATGCACCATCGCTCTATGATTTTGAAGGCATCTTGCATCAAACTGCATTGGACACTTTCGAATTTGCCGTCAATCAGCACAGTGAGATTATCTGCATATCCTACTGTGCAGCGGGCCTGCTTCCACCACAAGATTCCACAGGAGCAGTGACATGACTCCTCCTTGAGGACATCCTCCGGCAACGATGCCTCTAGTTGTGCTGTTGATAGTGAGCTGGATGGCTCTATATTCTAGCATGTTGCCTATCCAATTGCATAGGGTGGAATCTACTCCCCGCCTAGTCAATGCTCTGTTAATGCTATCAAAAGCGGTCTTGTCAAAGGCCCCCCCTTTGTCTATGAAGGCACCTAGGGTCAATGCCTTTCAGTTTATGGCATACTCTTATTTTGGAAACTACACTGTGTAGTGCGGTCTCTGTGGATTTACTTGTGTATGCGCGTTGGTGTGAATGTATTGGGTATTTGGTTATGGTTTCCCTATCTGATCTCCCTTTCCACGAGTCTTTCCAGTCGTCTGTGTTTCTCTGTTTGTCAGTTGCAAAAATGGAATGTCGTCAGTTCGGAATGTTTGTCAGTTCGTCTGTAGACGAAGGTGTGGCGTGTATTGGTACAATTTTAGCGTTTATTATAGCACGATGTTTGATAAGAAAAAAAATAAAGAAGAAAAAACAGAAAATATCAATGTGGATAAGGAAATGGATAAGTATATAAAAAAAAATAAAAATATAAAAACCGCCTTCAAAAATATATGAAATAAAAACCTAAAAAAAAAACGAACCCTAGAGTTGAAGGCGGTGCTAAAAAGGCTACACAAATCACAAAGGATATTATCATCCACTCATGTTTTCTTTCATGCATCATTTTTGCTTGCTTTAGCACCGCCTTCAACTCTAGGGTTCGTTTTTTTTTTTAGGTTTTTATTTCATATATTTTTGAAGGCGGTTTTTATATTTTTATTTTAAATAGTTTTTTAGTTTTACTTTTTTTAGGAAGTCGGTTTTATGTTTTTTAAAACTTTTTTTTTATTTCACAGTTTTTTTTAGTAATTTTTTGCTATTAATGTACTCGGCGGAATCGCTCGGCCTTCGGCCTCGCGATTCCGCCTCGCTTTCCAATCCGATCTTGACCCAATTAAAGTAGGACCACGTCAGCTTCGATAGCTCAGTGGTGCAGACAGTCAACTGTCGCTATTGAATGTTAAGCAACGATGGGTGCAGTCAGTACTTGGATGGGTGACCGCTGACCGTTGGAGGCTGACCGAGGTTCGGATTCCTCGTAAAACTGTAGGTCCCTTCCCTCCTAATCTTACTTGGCGGTAGGGTTTAACCTGCCCGGGTTGGTACCACCGCACTGAATTAAACGTCTGTCGAAACGGCTATGTAAATAGTTTGTGTTTTCCGACCAGTTCAGTGTAGTCAGCACGATCAAAGGGGGAAGCACTGACATGGCACTTAGTTTACCCGGTGTTATGGGCTGACATCACGGACGTTGTAGGTGATGTTGCAGAACTTAGTAGAATGGACAGACATAAACGTGTTACGGAACCCTACTTTTATTATAAAATAACCGTCGGAGGACCTTGGTTGAAAATTGTGAAATTTAGTAGAACGGACAGACATACATTTGTTACGGAACCCTACTTTTATTTTAAAATAACCGTCGGAGGACCAAGGTTGAAAATTGTAAAATTTAGTAGAACGGACAGACATGCATTTGTTACGGAACCCTACATCCATTTTGAAATAAATGTTAAATTTAGTAGAACAGACAGACATGCATTTGTTACGGAACCCTACATTCATTTTGCAGAACTTAGTAGAATGGACAGACATAAACGTGTTATCGAACCCTACTTAACAGTTGCACTCCGGGAGTGCCGGCAGATCCCGTGCCACTCTAACTTAACCCTTAATGCAATGACTTAAGGTTTCATTTTAAAAATGACGCTGACGCGATGTCGCGAGTTATACATTTTTTACCCACCTAAAAAAGTGCCAAGCGCCGCTAAAGAAGTTTTCACTTCAAAAACCTCAGGGTTATCCCCTTTCAAATAAAAAAAAAAAGAATTTTCAAAATCGGCCCACAATTGACGGAGTAATCGCGTAACAAACATCAAAAAAAAGAAAACATACCGTCGAATTGAGAATCTCTTAGGTCTAAAGTAAATTGCTCGTGAAGACAAATGCAACGAGCCCAAACACGATGGGTTTATCATGTGTAGTTTAGGAGTTCCTATGGCCACCTTCTGTCTCCATCATCAGACCAGCTCGATGGTACTCGGTACAGTAGGTACCGGTCAGGTACCTTAATAAATTAAGCGCGCCTGGCCGGTCGGAAAAGATAAAAAATTTCAAATTTAGAATATTCATGAAACAAGGGTCCGAATATGTATCACTAGTATATCGATTCATGTATTTCAACAGGACAGAGAAAATTTCAAAATATTAGGTATTTAATACTTTTTAGTTCTTTTTTTTTTGTTTTTTGGAAATCGGTTTAATATTTTTTAAAACAGTTTTTATTTCATTCTTTTTAGTAATATTACATAAAAAAGAATAATCGAAATCGAATAATCGAAATCGATTGAAGTGATACAGAATTATTCGCCATATGTGTCAGACTGCAAATTGCTGAATAAGTCCACATCACAAAAGTTTTGCTGAAGGTAACCACACACCATAGTATTATGCTGATTTTTCGAAAACCACTGAACCAATTTCGATAAAATTGAAATGGGACCACCTCGGAAGTATGACCTAACTAAAAAAAAAAGAATTTTCTAAATCGGCCCTCAATTGACGGAGAAATCGCGTAACAAACATAAAAAAAAAAAAAAATAAAAAAAAAAACATAGACGAATTGAGAACCTCCTCCTTTTTTGGAAGTCGGTTAATAACTTAATCATTTGCACATGTATCAGTCCACTTCGTCATGGTGCCTTAAACAAACAAAACCCACAAAGAAAAATGTTTGCACCAACAAACTTTGTGAGAGACGCTCTTCTCGAATGCCAACTAATAAACATGCATGAACTCGTTTGCGCGCAAACGACGCTGCGTTCGTGCACGCATGCGAGCTTGCGAGAACTGTCTAGACTACGCGGGACGGATCTCGGCGTGTCGTCGCCGCAGCGGGCGACCCGCCACGCGAATACGCTATACAAGTACGGTGCGGGTGCGAGGGAGAACACCGACGAACCGCTGCGGCGGTGACACGCCGTGATCCGCCCCGCGCATTATACACGGTGCGTAAATGCGTTGGAGAAGCATTTCTCGTGCGTGAACTCGCATCGTGTCAACCAGGCATTAGATGCGCTCGACATTGCAAATTCTCGACAGGAGTTACTGAGCTAGTATCGATTGAATTGAAAATTCTCAAAGAAAAATAAAAGTATCCACATATTAAAAGTATTTCAATATCATATACATATACACACTCTACATACTTAAGTAAGATAAGTAGGTACATAGTTTCATAACTAGGCGGACACATTTCAAAAGTGATGTGAGTCTGTAGTTATCTTTTCATTAATATAATTTATTATCACATTATTAAAGGTATTGAAATGTATAATCTGATTAGATAATGAATTATCTAGTTTACCTTCTGACAACAATGAGCAACACGCGTTGCCGGAGGCCTGAGTCCAACTCTTATGAAAATGATACTATACCGCGGTCAGGCCCTGCGACTATTAGGGGCCAAAGCGCATGCTCCGACCAGCCAATATTACCTCCGAGAAGGTAGGTGCCATACCGGACACTTCCCTGGCTTGCTGGCTATACTGGACTAGAGGCTACGCTTACTTCCAGTACGGTAGTATCAACCCAGTCGGCTACAATTTGAGCCTACATCCTAGTAAGGTGCAAGGGAAGAGACCTACAGTTTTACACCAGTTCCGAACGGTGAAGCAGCAGGTGTAGGTATGCACGTACATTTTTTCATCAGAAAAAATCATTTGTACTTGCCGACCGGATTGCAACCTCGGACCTCTCGCATGGGAAGCCGATACCGAAACCACTCGGCGACCCGCCGCTTCGCCGACTATAGCGGGCATCCACCAGAAAGGACAGTATAGGGGCGTTATCGTAATTGATAAGTTGACAATTTTTGTCTCTGCTCCGTCCGTCCGTCCTCAGCCGTTGAAGAGCGGGCCGGGCATCGAAAATATCGCTAATAGCGATTTCACTAATGTTTCTTATTGAAACGAGTTAGAGTGGTGGTTGTACGCAATGACGTATCATGTATTCTACTAGACCTCTTACCCGGGCAACAGCCTTCGCTCCACCGCGGTGGAGTAACCATTACGCGGTGAGACCCTCTTGATACTAGTAGCTCGCGAGCGGCCGAACGCGGCGGACGCGCCGCCCGCGCGCTCGCTGCCGTCCGTCTGCGGCTCGCATCGCGCCAGTCATTTCATTATGCCCGGTTGTGTGTTGCGATATTGCAAAAATCATACCAAAAATATTGGGAAAGCATCTCATTTCATAGGTAAGTATCACTTCATTGTGATCTTAATATATAAGGTCTTTCAAAATTAGTTAATAGTACGCTAAGGGGGGGTTCTGCATCATATAGGGAGTAAAACCTATATAATTTTTTTTTGACCTTGGGCTTTTTTTATGTAAAATGTTTTTTATGTATATAAATAAAAAAAATTGTGGTTGATTTTCATAGCCTAATCGATTCAGTTTCATAACAGTAACAAAAAAGTCTTTATTACCATTTTGATGTAACCCGTGTAAGTTGGTAAAAAAAATCAAATTCTTTCTATTCCATACTAATAAAACTAAAATTGTGGTTTTTCACAATTTCTGAAAGAAAGAGATCTATGTGTTGGAAGACTTTTTTGTTCCTGGCATGAAACTGAAGCGATTAAGAAAATAATTTTTTTTTACATTTTATATTATTATAAATTTTTTTTTTGTAAAAAAAAATCTTTGTTCCTCAAAAGTGATTTATTTACGATACAGAACCCCCCCTTAGCGTACTATTAACTAATTTTGAAAGACCTTATATATAATATCTTGTTTTCCATGTGGAGCAGCTGAAGCTGTACGGCTGCCTGGTGAGCTGCTACAGCGAGCGCCTGCTCGCCGCCGAGCCGTTCCTGCGTCCGCTGCTGCGCCTGCTGCAGGACTGCTGCGGCGAGCTACTTACTCTACACTCGCTCGACTATGCTACGTGTGCGTGTGCGCAGGTACGGGAACGCGGTGCGCGTGGAGCAGCTGAAGCTGTACGGCTGCCTGGTGAGCTGCTACAGCGAGCGCCCGCCGAGCCGTTCCTGCGTCCGCTGCGGCGCCTGCTGCAGGACTGCTGCGGCGAGCTACTTACTCTACACTCCGTCGACTATGCTACGTGTGCGTGTGCGCAGGTACGAGAACGCGGTGCGCGTGGAGCAGCTGAAGCTGTACGGCTGCCTGGTGAGCTGCTACAGCGAGCGCCTGCTCGCCGCCGAGCCGTTCCTGCGTCCGCTGCTGCACCTGCTGCAGGACTGCTGTGGCGAGCTACTTACTCTACACTCGCTCGACTATGCTACGTGTGCGTGTGCGCAGGTACGGGAACGCGGTGCGCGTGGAGCAGCTGAAGCTGTACGGCTGCCTGGTGAGCTGCTACAGCGAGCGCCCGCCGAGCCGTTCCTGCGTCCGCTGCGGCGCCTGCTGCAGGACTGCTGCGGCGAGCTACTTACTCTACACTCGCTCGACTATGCTACGTGTGCGTGTGCGCAGGTACGGGAACGCGGTGCGCGTGGAGCAGCTGAAGCTGTACGGCTGCCTGGTGAGCTGCTACAGCGAGCGCCCGCCGAGCCGTTCCTGCGTCCGCTGCGGCGCCTGCTGCAGGACTGCTGCGGCGAGCTACTTACTCTACACTCGCTCGACTATGCTACGTGTGCGTGTGCGCAGGTACGGGAACGCGGTGCGCGTGGAGCAGCTGAAGCTGTACGGCTGCCTGGTGAGCTGCTACAGCGAGCGCCCGCCGAGCCGTTCCTGCGTCCGCTGCGGCGCCTGCTGCAGGACTGCTGCGGCGAGCTACTTACTCTACACTCGCTCGACTATGCTACGTGTGCGTGTGCGCAGGTACGGGAACGCGGTGCGCGTGGAGCAGCTGAAGCTGTACGGCTGCCTGGTGAGCTGCTACAGCGAGCGCCCGCCGAGCCGTTCCTGCGTCCGCTGCGGCGCCTGCTGCAGGACTGCTGCGGCGAGCTACTTACTCTACACTCGCTCGACTATGCTACGTGTGCGTGTGCGCAGGTACGGGAACGCGGTGCGCGTGGAGCAGCTGAAGCTGTACGGCTGCCTGGTGAGCTGCTACAGCGAGCGCCCGCCGAGCCGTTCCTGCGTCCGCTGCGGCGCCTGCTGCAGGACTGCTGCGGCGAGCTACTTACTCTACACTCGCTCGACTATGCTACGTGTGCGTGTGCGCAGGTACGGGAACGCGGTGCGCGTGGAGCAGCTGAAGCTGTACGGCTGCCTGGTGAGCTGCTACAGCGAGCGCCCGCCGAGCCGTTCCTGCGTCCGCTGCGGCGCCTGCTGCAGGACTGCTGCGGCGAGCTACTTACTCTACACTCGCTCGACTATGCTACGTGTGCGTGTGCGCAGGTACGGGAACGCGGTGCGCGTGGAGCAGCTGAAGCTGTACGGCTGCCTGGTGAGCTGCTACAGCGAGCGCCCGCCGAGCCGTTCCTGCGTCCGCTGCGGCGCCTGCTGCAGGACTGCTGCGGCGAGCTACTTACTCTACACTCGCTCGACTATGCTACGTGTGCGTGTGCGCAGGTACGGGAACGCGGTGCGCGTGGAGCAGCTGAAGCTGTACGGCTGCCTGGTGAGCTGCTACAGCGAGCGCCCGCCGAGCCGTTCCTGCGTCCGCTGCGGCGCCTGCTGCAGGACTGCTGCGGCGAGCTACTTACTCTACACTCGCTCGACTATGCTACGTGTGCATGTGCGCAGGTACGGGAACGCGGTGCGCGTGGAGCAGCTGAAGCTGTACGGCTGCCTGGTGAGCTGCTACAGCGAGCGCCCGCCGAGCCGTTCCTGCGTCCGCTGCGGCGCCTGCTGCAGGACTGCTGCGGCGAGCTACTTACTCTACACTCGCTCGACTATGCTACGTGTGCGTGTGCGCAGGTACGGGAACGCGGTGCGCGTGGAGCAGCTGAAGCTGTACGGCTGCCTGGTGAGCTGCTACAGCGAGCGCCCGCCGAGCCGTTCCTGCGTCCGCTGCGGCGCCTGCTGCAGGACTGCTGCGGCGAGCTACTTACTCTACACTCGCTCGACTATGCTACGTGTGCGTGTGCGCAGGTACGGGAACGCGGTGCGCGTGGAGCAGCTGAAGCTGTACGGCTGCCTGGTGAGCTGCTACAGCGAGCGCCCGCCGATCCGTTCCTGCGTCCGCTGCTGCGCCTGCTGCAGGACTGCTGCGGCGAGCTACTTACTCTACACTCGCTCGACTATGCTACGTGTGCGTGTGCGCAGGTACGGGAACGCGGTGCGCGTGGAGCAGCTGAAGCTGTACGGCTGCCTGGTGAGCAGCTACAGCGAGCGCCCGCCGAGCCGTTCCTGCGTCCGCTGCTGCGCCTGCTGCAGGACTGCTGCGGCGAGCTACTTACTCTACACTCGCTCGACTATGCTACGTGTGCGTGTGCGCAGGTACGGGAACGCGGTGCGCGTGGAGCAGCTGAAGCTGTACGGCTGCCTGGTGAGCTGCTACAGCGAGCGCCTGCTCGCCGCCGAGCCGTTCCTGCGTCCGCTGCTGCGCCTGCTGCAGGACTGCTGTGGCGAGCTACTTACTCTACACTCGCTCGACTATGCTACGTGTGCGTGTGCGCAGGTACGGGAACGCGGTGCGCGTGGAGCAGCTGAAGCTGTACGGCTGCCTGGTGAGCTGCTACAGCGAGCGCCTGCTCGCCGCCGAGCCGTTCCTGCGTCCGCTGCTGCGCCTGCTGCAGGACTGCTGCGGCGAGCTGCTGCCGCAACCTGTCGAGGGTCAGTTGTCTTGCCCCGCTTTTCCCGCCTGAGTATGTATGCTGCTAACAGTTGAATATAGTAGTGATATGTGCGCAGGGGAGCTGGTGTCGCTGCTGAGCCAGCTCTGCGTGGTGCTGATGCAGAACGTGAGCCTCGTCGACCTCTTCTTCCTGACCGCGCACACGCAGAAGGGAGCCATCTCCGAGTGAGACATTGTACTACGTGCGGTATCTGACAACGCGACGCCGCCCTGCTCTGTGCACTCGGCTCTCTACGAGCGCATCTCACTATGCATGAACTGAGACTACATTGTTATGTTATACTACAGTGCAGATATAACTAGCAGCCTGACAGCTGGCTAGCCTCTCACACGTCTCACGTCATTATTTTAATACTCCCCAGAACTAGATTGGTAAAATTATACAAAGAAATTAACAGATTCAAGATTTTTTTTCTCAATTTTTCATCTGCCCTCGGTTTCTTAGCCTTTATAAGATTATTTTATACTTGCTATGTCCACACACGCACAGTGTTTCTAGCAATTCCGTAGCGCAATGAGACAACAACTGAGAACATAATATGTTCTCAGTTCTCGCCACCGGGCTCAGTGTTGGGTAGCAGAGTAGCTTGAGTGTTGTTGCGCGGGTGCGGTGTAGGTTCGTGCCGGTGCGGCTGCTGCTGGAGTGCGTGCACCGGGAGGGCGGGGCGGGCGCGGTGACGCGCGACGCGCTGCTGCTGTGCGCCAACATGAGCGCGCGGCACGAGCGGCTCGCGCGCTACATGCTCGAGCACAGCAACGCGTGCGTGGTGCTCGCCACCGGGCTCAGTGTTGGGTAGCAGAGTAGCTTGAGTGTTGTTGCGCGGGTGCGGTGTAGGTTCGTGCCGGTGCGGCTGCTGCTGGAGTGCGTGCACCGGGAGGGCGGGGCGGGCGCGGCGGCGCGCGACGCGCTGCTGCTGTGCGCCAACATGAGCGCGCGGCACGAGCGGCTCGCGCGCTACATGCTCGAGTACAGCAACGCGTGCGTGGTGCTCGCCACCGGGCTCAGTGTTGGGTAGCAGAGTAGCTTGAGTGTTGTTGCGCGGGTGCGGTGTAGGTTCGTGCCGGTGCGGCTGCTGCTTGAGTGCGTGCACCGGGAGGGCGGGGCGGGCGCGGCGGCGCGCGACGCGCTGCTGCTGTGCGCCAACATGAGCGCGCGGCACGAGCGGCTCGCGCGCTACATGCTCGAGTACAGCAACGCGTGCGTGGTGCTCGCCACCGGGCTCAGTGTTGGGTAGCAGAGTAGCTTGAGTGTTGTTGCGCGGGTGCGGTGTAGGTTCGTGCCGGTGCGGCTGCTGCTGGAGTGCGTGCACCGGGAGGGCGGGGCGGGCGCGGCGGCGCGCGACGCGCTGCTGCTGTGCGCCAACATGAGCGCGCGGCACGAGCGGCTCGCGCGCTACATGCTCGAGCACAGCAACGCGTGCGTGGTGCTCGCCACCGGGCTCAGTGTTGGGTAGCAGAGTAGCTTGAGTGTTGTTGCGCGGGTGCGGTGTAGGTTCGTGCCGGTGCGGCTGCTGCTGGAGTGCGTGCACCGGGAGGGCGGGGCGGGCGCGGCGGCGCGCGACGCGCTGCTGCTGTGCGCCAACATGAGCGCGCGGCACGAGCGGCTCGCGCGCTACATGCTCGAGCACAGCAACGCGTGCGTGGTGCTCGCCACCGGGCTCAGTGTTGGGTAGCAGAGTAGCTTGAGTGTTGTTGCGCGGGTGCGGTGTAGGTTCGTGCCGGTGCGGCTGCTGCTGGAGTGCGTGCACCGGGAGGGCGGGGCGGGCGCGGCGGCGCGCGACGCGCTGCTGCTGTGCGCCAACATGAGCGCGCGGCACGAGCGGCTCGCGCGCTACATGCTCGAGCACATCAACGCGTGCGTGGTGCTCGTCACCGGGCTCAGTGTTGGGTAGCAGAGTAGCTTGAGTGTTGTTGCGCGGGTGCGGTGTAGGTTCGTGCCGGTGCGGCTGCTGCTGGAGTGCGTGCACCGGGAGGGCGGGGCGGGCGCGGCGGCGCGCGACGCGCTGCTGCTGTGCGCTAACATGAGCGCGCGGCACGAGCGGCTCGCGCGCTACATGCTCGAGCACAGCAACGCGTGCGTGGTGCTCGCCACCGGGCTCAGTGTTGGGTAGCAGAGTAGCTTGAGTGTTGTTGCGCGGGTGCGGTGTAGGTTCGTGCCGGTGCGGCTGCTGCTGGATTGCGTGCACCGGGGGGCGGGGCGGGCGCGGCGGCGCGCGACGCGCTGCTGCTGTGCGCCAACATGAGCGCGCGGCACGAGCGGCTCGCGCGCTACATGCTCGAGCACAGCAACGCGTGCGTGGTGCTCGCCACCGGGCTCAGTGTTGGGTAGCAGAGTAGCTTGAGTGTTGTTGCGCGGGTGCGGTGTAGGTTCGTGCCGGTGCGGCTGCTGCTGGAGTGCGTGCACCGGGAGGGCGGGGCGGGCGCGGCGGCGCGCGACGCGCTGCTGCTGTGCGCCAACATGAGCGCGCGGCACGAGCGGCTCGCGCGCTACATGCTCGAGCACAGCAACGCGTGCGTGGTGCTCGCCACCGGGCTCAGTGTTGGGTAGCAGAGTAGCTTGAGTGTTGTTGCGCGGGTGCGGTGTAGGTTCGTGCCGGTGCGGCTGCTGCTGGAGTGCGTGCACCGGGAGGGCGGGGCGGGCGCGGCGGCGCGCGACGCGCTGCTGCTGTGCGCTAACATGATCGCGCGGCACGAGCGGCTCGCGCGCTACATGCTCGAGCACAGCAACGCGTGCGTGGTGCTCGCCACCGGGCTCAGTGTTGGGTAGCAGAGTAGCTTGAGTGTTGTTGCGCGGGTGCGGTGTAGGTTCGTGCCGGTGCGGCTGCTGCTGGAGTGCGTGCACCGGGAGGGCGGGGCGGGCGCGGCGGCGCGCGACGCGCTGCTGCTGTGCGCCAACATGAGCGCGCGGCACGAGCGGCTCGCGCGCTACATGCTCGAGCACAGCAACGCGTGCGTGGTGCTCGCCACCGGGCTCAGTGTTGGGTAGCAGAGTAGCTTGAGTGTTGTTGCGCGGGTGCGGTGTAGGTTCGTGCCGGTGCGGCTGCTGCTGGAGTGCGTGCACCGGGAGGGCGGGGCGGGCGCGGCGGCGCGCGACGCGCTGCTGCTGTGCGCTAACATGAGCGCGCGGCACGAGCGGCTCGCGCGCTACATGCTCGAGCACAGCAACGCGTGCGTGGTGCTCGCCACCGGGCTCAGCGGGCTCTACTCGCTGCTGCCGCGCACGCTGCCCCACCTGCCGCCGGAGCGCGCGCGCCTCGCGCCGGACGACCTCAACGCCGTGCCGCGCCTGCCGCTCTTCATCAGCTCCTTGGAGTTCTGCAACGCCGTCGCGCAGGTGCGCTCACACATTACAACACACCCCATACTAGCTGCCGTGTTCCTTTCATGTCAGCTACACTCAACTGGACGGAAAACACGAACTATTTATATAGCCGTTTCAACCGACGTTTCGCTCAGTGCGGTGGTATCAACTCGGGCGGGATAAACCCTACCACCTAGTAAGGTAAGAAGGGAAGGGACCTACAGATTTACGTGGAATCCGAACCACGGTCTGCCTCCAACGGTCGAGCGGTCACCCATCCGAGTACTGACCGGCCTAGCGTTGCTTAACAATTAATAGCAACAGTCGACTGTCTGCACCACTGAGCTATCGAGGCTGACGAGATTTATTTCCATCTTATCGGGGATCTATGCAAGCCTAGCTTCTTCAAGAAACTGTGCTGATTGAGTAGTATCTAGTGGACTAGTAGCGCAGCGTGTGTGGTGTGAGGTGTGTAGCGGCTGTGTGGGTGTGTTGCAGGTGGCTCACCCCTCCATCAAGCGGCACCTGCTCGACTTCCTCTACCAGGGCTTCCTGGTGCCGGTGATGATTGAGTAGTATCTAGTGGACTAGTAGCGCAGCGTGTGTGGTGTGAGGTGTGTAGCGGCTGTGTGGGTGTGTTGCAGGTGGCTCACCCCTCCATCAAGCGGCACCTGCTCGACTTCCTCTACCAGGGCTTCCTGGTGCCGGTGATGATTGAGTAGTATCTAGTGGACTAGTAGCGCAGCGTGTGTGGTGTGAGGTGTGTAGCGGCTGTGTGGGTGTGTTGCAGGTGGCTCACCCCTCCATCAAGCGGCACCTGCTCGACTTCCTCTACCAGGGCTTCCTGGTGCCGGTGATGATTGAGTAGTATCTAGTGGACTAGGTGGACTAGTAGCGCAGCGTGTGTGGTGTGAGGTGTGTAGCGGCTGTGTGGGTGTGTTGCAGGTGGCTCACCCCTCCATCAAGCGGCACCTGCTCGACTTCCTCTACCAGGGCTTCCTGGTGCCGGTGATGATTGAGTAGTATCTAGTGGACTAGGTGGACTAGTAGCGCAGCGTGTGTGGTGTGAGGTGTGTAGCGGCTGTGTGGGTGTGTTGCAGGTGGCTCACCCCTCCATCAAGCGGCACCTGCTCGACTTCCTCTACCAGGGCTTCCTGGTGCCGGTGATGATTGAGTAGTATCTAGTGGACTAGGTGGACTAGTAGCGCAGCGTGTGTGGTGTGAGGTGTGTAGCGGCTGTGTGGGTGTGTTGCAGGTGGCTCACCCCTCCATCAAGCGGCACCTGCTCGACTTCCTCTACCAGGGCTTCCTGGTGCCGGTGATGATTGAGTAGTATCTAGTGGACTAGGTGGACTAGTAGCGCAGCGTGTGTGGTGTGAGGTGTGTAGCGGCTGTGTGGGTGTGTTGCAGGTGGCTCACCCCTCCATCAAGCGGCACCTGCTCGACTTCCTCTACCAGGGCTTCCTGGTGCCGGTGATAATTGAGTAGTATCTAGTGGACTAGTAGCGCAGCGTGTGTGGTGTGAGGTGTGTAGCGGCTGTGTGGGTGTGTTGCAGGTGGCTCACCCCTCCATCAAGCGGCACCTGCTCGACTTCCTCTACCAGGGCTTCCTGGTGCCGGTGATGATTGAGTAGTATCTAGTGGACTAGTAGCGCAGCGTGTGTGGTGTGAGGTGTGTAGCGGCTGTGTGGGTGTGTTGCAGGTGGCTCACCCCTCCATCAAGCGGCACCTGCTCGACTTCCTCTACCAGGGCTTCCTGGTGCCGGTGATGATTGAGTAGTATCTAGTGGACTAGTAGCGCAGCGTGTGTGGTGTGAGGTGTGTAGCGGCTGTGTGGGTGTGTTGCAGGTGGCTCACCCCTCCATCAAGCGGCACCTGCTCGACTTCCTCTACCAGGGCTTCCTGGTGCCGGTGATGATTGAGTAGTATCTAGTGGACTAGGTGGACTAGTAGCGCAGCGTGTGTGGTGTGAGGTGTGTAGCGGCTGTGTGGGTGTGTTGCAGGTGGCTCACCCCTCCATCAAGCGGCACCTGCTCGACTTCCTCTACCAGGGCTTCCTGGTGCCGGTGATGATTGAGTAGTATCTAGTGGACTAGGTGGACTAGTAGCGCAGCGTGTGTGGTGTGAGGTGTGTAGCGGCTGTGTGGGTGTGTTGCAGGTGGCTCACCCCTCCATCAAGCGGCACCTGCTCGACTTCCTCTACCAGGGCTTCCTGGTGCCGGTGATGGGGCCCGCCCTCCTGCAGGTAACTATGTGTGCACGTGTGTGTGAGGTGGCGGCGTGCGAGTGGGAGTGTCAGCTGAACACTGCACCTCATGTTCTTAGTTACCTATATACTTTATTTATATATCTGTCTCATAATTGTATTTGTGAAGTTTGTGTAATGCCAAATATATTGATTGTTATTGGTACAGTATGCGCCAGTCAATAATGCACAGAGCGTCCGGGTTGGTGCGACAGAGGCGACGCTCTACAATCCAACTGTATTTCTCTAAAGCCGGATGTGGGTTATTAACTGCCGTGTACAGTACCTACTTATTTTGTCTTGAGATATATTTTATGGCTACCTATGTGCAAACAATTGGTTATTGGCAGTTTATTATTTGTTACAGTTGTTACAGTTGAATGTACACGTTGAGTAGTGATGTATGTGTTGACTGCATGTGTTAGGAACGCATGGAGATTGCAGCCGTGTGAGCTGCATGCTCCGCTACAGCGCAGCGGCTGCACACTCAAGTAAGGGAAGGAACCTATAGTTTTACGTAGAATGCGAACCACGGCTAGTCTCAATAGTGGGACCGTCAAACGTCCAAAATCCAACCGCGTCCGGTGTTCTTAACTTTGAGTTCCGAACGTGAGTGCACAGCAACACCGAGCTACCGAGGCAGAGATTCACACAAACGTTTCATATAACATCTCTTCGACTAGTTCACCTCTCCAGCCCCGGCTCCATCCGCACGCACGTGCTGTGTGATGCTGGCTAAACAGCTTCAGATTCTGTTAGTGACTTCATTTGTGAAGACTTGATATTGCCGTCCTCCCTCCTCCAGTCCAGCATCTAGCATCGTCAGTCAACCTCTAGCTAGAGCAACCTCTAGTCCAGCATCTAGCATCGTCAGTCAACCTCTAGCTAGAGCAACCTCTAGTCCAGCATCTAGCATCGTCAGTCAACCTCTAGCTAGAGCAACCTCTAGTTCAGCATCTAGCATCGTCAGTCAACCTCTAGCTAGAGCAACCTCTAGTCCAGCATCTAGCATCGTCAGTCAACCTCTAGAGCACCCTCTAGTCCAGCATCTAGCATCGTCAGTCAACCTGCTAGAGCAACCTCTAGTCCAGCATCTAGCATCGTCAGTCAACCTCTAGCTAGAGCAACCTCTAGTCCAGCATCTAGCATCGTCAGTCAACCTCTAGCTAGAGCAACCTCTAGTCCAGCATCTAGCATCGTCAGTCAACCTCTAGCTAGAGCAACCTCTAGTCGAGCATCTAGCATCGTCAGTCAACCTCTAGCTAGAGCAACCTCTAGTCCAGCATCTAGCATCGTCAGTCAACCTCTAGCTAGAGCAACCTCTAGTCCAGCATCTAGCATCGTCAGTCAACCTCTAGCTAGAGCAACCTCCAGTCCAGCATCTAGCATCGTCAGTCAACCTCTAGCTAGAGCACCCTCTAGTCCAGCATCTAGCATCGTCAGTCAACCTGCTAGAGCAACCTCTAGTCCAGCATCTAGCATCGTCAGTCAACCTCTAGCTAGAGCAACCTCTAGTCCAGCATCTAGCATCGTCAGTCAACCTCTAGCTAGAGCAACCTCCAGTCCAGCATCTAGCATCGTCAGTCAACCTCTAGCTAGAGCAACCTCTAGTCCAGCATCTAGCATCGTCAGTCACCTCTAGCTAGAGCAACCTCTAGTCCAGCATCTAGCATCGTCAGTCAACCTCTAGCTAGAGCAACCTCTAGTCCAGCATCTAGCATCGTCAGTCAACCTCTAGCTAGAGCAACCTCTAGTCCAGCATCTAGCATCGTCAGTCAACCTCTAGCTAGAGCAACCTCTAGTCCAGCATCTAGCATCGTCAGTCAACCTCTAGCTAGAGCAACCTCTAGTCCAGCATCTAGCATCGTCAGTCAACCTCTAGCTAGAGCAACCTCTAGTCGAGCATCTAGCATCGTCAGTCAACCTCTAGCTAGAGCAACCTCTAGTCCAGCATCTAGCATCGTCAGTCAACCTCTAGCTAGAGCAACCTCTAGCTAGAGCAACCTCTAGTCCAGCATCTAGCATCGTCAGTCAACCTCTAGCTAGAGCAACCTCTAGTCCAGCATCTAGCATCGTCAGTCAACCTCTAGCTAGAGCAACCTCTAGTCCAGCATCTAGCATCGTCAGTCAACCTCTAGCTAGAGCAACCTCTAGTCCAGCATCTAGCATCGTCAGTCATCCTCTAGCTAGAGCAACCTCTAGTCCAGCATCTAGCATCGTCAGTCAACCTCTAGCTAGAGCAACCTCTAGTCCAGCATCTAGCATCGTCAGTCAACCTCTAGCTAGAGCAACCTCTAGTCCAGCATCTAGCATCGTCAGTCAACCTCTAGCTAGAGCAACCTCTAGTCCAGCATCTAGCATCGTCAGTCAACCTCTAGAGCACCCTCTAGTCCAGCATTTAGCATCGTCAGTCAACCTGCTAGAGCAACCTCTAGTCCAGCATCTAGCATCGTCAGTCAACCTCTAGCTAGAGCAACCTCTAGTCGAGCATCTAGCATCGTCAGTCAACCTCTAGCTAGAGCAACCTCTAGTCCAGCATCTAGCATCGTCAGTCAATCTCTAGAGCACCCTCTAGTCCAGCATCTAGCATCGTCATTCAACCTCTAGCTAGAGCAACCTCTAGTCGAGCATCTAGCATCGTCAGTCAACCTCTAGCTAGAGCAGCCTCTAATCCAGCATCTAGCATCGTCAGTCAACCTCTAGCTAGAGCAACCTCTAGTCCAGCATCTAGCATCGTCAGTCAACCTCTAGCTAGAGCAACCTCTAGTCCAGCATCTAGCATCGTCAGTCAACCTCTAGCTAGAGCAACCTCTAGTCGAGCATCTAGCATCGTCAGTCAACCTCTAGCTAGAGCAACCTCTAGTCCAGCATCTAGCATCGTCAGTCAACCTCTAGCTAGAGCAACCTCTAGTCCAGCATCTAGCATCGTCAGTCAACCTCTAGCTAGAGCAACCTCTAGTCCAGCATCTAACTGCCTTCCCTTCCTTGTCATGCGGGGTGTCACAATGTAACTATAGGTATTCGCTATTGTTCACGTTGTTGTGTGCACTTTGCTAATGTTTGTTGACAGGTAGGTAGTAGGTACCGACTGCTTGTTGTACTTTCTTCTGGGGAAACAGTACGTGGCGTCTTGTGCGCTCCGGAGGCCGTCACACGCACCGCTCACACATCACTTGGGAGCCATCTCATAATGCTTTTCATATTTATTGACCGATGCGTGATCGTTCTTTTGGGGGGGTTCACATATGTATCCTCCTATCCTTTGGGGGTAGTGATCGGTTGTACCGAAACCAAGCTATAACTTCTTCAATGGTAGACCGACAGATGACAGGTTGGCTCAGATGTGCCGGCCACGTGTAAAAACTGTTGTGCTCCACTGCGGCGGCGGCGCGGTGGCGTGAAGCGCGAGGAACGTGGGTGTTGGCCCCACCCACCCACACCCCCTAATATAGCTTACTCCGACAGTGAAGCAGGAGTGAGGCATCTAGCAGTTTATCGGCAAGCTTCGCTGGTGCTCATCCTCATCACTGTGGTGATGTGAATGTCACCGGTTTGGTAAAGGAAAGGTGGTTACAATAATTATTACAAGAGCCCTCGCCGCCGCGCCGGCAGCCGACCTGCTCGCCTGCCTCGGCGCAATCCAAAGGGAAGTCTCCAGTAGCTGTAGCGGCATCTCGGAGCTGACATCAGCTGGTTGGATGGAGAGTGTGCTCTGGTCGCTATTACTACCACACTTGCATTATTTGCTTGAAGATTGCTTGAAGTAGCGTGTGTGTGTAACACCTGCTCTGTGTGTGTACGTGTGGGGGTGGGGTTGTATAAACACTGCTGCACACTACATATACGCACTATACATACATACATACAATAGAACCACTTGTGTACTGACTCGTCTGTCAGTAATAGTAGTAGGAGATCTGTCCCCCTCCTCCCCTGTATACTGCACTGTATAGCTTGTCTTGCCGTTCCAGGATGCTGTAGAGTAGATCGCGTCGACAGTTTCTAGCTAGACACGTGGTGAATAACCTAGAGGTGTCTCTTTGTAAGCACAAAACTCTCACCAAATCTCACCATGAAGTCTACGACGCTCTCACGTCAACCGTAGACGTGAACCTTGTTGTGTATTACATACAGTATGTAATAGACCGTGTGCCTAATGATGATAGACCTAATGCAGGCAGGCAGTACGGCAGAAGCTTTCGTCTCCCCGAGATGGCAGAACGAAAAGGCACCAACACTCGACTATAGTATTTATTTGTATAATTATTTCTATGAATGAGGTTGGCCAACAGGTTGACGCAGACACTTTCGATTCACAAAAAAATCTGCCATCGGAACTCTTTAGGCTTACAAACAATTTTGTACAACTCAAGTCAGTGTGCAAACCCATTAGCTGACAAACATCACAGAAGTGAACTGGCCATTCTACACCTAGACAGTTATTCTGCAAGCGAGTGTACATAGGCACGAGACAGGACGAGGTCGGTGTGGGTGCGGTGATGTGTCGGGGTGGCGGTGGAACGGTGGTTACGGTCCGCGTGCGGATGTCGGCCCGGTACTAACAGAGCGCGTCGTGGTCGCACCACATAGCCTGGAGGATTGCAGAGTGGCGGCGCGGAGCAGGTTGCGGCGGTGGCGTACCTGGAGCTGTGCGTGCGTAGCGTGTCCCCGCGCGGCCTCCTCCGCCCGCTCCTCCAGTTCCTCCTGCTCTACCACTACGACGCCGTGCGTCTCCTCGACGTGCTGCTCGCGCGCCTGCAGGGCGACTCGCAGGTACCTACACGGTCTACTCTACACCATATTGTACCTGGAGCTGTGCGTGCGCAGCGTGTCCCCGCGCGGCCTCCTCCGCCCGCTCCTCCAGTTCCTCCTGCTCTACCACTACGACGCCGTGCGTCCCCTCGACGTGCTGCTCGCGCGCCTGCAGGGCGACTCGCAGGTACCTACACGGTCTACTCTACACCATATTGTACCTGGAGCTGTGCGTCCGCAGCGTGTCCCCGCGCGGCCTCCTCCGCCCGCTCCTCCAGTTCCTCCTGCTCTACCACTACGACGCCGTGCGTCCCCTCGACGTGCTGCTCGCGCGCCTGCAGGGCGACTCGCAGGTACCTACACGGTCTACTCTACACCATATTGTACCTGGATCTGTGCGTGCGTAGCGTGTCCCCGCGCGGCCTCCTCCGCCCGCTCCTCCAGTTCCTCCTGCTCTACCACTACGACGCTGTGCGTCTCCTCGACGTGCTGCTCGCGCGCCTGCAGGGCGACTCGCAGGCACCTACACGGTCTACTCTACACCATATTGTACCTGGAGCTGTGCGTGCGCAGCGTGTCCCCGCGCGGCCGCTCTCCAATTTTCTTCCTGTCCGCCCGGCCTTCTTTTTTTTTTTTTAAACTGGCACGGTTGGCTACATCACCTACAACGTCCGTGATGTCAGCCCATAACACCGTGTGAACTAGGTGCCATGTCAGTGCTTCCCCCCTTGATCGTGCCGGCCACACTGAACTGGTCGGAAAACACTAACTATTTAAATAGCCGTTTCGACCGACGTTTCATTCAGTGCGGTGGTACACAACCGGGCGGGTTAAACCCTACCACCAAGTAAGATTAGGAGGGAAGGGACCTTTTTTTTTTTTTTATTGTTAGCTCGACATATGGCGCCGAGGCACCCATAAGGTGTCTAACGGCGCCCATGGACATTCGGTCGTATTCGGGGGTTGCGAATGCCATGCCGGCCTGACAGGTGCCCATTCACGCCCCTCTTGAAGGACCCGAGACTGTACTTGGGGGGAAATATATGAGCAGGGAGAGCGTTCCAGAGTTTACCGGTTCTGTACAGGAAAGATCTGCAGAATCGATTGGTACGCATGCGCGGTAAGTCCAGCGTATATGGATGCAATCCCTGCCCAGTGCGCGTGGTGCGGAGGTGGAAAGGGGACGGCGGGATCGCGTTAAACAGCTCCTCCGAGCGACCCTCAAATAAACAAAACGTTCGTGAAATATCTCGAAAAAATTGCCAATATCATTATTAGAGAGAACAAATAGGAAATAAATAAAATATTTTGGCTGTATATATTTGACGTATGTATTTATTAAATATAATTTATGTATATATTTATATAGTAGTATAGTATGTATATAGTATTTACTCTCACCATTAATTTATTTTAGCAGTTTCAAAATTTGATATGACTAACCAGTCTCGGCATGTACAGCTGAGACAAGACTGGAACTAAATAAAAAAAAAAAAAAAAAAAAAAACAGCTCCTCCGAGCACTCCCCATGGAATAGGACCTACAGTTTTACGAGGAATCCGAACCTCCGTCAGCCTCCAACGGTCAGCGGTCACTCATCCAAGTACCTACTGACCGCACCCAGCGTTGCTTAACATTCAATAGCGACAGTTGACTGTCTGCACCATTGAGATATCGAGGCTGACGAAACCGGCGACCTTCAACGATGCGGAACCACTGCTTTTCGCCGACGTACTTGATGTCGTCGTCCCACCTGGCAGGTGGTCTTCCCACACTCCGTTTTCCTGTCCACGGCCGCCTGTACTGTAGTTGTATATAAACCATTACTGATCGGTCTGTAGTCGGTAGTAATTCAATGGTTACATAATATACTAGAGACGGCCTATGTGTTCGCAGCTCGCGCTGGTGTCGCTGGCGCTGGTGGAGACGCTGGTGGAGCTAAACTGCGAGGACGTGATGCTGGAGCTGGTGTACCGCCACCTCCTCGCCGCGCCCGCGCCCCAACTCCTGCGGCACAGGTCTCGCCTCACCCACTACACGCACTATAACACACTAACACTGCTCTCGTATTGCAACTGAACTGCGAGGACGTAATGCTGGAGCTGGTGTACCGCCACCTCCTCGCCGCTCCCGCGCCGCAACTCCTGCGGCACAGGTCTCGCCTCACCCACTACACGCACTACAACACACTAACACTGCTCTCGTATTGCAACTGAACTGCGAGGACGTGATGCTGGAGCTGGTGTACCGCCACCTCCTCGCCGCGCCCGCGCCGCAACTCCTGCGGCACAGGTCTCGCCTCACCCACTGCACGCACTACAACACACTAACACTGCTCTCGTATTGCAACTGAACTGCGAGGACGTGATGCTTGAGCTGGTGTACCGCCACCTCGTCGCCGCGCCCGCGCCGCAACTCCTGCGGCACAGGTCTCGCCTCACCCACTGCACGCACTACAACACACTAACACTGCTCTCGTATTGCAACTGAACTGCGAGGACGTGATGCTGGAGCTGGTGTACCGCCACCTCCTCCCCGCGCCCGCGCCGCAACTCCTGCGGCACAGGCCTCGCCTCACCCACTGCACGCACTACAACACACTAACACTGCTCTCGTATTGCAACTGAACTGCGAGGACGTGATGCTGGACCTGGTGTACCGCCACCTCCTCGCCGCGCCCGCGCCGCAACTCCTGCGGCACAGGTCTCGCCTCACCCACTGCACGCACTACAACACACTAACACTGCTCTCGTATTGCAACTGAACTGCGAGGACGTGATGCTGGAGCTGGTGTACCGCCACCTCCTCGCCGCGCCCGCGCCGCAAATCCTGCGGCACAGGTCTCGCCTCACCCACTACACGCACTATAACACACTAACACTGCTCTCGTATTGCAACTGAACTGCGAAGACGTGATGCTGGAACTGGTGTACCGCCACCTTCGCGCCGCGCCCGCGCCGCAACTCCTGCGGCACAGGTCTCGCCTCACCCACTACACGCACTACAACACACTAACACTGCTCTCGTATTGCAACTGAACTGCGAGGACGTGATGCTGGAGCTGGTGTACCGCCACCTCCTCCCCGCGCCCGCGCCGCAACTCCTGCAGCACAGGCCTCGCCTCACCCACTGCACGCACTACAACACACTAACACTGCTCTCGTATTGCAACTGAACTGCGAGGACGTGATGCTGGAGCTGGTGTACCGCCACCTCCTCGCCGCGCCGCAACTCCTGCGGCACAGGTCTCGCCTCACCCACTGCAGTGCAGTGGGTGAGGCAAAACACACTAACACTGCTCTCGTATTGCAACTGAACTGCGAGGACGTGATGCTGGAGCTGGTGTACCGCCACCTCCTCGCCGCGCCCGCGCCGCAACTCCTGCGGCACAGGTCTCGCCTCACCCACTACACGCACTACAACACACTAACATTGCTCTCGTATTGCAACTGAACTGCGAGGAAGTGATGCTGGAGCTGGTGTACCGCCACCTCGTCCCCGCGCCCGCGCCGCAACTCCTGCGGCACAGGTCTCGCCTCACACTGCACGCACTACAACACACTAACACTGCTCTCGTATTGCAACTGAACTGCGAGGACGTGATGCTGGAGCTGGTGTACCGCCACCTCGTCGCCGCGCCCGCGCCGCAACTCCTGCGGCACAGGTCTCTCCTCACACTGCACGCACTACAACACACTAACACTGCTCTCGTATTGCAACTGAACTGCGAGGACGTGATGCTGGAGCTGGTGTACCGCCACCTCGTCGCCGCGCCCGCGCCGCAACTCCTGCGGCACAGGTCTCGCCTCACCCACTGCACGCACTACAACACACTAACACTGCTCTCGTATTGCAACTGAACTGCGAGTACGTGATGCTGGATCCGGTGTACCGCCACCTCCTCGCCGCGCCCGCGCCGCAACTCCTGCGGCACAGGTCTCGCCTCACCCACTGCACGCACTACAACACACTAACACTGCTCTCGTATTGCAACTGAACTGCGAGTACGTGATGCTGGATCCGGTGTACCGCCACCTCCTCACCGCGCCCGCGCCGCAACTCCTGCGGCACAGGTCTCGCCTCACACTGCACGCACTAGAACACACTAACACTGCTCTTGTATTGCAACTGAACTGCGAGGACGTGATGCTGGATCCGGTGTACCGCCACCTCCTCGCCGCGCCCGCGCCGCAACTCCTGCGGCACAGGTCTCGCCTCACCCACTGCACGCACTACAACACACTAACACTGCTCTCGTATTGCAACTGAACTGCGAGTACGTGATGCTGGATCCGGTGTACCGCCACCTCCTCGCCGCGCCCGCGCCGCAACTCCTGCGGCACAGGTCTCGCCTCACACTGCACGCACTAGAACACACTAACACTGCTCTCGTATTGCAACTGAACTGCGAGGACGTGATGCTGGATCCGGTGTACCGCCACCTCCTCGCCGCGCCCGCGCCGCAACTCCTGCGGCACAGGTCTCGCCTCACCCACTGCACGCACTACAACACACTAACACTGCTCTCGTATTGCAACTGAACTGCGAGGACGTGATGCTGGAGCTGGTGTACCGCCACCTCCTCGCCGCGCCCGCGCCGCAACTCCTGCGGCACAGGTCTCGCCTCACCCACTGCACGCACTACAACACACTAACACTGCTCTCGTATTGCAACTGAACTGCGAGTACGTGATGCTGGATCCGGTGTACCGCCACCTCCTCGCCGCGCCCGCGCCGCAACTCCTGCGGCACAGGTCTCGCCTCACACTGCACGCACTAGAATACACTAACACTGCTCTCGTATTGCAACTGAACTGCGAGGACGTGATGCTGGAGCTGGTGTACCGCCACCTCCTCGCCGCGCCCGCGCCGCAACTCCTGCGGCACAGGTCTCGCCTCACACTGCACGCACTACAACACACTAACACTGCTCTCGTATTGCAACTGAACTGCGAGGACGTGATGCTGGAGCTGGTGTACCGCCACCTCGTCGCCGCCGCGCCCGCGCCGCAACTCCTGCGGCACAGGTCTCGCCTCACCCACTGCACGCACTACAACACACTAACACTGCTCTCGTATTGCAACTGAACTGCGAGTACGTGATGCTGGATCCGGTGTACCGCCACCTCCTCGCCGCGCCCGCGCCGCAACTCCTGCGGCACAGGTCTCGCCTCACCCACTGCACGCACTACAACACACTAACACTGCTCTCGTATTGCAACTGAACTGCGAGTACGTGATGCTGGATCCGGTGTACCGCCACCTCCTCACCGCGCCCGCGCCGCAACTCCTGCGGCACAGGTCTCGCCTCACACTGCACGCACTAGAACACACTAACACTGCTCTTGTATTGCAACTGAACTGCGAGGACGTGATGCTGGATCCGGTGTACCGCCACCTCCTCGCCGCGCCCGCGCCGCAACTCCTGCGGCACAGGTCTCGCCTCACCCACTGCACGCACTACAACACACTAACACTGCTCTCGTATTGCAACTGAACTGCGAGTACGTGATGCTGGATCCGGTGTACCGCCACCTCCTCGCCGCGCCCGCGCCGCAACTCCTGCGGCACAGGTCTCGCCTCACACTGCACGCACTACAACTCACTAACACTGCTCTCGTATTGCAGCTGAACTGCGAGGACGTGATGCTGGAGCTGGTGTACCGCCACGTCCTCACCGCGCCCGCGCCGCAACTCCTGCGGCACAGGTCTCGCCTCACCCACTGCACGCACTACAACACACTAACACTGCTCTCGTATTGCAACTGAACTGCGAGTACGTGATGCTGGATCCGGTGTACCGCCACCTCCTCGCCGCGCCCGCGCCGCAACTCCTGCGGCACAGGTCTCGCCTCACACTGCACGCACTACAACACACTAACACTGCTCTCGTATTGCAACTGAACTGCGAGGACGTGATGCTGGAGCTGGTGTACCGCCACCTCCTCGCCGCGCCCGCGCCGCAACTCCTGCGGCACAGGTCTCGCCTCACCCACAGCACGCACTACAACACACTAACACTGCTCTCGTATTGACTGACGTGACTGAGTGTGGTGAGGGCGATGATATTATATGTTAAAAGGTGTGTGTGTTTGTGTGCGGTTGGTGTAGAGAGCTCGTGTGCGACAGCGAGGTGTACCGGGAGGGCGCCGCCGCCTTCCTATCCCTCCGACCCGAGTGCTGCGCGCGCGCCGCCCCGCCGCGTGCTGCCCCACCGCCGCGCGGCGAGTCGCACCCGCGTCTCCACCCAACACACCGCGCCGACATACCCATGAGCACGCTCGCTGCCGACCACGCCCACTATGCGGTATGCACACACACACACACACACACACCCTCACACACACACACACACACACACACACACACACACGCGCGCATTCAGCATACATTCTGCTCTCCTGGTTCTCGTTGAGAGTACTACCTCAGAGAAAGGGCGGGAAGTGGAGTATTGGTCATTCCAATGTAATATGAATTACACAGTCGGCACTCAATCAAGTATATGCAGGAGTTGGATTTGCAGGTTGTGAAAGGTTGCATATAAATCATATGACTTTTCAGAATTTGCAGGTTTGATTATTTGGGATGAGTTTATGATGGAACACGTTTTGCAGCGAACAGAGCGACAGGGTTTTGTGCTAGAATGGTTATTTATAAAAAAGTGTAATTTATTAATCCGACTCCTTTAATAATGTGACGTTTAATGTGTGTGTATGTGGAAAGAGGCTCCTAATATCTGTCTGTATGAAGCTTTACATTTTATCAGGTGTTACTGAATAGCGCTTTTTGGAATATTTTCAGTTTCTGAACCAAATTGATGACAAATGTCAACTTCTCAGGAGCCGGATGAATCGCTAATAGGTAACTACCACGCGTACTTGTGTCACGCGCGACACGAGGTCGCCGCGCGCACGCTCGCCTGCGCCGCGTGGAGCTCGCGCTACGACGGCTCGCCCGCGCCCGCGCCCGCGCTCAGCGCGCACGAGCCGCAGGAGCGCGACGACAGCCTCACCTCGCTCGGCGACAGCAGCGGCTACGAGAGCTTCAAGTGTCGCCTGGAGCCGGAGCAGGAGGACGAGCCGCTGCGCTGCGAGCTCTACGCGGAGGACGAGTTCTGGCGGAGCGCGGTGCCGGCGCCGCCCGCGCCCTCGCCCCAGCGCGCCGCCGAGGTGCCGCCGCAGGGCGACGTGGGGCCGCTGCTGTCGGCGCTGCTGCAGAAGGCGTCGTGCCTGCTGGAGTCGGAGCTGCACGTGGGCGCGCTCGTCACCGGGCTGCTCTCCAAGCTGGCCGCCTTCCCCACCCCCGCCCTCGCCGCCCTCCTGCTGTGCCCCGCCCTGCCGCCGCACCCCCTCTACCGGGTACGTACTCTCACCGCACCGGCCGGCACGCGAGCTGGCGCACGCGCACCGCTACACACCACGTGACACCATTACACACACTCTAACTTGCGCTCTCTCGCCGCGCAGATAGTGAGCCTGCTGAAACAGGAAGCAGACGAGGTGTCGCGCGCGTGCGCCGACTCGGCCGCGCTCGTGCGGCGCGCGCGCGCCTTCCTCGTGCGCCGCGAGCTGGCGCACGCGCACCGCTACACACCACGTGACACCATTACACACACTCTAACTTGCGCTCTCTCGCCGCGCAGATAGTGAGCCGGCTGAAACAGGAAGCAGACGAGGTGTCGCGCGCGTGCGCCGACTCGGCCGCGCTCGTGCGGCGCGCGCGCGCCTTCCTCGTGCGCCGCGAGCTGGCGCACGCGCACCGCTACACAACACGTGACACCATTACACACACTCTAACTTGCGCTCTCTCGCCGCGCAGATAGTGAGCCGGCTGAAACAGGAAGCAGACGAGGTGTCGCGCGCGTGCGCCGACTCGGCCGCGCTCGTGCGGCGCGCGCGCGCCTTCCTCGTGCGCCGCGAGCTGGCGCACGCGCACCGCCGTCGCCCCGCCCCCGCCGCCGCCACCGCCGCCACTGCACACGGTACGTACCGCTCTTTTACAGGTTGGCCCAGTTATTGTGGTCCAAAAATTTTTTTTAGACGGAGGACATCATCTTGACTCATTTAAAAAAACATTAGTTCCGCGAAAATCAATAGTTTAGAACAGCGGTTCTCAATCTATGGTACGCGTACCACGAGTGGTACGCGGAATGCTTCGAGGTGGTACGCGAAAAAATTAAACATACTCTACAAAATTTTATAAGCAGCAATAAAAAGTCCCATAATCCTAATTTAGAAAGTTTTGTTGATGAACATAGATATAATTTGAATTCTGATGTTCTTAGCTATATAAAAACCCTCTGTGAAATCGTAGCGAGTTTAAAAAATAATAGTGAGTTTAAATAAGATTTTTCAGAACTAAATTCGATATGAAATCAATTTTTAGATTCGATTTCGAAATTACTTGCATTCGAGGAAAGATAATCATTAATTTAACTTTGGTGTGATGCAAACCTCCAAAGAGAATTTAAGAATGTAGATAAGTATAGAAGATAAGTATTATTATTAGCTTTTTGTAGGTAAAGGTAGTACGCCGCCAAACATTATTGGTTTTAGTGGTACCTGAAAGAGAAAAGTTTGAGAACCCCTGGTTTAGAAGTTATGATTTTTTTAAACTTTTCTTGAAATTTCTCTATTTTAGTCACATTAACCGCTCTAGTTGGATAACTATTCCACAAAATCGAATAAAATTTGGTATAGAAGTAGAGGAGACATGTAGCTAGTACGTAATGAATAGTTTTTAGGTTTACTCCTAGACTGTACTGTTTCTATAGCCCTTTCATTGAAATTTTGTTCAGTTTACATTAAAACTGATAAATTTTTGAAAAATCACTGTGAAAAAAATAGTGCTACCGGAGATTTGCCCGTGCCCTTAAAAACTACCTATACATATCACAATTCTCCACACCAAAAATTGTAGTGGTGTAACTGTATGGTTTGTTGCTACATCTATTGAGCGACATAATAAAACACGACTGATGCTGGTGAAATTATAATGTACACTGAATTAATGTTAAACGGTTGGCGCGTGCGCGGCCCGTGCCGCGGCGCATGACTTGCTGTGTAGGCAAATGTGCGGTTGCACCGTACATGCTCCCGAACGAGAGAGAAACGCAAAATTACAACAATCTGTATGATTTTACTTAATACATGTTAGTAGTCTATATAAGTAAGCACGATTATTTGAACGTTTGTTTTGAAAATATGGGAGAGGTGGCAATGTCATTTTGTTTTTTTATTTCACTTTCGGAACGCGCTTTTTTGGTTTCACTAACAAAACGCGCACTTTCACTGAATTGACACTGCACACCGGTGTTGCTCCTGGAGGCGGCGGAGGGTTGAGAGTCGCCTCCCGCAGCCCTCGCCGCCGCCTCAGCCGTCGCTGACACGGCCGTCGCCGGCGCCGGCGCCGCTATGTTGAGCTGATGACGTCGCTGCTGCTGCTTTCTCCTCCATATGAAGATTGCTCCGGCGATGATCGTCAATCCGAACATCCCGTAGATTAAACTGTAGTGGTGGATGTCGTGGTAAGATATGGATTGTTCTATCGGTCTCTCGTTCTCTTTCATTATTCGTATTTTGTTCTGAATTTGCTCGAGCTGTCTTTCTCTGCTGTCATCTTCTGGATCGACAGTCGTATAGTTGGTTTCTTGAATGCTGATATTGATAAGGTGATTTATAGGTGCGATCTTTGGTATAATATTCATTTGAAGTGTAGGTAGTTTCGCTTTCGTGATTGTTGTGTGAGTATATGGTGAACCATTCACTCTTGATGGCGCAGTTTCGACCCATGCTGAGGATCCCCGCGTGGTTAAGCTGAAGAATTTCAACTCGGCGATCGCATATGACTCGAATTTTGCAAGGTTGGCAACAATAATATAGGAATGTATTTATTGCGCTAAGTGCTGTCCAATTGTTTTCACAAGCCACGATATTAATTTTACATTTTTGTGTTGATTTATCGAAGATGCATAAGTCGTAATCAGACTTTATATTACTGATGGGTGTTTGGGTCTGACACAATCTTATGGAGGTGTCGTATAGAACACAATTTTGAAGGTCATTTTCCGTCATGGTTATAATATAAATGTGTCCTTTTGTAAGTTCATTGCCATTATGTGTGTGACGGGACTTACGGTTTTCATCACGTCTCCGATCCTGTGTGGAATTGGGAATACTTTGTAGATTTCGTAGCTGTCGCGACTGATTAGTGGGATTTTTGTTTCAAAAATTATGTATTGCTTTGTCATTCGTGCTCTCACACTTAAAAGTGGGTATAATTTTCTTAATTCAAGGGTTGGTAGCGATAAATCGGTCATTAGTTGTCCTGATATGATGTTTAATTCCTTACGTAGTTGCTCAGGGGGAATTATATGTATGTTGAATTTTCCGTTTTGAATATTCGTGACAGTCTCTACCAGTGTATCTTGAATTCCTTTTATATGTTGTTATATATTGGTTGCTGTGATTGATGATAATATAAATTCATTAACCATTTCTGTATTTTCAATCTCTGATTTCAGTTTTCTTTCTTCGCTTGCTAATTGATAATACGTTGATTTATTGCCTTATGTTGTTTTGTCATTGTGTTTTCAGTTCTTTTCAATAAGTTGTACTCGGATTCTATTATGGATGTTTGATTTTTCCATAATAACTCCAGATGTCTCTCATTATGTCTAGTAAGGGCGATGTCCTTTGCATATTGTTCTGCGAAATGCTCATCCAATACTCCGAACAGACTGTTAGCTAGGTACCCGCCGGCGTTGATAAGGCCACGCTTCGACCTTGTTCGACTGAAATGCTGATTTTGCAGTATGCTGTTGTAATGCTCCAGTTCATTGTATTCGTGACGTAATTGTAATAGGATACCTTGACAATGTGATGTATTGTTCAGTAGTCGACATATGTTTTCAAGGTGAAGGTTGTACTTTTGAACAGCTGTTTTCCCTTCCCAATATGGGTTCAAGTCGTAATATACCACGAGTTTCCATTGGTCTCTGATGAGTTGCATGTCAGCCACTTTGTCAAAATAGAGACTTTGACTTTCATTCAGTGACGTTTTATTGAAGGAAGATGTATGTGATACAGTCAAAGTTGAGAAGATAAGAATGATTTGTAAAAGTGTAGTCAGTACTGAAGTGACGCTGTGACGTGTAATGATTCGCCGACGTGGTTGGTCGGTCGATGGTGTAGGTATTTGTTCTGCTGATTCGGCTTCATGTCGCGATGCTGAATTTACCGGAAGCAGGGATAATTTTACTATGGGGCGCTTGAGGATTCCATTTTTTGTTTTTAGCGAGACAACTCGCACGTACCCATCTTTACCTGGGTGAAGCTCGGTCACTCTGCCCAGGGCCCACTTTCCTGCAGGTAGATTGGCGTCATGAATTACGACAACGTCGTTGATTTTAAGTTTTATTTGTGGTTGTTGCCATTTACTCCGAGGTGATAACTGACTAAGGTATTCGGATTGCCATTTATTCCAAATGTCTTGAAATATTTTTTGTGTGAATTGCCATCGTGTTCTTTCATCTTTTTCCGTCTCAATGATTGTTAATATCGGTCCACTAGCGAGGAAGTGTGATGGTGTTAAGTAGTTTAAATCATCTGGATCTTCTGTCAGTGCGCATAGTGGTCGGGCGTTGAGACATGCTTCTAGCTGAGCTAGCAACGTCGAGTACTCTTCGAATGTTAGCTTCTGTTCTCCTATCACTCGGCGTAAATGATATTTGAGGCTTTTGACCGCAGCCTCCCAGAGGCCCCCCGCATTTGGCCAGGAGGGGGCGTTGAAATGCCATTGAATTTCCATTTCACTGATATCTCTGAGTAGTTCGTTATTAATTATTTGTTTCAACAAGGAAGTCTCCCTTTGTAGTACTCTGCTTGCTCCAACGAAATTTGACCCGTTGTCGCTGTACATATGGCGTGGAGATCCCTTACGAGCGGCCATTCGTTTTAGCGTTGCTACAAATGCTGATGTAGACAAGTCCGAAACTAATTCCAAATGTGTTGCCTTTGTCGCCATGCAAACGAAGACGGCTATGTATCCTTTGCTCGTTTTTATTCCTCGACCTTTGTTGGCCTTTACTTCGACGTGTCCCGTGAAGTCTACTCCCGTATGATAGAAGGGGCGCGTTGGGTTGACTCTGGATGCTGGTAAATCTCCCATTAATTGGGTTTGTTTGGTTGGATTGTGTCTCCTGCACCGGACACAATTTCGAAGCCGTTTTTTGACTGCTCGATTACCACCAACAATCCAGTATTTTTGTCGTAGGTATGCTGCTGTCAACCGTGCTCCTCCGTGGTAGGTTTGCGCGTGTGCGTTATCTATGAGTAGATTGGTCATTTCACACTTGTTTGCGACGATTGCGGGATGTTTCATTTCTGTGCTGATGTGAGCATTCTCAAGTCGTCCGCCGACTCGAAGAATTCCATCTTTGTCTAGAAACGGGTTTAAGTTGCTGATTTTGCTTTTTCTGGGAATTAACTCTCCGTCTTGAATATGTTTTATTTCCGTACCGAAGTGTTCTTGTTGAACATGTTTCACAATAAAACTTTCCGATTTTTTCAACTCTTGTACTGTGAGGAAGGGTTGTTTCTCCCTTTGTTTTGATGTAGCTCTTAGTACCCAAGCTAGTACTCGCACTACTTTTCTAAATGAGCTATATTTTAGGAGTAGTTGGTGTATAATATTTTGATCGCTGTTTTGTATAACTACATTAGTTTGGGTTGATTTTCTTATCTCTTGATCTGTTTCGTATGTTTTTCTTTCAGATGTAATGTCCTCAGTGTAAGTCGAAAGCCAATTTGGGCCTCGCCACCACAGGGAATGATCTTTGAGCTGTGAGGCTGTTATACCTCGGCTGGCGCAGTCCGCCGGGTTTTCCGCTGATTTAACGTACTGCCAGCTTTCCGTAGACATGATTTCTGTGATATGTTTTACTCTGTTTGCTATGAATGGTTTCCATTTTTCGGGACTTCCTTGGAGCCATCCTAGAACTACCTTGGAATCTGTCCAACCGAAAATCTTGATGGTATGATCTGTCAGGCATGCTGTAACCTTTGACATGAGTTTTGATAGTAGTAGCGCACCGCATAGTTCTAATCTAGGCAGTGAAACCTCTTTGGTAGCTGGTACTAGTCTCGACTTTGCTGAAAGTAGTGTTATCTGTGGTTTTCCATTATTGATTATCTTGCTGTATATGACGCATGCGTATGCTTTGTTTGAGGCATCGGAGAATCCGTGTAACTCTATGTTGTCATTCTGCTGTGTGCCTATCCATCTAGGTATCTGTAGCTGATTGATGTGTTCTAAGTCCGATTTAACTTTCAACAACTCCGTATTAATTTGATCTGGCAGATTACTGTCCCAGTCAAGGTTTAGTTGCCAAACTGTCTGAAATAGTAGTTTCAGTTTGGTTGTGACTGGTACGATCCAGCCTTGCGGATCATATACTTTAGAAATGTCGGACAGAAGTGATCTTTTAGTGGGAACTTGTTTGGAAATTTCCACCTTTGATGCAAACGTAAAAACGTCGTTTTGAGGATTCCAGCTGAGTCCTAGCGTCTTTTTTGATCCAGCTTCTTTGAAATCGAAATTTTCTTGATTAGTACCATCTTGAAGTAGCTCAGAAGTGTTTGATGACCACTTTCGGAGGTTGAATCCTCCCGCTTTCAGAAGATTAATGAGATCTCTCTGGAGCTGAAGTGCTGCTTCTATAGAAAAGCATCCATGTAAAACATCGTCCATGTAGAATGAATTTTCCAGGACTGTAGGTGCTTGACTTTCTTGGTAATGCTCTCGCTCCTCATTTGCTAATTGTTTCAGCGTCATCATGGCGAGGAATGGCGCTGCCTTTGTGCCGTAGGTCACAGTGGTGAGCTGATATTCACGTAGGACCTCGGCGGGGGAGTTTCTCCATATGATTTTTTGATATTTTTGGTCTTGTTCGTTGACCCATATTTGTCTAAACATTTTTTCGATGTCTGCAGTAAATGCTATAGGAAATTGTCTCCATTTCAGTATCAATGATTGAAGGTCTTGTTGTAAGTTTGGACCCTTTTGCATTAAATCGTTCAAACTGTACCCAGTCGACGTTTTCGCTGACGCATTAAAAACTACACGTAGCGCAGTGGTCGTTGACTCTGAACGTTGCACACAGTGGTGCGGTAAGTAACAGTCAGTTTTATGCTGATCCGTCGATAGTTTCATGTGACCGAGCTGTTGATACTCCGCCACAAATGATTTATATTGTTTCGCAATAGTTTCGTTTTTTCCGAGTCGTCGTTCTAGTTGTTGAAATTGTGAAATGGCCATTGCTCTCGATGGGCCTAATTTTTCAGTGATGTTCTGTTTCATCGGAAGTCTAACTTCGTAGCTACCATTTTTCCTGCGTTGGGTCGTTGCTTGATAATACTCGACGCACTGGTAGTCTTCCGCTGAGAGACTCATTTCCTCTGAGATATCTTCGATTTCCCAGAATTTTTGAATATCTTCAATATTGTTAATGATGACGTTGCAGTGTAATGTTGTCACATTTCCACATAGAATCCAACCGAGCCGCGTTTGTTGTGCGACCGGCAGACTTTGATCTGACTTGCTCAGTCCGTTTAGAATTATATTTGAATATATGTCTGCTCCTAGAAGAAGATCAACTGGGCGGCTGACGTAGAAGTCTGGATCTGCCAGGTTGAGACTCTCCAGGTGTGACCATGATGGTCGGGGAAACGTGTAATTTGGTAGATTTTTTATCAGGTTGTTCATTATAACGACATCCGTGTTGAATGAATAGTCGCTGCATATTGATGAGCAGGTTATGTTTATTATACCTTTACAGTGGTTTTGTTTTGTACCTATGCCGGTTATCGTGCCCTTGTAACTTCGTCTGCTGAGGTTCAGCTGCTGCGCTGCATGTTCTGAGATGAGCGATGATTGAGACCCTTGGTCGATAAGAGCTCGCATTTTAATATACGATCCGTCCTTTGTTTGGACCTTGACAATGGCTGTGGCTAAGAGAATTTCGCACATGTTCTGATGTTGCGAAACAAGAGTGCTCGCCTTCGGGGAATTTGAATTCTTCGGCGCGACGAATGCCTCGTGCAGAAGTGTATTGTGAAATCCGTTACGGTTTTTTCTTTGATGAATTTTCTTCATAGCCTGAGTAAGCTTGTTTGCCGTATGCGGTTTTCTGATTATTAATTCCTGTGTGGGCTTGGTTGTAGCCTGATTTTTGAGTACTCGGTTCCGGTTTTTTCCTTGAGCCTTCTAATGCCTGGAACTTGTTTTCGAGAAATGTCAGGAATTCCGTGATTGTAGGCAATTCTCGCTGTTGTTTCAAGGAGGACACGTACTCGTTGTGTGTATCGGCATCCAACTTTTGAGATAGAATGAATACGAGGAGTGGATCCCACGTACTTATGTCTACGCCCAAGTTCTTGATGGCGTTTAGACTTTCGGTAGTCGAGTCGTGAATGCGTTTGACCTGATTTACCGAACCCGATTGAGACATGACAGGGAGCTCCGTTAGAATTTTAATGTATGACGTGAATATTAGCTTCCTGTTGTTAAATCTATTGTTAAGAATTTCCCAACTTGTTGCGTAGTTTTCTGAACTGATATTTAGATGTTGTATCAAACGTTCCGCTTCACCCTTGACCTTACTTTTAAGGTATTGAAGTTTTCGGGCGGTTGGGATAGATGGGTTATTGTGGATGGCTTCCACGAAAAGATCTTTGAATGAAACCCATTCTTGGTAACTACCTGAGAATGTTGGTATTTCCAGTTTTGGGGTAGACTCGTCTCTGTGAGCGGCGTTCCACCTCTTGTTATTAATATTTTTGACTAATGCATTGTATGATTTTTCGTGGTGTGAGTAGGCTTGCTCGTACTGTTCATTATTTTCGTTTGACCAACTGTCGATCTCCCAATGTAGAGAGTCGATGGCTGACCAGCGAGATTCGAGCTTCTTTAGAGCATCCTCGAATTCCCATTTCTCCTTGAGAGAATCGATGTCTAAACTTGTCCTTGTCCTATCGAAGGCTTTGAAGTTGCTTGCCTGTTTTCGTCTTATCTGGCTCTGTGTGGCCAGCAGATTCTCCATGATGAAAACGTGAAAGATCTTACTTGTGTTGATGTTGATGATGAAGAAGGGAGCCCGGCTGCCGGATCGTTGCTGGCGACGATTCCGTGTTGCAGGCAGGCACTGAACCCTCCTTCTGGCAGCTGATGGTCTGGACTACGCGCACGACGATGAACTGTCTTTCACACGTAACGCGAGGTCCAGTGAGCTCGAAGGACCATTTAGATGTATGGTTTGTTGCTACATCTATTGAGCGACATAATAAAACACGACTGATGCTGGTGAAATTATAATGTACACTGAATTAATGTTAAACGGTTGGCGCGTGCGCGGCCCGTGCCGCGGCGCATGACTTGCTGTGTAGGCAAATGTGCGGTTGCACCGTACAGTAACAATTGTAACATATTCAAAATTAACATAATGTGGACAAAGTCACTACAATAAAAAGTGAGGATTACCTTAATTTTTAAATATTTTTTTTTTAAACATTTATAAACAGTTTTTTTATGTGTAGATTAGCGCTGTCAGATACAGGTTTGTGAATAATGTGAAATTGTAGTTGAACTAACGTTTTGAAAAAAATAAGATTTTAAAAATTAAGGTAATGGTCACTTTTTATTGTAGTGACTTGATTAGTGATTAGTGTATTGACGTGATTTTATTTAGTGTACAAATGATGTTAATTTTGAATATGTTACAATTGTTACACCACTACAATTTTTGGTCTGGAGAATTGTGATATGTATAGGTAGTTTTTAAGGGCATGGGCAAATGTCCGGTAGTACTATTTTTTTTTCACAGTGATTTTTCAAAAATTAATCAGTTTTAATGTAAACTGAACAAAAATTCACTGAAAGGGCTATAGCAACAGTACAGTCTAGGAGTAAACCTAAAAACTATTCATTACGTACTAGCTACATGTCTCCTCTACTTTCATAACAAATTTTATTCGATTTTGTGGAATAGTTATCCAACTAGAGCGGTTAATGTGACTAAAATAGAGAAATTTCAAGAAAAGTAAAAAAAATCATTACTTCTAAACTATTGATTTTCGTGGAACTAATGTTTTTTTAAATGAGTCAACATGATGTCCTCCATCTAAAAAAAAATTTTGGACCATTATAACAGGGCCACCCTGTATATTTCACTACACCCAACCGTCAACCGTCTGCTTGCAATTGTTTGTCTGTCTAAAAGTCAACTTTCATTTTGAATTTGTTGTGTTCAAATATGGAACACTGACATTTTCACAACAGGGGAAATGGTTCACGCGACGACTCAGCAGCCAGGCGCACCCCGCCCCCGCCGCCGCGTGTGGTGGGTGGTGGGTGGCGGGTGATACTGATAGTGTATAGTGGTGCGCAGGCGCGGGCGCGGGCGCGGCGGAGGAGTCGCCGCTGCGGCACGGCGAGGCCAAGCGGCGCAGCCTCTCCTTCAGCTTCTCCGGCATGTTCACGCGACGACTCAGCAGCCAGGCGCAGCCCGCCCCCGCCGCCGCGTGTGGTGGGTGGTGGGTGGTGGGTGGTGGGTGATACTGATAGTGTATAGTGCTGCGCAGGCGCGGGCGCGGGCGCGGCGGAGGAGTCGCCGCTGCGGCGCGGCGAGGCCAAGCGGCGCAGCCTCTCCTCCAGCTTCTCCGGCATGTTCACGCGACGACTCAGCAGCCAGGCGCACCCCGCCGCTCACCCCGCCGCCGCCCCACACCCCGCCGGTACGCGAGACGTGTTGTCTACTTTGTATCCGATCTTCCTGATCTTCCGACCATAGCAATTGGGCATAGCAAACGGTGCCAGCACTTTATAAAAAAAATCCTACTATTATAATATTAAAATGGTGTCTGTCTGTTTGTTACTCTTAAACGCATCATCTAAGCCATCTATTAAGCTGATTTTTTGCATGGGCGTAGGTCATGTACCGACTTAGCGAACAGGCAAAACATTTAATCACGAAGTCTCAAAACATTTATGAATAAAAATCCCGCCCCGCCCCGCCCCGCCCAGCACATCACATTAACATATCGTAGTGGCAGAGTATCAAATCAATATAATATACATTCACTTGGGCAGTTCTTTAGCATAGAATAGACTATTATTTATTACACACAATTCACAGAAGAACAGTAGAATACAGGAGTGAATGCAGTTTTCACAAAATCTCATCCTACTGCAACTAAAATCACGCTGGCACAATCTCTTCTTATTTCTATAATTGACTATGCAGATGTCTGTTATCTTGACCTCAACGAGGATTTGCTTAACAAACTCGACCGTCTTCTCAACTTGTGCATCCGATACATTTACGGACTGAATACCGCGTTCGTCTACAGTGGCTCGACATTCGACGCCGTACAAATTCTCATGTTCTCTCTCTTCTCTTCCGCACGCTGAACGACATTGGGGCTCCAGAGTTCTTGCGGGATCGATTCTAATTTGTCTGTGCACATGGTCTTTCTTTGAGATCAACTGATTCCCGAGTACTCGCCATCACTTCTCACTCATCCATTTCTTACTCTGACTCCTTCACCGTGAATGCGGCACGTATGTGGAACTCGCTTCCCCTCGAAATCCGTCTATCGCAGTTGGTGTTTATGTTTAAAAAGCGTATACTATCTCACTTTCTGGAACGATAAATTACTCGCTATTTATGGATTAGAGTCTAATGCTAGTTTTCTCTGTATATAAGGTGTTTCGTTATTCATGTCGTTTGCCGCGGGAGGGTTACATACACACTCAAATAAACACTTTACGTAAAAAAAACATGTTTATAGGAGCAATTTTTCTCCCAACAAAATCATTAAATAAAATATGTCTCGGAAGCGATCGTGCTTTATGTGAGATCCTTGCAAACGTCTGTGCTTGTAAAACACGAGCGCGACGTCTAGTTGGATTTATGGCGGCGCGGCGGCGTGACAAAGACGTAGTGACATTAGTCGGAAGCCGCGACAGATCTTTGACTAACGCCGCCGCCGCGTGCGCCTCAGTCAGTGCAATTCTAACGGTCCGCGAGTGAGTACGTCATAGGAGATTCAAAATGCCGCCGCCGCGCGCGCGTTATCGATACACCGACGCGGAGTATCTTTGGTGGTTTGTTACCGAGACTCAAACTTCTGGTCGGAAATGAATGCCCCAGTTAGCGCGCCCTGAACCACTTTCAACGCCGGTTCAGCGTGAACGTCTGGGGTGGATTGCTCGGCGACCAGCTGCTCGGACCTGTGTTCTTGGACCGCCTGAACGGTGCCACCTACTTGGAGTTCCTGCAGGAAGGCCTTCCGGACCTACTCGCGGAGGTTCCTGTGAACCGCCGTCGCTGGATGTACTTCCTGCAAGACGGCGCGCCCTCACACTTCCGCGACTCGCGCCGTCCGCGACTACCTGACGGAGGAGTTTCAGGGCCGCTGGATAGGCTGCGGCGGACCAATACCTTGGCCGCCACGTTCGCTGGACCTGACGCCGCTAGATTTTCATGTCTGGGGACGGGCGAAGGACCTAGTTTATGGCCAGGATGGCCACACCGTGCAGAACGTAGAACAGTTGCGTGCCCGGATTATAAACGCATTCGGGTTAATAAGAGGTGACAGTGACACTCTAGTTCGTGTGAATCAGAGCATCGTGAGGAGAGCTACTCTTTGCATCCGAGTGCAAGGTGGCCATTTTCAACAATTTTTGTAAATGTGGGTGAGTACTTAGAATGTAAGTTCCTAACGACTGTTGTAAGTGAAGGGTACCCGCACATACTCACACACGCACACACACCCTCTCACATGTTCAAAAACACAACAAACAGCTGTTCTGTGTTCGAACTAGTACGGTCATTAACCCCGTGCAGTGCGAGTTACCTACAGCTGGTAGTACTGGAACACACAGGTTGATGTGGTTTATGTTTAGGTAACAAACATATTTTGTTAAATTTCTCGAAAAGTAATGCTTTAACATATAATTTTTTTTGCGTAACGTGTTTATTTGAGTGTGTATGTAACCCTCCCGCGGCAAACGACATGAATAACGAAACACCTTATATTTTATCCGGTATATATATTTATATATTTTTATCTATTGATTTATATTTATGTTGTGTAATTTGTTGAAATTATTCTTATTTGTAGAGAACACGACAGAGGCCACTCCACCCTCATTCATGATGACCCAAAGGTTGGCTGGAGGAGAACGCCTACGGCGGCGTTAAGTTGTGCCTTTTGCAAAATTTTAAAAGGCAATAAACATATTTTGATTTGACTTGATTTGAGTTTGGTGACGAGGCTCGCGCCTCTACCATTACCTAATATAATGAATGTGTACTGAAAGTGGTGGTGTGTGTGTGTGGCGGCAGGCGAGGCGAGCTCGCCGGAGGAGGGCGGGGGCGGCGCGGAGGAGGCGCGCTTCTGGGCGTCGTCGGTGACGCGGCGCGCGGTGCTGAACGCGGTGCTGCTGGCGGAGTGGACGCGCGAGCTGTCGGCGCTCGCGCACGAGCAGGCGCTCGCGCTCGCGCTCCCGTCCGGCGAGCACTCCGCCGCAGCCGCCGCCGACACGCTCTCCTTATGACTCCCTCCACGTCGGTGACGCGGCGCGCGGTGCTGAACGCGGTGCTGCTGGAGGAGTGGACGCGCGAGCTGTCGGCGCTCGCGCACGAGCAGGCGCCCGCGCTCGTGCTCCCGTCCGGCGAGCACCCCGCCGCAGCCGCCGCCGACACGCTCTCCTTATGACTCCCTCCACGTCGGTGACGCGGCGCGCGGTGCTGAACGCGGTGCTGCTGGAGGAGTGGACGGGCGAGCTGTCGGCGCTCGCGCACGAGCAGGCGCTCGCGCTCGCGCTCCCGTCCGGCGAGCACTGGCTGTGCGACCACCATCACAGTTGACGTCCGCTGTCATGTTTTGGTTCAAAAGTAATTTTACGCTTGTAGTTGTAACCTCAGACGTCGGCGGAGGCGGCGGCCTGCTGGACTCAAGCTATCACCTGTTTGCAAAACAAATATTACACAAATAATATTATACAAAAAACGTGGAAGTAACAACTATTGACAAAATAACATATATAAACCGCATGTATTCCGGGAGAATTCACATCTCGAAAAATAAACCAAAGAGTTTGTATTACGTCGCTGCGCTCCTTTCCTATAGGAGAGCAGCGACGTAATACAAACTCTTTGAAATAAACAAGCTACGACTAAGTGCGATGTCATACAAAAATATCTCCGATAATAATTCATTAACGGCGCAAAGTTAATGAATTAACCTTTAGATTTTGATGCGCCACCCTAAGTGGGCGCTAGATAGAACATAAAATATGAGGTCGCACGACCGACACCATATTACAATGAATCATTGCTTGCAAATATATTTTTCAAGGTCGTGTGTGAATTGAATAAAATCCTTATTTATTTAGAACTAAAAGGGAACCCTTATTTCTTTAAGCAAAGCGTGGATGTTTCAGTGCCACCATAGCCGCTGTTGTCCACACGCGTGTCACGAGAGCATGTAAAGCCAACGTGCCGAGCTCATTACTCTCTCTTGATTCTCATTTAGTGCAAGTTTCGCTGGCAATGCATCTCACTGAGCGTGGGTGAGCAGCTGTGCTGTTCATAAAAAAGACAAGGACAAATAGATACTAAATAAATTATATAATGCTAGTTGCTTTTCATAAAAAATTGATGTACTTTATTAACCGGTGTGTGGTGTACGGTGCACGGTATTACCGCCCGCCCCCCTGCTTCTGCTCCTGCTCGCACGGACAACCAGCCGCTTGTTTGTATGTTTATATGTTTAAATATATAATATAGTTTGTTGTTTGTTAATATTTGTTTGAATGGTCCGTTTGAATTGAACTAATTAAACATTTGTACAGTTTTTATAATTAGTTTAATAAGTACGTAGGTATAATAATGACGTAATATAATTTCTTTATTTTTCGCGAGTGCTTAACTGTTGAGTTGTTGCTCATTTGGACATGCTCGGTACTTATTATTATTTATATAAATAGATATCATATCTAGCACAAAGTGTAAGGTGATGGCGGCGGCAGATGCTGCCTGCATTCTACAAACGTGACGACGTCTCATGTCCAGACAAACGCTTTATTTTATCACATATTTTTTTATAAAAGTTCTAATTATTGTATTGGAAAAATGTTAAAACCTCTATCAATAGTAGGGTGTTATCAGTTGCGGGGTTAGTGGGCGCTGTGTGCACAGAGGAGACTGGAGAACGGCTGTTTTATCTCTGCAATATTTAATTTTGTACGTGTTATTACTTTATTTTATTTTTTTATTTTATTGTATATGACCTTTGTTTGATTGCAAATTAAATATGATAATATTAAAGATATTTGTTTTCCAAACACATTTTGTTTTAATCATGTTTGTTGGTACAGATAGTTCAATCCACCAAAACGCGGCCCACTACTTTTAGTGCGGAGAGGACGCGGGGTGCGGGCGGAGGGTTTGAGCCGACCCTCAGTCACGTCACGAGTCGACCGCGGCGCGATGCACACGAGTAGTGTAGTCTGCGCTGCGTCAAATCTTACCCGCCACGAGAGTTGCTCTACTTATTTCTTCGTATATTTTTTAAATGTCTCGGGAATCTCAGCGTACTTAGAAGTTGGGTTGGGTTAGGTTAGGTACAACTTTTCCAATCCTGGTCACGGCACCAATGTGACATTTTTTTGTTACTACTAAAGCATTACATCGGTTAGTTTGCCTATGGGGGGGGGGGGCGAGGAGACAGCCCCCACCCTCCCAAACCCCGCCTGCTGCGCCCTAATGTCGGTTACGTTACGTTAAGTTGCGTTACAATTACGTTAAGTTATGTAACGTTAATTTACGCTACATTACGTAAAGTTACAGTTACGTTAAGTTACGTTACGTAAGGTTACAGTAAGGTTACGTTAAGTTACATACGGTTACGTTACGATAAGTTACGTGCGGTTAGGTTAGGTTAGGTTAGGTTGGGTTGGGTTGGGTTGGGTTGGGTTGGGTTGGGTTGGGTTGGGTTGGGTTGGGTTAGGTTAGGTTAGGTTGGATTAGGTTAGGTTAGGTTAGGTTTTTTTTTTTTTTTGTTCCTAATTCCTTCTCCCTTGTATTATTTTCAAGGGCCTTAATAATATGTTACTGCAATCATCCTTCCATCCATCACGTGTCGCTTCCAGTGTCCCCGCGGCCTGGTGGACCACGCTCGACCGCGGTTACACGCTCCTTCCATTAGGATGGGTTGGTTACTTTATTCTTATATAATATACAGTATGCTTATTTGCAATATTCACCTTCTCTCACTTTCTAGTTAATTGCTATATCATTACATATTCTGCATACATTATTGTTCTACTATTTACATTTTTTATTAATTCTTAATTATGCATTCTTATTATTTACTACATTTCATGTTTAGGCTAGATACAATATATTTATTTATTCACATTAATTTTCCTCTTACTTGCTATTTACTATACTATTACATGTTCTGCTGTATTATTTATATTATTATTCTATTGTTTACATTTACAATTTATTTGTATCTTATTATTTACAACATTTACATATTGTTTGGGCTGTACACATTAAGTTAGTACACTGTGACAATATTCGCTTGGTTATGTTTATATTTTATTCGTTTATAATCTACCTGGTAATATGCTCCTTACTACAGCTCTTTATGATCTGTACTATATACTTATCTAATGCCTTACTCGAGTTCTTGCCTGCTGTCAGAGCTGACCAATCTTCTTTGTTCACAGTTTTATCCAACTTGTCCTCCAGCTCTTTCCTCGGCTTTTCAAACCACGGGCACTCGTTTAGGATATGTTGTATTGTTTCCTCCTTGTTTGGGCATGTCACACACATGGGATCTCCCCTTAGTTTGAACCTGTACAAGTAGTTGGCTATACCTCCATGGCCTGTCCAGATCTGGGATCTCCAAAAGTTTGCTGGATATAGTGTGAGTGTTTTGTAAGCATCTATTACATTAGGGAAGAATGTTCTGGTCAGTTCTCCTGTTCTACTCTCCTCATATCTGTTTTGCCATGCTGCTAAAGTTCTGCTCCTTATAATTTTTTTCGCAAAAGATATCGGGAAGTCCGAGTAGACCGGTGCCGTTTTCAGCTTTTTCGCGGCTTCTTTGGCGAGCGAATCTGCTCTCTCGTTACCTGGTGTACCGATGTGAGCGCGTAGCCAAAACAGGTTTATCTTCCCTCCTGAGTCTGTTATCTTAGCAATATTGTTTTTTATTTCATATGATATTGGGTGGTACGTCCTACGATTTTTTATTAGCTCGAGGGAGGATTTAGAGTCGCTTAGGAGACACGCCTGAGTTCCCGCGCCGTGCTTGATAAGCCATTCCGTCGCTTTCTGTATCGCAATTAGTTCGGCCTGAAATACTGTACAGAAGTCTTCCAAGCGATACTTGCCGCTTCCTATTTCGACTCCATCTCTCCAGCAGGTTATCGCCGCTCCTACCTTACCGTCTATTCTACTACCGTCGGTGTATATACACAAGCCTTCCAGGTCGCAATCTTGTTCTTCCGCTTGGTCTATTCCTTCCAGGGACTTGTATGTCATGGCTAAGCCGCCCGCTGGATGATCCGTCTTGTCAAATGTTATAAGGGTTTCCGCCTCCCTATCTGCTGCTTCCTCCAGAGGTATTCCTTTTTTTTTGTTTTGTATAGTTGGAGGTTCTCTTTTAGGCGGAGATCCAGCGGTATCAGCCTCGCTAGAAGGATACTCGACGTGTAAGAAGTGGTTCTGTAGGCTTTGGTGATCTTGATGGCGAAAATCCTTTGCAGAGAACCTAGTTTTTCTTGGGCGTATTTCCTGTCCGCAATCTCTGCCAAGGAGGGGGCGGCGTAGAGTAGTATAGGCTCTATCACCGAGATATAGATGGTCCTTATTATCTCTGAGTTTAGACCCCACGTCGCCCTAGCCGCCGTACATAGTTTTTTATATATGCCGATGGTTTTCTTGCACACCGAGTCCAAGTGTATGCGAAAGGTTAGTTTTTTATCTATTGTAAGCCCAAGGAGTTTGACCGCATCGACACACTGGATGCGCGCTCCTCCCAAAGAGATTTGTGGGATCCTTATGTTGTATTTTTTTGTTAGGACCATGCTGTTCGTTTTTTGGGGGGAGAACTTCAGTTTGCTTTTACGGCCCCATTCGTCTATCATGCCAAGTATCTCGTTGGCCCTTACTTCAATGGGTGTAATTTCCGTGGCCGATAAGACTAATACAATGTCATCAGCAAATGCCTGGAAGTATAGTTCTACTTCTGAGGCCTTGTACTCTTCTAGTCTTTCGAGTAGAGAGTCTAGCCACCGACGTATATAAGGGGGGGGGTTTAGGGGGTCCGGACCCCCCCCTTCGACACGCAGTTTACACTAGATATAATGAAATTTCAAACTTCATCCTATACTACAGAGTGTTCGGCACATCACCCGCAAAATTTTTTTGTAGGTAAGTGGGGTCATTTGCAACATTTTGACCTATGATACCTTTTGTCAGATGTCACGTGGTATCGAGATACGATTTTAACATTGAAAATGTTTATGTTTTCGTTCGAGTATAGTGCCCCGATTTATGAAATTGTGACATTTACTTGTAGTTTCGCAGATATGAGAGGTACGCCGATGAATCATATGTCAAAATGTGCGTCTGCCGGAGGGCTTTAAAGTGCAATTTGAATCCCCAAAATCTGTCGGTAACTTTTTGAGATTTTCCAAAATTTGTTAAAATTTCAAAAAAAATTCGACGACTTGGATCGAGAATTTCGCAATGACCTCGCTATTCAAGAAACAGAAAAAATAGTATCTCTGGATTGAATTAAGCTACAGTTTGAGCCATCGTTGGAGGCGGGCGGACAAAAACTGTGGGTGGTAACGGGTCCCTTACGCGCGAGGTCAGTCTGCGCTCTGTTCACTTTGGATCGATAATTTCCCAATAATTTTTTTTGGAGCTCGCTATCAAAAAACAAAAAAAAAATTATCTCGGGATTAAATTAAGCTACAGTTTGAGCCATCTTAGGAGGCGGACGGACAAAAACTGTAGGCGGTAGCGGGTCCCTTACGCGCGAGGTCAGTCTGCGCTCCGTTCACTTTATCGTCAGTTCGATAAAGAATGAATTCCTATTAATTTATTAATTGAAAATGTTTATGTTTTCGTGATCGAGGATAGTGCCCCTGATTTATGAAATTGTGACCTTTGCCTGTAGTTTCGCAGATATGAGAGGTACGTGGATGGGCCATATGTCAAAATGTTCGTCTGCCGGAGGGCTTCAAAGTGCAAATTGAATTCCCAAAATCGATCTGTAACTTATTGAGATTTTCCAAAATTTGTCAAAAATTCAAAAAAATTTCGCCGACTTGGATCGAGAATTTCCCATTAATTTTTCTTTGAGCTCGCTATTTAAACAACGGAAAAAATTTAATCTCGCGATTGAATTAAGCTACAGTTTGAGCCATCTTAGGAGGTGGGCGGACAAAAACTGTAGGCGATAGCGGGTCCCTTATGCGCGAGGTCAGTCTGCGCTCCGTTCACTTTATCGTAAGTACGATAAAGAATTAATTCCTATTGGCAAATTTGTAAAATTTTATCGTGTGCTATATTTCTAAATTACATTTTCAATGCCTTTGATAGTTGCGCGTAGTGTGAGATCTGTAGATTTGTTTTTCTTTTTATTTTTGAAAATTACCAAAATCCCAGTTTTAAACCCTTGTAACTTTTTTGTTTATGATTGTATCAGCACGAAATAAAATTTATTGAAGTTTAAGATGTATTCTTGTTCTAGAAAAAATATTATTTGATGAAGCTAATACCATGAAATGGTCCTATGACCTCCCAAAGTTCCGAAAACGAGTAAAAATATGAAATATTTTTAATTTCTTTTTATTTAAAAAAAAAAAACTTGCACCAATTGATAGCTTCATTTTCTTTTAAAAAGTTTGCTAGTTTACGCCCTTTCCAACGGTATACCACATGTTATAGAAATAATTTACTCTGTGGTCTAAATTAGGGACAGAGACAGAACAGGCGTCATTTTTTTACTCGTTCTCGGGACTTTTGGAGGTCATAAGACCTTTTAATGGTATTAACTTCATCAAATAATATTTTTTCTAGAACAGGGATACATCTTAAAATTCAATAAATTTTATTTCGTGCTGATACAATAATAAAAACAAAAAAGTTTAGAGCTGGGATTTTGGTAATTTTCAACAATAAAGAAACAAAAAAATTTTATCTCGATACCACGCCACATCTGACCAAAGCTATCATAGGTCTAAATTTTACAAATTACCCTACTTAAAAAAATTTTGTCGGTCGATGTGCCGAACACCCTGTATATACAATTTTTTTTGTCGAATTGGCTGCCACACAATTATAGAACTTTCAGTTATCGGTACCCCTCTAGGCTGAAATACAGAACGACTCAACAGGAACACTAGAATCTTATTGCGTTGAGCCGATCCCTATTTCGTCAGAACACCCCCCATGTGGAAGCTATAAATACGTCCCTGAGTCTAGCACGATGTTCCACATGAGTGGGCCACATGTGGAGCCTTGAATACACCCTTTATTTGTTGTTTTTGTGGTCTTTACTCCGGCATAATTGACAGTCACCCTTCGTTCATTTAAATAGCTTCTTACCAGGTTGTACAGATTACGTGGACACTCTTTTTTACGGAGTTGACTTAACATAAGAGGCCACCAGGCATTATCAAATGCTCCCTCTATATCGAGGGATATCAGTGTGGCTATTCGTTTTTTCTTTATGTGGCCTTTCACGTGGGTTACAACGTCGTAAAGTGCGTCTTCCGTGCTACGTTGTGGCATAAATCCGTATTGCTTGTTATTCAGCTTGTAGCCCTTTTTTAGGTGCCACAGTATTCTTGTAGCAAACATCTTTTCGAGGATCTTTCCCAGGACCGGAAGGAGACCGATGGGTCTGTAGGATCTGGGTTTCCCGTAGTCTTCCTTCCCAGTTTTTGCAGTATACACACATGGGCTTCCTTCCAGATCCTGGGGAAGTATCCCGCCTCCAGGCATTTGTTGTATATTGCCAGTGTGAGTTCTGTATTCCGCATTATTGCTTGTCCGCATATATCCGCCGTGAATCCGTCCGGTCCTGGTGCCTTCTTAGGTCTAATGTTTGTTATGATGTCGCTCATCTCCTGTACTGTGAAGGTTGGGTCATTTGGTCCGTCTTCTAGGTTCCCCTCTTCGATCCGCTTCCTTGTGTCCCTTTGTTCTTCGTCCTCGCCCATATTAGTATCGTCCGGAAAGAACGTCTGAGCAAGTAGTGTGGCGGATTGCTCCGGAAATAGTGCACGCCCCTGCGCGTCCGAAAGAAGTTGATCCTCCTCCCTCCTGGAAGATTTGCGTATGACTCTATAGATACTGTCCCACATGCTCTCTCGCTCTTGTGCCGTACAAAATTGTTTCCAGCTTGCCGTGCGTGCAGATTGCATGGCGTCTTTGTAGTCTGTTAGTGCCCTCAGGTAGCCCTCTATCAGCGCCTCTGTGCGCTCTGGAGCAGCATGGCGTATTCTTCTGCGTCTTTTTACGGTTTCACAACGTTTCTCCGTGAGTTCAGGGGTCCACCACCGGTTACTGTATTTTTTATCCGGGGGTAAACCCCGGTAAAACAGCGGGCAGCTGTTATCACATGCTTCTTTTATACAATTGGTAAATGTTATGGCCACGTTTTCTAGGGCTTCGGTGTCAGTGGGTTCTATGTTTTGGACATTAGTGCTGGTTAACTTTTCCTGATGCAGTGATTCCCCCAGGCTTAGTGAGAACTTCCCCCAGTTAGCTTTCTTGGTGTTATATCTCCTAGTTGAGGGCCATGTTCTTTTTTCGTTTCCGTCTTTTCCACGATCTACCCTAAAGGTGATTGCGTTGTGGTCGGAGATAATCATATCCGGGTCAACCTTCCATTTATTAACTCTTGCTAATAGAGACGAGGAGCAAGCTGTTACGTCTACTATGCTTGTAAGTAGTCTCCCCTCTCTGTAAACCGAGAAGGTGGGTGAGGAACCTTCATTCAAGATGCATAGGCCGTTGTTAGCAATGAATAACTAACCCAACCTAACCTAACCTAACCTAACCTAACCTAACCTAACCTAACCTAACCTAACCTAACCTAACCCAAGTCAACCTAACCCACCCCAACCTAACCTAATTTTTTTTCAACCCTTATTTTTTTTTCAACCCCCAATTTTTGAACCTAACCTAACTCTCTATACACCCACCAAATATCATCAAAATCTATTAACCTTGACATTTTGGACCCCTTTCGGACCCCAATTCATCGTACCGGAACCCCCTTGCTCTCACCATACAAAATTTAATTTTTTTTTTTATTTTTTTTTCCATTTGGGTTCGTCCCTGCGGGACGCCCCGGGACCCCCCCCCTGCCGCCGCCCGACCCAGCTTCGCTGGGTGTTGACTAGAGTGGTTTATTTTACCTACCTACCTAACCTACCTAACCTAACCTGACCTAACATTAGGTTAGGTTAGGTTAGGTTAGGTTAGGTTAGGTTTTTTTTTTTTTTTTTTTTTTTTTTTTTTTTTTTTTTTTTTTTTTTGTTCCTATCGAACCTCAGCTATATATGCCGAGTCTTTTGTCATTCATTCGTCTCGGCATCTTCCATCACCTGGCCCCTAGTCCCACAAAGTGGAAGCGAGGGAGCGCGGGCTTGCTCTCGCATACTTTCTTAATTTTATTTATCAATTTTTGTATTTATTTATTATTATTTTTTTTTTTTTCTTTATTTTTATTTGTTAAAGCGCTTACAACTAGTACATGTGAAAAACCTTTCGGACTTATGCTAACTTAAACACGGTTTTCTAAACTAAACTTACTTATTGAATGGTCATTGCCTACCAGCAATGCACACAACTAATAATACACTAATACAACTTTATAGAACGACTAATACAAATTGGGTACAAAAATACACGCAAGTTTACTGCCTCCTCTTCAAGTAATGCATCATATAACTAAAGAAATTCTGTACACATTACTAATAATATTGATACACACTTAAAATTTTATATTCTCTGCATTAAATTAATTATTTAAATTTTATATACTCTACACTTTATTATAAACTAAACTTACTTAAGGTAATAAAGATTACGACTAATATTTATATTGAATGTATAGTCTACCAGTAATACATACAACTAATAATACACTAATACAACTTTATAACTAGAACGACTAAATACAAATTGGGTACAAAAATACACGCTAAGTTTACAACAAAATTATGTACACATTACCTTCTAATAATATTGATACACACTTCAAATTTTATATTCTCTACATTAATTTAATTATTAAAATTTTTATATACTCTACACTCTACATTCCTGACAACTTAACCGGTCCACAATGGAGAATGCATAATGACTAAGCAGGCAATGTCCGTCCGACAGCCGGTCACATCAGCTCCCTGCCGACACCGCAAAGCCACTCTGCATGTCAACTAGCGCCCTTCATCGAGAGCCGAGGGACTAACTAGAGATAGCAAACTTTGCTTCTAGCTATCCTGTCCCAGCGGACTCTCTCCGGACAGTTGTTGGCGTACGCAGAGTGGTGCGCCTGATCAGTGGGCGCGGCGCTCTTCTTACAATTGATGCAAGAAGGCTGTCCTCCACTTTGCCTCACTTCACAGGCGGCGCGCTTATGCGAACCGCCGCAGTACGTGCAGGCCTGGGCCTCGGCCTTGCACACACGTGTGGTATGGCCGTAGCCCAGGCACTTACCGCACTGGACGAGGGGTGACTGGTCGTAGACGGATACGACCCGAAAGTGGAGATAAAGCCAGCCGTACTCCACCATTTTCTTATGCAATGGAGGTGATACCTCCATTACAATATGGCAATGTTCTATGTTTCGGGCCGGCCTTCTATACTTCACCTTCATTTCGCGTCCGTCCACCTCGCTCAGCAGAAATTTATTCTGAGAGACGAGGTATCCGATCACCTCCTCGTCAGTGAGGCTTTTCTGCACGCCCGTCAGTACGACTAGAGGGTTCCGGGCACGGGCCTCCTCCACAGTCAGGTTCGCCGAGACAAGCACTTCACGAACCTTGGCCCTGGCTTCCGAGGTGCCAAGGCCTAGTACTACTCTCCTGTCTCGGGCCTTGCGGAGGAGGCTTACTCCGACGCCCAGCTCGTCGACCTTAACGGCCGCGGTGATCCTCTTGATAACCGCCTCCGCGGTGTCGGTTACGTCCCCCGAGGACACGATGAGCGCGTGGTCACCAGCGCATCGCCGCCCGGTCGCGGGCTCCGGCCGGACCGCGGACAGCACGTCGGCATACGAGCGGGGAGTCGCGGACTCAGCTGAGGAACGAATGACCTCCAGTTCCTTGTGGATTTTCTGAAGGTCGCCTACCAGTTCCGTCCTCAGCTGGTTCATCTCCACACTCAGCTCACCAACACGCGCCGGAGTCGTATCCACCTCCCGAGCCCTCCCATCAGCCCCGCCGTCCTCGGCAGCAAGCGGCCCGCGTAGAGCTGGGCTCATCTCAAACGCGAGGAAGCTGCGGGTGCTCTCAATCTCTTTCTTAATGAGCTCCACATTTTCCTCTAACGCTTTCTTACTGGAGGCCAGGGCGGCCATCTCTCTTGAGTGTTTTCGCTCCAGATAGAGGGCCTCCTTGGCCTTATCAGTCCGAGCCCGCTCACACTCGGCCACGGAGCGCGCCCTGGAGTCAGCCAGTCGCAGTATGATGCTGTACATACCCATCATACAGTCCGTGACTACCTCTCGGATTTCTCTTTTGAGGTTTCCGGACTTCTCCAGGGCGAACTTCGCCTGCTGCAGGAGCCGGTTGGCCTGCTGCGGGAGCTCGTTGATGAGGGGGGTTCTATTGCGGGAAGCAGACGAGGCGAGCGAAAGGTCTCGTGATGGGGTATTTTGACCCACGCTCGAGACACGATCTGGAGTGATGTCACCCCTGATGGACATCTCCCAGTCGTACACCCCCTCGGGGAGCTCGGGAGGCTGCGGCAGAAGCGCTGGCCGGGTCGGCGCAGGTGTCACGGGAGGTTCTGGCAGGAGCACCGGCCGCATTGGCGTAGGCGTCTCGGCAGGCGTCGGCGCTACACCGGCCGCAAGCTGGACAGGCGCCGACACAGGCGCCGAGGCCTCTGTGCCGGTTGCCGAGGACTCGGCGAGCCCGGTAGCGTTCTTGATCGCACGGTGAAGCAGCGATCGCTGGGGCGTGGGGTTAGGCGGAGACCTGAAGGGAGGAATAGGTGGGATTGGTCCTATGTCAGCCAAGATGGGTGTTTTGGTCTTTGTCTCCTTGGACGACAGAACGACTTTCCTGTCTTTTGTCACACCTGCAGGGCACCCCGTCACCGCTCCCGCCACAGCGGGCCTCACTCGAGGCGCCTTTGGCAACGCACCGGTCCGCCCCGAGGCGCCGGGCCCCTTGCTGCCTGTCGGTTAGGTTAGGTTAGGTTAGGTTAGGTTAGGTTAGGTTAGGTTAGGTTAGGTTAGGTTAGGTTGGGTTAGGTTGGGTTAGGTTAGGTTAGGTTGGGTTAGGTTGGGTTAGGTTGGGTTAGGTTGGGTTAGGTTGGGTTAGGTTGGTTTAGGTTGGGTTAGGTTGGGTTAGGTTGGGTTGGGTTGGGTTGGGTTGGGTTGGGTTGGGTTGGGTTGGGTTGGGTTGGGTTGGGTTGGGTTTTTTTTTTTTTTTTAATTGAGTTATTACATACACCCCGGGAGTCAATCCCGAGCTCTTTGTAACTTAATTAACTAATGCTTAAACCTATAACAAATATACACATTTTACCTATTATTTTACTATTTTACAATATTAATACGCTTACTATCTTACTTCACAACGTACAACGGACCGTCTTGAGGTCTCAGTGCGGAGAATGGCCCACCCGCCTTCCCAAGGGGCTGGGCAGCAAACAACAACAACTATCTTACTTCCATTTTATTTACACTTATTAATAAATATTTAATCATATCTACACGAATTGCTTCTACTCACCTATGTTATTTTAGTTATATATATATATATTATTTATATACATAAAACTTTTTTTTTTTTTTTTTTAATATTTGACTTATTTGTTTAAAACAATTACATTTTGTATGACATATTCGCAGTATTTGGCAAATTTTTTGCTTGACCTTTTTCCGGACAGAAGGGCCGGCCAATTACCGCACACGACTTCCATCTCAAACTCCATCTCTATCTCCGACCTCTTGGCGGAGAATCTTGGACAGTTGTCGAGCAGGTGTTCAACTGTCTCCTCCGCGTCTCCGCAGAAGCCGCAGATTGGGGAGTCCTTTAATTTGAATCTGTGCAGGTAGTGAGCCAACCCTCCGTGTCCGGTCCAGGCCTGTGTGAGGTAATAGTTTGCTGGGGTTTTCAGGAGGGTTCGATATGCCGTGCGAACGTCTGGAAAGAACTGTTTGGTGACCGCACCCGTGGAGCTGTCGCTATATCTGTGTTGCCATTTCTCCAGAGTGCGTTCACGAATGCACCTTTTTGCGTACGATAGTGGGAAATTTGAGTAATCTGGGGCAGTCTTCTTCTTCAGAGCCGCTTCTTTAGCCAGATAATCGGCTCTCTCGTTTCCTGGCGTGCCCACGTGGGCACGGAGCCAGAAAAGTCGAACACTGCCCCCCTGCTCAGAGATTTTCGAGATGGTCGAACGTATTTCGGCTGCGAGTGGATGGAGGGTGCTGGAGTTGGCAATGAGATCGAGAGAGGACCGGGAGTCACTGAACAGACAGACCGACTCAGTTGTGCCACGCTTCAGTGCCCAGTCAGTCGCCTTAAGAATTGCGAATAATTCCGACTGAAACACTGTGCAGAAGCTTTCGAGCCGGAATTTCCGATGGTGTATTTCCCGGTCTCCATCCCAGCAGGTGAGCGCTGCACCTACTTTTCCCTGGATCTTACTGCCATCCGTATATACTCGGATACTTCCCAATTCGAGCTCGCTCTCCACTTCCGGACTTAGTCTATCTACAGGTGTGTATTTTATTTGGAGACGGAGAGCCGGATGGGGAAGCCTAGTGTAAGGTAATCGCCCCTCCACTTCACGATCAGCTACTTCGTAGAGGGGCATTCCACGTTTGACTTCGTATAATTCCTTTGCTTCCTGTGCTCTCAAATCCAGAGGCAACAGACGTGCCAATGTGACACACGATGTGAATGACGCAGTCCGGTAGGACTTGCATATCCTAATGGCAAAGATTCTTTGGACCGCATTTAGTTTCTTCTGTATATACAGTTTTTTAGTAACGTCGGCCCATGCGCAGGCGGCATAGAGCAGGATCGGTTCAATCACCGAAATGTAAATTGATCGAACTATTTCGGGATTGAGACCCCATGTTGCCCTTGCTACTCTACATAAAGCTTTGGATACATTGACCGTCTTTCTGCATTGGTTTTCAACGTGTTCTCTAAATGTTAGTTTTTCGTCTATCGTTAGCCCCAGCAGTTTTATTTTTCTTGTCCGCTTTATTATTTCTCCGGCCATTTCGATCTTCGGGTCTGGAACATTGCATCTCCGGGTGACGAGCATGGCATTGGTCTTATGTGGAGCGAATTTAAGTTTGTGGTTTAGTCCCCATTTATATACTTTGGATAGAGTGTGATTGGTGGCGGTTTCAACCTCTGTGAATACAGACCCCGCCATGACTATGACGATATCGTCCGCAAATGCTTTCAAGTGTAGTTCGGCGCCAACGATGTCACGAGAGATTCCCTCCAACAGGGCCAGCAATGAGTCCAAGATCACATTCCACATTAAAGGGCCGCATGTTGAACCTTGAATACAACCCTTGTTAGTGGATTTCTTGATCTCAGCTCCTGCATACCTCAACGTCACTTGCCTGTCGGAGAGGTAGCTTCCGACCAGTCGGTACAGGTCGACGGGACAGCTCTTCAGCAGCAGCTGATGC